>CM059431.1:12078944-12803533 GCA_030390025.1 Squalus acanthias | reverse complement strand
CAAGTATTAGTGGTGATACAGAGCAAGTATTAGAGGAGATGTAGAGCAAGTATTAGAGGAGAAGTAGAGCAAGTATTATTGGAGATGTAGAGCAAGTATTAGTGGAGATATAGTGCAAGTATTAGTGGAGATAAGGAGCAAGTATAAGTGGAGATATAGAGCAAGTATTAGTGGAGATACAGCACAAGTACTGGTGGAAATATAGAGCAAGTATCAGTGGAGATAGGGAGCAAGTATTAGTGGAGAGATAGCGCAAGTATTAGAGGAGAAGTCTAGCAAGTATTAGAGGACATATAGAGCAAGTATTAGTGGAAATACAGAGCAAGTATTAGTGCAGATATAGAGCACGTATTAGAGGAGCTATAGAGCAAGTATTAGTGGAGATATAAAGCAAGGATTAGTGGAGATAAGGAGCCAGTATTAGTGGAGTTATAGAGCAAGTATTATTGGAGATATAGAGCAAGTATTATTGGAGATACAGATCAAGTATTAGTGGTGATACAGAGCAAGTATTAGAGGAGATGTAGAGCAAGTATTAGAGGAGAAGTAGAGCAAGTATTATTGGAGATGTAGAGCAAGTATTAGTGGAGATATAGTGCAAGTATTAGTGGAGATAAGGAGCAAGTATAAGTGGAGATATAGAGCAAGTATTAGTGGAGATACAGCACAAGTACTGGTGGAAATATAGAGCAAGTATCAGTGGAGATAGGGAGCAAGTATTAGTGGAGAGATAGCGCAAGTATTAGAGGAGAAGTCTAGCAAGTATTAGAGGACATATAGAGCAAGTATTAGTGGAAATACAGAGCAAGTATTAGTGCAGATATAGAGCACGTATTAGAGGAGATATAGAGCAAGTATTATTGGAGCTATAGAGCAAGTATTAGTGGAGATACAGAGCAAGTATTAATGGACAAATAGAGCAAGTATTAGTGGAGATATAGAGCAAGTATTATTGGAGCTATAGAGCAAGTTTTAGTGGAGATATAGAGCAAGTATTACTGGAGATATAGAGCAAGTATTAGTGGAGATATAGTTCAAGTATTAGTGGAGATATAGAGCAAGTATTGGTGGTGATGTGGAACAAGAATTAATGGACATATAGAGCAGGAATTAGTGGAGATATAGAGCAAGTATTAATGGACATATAGAGCAAGTATTGTTGGAGATATAGCGCAAGTATTATTGGAGCTATAGAGCAAGTATTAGTGGAGATATAGAGCAAGTATTAGTGATGAAATAGAGCAAGTAGTAGAGGAAAGGTAGAGCAAATATTAGTGGAGATATAGAGCAAGTATTAGTGGAGATACAGCACAAGTACTGGTGGAAATATAGAGCAAGTATCAGTGGAGATAGGGAGCAAGTATTAGTGGAGAGATAGCGCAAGAATTAGAGGAGAAGTCTAGCAAGTATTAGAGGACATATAGAGCAAGTATTAGTGGAAATACAGAGCAAGTATTAGTGCAGATATAGAGCACGTATTAGAGGAGATATAGAGCAAGTATTATTGGAGCTATAGAGCAAGTATTAGTGGAGATACAGAGCAGGTATTAATGGACAAATAGAGCAAGTATTAGTGGAGATATAGAGCAAGTATTATTGGAGGTATAGAGCAAGTTTTAGTGGAGATATAGAGCAAGTATTACTGGAGATATAGAGCAAGTATTAGTGGAGATATAGTTCAAGTATTAGTGGAGATATAGAGCAAGTATTGGTGGTGATGTGGAACAAGAATTAATGGACATATAGAGCAGGAATTAGTGGAGATATAGAGCAAGTATTAATGGACATATAGAGCAAGTATTATTGGAGATATAGCGCAAGTATTATTGGAGCTATAGAGCAAGTATTAGTGGAGATATAGAGCAAGTATTAGTGATGAAATAGAGCAAGTAGCAGAGGAAAGGTAGAGCAAATATTAGTGGAGATACAGAGCAAGTATTAGTGGAAACGTAGAGCAAGTATTAGTGGAGACGTAGAGCAAATACTAGTGGAAGTATACAGCAAGTATTAGTGGAGATATAGAGCAAGTATTAATGGAGATGTAGAGCAAGTGTTAGTGATAATATAGAGCAAGTATTAGGGGAGATTTGGAGCAAGTATTAGTGGAGATTTAGAGCAAGTATTAGTGGAGATACAGAGCAAGTACCTATGGAGATATAGAGCAAGTATTAGTGGAGATGGAGAGCAAGTATTATGGAGATATAGAGCAAGTATTAGTGGAGATATAGCGCAAGTATTAGTGGAAATATAGAGCAAGTATCAGTGGAGATAGGGAGCAAGTATTAGTGGAGAGATAGTGCAAGTATTAGAGGAGAAGTCGAGCAAGTATTAGAGGACATATAGAGCAGGTATTAGTGGAAATATAGAGCAAGTATTAGCGGAGATATAGAGCACGTATTAGAGGAGATATAGAGCAAGTATTATTGGAGCTATAGAGCAAGTATTAGTGCAGATATAGAGCAAGTATTAGTGATGATATAGAGCAAGTAGTAGAGGAGCTATAGTGCAAGTATTATTGGAGCTATAGAGCAAGTATTAGTGGAGACATAGAGCAAGTATTAGTGGAGATGTAGAGCAAATATTAGTGGAAGTATACAGCAAGTATTAGTGGAGATATAGAGCAAGTATTAGTGGAGATATAGAGCAAGTATTAGTGGAGATATAGAGCAAATATTAGTGGAGATATAGAGCATGTATTACTGGAGATATAGAGCAAGCATTGGTGGAGATATAGAGCAAGTATTAGTGTTGATGTAGAACAAGTGTTAATGGAGACGTAGTGGAAGTATTAGTGGGGATATAGAGCAAGTCTTAGTGGAGATGTAGAGCAAGTATTATTGGAGATATAGAGCAGGTATTAGTGCAGATATAAAGCAAGTATTAGTGGAGATATAGAGCAAGTATTAGTGTAGATATAGAGCAAGTAGTAGAGGAGATGTAGAGCAAGTATTATTGGAGATATAGAGCAAGTATTCGTGGAGATATAGAGCAAGTATTAGAGGAGATAAAGAGCAAGTATTCGTGAATATTTCGAGCAATTATTAATGGAGATATAGAGCCAGTACTACTGGAGATATAGAGCAAGTATTGTGGAGATGTAGAGTAAGTATTATTTGAGATATAGAGCAAATATTAGTGGAGATATAGAGCAGGTATTAGTGGAGATAGAGAGCAAGTATTAATGGAGATATAGAGCAAGTATTAGTGGAGATATAGAGCAAATATTAGTGGAGATATAGCGCAAGTATTTGTGGAGATATAGAGCAAGCATTAGTGGAGAGATAGAACAGGTATTAGTGGAGATAAAGAGCAAGTATTAGTGGAGATATAGAGCAAGTATTAGTGGAGGTGTAGTGCTGGTATTATTGGTGATGTAGAGCAAGTATCAGTGGAGATATAGAGCAAGTACTACTGGAGATATAGAGCGAGTATTAGAAGAGATATAGATCAAGTATTAGTGATGAAATAGAGCAAGTAGTAGAGGAAAGGTAGAGCAAGTATTAGTGGAGATATAGAGCAAGTATTAGTGGAAACGTAGAGCAAGTATTAGTGGAGACGTAGAGCAAATACCAGTGGAAGTATACAGCAAGTATTAGTGGAGATATAGAGCAGGTATTAATGGAGATGTAGAGCAAGTGTTAGTGATAATATAGAGCAACTATTAGGGGAGATGTAGAGCATTTATTAGTGGAGATATAGCGCAAGTATTAGTGGAAATATAGAGCAAGTATTAGTGCAGATATAGAGCACGTATTAGAGGAGATATAGAGCAAGTATTATTGGAGCTATAGAGCAAGTATTAGTGGAGATACAGAGCAAGTATTAATGCACAAATAGAGCAAGTATTAGTGGACATATAGAGCAAGAATTATTGGAGCTATAGAGCAAGTTTTAGTGGAGATATAGAGCAAGTGTTACTGGAGATATAGAGCAAGTATTAGTGGAGATATAGTTCAAGTATTAGTGGAGATATAGAGCAAGTATTGGTGGTGATGTGGAGCAAGTATTAATGGACATATAGAGCAGGAATTAGTGGAGATATAGAGCAAGTATTAATGGACATTTAGAGCAAGTATTATTGGAGATATAGCGCAAGTATTATTGGAGCTATAGAGCAAGTATTAGTGGAGATATAGAGCAAGTATTAGTGATGAAATAGAGCAAGTATTAGTGGAAATGTAGAGCAAGTATTAGTGGAGACGTAGAGCAAATACTAGTGGAAGTATACAGCAAGTATTAGTGGAGATATACAGCAAGTGTTAGTGATAATATAGAGCAAGTATTAGGGGAGATGTGGAGCAAGTATTAGTGGAGATTTAGAGCAAGTATTAGTGGAGATACAGAGCAAGTATTAGAGGAGATGTAGAGCAAGTATTAGTGGAGATTTAGAGCAAGTATTAGTGGAGATATGGAACAAGTATTAGAGGAGCAGTAGAGCAAGTATTATTGGAAAGGTAGAGCAATTATTAGTGGAGATATAGAGCAAGTACCTATGGAGATATAGAGCAAGTATTAGTGGAGATAGAGAGCAAGTATTAGTGGAGATATAGAGCAAGTATTAGTGGAGATATAGTGCAAGTATTAGTGGAGATAAGGAGCAAGTATTAGTGGAGATATAGAGCAAGTATTAGTGGAGATATAGCGCAACTATTAGTGGAAATATAGAGCAAGTATCATTGGAGATAGGGAGCAAGTATTGGTGGAGAGATAGCGCAAGTATTAGAGGAGAAGTCGAGCAAGTATTAGAGGACCTATAGAGCAGGTACTAGTGGAAATATAGAGCAAGTATTAGTGGAGATATAGAGCACGTATTAGAGGAGATATAGAGCAAGTATTATTGGAGCTATAGAGCAAGTATTAGTGGAGATATAGAGCAAGTATTAGTGATGATATAGATCAAGTAGTAGAGGAGCTATAGCGCAAGTATTATTGGAGCTATAGAGCAAGTATTAGTGGCGACATAGAGCAAGTATTAGTGGAGATGTAGAGCAAATATTAGTGGAAGTATACAGCAAGTATTAGTGGAGATATAGAGCAAGTATTAGTGGAGATATAGAGCAAGTATTATTGAATATATAGAGCAAATATTAGTGGAGATATAGAGCATGTATTACTGGAGATATAGAGCAAGCATTGGTGGAGATATAGAGCACGTATTAGTGGAGATATAGAGCAAGTATTAGTGATGATATAGAGCAAGTAGTAGAGGAGAGGTAGAGCAAGTATTAGTGGAGATGTAGAGCAAGTATTATTGGAGCTATAGAGCACGTATTAGTGGAGATATAGAGCAAGTATTAGTGATGATATAGAGCAGGTAGTAGAGGAGAGGTAGAGAAAGTATTAGTGGAGATATAGAGCAAGTATTAGTGGAGACATAGAGCAAGTATTAGTGGAGATGTAGAGCAAATATTAGTGGAAGTATACAGCAAGTATTAGTGGAGATATAGAGCAAGTATTAGTGATGATATAGAGCAAGTAGTAGAGGAGAGGTAGAGCAGGTATTAGTGGAGATATAGAGCAAGTATTAGTGGAGATATAGAGCAAGTATTAGTGGAGATATAGAGCAAATATTAGTGGAGATATAGAGCATGTATTACTGGAGATATAGAGCAAGCATTGGTGGAGATATAGAGCAAGTATTAGTGTTGATGTAGAAGAAGTATTAATGGAGACGTAGTGGAAGTATTAGTGGGGATATAGAGCAAGTCTTAGTGGAGATGTAGAGCAAGTATTATTGGAGATATAGAGCAGGTATTAGTGGAGATATAGAGCAAGTATTAGTGGAGATATAGAGCAGGTATTAGTGGAGATAGAGAGCAAGTATTAATGGAGATATAGAGCAAGTATTAGTGGAGATATAGAGCAAATATTAGTGGAGATATAGCGCAAGTATTTGTGGAGATATAGAGCAAGCATTAGTGGAGAGATAGAACAGGTATTAGTGGAGATAAAGAGCAAGTATTAGTGGAGATATAGAGCAAGTATTAGTGGGGAGATAGAGCAAGTATTAGAAGAGATGTAGAGCAAGTATTAGTGGAGGTGTAGTGCTGGTATTATTGGTGATGTAGAGCAAGTATCAGCGGAGATATAGAGCAAGTACTACTGGAGATATAGAGCGAGTATTAGAAGAGATATAGATCAAGTATTAGTGATGAAATAGAGCAAGTAGTAGAGGAAAGGTAGAGCAAGTATTAGTGGAGATATAGAGCAAGTATTAGTGGAAACGTAGAGCAAGTATTAGTGGAGACGTAGAGCAAATACTAGTGGAAGTATACAGCAAGTATTAGTGGAGATATAGAGCAGGTATTAATGGAGATGTAGAGCAAGTGTTAGTGATAATATAGAGCAACTATTAGGGGAGATGTAGAGCATTTATTAGTGGAGATATAGCGCAAGTATTAGTGGAAATATAGAGCAAGTATTAGTGCAGATATAGAGCAAGTCTTAGTGGAGATGTAGAGCAAGTATTATTGGAGATATAGAGCAGGTATTAGTGGAGATATAGAGCAAGTATTAGTGGAGATATAGAGCAGGTATTAGTGGAGATAGAGAGCAAGTATTAATGGAGATATAGAGCAAGTATTAGTGGAGATATAGAGCAAATATTAGTGGAGATATAGCGCAAGTATTTGTGGAGATATAGAGCAAGCATTAGTGGAGAGATAGAACAGGTATTAGTGGAGATAAAGAGCAAGTATTAGTGGAGATATAGAGCAAGTATTAGTGGGGAGATAGAGCAAGTATTAGAAGAGATGTAGAGCAAGTATTAGTGGAGGTGTAGTGCTGGTATTATTGGTGATGTAGAGCAAGTATCAGTGGAGATATAGAGCAAGTACTACTGGAGATATAGAGCGAGTATTAGAAGAGATATAGATCAAGTATTAGTGATGAAATAGAGCAAGTAGTAGAGGAAAGGTAGAGCAAGTATTAGTGGAGATATAGAGCAAGTATTAGTGGAAACGTAGAGCAAGTATTAGTGGAGACGTAGAGCAAATACTAGTGGAAGTATACAGCAAGTATTAGTGGAGATATAGAGCAGGTATTAATGGAGATGTAGAGCAAGTGTTAGTGATAATATAGAGCAACTATTAGGGGAGATGTAGAGCATTTATTAGTGGAGATATAGCGCAAGTATTAGTGGAAATATAGAGCAAGTATTAGTGCAGATATAGAGCACGTATTAGAGGAGATATAGAGCAAGTATTATTGGAGCTATAGAGCAAGTATTAGTGGAGATACAGAGCAAGTATTAATGCACAAATAGAGCAAGTATTAGTGGACATATAGAGCAAGAATTATTGGAGCTATAGAGCAAGTTTTAGTGGAGATATAGAGCAAGTGTTACTGGAGATATAGAGCAAGTATTAGTGGAGATATAGTTCAAGTATTAGTGGAGATATAGAGCAAGTATTGGTGGTGATGTGGAGCAAGTATTAATGGACATATAGAGCAGGAATTAGTGGAGATATAGAGCAAGTATTAATGGACATTTAGAGCAAGTATTATTGGAGATATAGCGCAAGTATTATTGGAGCTATAGAGCAAGTATTAGTGGAGATATAGAGCAAGTATTAGTGATGAAATAGAGCAAGTATTAGTGGAAATGTAGAGCAAGTATTAGTGGAGACGTAGAGCAAATACTAGTGGAAGTATACAGCAAGTATTAGTGGAGATATACAGCAAGTGTTAGTGATAATATAGAGCAAGTATTAGGGGAGATGTGGAGCAAGTATTAGTGGAGATTTAGAGCAAGTATTAGTGGAGATACAGAGCAAGTATTAGAGGAGATGTAGAGCAAGTATTAGTGGAGATTTAGAGCAAGTATTAGTGGAGATATGGAACAAGTATTAGAGGAGCAGTAGAGCAAGTATTATTGGAAAGGTAGAGCAATTATTAGTGGAGATATAGAGCAAGTACCTATGGAGATATAGAGCAAGTATTAGTGGAGATAGAGAGCAAGTATTATGGAGATATAGAGCAAGTATTAGTGGAGATATAGTGCAAGTATTAGTGGAGATAAGGAGCAAGTATTAGTGGAGATATAGAGCAAGTATTAGTGGAGATATAGCGCAACTATTAGTGGAAATATAGAGCAAGTATCAGGGGAGATAGGGAGCAAGTATTGGTGGAGAGATAGCGCAAGTATTAGAGGAGAAGTCGAGCACGTATTAGAGGACATATAGAGCAGGTATTAGCGGAAATATAGAGCAAGTATTAGTGGAGATATAGAGCAGGTATTAGAGGAGATATAGAGCAAGTATTATTGAAGCTATAGAACAATGTATTAGTGGAGATATAGAGCAAGTATTAGTGATGATATAGAGCAAGTAGTAGAGGAGCTATAGCGCAAGTATTATTGGAGCTATAGAGCAAGTATTAGTGGAGACATAGAGCAAGTATTAGTGGAGATGTAGAGCAAATATTAGTGGAAGTATACAGCAAGTATTAGTGGAGATATAGAGCAAGTATTAGTGGAGATATAGAGCAAGTATTAGTGGAGATATAGAGCAAATATTAGTGGAGATATAGAGCATGTATTACTGGAGATAAAGAGCAAGCATTGGTGGAGATATAGAGCAAGTATTAGTGTTGATGTAGAACAAGTATTAATGGAGACGTAGTGGAAGTATTAGTGGGGATATAGAGCAAGTCTTAGTGGAGATGTAGAGCAAGTATTATTGGAGATATAGAGCAGGTATTAGTGGAGATATAGAGCAAGTATTAGTGGAGATATAGAGCAAGTATTAGTGTAGATATAGAGCAAGTAGTAGAGGAGATGTAGAGCAAGTATTAGTGGAGATATAGAGCAAGTATTACTGGAGATATAGAGCAAGTATTTGTGGAGATATAGAGCAAGTATTCGTGGAGATATAGAGCAAGTATTAGAGGAGATAAAGAGCAAGTATTTGTGAATATATAGAGCAATTATTAATGGAGATATAGAGCCAGTACTACTGGAGATATAGATCAAGTATTAGTGGAGATGTAGAGTATGTATTAGTTGAGATATAGAGCAAATATTAGTGGAGATATAGAGCAGGTATTAGTGGAGATAGAGAGCAAGTATTAATGGAGATATACAGCAAGTATTAGTGGAGATATAGAGCAAATATTAGTGGAGATATAGCGCAAGTATTTGTGGAGATATAGAGCAAGCATTAGTGGAGAGATAGAACAAGTATTAGTGGAGATACAGAGCAAGTATTAGTGGAGATATAGAGCAAGTATTAGTGGGGAGATAGAGCAAGTATTAGAAGAGATGTAGAGCAAGTATTAGTGGAGGTGTAGTGCTAGTATTATTGGAGATATAGAGCAAGTATCAGTGGAGATATAGAGCAAGTACTACTGGAGATATAGAGGGAGTATTAGAAGAGATATAGAGCAAGTATTAGTGATGAAATAGAGCAAGTAGTAGAGGAAAGGTAGAGCAAGTATTAGTGGAGATATAGAAAAAGTATTAATGGAGATGTAGAGCAAGTGTTAGTGAAAATATAGAGCAACTATTAGGGGAGATGTAGAGCATGTATTAGTGGAGATATAGCGCAAGTATTAGTGGAGATGTAGAGCAAGTATTAGTGGAGATATAGAGCAAGTATTAATGGAGATATAGAGCAAGTATTAGTGGAGATGTAGAGCAGGTATTAGTGGAGATATAGAGCAAGTATTAGTGGAGATGTAGAGCAAGTATTAGTGGAGATGTAGAGCAAGTATTAGTGGAGATAAATAGCAAGTATTAGTGTTGATATAGAGCAAGTATTAGTGGAGATACAGAGCAAGTATTAGAGGAGATGTAGAGCAAGTATTAGTGGAGATTTAGAGCAAGTATTAGTGGAGATATGGAACAAGTATTAGAGGAGCAGTAGAGCAAGTATTATTGGAAAGGTAGAGCAATTATTAGTGGAGATATAGAGCAAGTACCTATGGAGATATAGAGCAAGTATTAGTGGAGATAGAGAGCAAGTATTATGGAGATATAGAGCAAGTATTAGTGGAGATATAGTGCAAGTATTAGTGGAGATAAGGAGCAAGTATTACTGGAGATATAGAGCAAGTATTTGTGGAGATATAGAGCATGTGATCATGGAGATATAGAGCAAGTATTACAGGAGATAAAGAGCAAGTATTATTGAATATATAGAGCAATTATTAATGGAGATACAGAGCCAGTATTAGTGGAGATATAGAGCAAGTATTACTAGAGATATAGAGCAAGTATTTGTGGAGATGTAGAGTAAGTATTAGTGGAGATATAGTGCAAGTATTAGTGGAGATAAGGAGCAAGTATTAGTGGAGATATAGAGCAAGTATTAGTGGAGATATAGCGCAAGTATTAGTGGAAATATAGAGCAAGTATCAGTGGAGATAGGGAGCAAGTATTGGTGGAGAGATAGCGCAAGTATTAGAGGAGAAGTCGAGCAAGTATTAGAGGACATATAGAGCAGGTATTAGTGGAAATATAGAGCAAGTATTAGTGGAGATATAGAGCACGTATTAGAGGAGATATAGAGCAAGTATTATTGGAGCTATAGAGCACGTATTAGTGGATATATAGAGCAAGTATTAGTGATGATATAGAGCAAGTGGTAGAGGAGAGGTAGAGCAGGTATTAGTGGAGATATAGAGCAAGTATTAGTGGAGATATAGAGCAAGTATTAGTGGAGATATAGAGCAAATATTAGTGGAGATATAGAGCATGTATTACTGGAGATATAGAGCAAGCATTGGTGGAGATATAGAGCAAGTATTAGTGTTGATGTAGAAGAAGTATTAATGGAGACATAGTGGAAGTATGAGTGGGGATATAGAGCAAGTCTTAGTGGAGATGTAGGGCAAGTATTATTGGAGATATAGAGCAGGTATTAGTGGAGATATAGAGCAAGTATTATTGGAGATATAGAGCAAGTATTAGTGTAGATATAGAGCAAGTAGTAGAGGAGATGTAGAGCAAGTATTAGTGGAGATATAGAGCAAGTATTACTGGAGATATAGAGCAAGTATTTGTGGAGATATAGAGCAAGTATTCGTGGAGATATAGAGCAAGTATTAGAGGAGATAAAGAGCAAGTATTCGTGAATATATAGAGCAATTATTAATGGAGATATAGAGCCAGTACTACTGGAGATATAGAGCAAGTGTTAGTGGAGATGTAGAGTAAGTATTAGTTGAGATATAGAGCAAATATTAGTGGAGATATAGAGCAGGTATTAGTGGAGATAGAGAGCATGTATTACTGGAGATATAGAGCAAGCATTGGTGGAGATTTAGAGCAAGTATTATTGGTGATGTAGAAGAAGTATTAATGGAGATGTAGTGGAAGTATTAGTGGGGATATAGAGCAAGTCTTAGTGGAGATGTAGAGCAAGTATTATTGGAGATATAGAGCAGGTATTAGTGGAGATATAGAGCAAGTATTATTGGAGATATAGAGCAAGTATTAGTGTAGATATAGAGCAAGTAGTAGAGGAGATGTAGAGCAAGTATTAGTGGAGATATAGAGCAAGTATTACTGGAGATATAGAGCAAGTATTTGTGGAGATATAGAGCAAGTATTCGTGGAGATATAGAGCAAGTATTAGAGGAGATAAAGAGCAAGTATTCGTGAATATATAGAGCAATTATTAATGGAGATATAGAGCCAGTACTACTGGAGATATAGAGCAAGTATTAGTGGAGATGTAGAGTAAGTATTAGTTGAGATATAGAGCAAATATTAGTGGAGATATAGAGCAGGTATTAGTGGAGATAGAGAGCATGTATTACTGGAGATATAGAGCAAGCATTGGTGGAGATATAGAGCAAGTATTAGTGTTGATGTAGAAGAAGTATTAATGGAGACGTAGTGGAAGTATTAGTGGGGATATAGAGCAAGTCTTAGTGGAGATGTAGAGCAAGTATTATTGGAGATATAGAGCAGGTATTAGTGGAGATATAGAGCAAGTATTATTGGAGATATAGAGCAAGTATTAGTGTAGATATAGAGCAAGTAGTAGAGGAGATGTAGAGCAAGTATTAGTGGAGATATAGAGCAAGTATTACTGGAGATATAGAGCAAGTATTTGTGGAGATATAGAGCAAGTATTCGTGGAGATATAGAGCAAATATTAGTGGAGATATAGAGCAGGTATTAGTGGAGATAGAGAGCAAGTATTAACGGAGATATAGAGCAAGTATTAGTGGAGATATAGAGCAAATATTAGTGGAGATATAGCGCAAGTATTTGTGGAGATATAGAGCAAGCATTAGTGGAGAGATACAACAAGTATTAGTGGAGATACAGAGCATGTATTAGTGGAGATATAGAGCAAGTAATAGTGGAGATATAGAGTAAGTATTAATAAAGATATAGAGCAAGTATTACTGGAGATACTGAGCAAGTATTAGACAAGCGATAGGGTAAGTTTTGGTGGACATATAGAGGAAGTATTAGTGGAGATATAGAGCAAGTATTAGTGGAGATATAGAGCAAGTAGTAGAGGAGATGTAGAGCAAGTATTAGAGGAGATATAGAGCAAGCATTAATGGAGATGCAGAGCAAGTCTTAATGGAGATATAGAGCAAGTATTAGTGGAGATATAGAGCAAGTATTACTGGAGATATAGAGCAAGTATTTGTGGAGATATAGAGCATGTAATCATGGAGATATAGAGCAAGTATTACAGGAGATAAAGAGCAAGTATTATTGAATATATAGTGCAGATGTAGATCAAGTATTAGTGGAGATGAAGAGCCAGTATTAGTGGAGATATAGAGCAAGTATTAGAGGAGATAAAGAGCAAGTATTCGTGAATATATAGAGCAATTATTAATGGAGATATAGATCCAGTATTAGTGGAGATATAGAGCAAGTACTACTGGAGATATAGAGCAAGTATTAGTGGAGATGTAGAGTAAGTATTAGTTGAGATATAGAGCAAATATTAGTGGAGATATAGAGCAGGTGTTAGTGGAGATAGAGAGCAAGAATTAGTGGAGATATAGAGCAAGTATTAGTGGAGATATAGAGCAATTATTAGTGGAGATATAGTGCAAGTATTAGTGGAGATATAGAGCAAGTATTATTGGAGATATAGAGCATGTATTAGTGGAGATACAGAGCAAGTATTAGTGGAGATATAGAGCACGTATTCCTGGAGATGTAGAGCAAGTATTTGTGGAGATGTAGAGCAAGTATTAGTGGAGATGTAGAATAAGTATTAGTGGAGATGTTGAGCAAGTATTAATGTAGATGTAGACTAAGTATTAGTGGAGATATAGAGCAAGTACTACTGGAGATGTAGAGCAAGTATTAGCGGAGATGTAGAGGAAGTATTAGTTGTGATGTAGAGTAAGTATTAGTGGAGATAGAGAGAAGTATTAGTGGTGATATATAACAAGAATTATTAGAGATATAGAGCACGTGTTAGTGGAGATACAGAGCAATATTAGAGGAGAAGTAGAGCTAGTATTAGTGGAGATATAGAGCAAATATTAACGGAGATAACGAGCTAGTATTAGTGGAGATGTAGAGCAAGTATTAGTTGAGATGTAAAGCAAATATTAGTGGAGATATAGGGCAACTTTTAGGGGAGATAAGGAGCAAGTATTAGTGGAGATGTAGAGCAAGTATTAGTGGAGATGTAGGGCAAGTATTAGTGGAGATGTAGAGCAAGTATTGGTGGAGACATAGAGCATGTATTAGTGTTGATATAGCGCATGTATATGAGGAGATATGGAGCAAGTATTAGTGGAGATAAAGAGCAAGTATTATTGGAGATAAGAAGCAAGTATTAGTGGAGACGTAGAGCAAGTATTATTGGAGATATCGAGCAAATATAATTGGAGATAAGGAGCAAGTATTAGTGGATTATAGAGCAAGTATTAGAGGAGATAAAGAGCATGATTTAGTGGAGATATAGAGCAAATATTAGTGGTGATTAGGAGCTAGTATTAGTGGAGATGTAGAGAAAGTATTAGTGGAGATATAGAGGAAGTAATAGTGGAGATATCTAGCAAGTATTATTGGAGATATAGAGCAAGTAGTAGTGGAGACAGATAGCAAGTATTAGTGGAGACAGAGAGCTAGTATTTTTGGAGCTGTAGCTCAAGTATTAGTGGTGATGTCGAGCAAGTATTATTGGAGATATAGAGCAAGTATTAGTGGGGATATAGAGCAAGTATTAGTGGAAATATATAGCAAGTATTAGTGGAGATATAGAGCTAGTATTAGTGGAGATGTAGAGTAAGTATTAGTTGAGATATAGAGCAAATATTAGTGGAGATATAGAGCAGGTATTAGTGGAGATAGAGAGCAAGTATTAGTGGAGATATAGAGCAAGTATTAGTGTTGATATAGAGCAATTATTAGTGGAGATATAGCGCAAGTATTAGTGGAGGTACAGAGCAAGTATTATTGGAGATATAGAGCATGTATTAGTGGAGATACAGAGCAAGTATTAGTGGAGATATAGAGCACGTATTCGTGGAGATGTAGAGCAAGTAATAGTGGAGATGTAGAGCAAGTATTAGTGGAGATGTAGAATAAGTATTAGTGGAGATGTTGAGCAAGTATTAGTGTAGATTTATAATAAGTATTTTTGGAGATATAGTGCAAGTATTACAGGAGATACAGAGCAAGTATTAGTGGAGATGTAGAGCAAGTATTAGTGGAGATATAGAGGAAGTATTAGTGGAGATATCTAGCAAGTATTATTGGAGATATAGAGCAAGTATTAGTGGAGCTTTTGAGCAAGTATTAGTGGAGATGTAGAGCAAGTATTAGTGGAGATGTAGAGCAAGTAATATTGGAGACAGATAGCAAGTATTAGTGGAGACAGAGAGCTAGCATTTTTGGAGATGTAGAGCAAGTATTAGTGGTGATGTCGAGCAAGTACTATTGGAGATATAGAGCAAGTATTAGTGGGGATATAGAGCAAGTATTAGTGGAGATATAGAGCAAGTATTAGTGGAGAGATAGAGCTAGTATTAGTGGAGATATAGAGCATGTATTAGTGGAGATATAGAGCATGTATTAGTGGACATATAGAGCAGGTATTAGTTGAGATATAGAGCACGTAGTAGTGGAGATATAGAGCAAGTCTTAGTGGAGATACAGAGCAAGTATTAGTGGAGATATAGAGCACGTATTCGTGGAGATGTAGTGCAAGTATTAGTGGAGATGTAGAGCAAGTATTAGTGGAGATGTAGAAAAAGTATTAGTGGAGATGTTGAGCAAGTATTAGTGTAGATTTATAACAAGTATTTTTGGAGATATAGTGCAAGTATTACAGGAGATACAGAGCAAGTATTAGTGGAGATGTAGAGGAAGTATTAGTTGTGATGTAGAGCAAGTATTAGTGGAGATATAGAGCTAGTATTAGTGGAGATATAGAGCTGGTATTAGTCGAGATATAGAGCAAGTATTAGTGGAGATATAGAGCATGTATTAGTGTTGATATAGAGCATGTATATGAGGAGATATAGAGCAAGTATTATTGGAGATAAGAAGCAAGTATTAGTGGAGACGTAGAGCAAGTATTAGTGGAGATACCGAGCAAATATAATTGGAGTTAAGGAGCAAGTATTAGTGGATTATAGAGCAAGTATTAGGGGAGATAGAGAGCATGTATTAGTGGAGATATAGAGCAAATATTAGTGGTGATTAGGAGCTAGTATTAGTGGAGATGTAGAGCAAATATTTGTGGAGATATAGAGGAAGTATTAGTGGAGATATCTAGCAAGTATTATTGGAGATATAGAGCAAGTATTAGTGGAGCTTTTGAGCAAGTATTAGTGGAGATGTAGAGCAAGTATTAGTGGAGATGTAGAGCAAGTAATATTGCAGACAGATAGCAAGTATTAGTGGAGACAGAGAGCAAGTATTCGTGGAGATATAGTGCAAGTATTAGTGGAGATATAGAGCAAGTATTAGTGGAGATATAGAGCTAGTATTGGTGGAGATATAGAGCTGGTATTAGTGGAGTTATAGAGCAAGTATTAATGGCGATACAGAGCAAGTATTAGTGAAGATATAGAGCAAGTATTAGTGGAGATGTAGAGCAAGTATTGGTGGAGATATAGAGCAAGTATTATTGAAGATATAGAGCAAGTATTAGTGGAGATGTAGACCAAGTATTAGTGGAGATGTAGAGCAAGGATTATTGGAGATGTAGAGCCAGTATTAGTGGAGGTGTAGAGCAAGTATTAGTGAAGATATAGAGCAAGTATTAGTGGAGATGTAGAGCAAGAATTAATGGAGATATAGGGCGCGTATTAGTGGAGATATAGAGCAAGGATTAGAGAAGATGTAGACCAAGTATTAGTGGAGATATAGAGCAAGTATTATTGGAGATGTAGAGGAAGTATTAGTGTAGATGTCGAGCAAGTATTAGTGGAGATATAGAGCAAGAATTAATGGAGATATAGAGCACGTATTAGTGGAGATATAGAGCAAGTATTAGTGAAGATGTAGACCAAGTATTAGTGGAGATATAGAGCAAGTATTATTGGAGGTAAGAAGCAAGTATTAGTGGATATATCGTACAAATGTCATTGGAGATAAGGAGGAACTATTGGTGGAGATATAGAGCAAGTATTAGTGGAGATAGAGAGCATGAATTAGTGGAGATATAGAGCAAATATTAGTGGAGATATAGAGCAAGTATTATTGGAGATAAGAAGCAAGTATTAGTGGAGCTATAGAGCAAGTATTAGTGGAGATGTAGAGCAAGTAGTAGTGGAGACAGCTAGCAAGTATTATTGAAGACAGAGAGCTAGTATTTTTGGAGATGTAGATCAAGTATTAGTGGAGATAGAGAGCATGTATTAGTGGAGATATAGAGCAAATATTAGTGGCGATTAGGAGCTAGTATTTGTGGAGATGTAGAGCAAGTATTAGTGGAGATATAGGGCTTGTATTAGTGGCGATATAGAGCAGGTATTAGTGGAGATATAGAGGAAGTATTAGTGGAGATACAGAGGATGTATTAGTGGAAATATAGAGCAAGTATTAGTGGAAATATAGAGCAAGTATTAGTGGAGATGTAGAGCAAGTATTAGTGGAGATATAGATCAAGTATTGGTGAAGATATAGAGCAAGTATTAGTGGAGATATAGAGCAAGTATTAGAGGTGATATAGAACAGGTATTCGTGGAGATATAGTGCAAGTATTAGTGGAGATATAGAGCAAGTATTAGTGGAGATATAGAGCTAGTATTGGTGGAGATATAGAGCTGGTATTAGTGGAGTTATAGAGCAAGTATTAATGGCGATATAGAGCAAGTATTAGTGAAGATATAGAGCAAGTATTAGTGGAGATGTAGAGCAAGTATTAGTGGAGATATAGAGCAAGTATTAGTGGAGATGTAGACTAAGTATTAATGGAGATATAGAGCAAGTATTAGTGAAGATATAGAGCAAGTATTAGTGGAGATGTTGCGCAAGTGTTATTGGAGATGTAGAGAAAGTAGAGTTGGAGATGTAGAGCAAGTATTAGTGTAGATGTCGAACAAGTATTACTGGAGATATAGAGCAAGAATTAATGGAGATATAGAGCACGTATTAGTGGAGATATAGAGCAAGGATTAGAGGAGATGTAGACCAAGTATTAGTGGAGATATAGAGCAAGTATTATTGGAGATGTAGAGCAGGTATTAGTGTAGATGTCGAGCAAGTATTAGTGGAGATATAGAGCAAGAATTAATGGAGATATAGAGCAAGTATTAGTGGAGATATAGAGCAAGGATTAGAGGAGATGTAGACCAAGTATTAGTGGAGATATAGAGCATGTATTATTGGAGATGTAGAGCAAGTATTAGTGTAGATGTCGAGCAAGTATTAGTGGAGATATAGAGCAAGAATTAATGGAGATATAGAGCACGTATTAGTGGAGATATAGAGCAAGAAGTGGAGATAGAGAGCATGTATTAGTGGAGATATAGAGAAAATATTAGTGGCGATTAGGAGCTAGTATTAGTGGAGATGTAGAGCAAGTATTAGTGGTGATATAGGGGAAGTATTAGTGGAGATATAGAGCAAGTATTAGTGGAGATGTAGAGCAAGTATTAGTGGAGATGTAGAGCAAGTAGTAGTGGAGACAGCTAGCAAGTATTAGTGGAGACAGAGAGCTAGTATTTTTGGAGATGTAGAGCAAGTATTAGTGGTGATGTCGAGCAAGTATTATTGGAGATATAGAGCAAGTATTAGTGGGGATATAGAGCAAGTATTAGTGGAGATGTAGAGGAAGTATTAGTGGTGATGTAGAGTAAGTATTAGTGGAGATAGAGAGAAGTATTAGTGGAGATATACAACAAGTATTATTAGAGATATAGAGCCCGTGTTAGTGGAGATACAGCGCAATATTAGTGGAGAAGTAGAGAAAGTATTAATAAAGATATAGAGCAAATATTAACGGAGATAAGGAGCTAGTATTAGTGGAGATGCAGAGCAAGTATTCGTGTCGATGTAAAGCAAGTATTAGTTGAGATATAGGGCAACTTTTAGTGGAGATAAGGAGCAAGTATTAGTGGAGATGTAGAGCAAGTATTAGTGGAGATGTAGGGCAAGTATTAGTTGAGATGTAGTGCAAGTATTAGTGGAGATATAGAGGAAGTATTAGTGGTAATGTAGGGTAAGTATTAGTGGAGATAGAGCGAAGTATTAGTGGAGATATAGAACAGGTATTATTAGAGATATAGAGCAAGTGTTATTGGAGACACAGAGCAATATTATAGGAGAAGTAGAGCAAGTATTATTGGAGATATAGAGCAAATAGTAATGGAGATAAGGAGCTAGTATTAGTGGAGAGGTAGAGCAAATATTAGTGGAGATGTAGAGCAAGTATTAGTGAAGATATAGAGCAAGTATTCTTGGAGATGTAGAGCAAGTATTAGTGGAGATGTAGAGCAAGTATTAGTGGAGATATAGAGCAAGTATTATTGGAGATGTAGACCAAGTATTAGTGTAGATGTCGAGCAAGTATTAGTGGAGATTTTGAGCAAGAATTAATGGAGATATAGAGCACGTATTAGTGGAGAAAAAGAGCAAGGTTTAGAGAAGATGTAGACCAAGTATTTGTGGAGATATAGAGCATGTATTATTGGAGATGTAGAGCAAGTATTAGTGTAGATGTCGAGCAAGTATTAGTGGAGATATAGAGCAAGAATTAATGGAGATATAGAGCACGTATTAGTGGAGATATAGAGCAAGTATTAGAGGAGATGTAGACCAAGTATTAGTGGAGATATAGAGCAAGTATTATTGGAGATAAGAAGCAAGTATTAGTGGAGATATCGTGCAAATCTCATTGGAGATAAGGAGCAAGTATTGGTGGAGATATAGAGCAAGTATTATTGGAGATAAGAAGCAAGTATTAGTGGAGCTATAGAGCAAGTATTAGTGGAGATGTAGAGCAAGTAGTAGTGGAGACAGCTAGCAAGTATTATTGAAGACAGAGAGCTAGTATTTTTGGAGATGTAGATCAAGTATTAGTGGAGATAGAGAGCATGTATTAGTGGAGATATAGAGCAAATATTAGTGGCGATTAGGAGCTAGTATTTGTGGAGATGTAGAGCAAGTATTAGTGGAGATATAGGGCTTGTATTAGTGGCGATATAGAGCAGGTATTAGTGGAGATATAGAGGAAGTATTAGTGGAGATACAGAGGATGTATTAGTGGAAATATAGAGCAAGTATTAGTGGAAATATAGAGCAAGTATTAGTGGAGATGTAGAGCAAGTATTAGTGGAGATATAGATCAAGTATTGGTGAAGATATAGAGCAAGTATTAGTGGAGATATAGAGCAAGTATTGTGGTGATATAGAACAGGTATTCGTGGAGATATAGTGCAAGTATTAGTGGAGATATAGAGCAAGTATTAATGGCGATATAGAGCAAGTATTAGTGAAGATATAGAGCAAGTATTAGTGGAGATATAGAGCAAGGATTAGTGAAGATATAGGGCAAGTATTAGTGGAGATGTAGACTAAGTATTAATGGAGATATAGAGCAAGTATTAGTGAAGATATAGAGCAAGTATTAGTGGAGATGTTGCGCAAGTGTTATTGGAGATGTAGAGAAAGTAGAGTTGGAGATGTAGAGCAAGTATTAGTGTAGATGTCGAACAAGTATTACTGGAGATATAGAGCAAGAATTAATGGAGATATAGAGCACGTATTAGTGGAGATATAGAGCAAGGATTAGAGGAGATGTAGACCAAGTATTAGTGGAGATATAGAGCAAGTATTATTGGAGATGTAGAGCAGGTATTAGTGTAGATGTCGAGCAAGTATTAGTGGAGATATAGAGCAAGAATTAATGGAGATATAGAGCAAGTATTAGTGGAGATATAGAGCAAGGATTAGAGGAGATGTAGACCAAGTATTAGTGGAGATATAGAGCATGTATTATTGGAGATGTAGAGCAAGTATTAGTGTAGATGTCGAGCAAGTATTAGTGGAGATATAGAGCAAGAATTAATGGAGATATAGAGCACGTATTAGTGGAGATATAGAGCAAGAAGTGGAGATAGAGAGCATGTATTAGTGGAGATATAGAGAAAATATTAGTGGCGATTAGGAGCTAGTATTAGTGGAGATGTAGAGCAAGTATTAGTGGTGATATAGGGGAAGTATTAGTGGAGATATAGAGCAAGTATTAGTGGAGATGTAGAGCAAGTATTAGTGGAGATGTAGAGCAAGTAGTAGTGGAGACAGCTAGCAAGTATTAGTGGAGACAGAGAACTAGTATTTTTGGAGATGTAGAGCAAGTATTAGTGGTGATGTCGAGCAAGTATTATTGGAGATATAGAGCAAGTATTAGTGGGGATATAGAGCAAGTATTGGTGGAGATATAGAGCTGGTATTAGTGGAGTTATAGAGCAAGTATTAATGGCGATACAGAGCAAGTATTAGTGAAGATATAGAGCAAGTATTAGTGGAGATGTAGAGCAAGTATTGGTGGAGATATAGAGCAAGTATTATTGAAGATATAGAGCAAGTATTAGTGGAGATGTAGACCAAGTATTAGTGGAGATGTAGAGCAAGGATTATTGGAGATGTAGAGCCAGTATTAGTGGAGGTGTAGAGCAAGTATTAGTGAAGATATAGAGCAAGTATTAGTGGAGATATAGAGCAAGTATTATTGGAGATATAGAGCAAGTATTAGTGGAGCTATAGAGCAAGTATTAGTGGAGATGTAGAGCAAGTATTAGTGGAGATGTAGAGCAAGTAGTATGGAGACAGCTAGCAAGTATTAGTGAAGACAGAGAGCTAGTATTTTTGGAGATGTAGAGCAAGTATTAGTGGTGATGTCGAGCAAGTATTCATGGAGATATAGAGCAAGTATTAGTGGGGATATAGAGCAAGTATTAGTGTAGATATAGAGCAAGTATTAGTGGAGATGTACAGCAACTGTTATTGGAGATGTAGAGAAAGTATTATTGGAGATGTTGAGCAAGTATTAGTGGAGATATAGAGCAAGTATTAGTGGAGATGTACAGCAACTGTTATTGGAGATGTAGAGAAAGTATTAGTGTAGATGTCGAGCAAGTATTAGTGGAGATATAGAGCAAGAATTAATGTAGATATAGAGCATGTATTAGTGGAGATATAGAGCAAGGTTTAGAGGAGATGTAGACCAAATATTAGTGGAGATATAGAGCATGTATTATTGGAGATGTAGAGCAAGTATTAGTGTAGATGTCGAGCAAGTATTAGTGGAGATATAGAGCAAGAATTAATGGAGATATAGTGCACGTATTAGTGGAGATATAGAGCAAGTATTAGAGGAGATGTAGACCAAGTATTAGTGGAGATATAGAGCAAGTATTATTGGAGATAAGAAGCAAGTATTAGTGGCGATATCGTGCAACTCTCATTGGAGATAAGGAGCAAGTATTGGTGGAGATATAGAGCAAGTATTAGTGGAGAGAGAGAGCATGTATTAGTGGAGATATAGAGCAAGTATTGGTGGAGATATAGAGCAAGTATTAGTGGAGATATAGAGCAAGTATTGGTGGAGATATAGAGCAAGTATTAGTGGAGATAGAGAGCATGTATTAGTGGAGATATAGAGCAAATATTAGTGGCGATTAGGAGCTAGTATTTGTGGAGATGTAGAGCAAGTATTAGTGGAGATATAGGGCTTGTATTAGTGGCGATATAGAGCAGGTATTAGTGGAGATATAGAGGAAGTATTAGTGGAGATACAGAGGATGTATTAGTGGAAATATAGAGCAAGAATTAGTGGAAATATAGAGCAAGTATTAGTGGAGATGTAGAGCAAGTATTAGTGGAGATATAGATCAAGTATTGGTGAAGATATAGAGCAAGTATTAGTGGAGATATAGAGCAAGTATTAGAGGTGATATAGAACAAGTATTCGTGGAGATATAGTGCAAGTATTAGTGGAGATATAGAGCAAGTATTAATGGCGATATAGAGCAAGTATTAGTGAAGATATAGAGCAAGTATTAGTGGAGATGTAGAGCAAGTATTAGTGGAGATATAGAGCAAGTATTAGTGTAGATATAGGGCAAGTATTAGTGGAGATGTAGACCAAGTATTAATGGCGATATAGAGCAAGTATTAGTGAAGATATAGAGCAAGTATTAGTGGAGATGTAGAGCAAGTATTAGTGGAGATATAGAGCAAGTATTAGTGAAGCTATAGAGCAAGTATTAGTGGAGATGTTGAGCAAGTGTTATTGGAGATGTAGAGCAGGTATTAGTGTAGATGTCGAGCAAGTATTAGTGGAGATATAGAGCAAGAAGTAATGGAGATATAGAGCAAGTATTAGTGGAGATGTAGAGCAAGTATTAGTGGAGATGTAGAGCAAGTAGTATGGAGACAGCTAGCAAGTATTAGTGAAGACAGAGAACTAGTATTTTTGGAGATGTAGAGCAAGTATTAGTGGTGATGTCGAGCAAGTATTCATGGAGATATAGAGCAAGTATTAGTGGGGATATAGAGCAAGTATTAGTGGAGATATAGAGCAAGTATTAGTGGAGATGTACAGCAAATGTTATTGGAGATGTAGAGAAAGTATTATTGGAGATGTTGAGCAAGAATTAGTGTAGATGTCGAGCAAGTATTAGTGGAGATATAGAGCAAGAATTAATGTAGATATAGAGCATGTATTAGTGGAGATATAGAGCAAGGTTTAGAGGAGATGTAGACCAAGTATTAGTGGAGATATAGAGCATGTATTATTGGAGATGTAGAGCAAGTATTAGTGTAGATGTCGAGCAAGTATTAGTGGAGATATAGAGCAAGAATTAATGGAGATATAGTGCACGTATTAGTGGAGATATAGAGCAAGTATTAGAGGAGATGTAGACCAAGTATTAGTGGAGATATAGAGCAAGTATTATTGGAGATAAGAAGCAAGTATTAGTGGCGATATCGTGCAACTCTCATTGGAGATAAGGAGCAAGTATTGGTGGAGATATAGAGCAAGTATTAGTGGAGAGAGAGAGCATGTATTAGTGGAGATATAGAGCAAGTATTGGTGGAGATATAGAGCAAGTATTAGTGGAGATATAGAGCAAGTATTGGTGGAGATATAGAGCAAGTATTAGTGGAGATAGAGAGCATGTATTAGTGGAGATATAGAGCAAATATTAGTGGCGATTAGGAGCTAGTATTTGTGGAGATGTAGAGCAAGTATTAGTGGAGATATAGGGCTTGTATTAGTGGTGATATAGAGCAGGTATTAGTGGAGATATAGAGGAAGTATTAGTGGAGATACAGAGGATGTATCAGTGGAAATATAGAGCAAGTATTAGTGGAAATATAGAGCAAGTATTAGTGGAGATGTAGAGCAAGTATTAGTGGAGATGTAGAGGAAGTATTAGTGGTGATGTAGAGGAAGTATTAGTGGTGATGTAGAGTAAGTATTAGTGGAGATAGAGAGAAGTATTAGTGGAGATATAGAACAAGTATTATTAGAGATATAGAGCCCGTGTTAGTGGAGATACAGCGCAATATTAGAGGAGAAGTAGAGAAAGTATTAATAAAGATATAGAGCAAATATTAACGGAGATAAGGAGCTAGTATTAGTGGAGATGCAGAGCAAGTATTCATGTAGATGTAAAGCAAGTATTAGTTGAGATATAGGGAAACTTTTAGTGGAGATAAGGAGCAAGTATTAGTGGAGATGTAGAGCAAGTATTAGTGGAGATGTAGGGCAAGTATTAGTTGAGATGTAGTGCAAGTATTAGTGGAGATATAGAGGAAGTATTATTGGTAATGTAGGGTAAGTATTAGTGGAGATAGAGCGAAGTATTAGTGGAGATATAGAACAGGTATTATTAGAGATATAGAGCAAGTGTTATTGGAGACACAGAGCAATATTATAGGAGAAGTAGAGCAAGTATTATTGGAGATATAGAGCAAATATTAATGGAGATAAGGAGCTAGTATTAGTGGAGAGGTAGAGCAAATATTAGTGGAGATGTAGAGCAAGTATTAGTGAAGATATAGAGCAAGTATTCTTGGAGATGTAGAGCAAGTATTAGTGGAGATGTAGAGCAAGTATTAGTGGAGATATAGAGCAAGTATTATTGGAGATGTAGACCAAGTATTAGTGTAGATGTCGTGCAAGTATTAGTGGAGATTTTGAGCAAGAATTAATGGAGATATAGAGCACGTATTAGAGGAGAAAAAGAGCAAGGTTTAGAGAAGATGTAGACCAAGTATTTGTGGAGATATAGAGCATGTATTATTGGAGATGTAGAGCAAGTATTAGTGTAGATGTCGAGCAAGTATTAGTGGAGATATAGAGCAAGAATTAATGGAGATATAGAGCACGTATTAGTGGAGATATAGAGCAAGTATTAGAGGAGATGTAGACCAAGTATTAGTGGAGATATAGAGCAAGTATTATTGGAGATAAGAAGCAAGTATTAGTGGAGATATCGTGCAAATCTCATTGGAGATAAGGAGCAAGTATTGGTGGAGATATAGAGCAAGTATTAGTGGAGATAGAGAGCATGTATTAGTGGAGATATAGAGCAAATATTAGTTGCGATTAGGAGCTAGTATTACTGGAGATGTAGAGCAAGTATTAGTGGTGATATAGAGGAAGTATTAGTGGAGATATAGAGCAAGTATTATTGGAGATATAGAGCAAGTATTAGTGGAGCTATAGAGCAAGTATTAGTGGATATGTAGAGCAAGTATTAGTGGAGATGTAGAGCAAGTAGTATGGAGACAGCTAGCAAGTATTAGTGAAGACAGAGAGCTAGTATTTTTGGAGATGTAGAGCAAGTATTAGTGGTGATGTCGAGCAAGTATTCATGGAGATATAGAGCAAGTATTAGTGGGGATATAGAGCAAGTATTAGTGGAGATATAGAGCAAGTATTAGTGGAGATGTACAGCAACTGTTATTGGAGATGTAGAGAAAGTATTATTGGAGATGTTGAGCAAGTATTAGGGTAGATGTCGAGCAAGTATTAGTGGAGATATAGAGCAAGAATTAATGTAGATATAGAGCATGTATTAGTGGAGATATAGAGCAAGGTTTAGAGGAGATGTAGACCAAGTATTAGTGGAGATATAGAGCATGTATTATTGGAGATGTAGAGCAAGTATTAGTGTAGATGTCGAGCAAGTATTAGTGGAGATATAGAGCAAGAATTAATGGAGATATAGTGCACGTATTAGTGGAGATATAGAGTAAGTATTAGAGGAGATGTAGACCAAGTATTAGTGGAGATATAGAGCAAGTATTATTGGAGATAAGAAGCAAGTATTAGTGGCGATATCGTGCAACTCTCATTGGAGATAAGGAGCAAGTATTGGTGGAGATATAGAGCAAGTATTAGTGGAGAGAGAGAGCATGTATTAGTGGAGATATAGAGCAAGTATTGGTGGAGATATAGAGCAAGTATTAGTGGAGATACAGAGCAAGTATTGGTGGAGATATAGAGCAAGTATTAGTGGAGATAGAGAGCATGTATTAGTGGAGATATAGAGCAAATATTAGTGGCGATTAGGAGCTAGTATTTGTGGAGATGTAGAGCAAGTATTAGTGGAGATATAGGGCTTGTATTAGTGGCGATATAGAGCAGGTATTAGTGGAGATATAGAGGAAGTATTAGTGGAGATACAGAGGATGTATTAGTGGAAATATAGAGCAAGTATTAGTGGAAATATAGAGCAAGTATTAGTGGAGATGTAGAGCAAGTATTAGTGGAGATATAGATCAAGTATTGGTGAAGATATAGAGCAAGTATTAGTGGAGATATAGAGCAAGTATTAGAGGTGATATAGAACAAGTATTCGTGGAGATATAGTGCAAGTATTAGTGGAGATATAGAGCAAGTATTAATGGCGATATAGAGCAAGTATTAGTGAAGATATAGAGCAAGTATTAGTGGAGATGTAGAGCAAGTATTGGTGGAGATATAGAGCAAGTATTAGTGTAGATATAGGGCAAGTATTAGTGGAGATGTAGACCAAGTATTAATGGAGATATAGAGCAAGTATTAGTGAAGATATAGAGCAAGTATTAGTGGAGATGTTGAGCAAGTGTTATTGGAGATGTAGAGAAAGTAGAGTTTAAGATGTAGAGCAAGTATTAGTGTAGATGTCGAACAAGTATTACTGGAGATATAGAGCAAGAATTAATGGAGATATAGAGCACGTATTAGTGGAGATATAGAGCAAGGATTAGAGGAGATGTAGACCAAGTATTAGTGGAGATATAGAGCAAGTATTATTGGAGATGTAGAGCAGGTATTAGTGTAGATGTCGAGCAAGTATTAGTGGAGATATAGAGCAAGAAGTAATGGAGATATAGAGCAAGTATTATTGGAGATGTAGAGCAAGTATTAGTGGAGATGTAGAGCAAGTAGTATGGAGACAGCTAGCAAGTATTAGTGAAGACAGAGAACTAGTATTTTTGGAGATGTAGAGCAAGTATTAGTGGTGATGTCGAGCAAGTATTCATGGAGATATAGAGCAAGTATTAGTGGGGATATAGAGCAAGTATTAGTGGAGATATAGAGCAAGTATTAGTGGAGATGTACAGCAACTGTTATTGGAGATGTAGAGAAAGTATTATTGGAGATGTTGAGCAAGTATTAGTGTAGATGTCGAGCAAGTATTAGTGATGATATAGAGCAAGAATTAATGTAGATATAGAGCACGTATTAGTGGAGGTATAGAGCAAGGTTTAGAGGAGATGTAGACCAAGTATTAGTGGAGATATAGCGCAAGTATTATTGGAGATGTAGAGCAAGTATTATTGTAGATGTCGAGCAAGTATTAGTGGAGATATAGAGCAAGAATTAATGGAGATATAGTGCACGTATTAGTGGAGATATAGAGCAAGTATTAGAGGAGATGTAGACCAAGTATTAGTGGAGATATAGAGCAAGTATTATTGGAGATAAGAAGCAAGTATTAGTGGCGATATCGTGCAACTCTCATTGGAGATAAGGAGCAAGTATTGGTGGAGATATAGAGCAAGTATTAGTGGAGAGAGAGAGCATGTATTAGTGGAGATGTAGAGCAAGTATTAGTGGTGATGTCGAGCAAGTATTATTGGAGATATAGAGCAAGTATTAGTGGGGATATAGAGCAAGTATTAGCGGAGATATAGAGCAAGTATTAGTGGAGATATAGAGCTAGTATTAATGGAGATATAGAGCAAGTATTTCTGGAGATACAGAGCAAGTATTAGTGGAGATATAGCGCAACTATTAGTGGAAATATAGAGCATGTATCAGTGGAGATAGGGAGCAAGTATTGGTGGAGAGATAGCGCAAGTATTAGAGGAGAAGTCGAGCAAGTATTAGAGGACATATAGAGCAGGTACTAGTGGAAATATAGAGCAAGTATTAGTGGAGATATAGAGCACGTATTAGAGGAGATACAGAGCAAGTATTAATGGAGCTATAGAGCAAGTATTAGTGGAGATATAGAGCAAGTATTAGTGATGATATAGATCAAGTAGTAGAGGAGCTATAGCGCATGTATTATTGGAGCTATAGAGCAAGTATTAGTGGAGACATAGAGCAAGTATTAGTGGAGATGTAGAGCAAATATTAGTGGAAGTATACAGCAAGTATTAGTGGAGATATAGAGCAAGTATTAGTGGAGATATAGAGCAAGTATTAGTGGAGATATAGAGCAAATATTAGTGGAGATATAGAGCATGTATTACTGGAGATATAGAGCAAGCATTGGTGGAGATATAGAGCACGTATTAGTGGAGATATAGAGCAAGTATTAGTGATGATATAGAGCAAGTAGTAGAGGAGAGGTAGAGCAAGTATTAGTGGAGATGTAGAGCAAGTATTATTGGAGCTATAGAGCACGTATTAGTGGAGATATAGAGCAGGTATTAGTGATGATATAGAGCAGGTAGTAGAGGAGAGGTAGAGCAAGTATTAGTGGAGATATAGAGCAAGTATTAGTGGAGACATAGAGCAAGTATTAGTGGAGATGTAGAGCAAATATTAGTGGAAGTATACAGCAAGTATTAGTGGAGATATAGAGCAAGTATTAGTGATGATATAGAGCAAGTAGTAGAGGAGAGGTAGAGCAGGTATTAGTGGAGATATAGAGCAAGTATTAGTGGAGATATAGAGCAAGTATTAGTGGAGATATAGAGCAAATATTAGTGGAGATATAGAGCATGTATTACTGGAGATATAGAGCAAGCATTGGTGGAGATATAGAGCAAGTATTAGTGTAGATGTCGAGCAAGTATTAGTGGAGATATAGAGCAAGAATTAATGGAGATATAGTGCACGTATTAGTGGAGATATAGAGCAAGTATTAGAGGAGATGTAGACCAAGTATTAGTGGAGATATAGAGCAAGTATTATTGGAGATAAGAAGCAAGTATTAGTGGCGATATCGTGCAACTCTCATTGGAGATAAGGAGCAAGTATTGGTGGAGATATAGAGCAAGTATTAGTGGAGAGAGAGAGCATGTATTAGTGGAGATATAGAGCAAGTATTGGTGGAGATATAGAGCAAGTATTAGTGGAGATATAGAGCAAGTATTGGTGGAGATATAGAGCAAGTATTAGTGGAGATAGAGAGCATGTATTAGTGGAGATATAGAGCAAATATTAGTGGCGATTAGGAGCTAGTATTTGTGGAGATGTAGAGCAAGTATTAGTGGAGATATAGGGCTTGTATTAGTGGTGATATAGAGCAGGTATTAGTGGAGATATAGAGGAAGTATTAGTGGAGATACAGAGGATGTATCAGTGGAAATATAGAGCAAGTATTAGTGGAAATATAGAGCAAGTATTAGTGGAGATGTAGAGCAAGTATTAGTGGAGATGTAGAGGAAGTATTAGTGGTGATGTAGAGGAAGTATTAGTGGTGATGTAGAGTAAGTATTAGTGGAGATAGAGAGAAGTATTAGTGGAGATATAGAACAAGTATTATTAGAGATATAGAGCCCGTGTTAGTGGAGATACAGCGCAATATTAGAGGAGAAGTAGAGAAAGTATTAATAAAGATATAGAGCAAATATTAACGGAGATAAGGAGCTAGTATTAGTGGAGATGCAGAGCAAGTATTCATGTAGATGTAAAGCAAGTATTAGTTGAGATATAGGGAAACTTTTAGTGGAGATAAGGAGCAAGTATTAGTGGTGATGTAGAGCAAGTATTAGTGGAGATGTAGGGCAAGTATTAGTGAGATGTAGTGCAAGTATTAGTGGAGATATAGAGGAAGTATTATTGGTAATGTAGGGTAAGTATTAGTGGAGATAGAGCGAAGTATTAGTGGAGATATAGAACAGGTATTATTAGAGATATAGAGCAAGTGTTATTGGAGACACAGAGCAATATTATAGGAGAAGTAGAGCAAGTATTATTGGAGATATAGAGCAAATATTAATGGAGATAAGGAGCTAGTATTAGTGGAGAGGTAGAGCAAATATTAGTGGAGATGTAGAGCAAGTATTAGTGAAGATATAGAGCAAGTATTCTTGGAGATGTAGAGCAAGTATTAGTGGAGATGTAGAGCAAGTATTAGTGGAGATATAGAGCAAGTATTTTTGGAGATGTAGACCAAGTATTAGTGTAGATGTCGTGCAAGTATTAGTGGAGATTTTGAGCAAGAATTAATGGAGATATAGAGCACGTATTAGAGGAGAAAAAGAGCAAGGTTTAGAGAAGATGTAGACCAAGTATTTGTGGAGATATAGAGCATGTATTATTGGAGATGTAGAGCAAGTATTAGTGTAGATGTCGAGCAAGTATTAGTGGAGATATAGAGCAAGAATTAATGGAGATATAGAGCACGTATTAGTGGAGATATAGAGCAAGTATTAGAGGAGATGTAGACCAAGTATTAGTGGAGATATAGAGCAAGTATTATTGGAGATAAGAAGCAAGTATTAGTGGAGATATCGTGCAAATCTCATTGGAGATAAGGAGCAAGTATTGGTGGAGATATAGAGCAAGTATTAGTGGAGATAGAGAGCATGTATTAGTGGAGATATAGAGCAAATATTAGTTGCGATTAGGAGCTAGTATTACTGGAGATGTAGAGCAAGTATTAGTGGTGATATAGAGGAAGTATTAGTGGAGATATAGAGCAAGTATTATTGGAGATATAGAGCAAGTATTAGTGGAGCTATAGAGCAAGTATTAGTGGAGATGTAGAGCAAGTATTAGTGGAGATGTAGAGCAAGTAGTATGGAGACAGCTAGCAAGTATTAGTGAAGACAGAGAGCTAGTATTTTTGGAGATGTAGAGCAAGTATTAGTGGTGATGTCGAGCAAGTATTCATGGAGATATAGAGCAAGTATTAGTGGGGATATAGAGCAAGTATTAGTGGAGATATAGAGCAAGTATTAGTGGAGATGTACAGCAACTGTTATTGGAGATGTAGAGAAAGTATTATTGGAGATGTTGAGCAAGTATTAGTGTAGATGTCGAGCAAGTATTAGTGGAGATATAGAGCAAGAATTAATGTAGATATAGAGCATGTATTAGTGGAGATATAGAGCAAGGTTTAGAGGAGATGTAGACCAAGTATTAGTGGAGATATAGAGCATGTATTATTGGAGATGTAGAGCAAGTATTAGTGTAGATGTCGAGCAAGTATTAGTGGAGATATAGAGCAAGAATTAATGGAGATATAGTGCATGTATTAGTGGAGATATAGAGTAAGTATTAGAGGAGATGTAGACCAAGTATTAGTGGAGATATAGAGCAAGTATTATTGGAGATAAGAAGCAAGTATTAGTGGCGATATCGTGCAACTCTCATTGGAGATAAGGAGCAAGTATTGGTGGAGATATAGAGCAAGTATTAGTGGAGAGAGAGAGCATGTATTAGTGGAGATATAGAGCAAGTATTGGTGGAGATATAGAGCAAGTATTAGTGGAGATACAGAGCAAGTATTGGTGGAGATATAGAGCAAGTATTAGTGGAGATAGAGAGCATGTATTAGTGGAGATATAGAGCAAATATTAGTGGCGATTAGGAGCTAGTATTTGTGGAGATGTAGAGCAAGTATTAGTGGAGATATAGGGCTTGTATTAGTGGCGATATAGAGCAGGTATTAGTGGAGATATAGAGGAAGTATTAGTGGAGATACAGAGGATGTATTAGTGGAAATATAGAGCAAGTATTAGTGGAAATATAGAGCAAGTATTAGTGGAGATGTAGAGCAAGTATTAGTGGAGATATAGATCAAGTATTGGTGAAGATATAGAGCAAGTATTAGTGGAGATATAGAGCAAGTATTAGAGGTGATATAGAACAAGTATTCGTGGAGATATAGTGCAAGTATTAGTGGAGATATAGAGCAAGTATTAATGGCGATATAGAGCAAGTATTAGTGAAGATATAGAGCAAGTATTAGTGGAGATGTAGAGCAAGTATTGGTGGAGATATAGAGCAAGTATTAGTGTAGATATAGGGCAAGTATTAGTGGAGATGTAGACCAAGTATTAATGGAGATATAGAGCAAGTATTAGTGAAGATATAGAGCAAGTATTAGTGGAGATGTTGAGCAAGTGTTATTGGAGATGTAGAGAAAGTAGAGTTTAAGATGTAGAGCAAGTATTAGTGTAGATGTCGAACAAGTATTACTGGAGATATAGAGCAAGAATTAATGGAGATATAGAGCACGTATTAGTGGAGATATAGAGCAAGGATTAGAGGAGATGTAGACCAAGTATTAGTGGAGATATAGAGCAAGTATTATTGGAGATGTAGAGCAGGTATTAGTGTAGATGTCGAGCAAGTATTAGTGGAGATATAGAGCAAGAAGTAATGGAGATATAGAGCAAGTATTATTGGAGATGTAGAGCAAGTATTAGTGGAGATGTAGAGCAAGTAGTATGGAGACAGCTAGCAAGTATTAGTGAAGACAGAGAACTAGTATTTTTGGAGATGTAGAGCAAGTATTAGTGGTGATGTCGAGCAAGTATTCATGGAGATATAGAGCAAGTATTAGTGGGGATATAGAGCAAGTATTAGTGGAGATATAGAGCAAGTATTAGTGGAGATGTACAGCAACTGTTATTGGAGATGTAGAGAAAGTATTATTGGAGATGTTGAGCAAGTATTAGTGTAGATGTCGAGCAAGTATTAGTGATGATATAGAGCAAGAATTAATGTAGATATAGAGCACGTATTAGTGGAGGTATAGAGCAAGGTTTAGAGGAGATGTAGACCAAGTATTAGTGGAGATATAGCGCAAGTATTATTGGAGATGTAGAGCAAGTATTATTGTAGATGTCGAGCAAGTATTAGTGGAGATATAGAGCAAGAATTAATGGAGATATAGTGCACGTATTAGTGGAGATATAGAGCAAGTATTAGAGGAGATGTAGACCAAGTATTAGTGGAGATATAGAGCAAGTATTATTGGAGATAAGAAGCAAGTATTAGTGGCGATATCGTGCAACTCTCATTGGAGATAAGGAGCAAGTATTGGTGGAGATATAGAGCAAGTATTAGTGGAGAGAGAGAGCATGTATTAGTGGAGATGTAGAGCAAGTATTAGTGGTGATGTCGAGCAAGTATTATTGGAGATATAGAGCAAGTATTAGTGGGGATATAGAGCAAGTATTAGCGGAGATATAGAGCAAGTATTAGTGGAGATATAGAGCTAGTATTAATGGAGATATAGAGCAAGTATTTCTGGAGATACAGAGCAAGTATTAGTGGAGATATAGCGCAACTATTAGTGGAAATATAGAGCATGTATCAGTGGAGATAGGGAGCAAGTATTGGTGGAGAGATAGCGCAAGTATTAGAGGAGAAGTCGAGCAAGTATTAGAGGACATATAGAGCAGGTACTAGTGGAAATATAGAGCAAGTATTAGTGGAGATATAGAGCACGTATTAGAGGAGATACAGAGCAAGTATTATTGGAGCTATAGAGCAAGTATTAGTGGAGATATAGAGCAAGTATTAGTGATGATATAGATCAAGTAGTAGAGGAGCTATAGCGCATGTATTATTGGAGCTATAGAGCAAGTATTAGTGGAGACATAGAGCAAGTATTAGTGGAGATGTAGAGCAAATATTAGTGGAAGTATACAGCAAGTATTAGTGGAGATATAGAGCAAGTATTAGTGGAGATATAGAGCAAGTATTAGTGGAGATATAGAGCAAATATTAGTGGAGATATAGAGCATGTATTACTGGAGATATAGAGCAAGCATTGGTGGAGATATTGAGCACGTATTAGTGGAGATATAGAGCAAGTATTAGTGATGATATAGAGCAAGTAGTAGAGGAGAGGTAGAGCAAGTATTAGTGGAGATGTAGAGCAAGTATTATTGGAGCTATAGAGCACGTATTAGTGGAGATATAGAGCAGGTATTAGTGATGATATAGAGCAGGTAGTAGAGGAGAGGTAGAGCAAGTATTAGTGGAGATATAGAGCAAGTATTAGTGGAGACATAGAGCAAGTATTAGTGGAGATGTAGAGCAAATATTAGTGGAAGTATACAGCAAGTATTAGTGGAGATATAGAGCAAGTATTAGTGATGATATAGAGCAAGTAGTAGAGGAGAGGTAGAGCAGGTATTAGTGGAGATATAGAGCAAGTATTAGTGGAGATATAGAGCAAGTATTAGTGGAGATATAGAGCAAATATTAGTGGAGATATAGAGCATGTATTACTGGAGATATAGAGCAAGCATTGGTGGAGATATAGAGCAAGTATTAGTGTTGATGTAGAGGAAGTATTAATGGAGACGTAGTGGAAGTATTAGTGGGGATATAGAGCAAGTCTTAGTGGAGATGTAGAGCAAGTATTATTGGAGATATAGAGCAAGTATTAGTGCAGATATAGAGCAAGTAGTAGAGGAGATGTAGAGCAAGTATTAGTGGAGATATAGAGCAAGTATTACTGGAGATATAGAGCAAGTATTTGTGGAGATATAGAGCAAGTATTCATGGAGATATAGAGCAAGTATTAGAGGAGATAAAGAGCAAGTATTCGTGAATATATAGAGCAATTATTAATGGAGATATAGAGCCAGTACTACTGGAGATATAGAGCAAGTATTAGTGAAGATGTAGAGTAAGTATTAGTTGAGATATAGAGCAAATATTAGTGGAGATATAGAGCAGCTATTAGTGGAGATAGAGAGCAAGTATTAATGGAGATATAGAGCAAGTATTAGTGGAGATATAGAGCAAATATTAGTGGAGATATAGCGCAAGTATTTGTGGAGATATAGAGCAAGCATTAGTGGAGAGATAGAACAAGTATTAGTGGAGATACAGAGCAAGTATTAGTGGAGATATAGAGCAAGTATTAGTGGTGATATAGAGCGAGTATTAGAAGAGATATAGAGCAAGTATTAGTGATGAAATAGAGCAAGTAGTAGAGGAAAGGTAGAGCAAGTATTAGTGGAGATATAGAGCAAGTATTAGTGGAAACGTAGAGCAAGTATTAGTGGAGACGTAGAGCAAATACTAGTGGAAGTATACAGCAAGTATTAGTGGAGATACAGAGCAGGTATTAATGGAGATGTAGAGCAAGTGTTAGTGATAATATAGAGCAACTATTAGGGGAGATGTATAGCATTTATTAGTGGAGATATAGCGCAAGTATTAGTGGAAATATAGAGCAAGTATTAGTGCAGATATAGAGCACGTATTAGAGGAGATATAGAGCAAGTATTATTGGAGCTATAGAGCAAGTATTAGTGGAGATACAGAGCAAGTATTAATGGACAAATAGAGCAAGTATTAGTGGAGATATAGAGCAAGTATTATTGGAGCTATAGAGCAAGTTTTAGTGGGGATATAGAGCAAGTATTACTGGAGATATAGAGCAAGTATTAGTGGAGATATAGTTCAAGTATTAGTGGAGATATAGAGCAAGTATTGGTGGTGATGTGGAGCAAGTATTAATGGACATATAGAGCAGGAATTAGTGGAGATATAGAGCAAGTATCAATGGACATATAGAGCAAGTATTATTGGAGATATAGCGCAAGTATTATTGGAGCTATAGAGCAAGTATTAGTGGAGATATAGAGCAAGTATTAGTGATGAAATAGAGCAAGTAGTAGAGGAAAGGTAGAGCAAGTATTAGTGGAGATATAGAGCATGTATTAGTGGAAACGTAGAGCAAGTATTAGTGGAGACGTAGAGCAAATACTAGTGGAAGTATACAGCAAGTATTAGTGGAGATATAGAGCAAGTATTAATGGAGATGTAGAGCAAGTGTTAGTGATAATATAGAGCAAGTATTAGGGGAGATGTAGAGCAAGTATTAGTGGAGATTTAGAGCAAGTATTAGTGGAGATACAGAGCAAGTATTAGAGGAGATGTAGAGCAAGTATTAGTGGAGATTTAGAGCAAGTATTTGTGGAGATATGGAACAAGTATTAGAGGAGCAGTAGAGCAAGTATTATTGGAAAGGTAGAGCAATTATTAGTGGAGATATAGAGCAAGTACCTATGGAGATATAGAGCAAGTATTAGTGGAGATAGAGAGCAAGTATTATGGAGATATAGAGCAAGTATTAGTGAAGATATAGTGCAAGTATTAGTGGAGCTAAGGAGCAAGTATTAGTGGAGATATAGAGCAAGTATTAGTGGAGATATAGCGCAAGTATTAGTGGAAATATAGAGCAAGTATCAGGGGAGATAGGGAGCAAGTATTGGTGGAGAGATAGCGCAAGTATTAGAGGAGAAGTCGAGCAAGTATTAGAGGACATATAGAGCAGGTATTAGCGGAAATATAGAGCAAGTATTAGTGGAGATATAGAGCAGGTATTAGAGGAGATATAGAGCAAGTATTATTGAAGCTATAGAGCACGTATTAGTGGAGATATAGAGCAAGTATTAGTGATGATATAGAGCAAGTAGTAGAGGAGCTATAGCGCAAGTATTATTGGAGCTATAGAGCAAGTATTAGTGGAGACATAGAGCAAGTATTAGTGGAGATGTAGAGCAAATATTAGTGGAAGTATACAGCAAGTATTAGTGGAGATATAGAGCAAGTATTAGTGGAGATATAGAGCAAGTATTAGTGGCGATATAGAGCAAATATTAGTGGAGATATAGAGCATGTATTACTGGAGATAAAGAGCAAGCATTGGTGGAGATTTAGAGCAAGTATTAGTGTTGATGTAGAACAAGTATTAATGGAGACGTAGTGGAAGTATTAGTGGGGATATAGAGCAAGTCTTAGTGGAGATGTAGAGCAAGTATTATTGGAGATATAGAGCAGGTATTAGTGGAGATATAGAGCAAGTATTAGTGTAGATATAGAGCAAGTATTAGTGTAGATATAGAGCAAGTAGTAGAGGAGATGTAGAGCAAGTATTAGTGGAGATATAGAGCAAGTATTACTGGAGATATAGAGCAAGTATTTGTGGAGATATAGAGCAAGAATTCGTGGAGATATAGAGCAAGTATTAGAGGAGATAAAGAGCAAGTATTTGTGAATATATAGAGCAATTATTAATGGAGATATAGAGCCAGTACTACTGGAGATATAGATCAAGTATTAGTGGAGATGTAGAGTAAGTATTAGCTGAGATATAGAGCAAATATTAGTGGAGATATAGAGCAGGTATTAGTGGAGATAGAGAGCAAGTATTAATGGAGATATACAGCAAGTATTAGTGGAGATATAGAGCAAATATTAGTGGAGATATAGCGCAAGTATTTGTGGAGATATAGAGCAAGCATTAGTGGAGAGATAGAACAAGTATTAGTGGAGATACAGAGCAAGTATTAGTGGAGATATAGAGCAAGTATTAGTGGGGAGATAGAGCAAGTATTAGAAGAGATGTATTAGTGGAGGTGTAGTGCTAGTATTATTGGAGATGTAGAGCAAGTATCAGTGGAGATATAGAGCAAGTACTACTGGAGATATAGAGCGAGTATTAGAAGAGATATAGAGCAAGTATTAGTGATGAAATAGAGCAAGTAGTAGAGGAAAGGTAGAGCAAGTATTAGTGGAGATATAGAGCAAGTATTATTGGAGATGTAGAGCAAGTATTAGTGTAGATGTCGAGCAAGTATTAGTGGAGATATAGAGCAAGAATTAATGGAGATATAGAGCTCGTATTAGTGGAGATATAGAGCAAGTATTAGAGGAGATGTAGACCAAGTATTAGTGGAGATATAGAGCAAGTATTATTGGAGATAAGAAGCAAGTATTAGTGGCGATATCGTGCAACTCTCATTGGAGATAAGGAGCAAGTATTGGTGGAGATATAGAGCAAGTATTAGTGGAGATAGAGAGCATGTATTAGTGGAGATGTAGAGCAAGTATTAGTGGTGATGTCGAGCAAGTATTATTGGAGATATAGAGCAAGTATTAGTGGGGATATAGATCAAGTATTAGTGGAGATATAGAGCAAGTATTAGTGGAGATATAGAGCTAGTATTAGTGGAGATATAGAGCAAGTATTAGTGGAGATACAGAGCAAGTATTAGTGGAGATATAGAGCAAGTATTAGTGGAGATATAGAGCAAGTATTAGTGGAGATATAGAGCAAGTATTAGTGGAGATATAGAGCAAGTATTAGTGGAGATATAGAGCAAGTAGTAGTGGAGATATAGAGCAAGTCTTAGTGGAGATATAGAGCAAGTATTCATGGAGATATAGAGCAAGTATTAGAGGAGATAAAGAGCAAGTATTCTTGAATATATAGAGCAATTATTAATGGAGATATAGAGCCAGTATTAGTGGAGATATAGAGCAAGTATTACTGGAGATATAGATCAGGTATTAGTGGAGATAGAGAGCATGCATTAGTGGAGATATAGAGCAAGTATTAGTGGAGATATAGAGCAAGTATTATTGGAGATGTAGAGTAAGTATTAGTGTAGATGTCGAGCAAGTATTAGTGGAGATATAGAGCAAGAATTAATGGAGATATAGAGCACGTATTAGTGGAGATATAGAGCAAGTATTAGTGGAGATGTAGACCAAGTATTAGTGGAGATATAGAGCAAGTATTATTGGAGATAAGAAGCAAGTATTAGTGGAGATATCGTGCAAATGTCATTGGAGATAAGGAGGAACTATTGGTGGAGATATAGAGCATGTATTAGTGGAGATATAGAGCAAGTATTATTGGAGATATAGAGCAAGTATTAGTGGAGCTATAGAGCAAGTATTAGTGGAGATGTAGAGCAAGTAGTAGTGGAGACAGCTAGCAAGTATTATTGGAGACAGAGAGTTAGTATTTTTGGAGATGTAGAGCAAGTATTAGTGGTGATGTCGAGGAAGTATTATTGGAGATATGGAGCAAGTATTAGTGGGGATATAGAGCAAGTATTAGTGGAGATATAGATCAAGTATTAGTGGAGATTTAGAGCTAGTATTAGTGGAAATATAGAGCAAGTATTCATGGAGATATAGAGCAAGTATTATTGGGGATAAAGATTAAGTATTCATGAATATATAGAGCAATTATTAATGGAGATATAGAGCCAGTATTAGTGGAGATATAGAGCAAGTATTACTGGAGAATAGATCAGGTATTAGTGGAGATATAGAGCAAGTATTAGTTTAGATATAGCGCAAGTATTAGTTGAGATATAGAGCAAGTATTGCTGGAGATGTAGCGCAGGTATTAGAGTAGATGTAGAGCAAGTATTAGTGGAGATATAGAGCTAGTATTAGTGGAGATGTAGACCAAGTATTAGTGGAGATATAGAGCAAGTATTATTGGAGATAAGAAGCAAGTATTAGTGGAGATATCGTGCAAATGTCATTGGAGATAAGGAGGAACTATTGGTGGAGATATAGAGCAAGTATTAGTGGAGATAGAGAGCATGTATTAGTGGAGATATAGAGCAAATATTAGTGGAGATATAGAGCAAGTATTATTGGAGATAATAAGCAAGTATTAGTGGCGATATAGAGCAAGTATTAGTGGAGATATAGAGCAAGTATTATTGGAGATATAGAGCAAGTATTAGTGGAGCTATAGAGCAAGTATTAGTGGAGATGTAGAGCAAGTAGTAGTGGAGACAGCTAGCAAGTATTATTGGAGACAGAGAGTTAGTATTTTTGGAGATGTAGAGCAAGTATTAGTGGTGATGTCGAGCAAGTATTATTGGAGATATGGAGCAAGTATTAGTGGGGATATAGAGCAAGTATTAGTGGAGATATAGAGCAAGTATTAGTGGAGATTTAGAGCTAGTATTAGTGGAAATATAGAGCAAGTATTCATGGAGATATAGAGCAAGTATTATTGGAGATAAAGATTAAGTATTCATGAATATATAGAGCAATTATTAATGGAGATATAGAGCCAGTATTAGTGGAGATGTAGAGCAAGTATTACTGGAGAATAGATCAGGTATTAGTGGAGATATAGAGCAAGTATTAGTTTAGATATAGCGCAAGTATTAGTTGAGATATAGAGCAAGTATTGCTGGAGATGTAGCGCAGGTATTAGAATAGATGTAGAGCAAGTATTAGTGGAGATATAGAGCTAGTATTAGTGGCGATATAGAGCAGGTATTAGCGGAGATATAGAGGAAGTATTAGTGGAGATACAGAGGATGTATTAGTGGAAATATAGAGCAAGTATTAGTGGAAATATAGAGCAAGTATTGGTGGAGATATAGAGCAAGTATTAGTGGAGCTATAGAGCAAGTATTATTGGAAATATAGTGCAAGTATTAGTGGAGATATAGAGCAAGTATTAGTGGAAATATAGAGCAAGTATTAGTGGAGATATAGAGCAAGTATTATAGGTGATATAGAGCAAGTATTAGTGGAGATATAGAGCAAGTATTAGTGGAGATATAGAGCACATGTTAGTGCAGATAGAGAGCAAGTCTTAGTGGAGAGGTAGAGCAAGTATTAGTAGAGATATAGAGCAAGTATTAGTGGAGATATGGAGCAAGTATTAGTGGAGATATAGAGCAAGTATTCGTGGAGATATCAAGCACGTGTTAGTGGAGATATAGAGCAAAACGAGGACACATGACGGGATACGAAGCCATGTCTCTTTTGCGTTTATCTTGACTTTGTGCGATAGTGTAAATTGGATGATAGCAAGTCGGCAGCCCATTTTACATCTCTCCGGATTTTAATTTGTAATTGAAGTGAATGGAAGTAAAAATGGGGAGTGATGTAAAATGGGCTCCCAATTCGCTGTCACCCATTTTATAAAATCGCACAAAGTCAAGAAAGACCTACCCCCATTGTCTTTTGTATCATTTTCTTTTCCTGGCTGGTTGTGCCAGGTTGCATTTATGAGTTGAAGTTTCACGAATAATGAACACATTAATGCATTTGAATGAAATTCCTTTGTCCACTACTTCAACTTCAGAAGAGATGCTAAACAGGCGGTCTTGGATTGGCCGCCCGTTATACTCTCCGGCTGATTTTTCTTTCCATTTGAAGTCAGCAGAAAGGAGAAGCGGGCGGTCGGCACAACTGGATATTCTACCAATTTGAAATAAAAATAAAAATTGCTGCATATACCAAGCAGGCCCGTCAGTCTCTGATAGAAAAAGAAAAAAAAGGCTGACTTGCATTTATATCATGCCTTTCACAACCACCAGACATCCCAAAGCACTTTACAGCCAATGAAGTATCTTTATTTGAAATGCAGTCACTGTTGTAATGTAGGAAACACAGCAGCCAATTTGCACACAGCAAGCTCCCACAAACAGCAATGTGATAATGGCCAAATAATCTTTTTTTACTGATGTTGGTTGAGGGATAAATATTGGCCAGGACACTGGGGATAACTCCCCCTGCTCTTCTTCAAGGGATCTATTATGTCCACCTGAGAGAGCAGACGGGGCCTCGGTTTAACGTCTCATTCGAAAGACGGCACCTCCGACAGTGCAGCCCTCCCTCAGTACTGCAGGGTAGATGCAGGGAGGATGTTTCCCCTGTCTGTGGAGTCTCGAATCAGGGGTCACAGTCTCAGAATAAGGGGTCGGCCATTTAGGACTGAGATGAGGAGAAATTTCTTCACTCAGAGGGTGGTGAATCTTTGGAATTCTCTACCCCACAGGGCTGTGGAAGCTCAGTCGTTGAGTATGTTCAAGACAGAGATCAAAAGATTTTTGAAAATTAAGGGAAAGTGCAGGCATGTGGAGATGAGGTAGAAGATCAGCCATGATCTTATTGAATGGCGCAGCAGGCTCGAAGGGCCAAATGGCCGACTCCTGCTCCTTATGTTCTTATGTCCCTCAGTACTGCCCTGAAGTGTCAGCCTAGATGTTTGTGCTCAAGTCTCTGGAGTGGGATTCGAACCCACAACCTTCCTGACTCAGAGGCGAGAGTGCTAACAACTGAACCACTGGCTGACACACAGTTAATATTTCAGGTGGACCCCTTCATCAGAAGATGTATTCCAACACTGGCTCATCACGCAGGGCAGAAATCAATAAGTTAGCTGTATATTGTTCATATAGTTGCAATCTCATTATCATATGCAGCCCTGCATTCCTTTGTGTGGGTGAGAGTATAACAAACTTTTTGAATCACCTAATCCTTTTGGTTTTGAGTATTAATCAGCGCTGCCTTAAAGTCATCCTGATGGATGATAGGAATTGTTGGCTTAAGTCACTAAAGGCGTCAACAGGAGGATCTAGTTAGTTTTGATTCAGACCATTAAAAGCTACTTTTACTTTGGAAGTCCGATGGCAGGAGGTATATTTCTCTTTAAACTCATGGAAAGGTGGAAAGAAAGGGGGGTAGAGTTTCCGCTAGGTTGCGTGGTTTCAATTCACCCAAAATCGGCCAAACCAGCATAAAAGATCGGGGAATCTTAAGCGCTAGTTACGTCCAGCGCGAATCGGGTTTCTGCGATCTTTTACACCAGGTTAAAAAAAAAAATTGCGCTGGAAGCTGGACCCGCCCACAAAATTGGCCATGCCCCCCAGGTCAAATTAATCACCATGGCGAGTTTCTGCCAACTGCGTCCAATTGCGGCCCTTTGAGGAGGCTCTTCAAATTAAGCGGTGCTTTTTTAGGCACAAAGATACTAAAAAATATTTAATTTACTAAGAAACTGACTAGTTAGTGTACACTGATGAAACTGGTCCTGTAAAGTTTTTTAAAGTCATTTTTAAGTCAGATTTAAAATCGGGTTCCTTACAAGTGGAGGACTAGACGCTGAATAAAAATGGTTATTTTTTTGGTGATAAACCCATTTTCAGGTTACCACTCTTAAATGCATCAAGGAATATTTTTTTAATGCAAGGAAGAAAAATAAACAAATACGTTCTAAGGACTCAATTGCGCTGGTTGATGGCCGATTCTCCGTTTGTGCTTAGGCAATGAGTTGCAGCAGAAACGTGAACCATAACGTCACTTCGGAAAACAAACACAATTTCGAGTGCAATTTGCGCCCGGATCGCCGATTGTGCCCAAAACGGAAACTCTACCCCCTTACATGTTTAAGAAACTCTTCTAACACAACCAAAGCCTTTTAAATGCAGTGTCAGCTGTGGCTCAGTGGGCAGCACTCTCTAGTTGGGAGTGGCTAGGAGTGAGCAGGTGCTGCTGGTTGCCTGATTATCGCAGGGAGTTGGAGTGAGTTTCTAAATTGTTTAAGGGCTTTTTTGGCCCATAAACAGCAGCCAGATGGCTGCTGAGGGGTCCGGAGTGCCGGGCCCCTCAGAGGACAGTGTTCCCAAGATGAATTTAATCAGGGGAGAAACTGTGGTTGGAAGGGAGAGAAAAAGGCCCAAAGATTTGGGCTGGGATCCTAGGAGGTTTGGAAAAGAAAACACAGTGGTGGTTCAGTGCGAGGATAAGGAGATACGAGCTTGGGATTTTATCCAAGCGGTTCATGAGGACTGTGGTGAGGGAAGCTGCTTTGCCCGCCAACCAAAGCCGAATGTTGGGTTCGAGGTGACGGTCAGTGGCCGAGAGGAGGTGGAAAGACTTTTACTCAGTTTGAAGGTTGGTGATAAGTTCTTGGAGGTATCTCTGCTATATTCTGAAGAGGTGGTGGTCTCATTCTTATATTGAGAACGATGTACTAATCAAAAAGTTGGAATCGTGCGACATTAAAATTTTCTCGGCAATAAAGAGGAGATACTATCCAGGAACACGGGTAGCAGATGGAACCCGTTACGTAAAGGTGCGGTTCCCAGAGTGGGTGAAGTCATTACCGTACAGCATGAAATTCGAGACAATGGAAGGAGTGCAGTACTTCCGAGTACTGCATGATAACCAAGTGAAGGTTTGTTATTATTGTCTTGGACACGACCATCTTGTAAGAAACTGTCCGGACTTGTACTGTTATAATTGTGGCGAGTCTGGACACATCGCTCAGAGCTGCAAGGCGGAGAGCTGTGGGGTGTGTCACAAAGGTCCCGCCCGCTGTGAGTGTGAGGTAGAAGGAAGCTCTATGAGTGATGAGGAGATGGGAGAAGGAGCAGGAGGTGTGAGTGGAATGGTCGGAGGAGAGGAGCAGGCGGAGGACACAGCTGGTGAATTGAAGGAGAAAAGAGCGCAGGAAGAGGCAGAAAATTGCGGAGCAGAGAACAGGATGGAAATGGTGGAAAACACACCAAGTACAGTGGAAAAGAACAAAGGTGGCAGAGGGCAGCACGGGTCGAGGGCAGAGTCGAGCCATAATACGGTTCAGCTCTCCCTAAAGAATCTGGTGTCCGCGCGGGGAGAGGAGGCGGGAGCGGGGTGCGTGGTAAATGTAAGTACTCCAAAGAAAGATGGGGAGTCAGACATCTCAGTGAGCAGGAGGGGGCAAGACAAGGAGAGGGTGCAAGAGGCAGGAGCCTTAAAGGGGCAGCAGGACGGGAGCGGCGAGACAAAGACGCCAGAAGGGAGCAATATAGGTGCGTCATTGTCCCAGAGAGAGAAGGATCAGGGAGCAAGGGTCAGCGGTGGAGATGAGGTCGAAGGGAGCGGCACTGTTGGAGAAACCGCGATAGCAGGAAGACTCTCTATGGGTGATGATGTATCTGACGGGGAACAGGATTATGTATCTGACGGGGAGCAGGGACGGGAGGTTACAGAAGAGCTCGAGAGTGAGGAATTAGAGGGGGACAGAGACATGGAAGTGGGGGGTGGGGTGGCATCATGTGGAAAGGGAAAGGTTAGTGAGGGGCAGAAGGAGGGAGAAGGGGCAGCTCCTTGGCCCAAACTTAATGCAAGGAAGAGGCTGAAACAGCAGAGAAGGTACAAACAGGAGGTTAAAAAGAGCTGGAGGCTGCAGGAAAAAGCAACAGCTGGCCAAAAAGTTGGGAAGGAGCATGAGAGGAGGGAAGGACCAGAGATTTAATGATGGAGAAATTATCAGGCACACTTCCCTTATTTGGAGCCATGATTACATTGGTCTCGATTAATGTGAACGGACTGAGGGGTGAGAAGAAATTGCAGCAGTTGTTGCAGTGTTTTAAAGGCACTGACTTGTGTCTGCAAGAAACCTTTTGGGATGAGGATATCCTAGAAAGAGTTCAGAAGGTTTGGAAGGGAGAGGTGTTTGCAAGTTGTGCAAACAATAACCGTAGAGGGGTGGCTGTTTTGGTGAGTCCGTCCATAAAAGAGAACATTGCCTTGGTGGACAAGGACACTGAGGGGAGATTTTTACGGCTAAGGGTAAAAACGGAGGAATTTAATTGCGATCTCTTTAATATCTATGCACCGAACGACCATTGCAAACGTCGCGAGTTTTTTCGGGGGTTATTCACTGAAGTGGCAGAGGTGGAAAATCCTTGTATAGTGGGGGATTTGAATGTATTTTTATCTCGGATGGACATTTCAGCCCAGATGACCTTTAAGGATGATAACTCCAGAGGGATGATTGTAAAAATGATGGCAAATTTAAATTTGAGAGACTTATGGAGGAACCGGAACCCCATAAAAAGGGAGTTCTCCAGAACAGGTTGGGTGTGTGATGTTTTAAAACAGAGCCGAATAGATTTTGTGTTAATGTGGGAAGGGTTAAGTTCTGAGGTGATGGAGGTTTATTATAAAAAAGTATTTTTTAGTGACCACTCGGCTTTGGTTCTTAGAATTAGGAACAGCAGAGTTAAGATTGGTTCAGGGGTGTGGATTTTAAACAATCAATACCTGAAAGAAATTGCTTATAAAGAAGGGATTTTAAATATAATAAAGAATGTTCGGAAGGAACCTTTGTTCTTGAATTAAAGAAGAGTTTGGTGGGACAATTTCAAATATGAGGTAAAAGTTTTTTCGGTACGTTATGGGGAAAAAGAGAGCGGCAGCTAACCGGGGTCGAGAAGAGAATATAAACAAAAGGTTTACGGATATCTGTAAAGCAGTTGACGGAGGGGCTAAGGGAGCTGAGACTAAGTTCCGGGTGTTAAGGGAAGAGTGGGAATTATTGCAAGCTGAAAAATGCAAGGGGGCCATTCTCCGTGCAAAGGCTAAAGATGCATTGGAGGGCGAAAGATACACTAGATATTTTCTAGAGCAAGAGAAGCTGCGACAGAGATTATCATTAATTGGAGAGTTGAAGGTTGGAGAGAAGATCATTCATGAAAGTGGGGAGATTTTAGAGGCGGCTAGCAGCTTTTATCAAGAGTTATGTACAAAATAAGACATTTCCAATTTGGCGATGGAGAAGGTTAGTGCTTTTATTGAAGAGGGTTTAAAGGAGGATGAGAGAAGCATGTGTGACAAAGAAGTAGGATTAGCGGAAATAAAAGTAGCAATAAGTGGAATGAAGGGGGTGGGGGAAGCCCAGGGTCCGATGGACTAAGTGCAGATTTTATAAAGAATTTTTTGAGATTTTAAGTCCATTGTTCTTAGAAGTTTTTAAGGAAATTAAAATTGAGGGAAGCCTGGCCCCATCCATGAGGAGAGGTGTCATAAGCTTAGCTTATAAAAATAAAGGGGATAGAAGGGATCTGAAGAATTGGAGGCCCATCACATTATTAAATGTGGATTATAAGATCTTGGCGAGGGTTATGGCAAATCGTATGAAGGAGGTGTTGCCGCAGGTAATTTTGCCCTCTCAGTCCTATGGAGTCATAGGCCGGGACATCGCAGACTCTGTGGTCTCAATCCGAGATGCGATAGAGCTCATGGAAGAAAGTGGGAGGGAGGCTTATGTATTAAAGATAGATCAAGAGAAAGCCTTTGATAGGGTCTCTCATGAGTTTTTATTGAAGGTTTTGGAAGCATTTGGTTTCGGGGGAAATTTCATTGAGTGGATAAGGATTTTTTATTCAAACATATTTAGCTGTGTTAAATGTAATGGTTTTTTATCCAAGTATTTTCCGATACAGAGGTCAGTGAGACAGGGTTGTCCCCTGTCCCCATTGTTGTACACATTGGTAGCAGAACTATTAGGTTACATGATGCGAAAGAAACAAGGTGTAGTTGGGATTGCGGTTCCCAGTTCCGGGCTGGTGTCGGTGATACACCAATATGCAGATGACACAACCTTAACATTGAGAAATGGGGAGTCAGTGAGGAAAGCTATGGACGTAGTGGAGGAGTATTGTAGAGCTTCAGGAGCCAGAGTGAATTATAGTAAGTCCCAGTGCCTGGTTGCAGGAAGGTGTAGGGGGGAATGGTTGGAGGAAAGTCCCTTTAAGGTGGTGGAGGTTTTGGAAGTTCTGGGGGTGCATATGGGGTGCAAGAAAGACAGGGATGAAATGGATCGATTAAATTGGGAACCAAAGGTTATTAAAATTAAAAAGATTTAGGGAAGATGGGAAAGAAGGTGGTTGAAAGTGCAAGGAAGAGCGACAAGTGGTGTCCGCTCTCCTGCTATCTAAACTATGGTACTTATTGACGGTGGAGGATATTCCTGAGTGGGCGGAAAAGTCCATCCGAGAGGCTTGTGTGAGGTTTTTATGGGAAGGGAAACCAGCCTTGGTTGCTTACAATACCATCATTGGATGGAGAAATCAGGGAGGACTCAATTTCCCAGATATTGATTTGAAGAAAAAAATCCTTTAGAATCAAATGGGTGAGGAGATAGCTTCAGAAGTCAAATACAAGTTTTTGGAAGAGTTGTTTCGAGCATTTTTTTAAACGAAGTGGGATAGGAGGGCAGGGGATATTCTATATGGAATACAATAATATGTTTTTGAAATCGATTAAACCTCTCCCTAGGTTTTATAAGGGGGTTGTAGAGACTTGGGCCCAATTTTTAAAAAGTGTGCAGTTTATGCCCAAGGGGGCTGAGGAATGTATAGAACAGCCCTTATTTTTGAACAGGTGGGTCAACATTGAAGGAGAGGTATTATTTAATCAAGCTTTTATAAAAGCTGGTATTATATATGTGAAAGATGTATTATACGAGGTAATTCCAGGTTGGTTGCCGGAAGCGATAGTGAGGGACATGGTGTGGGAGGAGGATCAGCAGGTAGAGGAAAAAGCAATAGGGATCGTGTATGAGAAGATTGTCAGGGCAATGCCACAGGATTGGATGGAAGAAATAAATGCGGCAATCTCCAAAGGAAGTAAAATGCGTCCCGCTTTTCCAAGCTTTCTGCTGGAGAAAGGGGGAGAGTTGGTCCAATTTGACAACTGTAATACTCGAGATTTCTATGAGGTATTTAGAGAATGGAGATTCAAGACACCTGCTGGTCAGGAGTTTTGGCAGAGTATATATCCACAGCTGGACTTCAACAGGATTTGGAAGGGAGTGTGGGTGAATTTTAAATGTCCAGAGTGGATTGAACTGGATTTCAAATTGGCTCATAACTGGAGTTTTACCATGACGGTCTTGTGTAAGATTGGACGAGTGGAGGGGGCAACTTGCCCAGTTTGTGGGACACGGGATGAGACTCTGTCCCATTTACTGGTGTTATGTCTGCAGTTAAATGATTTTAAGTACTATGTTCGACAGTTATGTGAAGTTTTTTTGCTGGGTGGGGACTGAAGAGCGAGAATGGGAATCCCGTGGGACTCAATTTTGAGATGGGGATTGCAGGAGAGTCTGCCCGAGTCTAGCAGAGCGGCAATTAATTTAATGTCCAGTTTGGCTAGATTCGTGATTGTGCAAAGAAGGAATGCTCTGTTTTTAAGGGGAGGAGAATCAATCTAAAAGAGTATTTTAAATATAAGCTAAAAGATCATTATAAGGCTCTGTGGATGTTTTATTCAGAAAGGAATTTAAAGATAGTATTTTACAATCAATTTTTAAAGTACAATCAATTAATATATGTTACGGGAGACAAATTAAACTTCAGGTTTTGATAATATGTGGTGGAGGAATGGCTGTGCAGAGCGGCGGAATTGATTTGTATGATGCAATGGAATGATCACGATGTTGTAAATGTTCTTAATGTTCAATAAAGAATATAATTTTTAAAAAAGTGGGTAACACACTCACCTCTGAGTCAGAAAGTTGTGGGTTCAAGTCCAGGGACTCCAGGGACTTGAACACAAAAATCTAGGCTGACGCTCCAGTGCGGTGCTGAGGGAGTGCTGCACTGTCGGAGGTGCCGTCTTTTCGAATGAGATGTTAAACCGAGGCCCCCGTCTGCTCCCTCAGGTGGACCTAAAAGACCCCATGGCACTATTTTGAAGAAGAGCAGGGGGAGTTCCTCCAACCCTGGTGTCCTGGGCCAATATTTATCCCTTAACCAACATCACTAAAAAAACAAATTATCTGATCATTATCACATTGCTGTTTGTGGGAGCTTGCTGTGCGCAAATTGGCTGCCACGTTTCCTACATTACAACGGTGACTACACTTCAAAAAGTACTTCATTGGCTGTAAAGTGCTTTGGGACATCCGGTGGTCGTGAAAGGCGCTATAGAAATGCAAGTCTTTCTTTCCCTTCGGTGCCTGCTTGTGAAGTACAGGCTCCATGTTCTTTTGGTCAGATTGTAGGCTGTCACGTTTGAGGTGGTGGGCCCAGAGCTCTATGCGTTTTGAGTTTGCACATTCTGGGTTGCCTTTTAGGGTTGTCCTCAATATTTATTAAACTCCTGGCATGGATAAGCCTGTCACTGGGAGCTGATTTAATGCCCTTAAAGGGCTGTGTGCCGGAATTAAAGAGGCACGGTCACTTAAATATAAGTGGTCACATGTGGGGGACAAATTCTTTTTCAGCCTGTTCAAAGGCTGTAAGGACTTTTAATTTTTATTCAGACTTTCCAAATACAATATGAGACAAGTGAATAGGCTGCTCAGAAAAGAGGTTTGGTGAGCCTTGAGTACAAGAACTCACCAAACAACAGAGAATGTCAGTGTTTGACAGCTTAACGATGACAATTCATCTGTCAACATTTTTTGACAGATGAAACATCATACGCTGACGTTCCCTTAATTGGCTTGCTAAGCCTGCTGGGCGGGCTAAACAAGGTGAATCAAGGGAAAATAGCGTGGGTTGGCCGGACGTCGATGGAGGCGGGACTGAAACCCGACAAGCGGCAGTCCCGCCTCCGACGCGCCCCCATTGGCAAAATCACCCCCCTACAGTCTTTAACCCATTTATTTATAAAATGTGTTAATGGCTGCAATACAATAATACAAAGAAAGAAATAATTTTGCATTTATATAGCGCCTTTCACACTCTCAGGATGTCCCAAAGTGCTTCAAAGCCAGTGAGTTATGTTTAAAGAAAAGTCAGTGCTGTAATTAAGGAATGCACAAAGGAAGTTAGCACAACCAGGTTAACCAGTGTGTTGAAAATAGCACACAGAGATAATTAAACCCCTTGGGGGTCACACCTGATTATGTACAGGCCAGGTGCAGATTCCCTTCATTTTAAAGGGTACATTTCTTTCTGGCGTAAGTGCCTATATATTTTAATGGCAAAAATTGCTAATTGAAGCAAGCAGCTTGGAGCAGAGCTGCAGAGTTGCCAAGTTCCAGATATACATTCAGTGAGACTGCTGGCTGGAGTGGCCTTCCTTAACCTGATCGCACACGTATTTTATTGGGGAGAGATTTCTCCTCTGAAATTACTGCCTTTACAGTCCTTTAAACATGTAGTGCAAAGGCTCGGAGAGTTTATCCAGAGAGTAGTTGAGCTGTCCAGTTTAGAGAGGTCTTTGGATCAATTCCTGGCCTGTGCCGAAATAGCAATTCTCAATGGAGGTGGCAGTAAATGTTATTACATAGAATTGACAGCACAGGAACAGGCCATTTGGCCCAACTGGTCTATGCCGGTATTTATGCTCCAAATGAGCCTCCACCTGCCCTACTTCCAATATTCCTTCTAATTTTTGGGGGACCGCACCAGCCTCTTTAATGGGTGGCGCAGCCCATTCTAAAATCCGCGCATGCGCGGTTTTTGCAGTTAAAAGCCGATGAGCCAGCTGTGTGGGAGCTCCAGACCACTGCGCATGCGTGTAGCTTAAAGGGAACATTGCCTAATTCATCTAAGCCCATCAGCATATCCTTCTATTCTTTTATCCTTCATGTGTTTATCTAGGCTCCCTTCAAATGCATCTATGCTATTTGCCTCAACTACTCCTTGTGGTAGTGAGTTCCACATTCTCACCACTCCCTGGGTAAAGAAGTTTCTCCTGAATTCCCTATTGGATTTATTAGTGACTATCTTATATTTATGGCTTCAAGTTTTGGTCTCCCCCACAAGTGGAAACGTTTTCTCTACGTCTACCGTATCAAAGCCTTTCATAATTTTAAAGACTCCTATCAGGTCACCCCTCAGCCTTCTGTTTTCTAGAGAAAAGAGCCCCAGCCTATTCAATCTTTCTTGATAGGTATAACCTCTCAGTTCTGGTTTCATCCTTGTAAATCTTTTTTGTACCTTCTGCAGTGCCTCTATATTCTTTTTATAATATGGAGGCCAGAACTCTGTGTAGTGCTCTAAGTGCACCAGGGTTTTGAAGAGGGAATTAATGAGGGTTCCTGCTCCTGATATCGAGTCAGTGATTTCTGCTGGAAGTGCATGTGTGTGGACACCAGGCGAGGAAAGGATCAGACTTGCTTGCAATAATCGCCATGACTGAATGGCTTGCTGACTCTCACTGTTAAGGCTCCCTCTTAATAATGACTGCTTATGCAAGGTACTGAGGATGCCCATTATCCGTATTCAGCAAGCAGTCAACACCCCCAGGTAGAAGAGCGCAGGGAGAATAAATTGGCAGAGAGAATTGGTGAGAATTTTATTTTTAAATGAAGTAAAAAAAAAAATGTGTTATAAAGAAAGACTTGCATTTATATAGCGCCTTTCACAGCTTCAGGACGTCCCAAATCACTTTATAGCCAATGAAGTGTAGTCACTTGTTGTAATGTAGGAAACGTGGCAGCCAGTTTGCGCACAGCAAGCTCCCACAAACAGCAAATGCCAGATAATATGTTTTTCGGTGTTGGTTGAGGGATAAATATCGGGCGGGGCACCGGGGGATAACTCCCCTGCTCTTCTTCGAAATAGTGCCGTGGGATCTTTTACGTCCACCTAAGAGGGCAGGCGGGGCCTCGGTTTAACGTCTCAACCGAAAGACGGCACCTTCGACAGTGCGGCACTCCCTCAGCACTGCACAGAACTGCCAGCCTAGATTATGTGCTTGAGTCTCTGGAGTGGGGGCTTGAACCCACAACCTTCTGACTTATATTACGTTGATACCCAAAATAGAACAAGATGACACTTTAGTTATTAACACACCGAACATCATCTCACCAACCTCTAGCTAATGCGCAGTTGGGATCATTGTTGCCTTGGCTTCCTATCCCTGAACACATTACCAACAGAACAATGAGTAACCCTATTGTTAAAAAATAATTTGTTTCAATCCATCTTCGAACCCTTATGCACTCCCCCATGTGGGGGGGTGGAATATGGATCAGTCCCACGGGTGATGTGTTGTGCTACGGGTGGCTTTGATATTTAAATGCTGGGCTGGTTGCATGTCTGTTTTTGATCAGGGATTTGCGTGGTAGCATTTCTGCTCAGCTTTCGAGGTCACCTCCCGCTGTCTGGAGAGATACCCGATTGCTTCCAACTGATGTAATAATTCACACTGGCGATTGCAGTGCCCCCGTCTGGGTTGAGTTGGGCTCAGCCTCGCCTGGTTCACAGCTGAGTGCTTGGCGAGGATTCATTGTTACTGTGCAGCGCGCCCAAGGTGGGAAGTCTGTAATTGCTCTGATGAAAACCAGCACTTTTCCCTTTTGAAATGAACCTCTGAGGTGCTATCACTCCGTGATGGTGATGAACAGCGAGTGCTTTGGTATTTTGACATTTTGGAACAGATTATGCTAAAAAGCGGTTTCCCAGCGATAAAGTACCACAGCGTTCCAGCGAGTGATAGATTTTTCATTGACCCGGCGCACGAAAACAAATGTTCTTAATTACCCACAGGTTTCCCTTCATTCTAACACCGCTCCTTTATTGGGAAATGAGCTTTCCTAGATGCCAAGTGTCGTTGAGTGTACACCCGTAAAACCCAACTCGAATGCTTAAATTTCCTGCTGCCCCATCTAATACTCTGGAACAAACTCTCTCTCTGCCGCAGCTTTATACCAAAGGCTTTCTCCCTGGTCTCGGCTTTGATGTTAAGAGAGCAGCGTTAAAACTGGAATAAGACAATCCCTCCCCTCTCACTAAGAAGAACTTTCCTAATTCCCACAAGTTTGGGATACAATAGAGGCATACTAATGGGAACAGCTCTGCAAGCAGCAAATTGTTACAAGTAGCATGCTGGATATGTGAGCTGCTCTTAACTAGAAATACAATGCCCAAGAACTTGTACAAGATCTTAGTTCACAGTTGGAGCACTCCATGAATGGCAGAACATTAAAAACACTGCAAATTATAACTGTGTAGATTCACTGGGATGTTATCAGAGTTGCTGGGCTGCAGTTATGAAGAGAGATTCCAGAAGTTAGGGCTTTTTTCACTGGAGCTGAGAAGGTTGCGAGGTGACCCTGATAGAGGCTTTCAACATTCTGAAAGGTTTTGATGAGGTAAATCGTAATAGATTCTTTCTCTTTATGTTCCTCCCTCTCCTTTACTCTACCTTCTTTCACAGTACGGCAAGACGGCAACATTAAAGGGCACACATTAAAAATAATCACAAGGCTATATATATAAAAAAAATCTTTATTCGGAGGGTGGTTAGAATGTGGAATCCTCTGCCACAAATCATTGTTAAAGCCAAGTCCATAAATTCTTCTGAAAGGCAATTAGATGGTTTTTGAAAAAAGAGGAATACTAAAGGATACTGAAGGCAAGTTGGAGAGTAGAATTAGACTAGGAGGCTCCGGTAAGACCATCCCCAGCACAGACCTGATCGTCCAAATGGCCTGTTTCTGCGCTGTAACATTCTACGATTCTATCAACATAACTAGCATCACACATTTCTAACTGTAGGTTTGCAGTAAGTAGTGAAAGGGTTTGACTGATCCATAACAAGAAAGAAAGACTTGCATGTATATAGCACCTTTCACAACCTCAGGACTTCCCAAAGCACTTTACAGCCAATGAAGCACTTTTGAAGTGTAGTCACTGTTGTAATATAGGAAATACAGCAGCCAACTTGTACACAACAAGCTCCCACAAACAGCAATGTGATAATGACCAGGTTATCTGTTTTTTAGTAATGTTGATTAAGGGATAAATATTGACCAGGACACCAGGGATAACTCCCCCTGCTCTTCTTCGACATAGTGCCATGGGATCTTTTACGTCCACCTGAGAGGGCAGACAGGGCCTCGGTTTAACGTCTCATCCAAAAGACGGCACCTCCGACAGTGCAGTCTTCAGTACTGCAGTGGGGTATCAGCTTAGATTTTTGTGCTCAAGTCTCTGGAGTGGGACTATGAACCCACAACCTTCTGACTCAGAGACGAGAGTGCTACCCACTGAGCCACAGCTGACACTTTTTTCTGAGATACCTAGATGAAGGCTTAAGGCCATATTGCAGGACATCACCAAGTTTGTAAAGAGGAGACATTAGATAAATCAAGAGCTGGTGGCCATGGTGACACCAAGGCTGGGTTTCCAAAGCTTATAGATGGTAGGATCAAGGAGAGACTGAGGAAGGTAAGGGGCTGCATAGCTTTGACTTTTTGGGAAAGAATGAGTTAGATAGTGTGATGAGTCTTGATTTGAAAATAATGACAATGCAAGGATGAGAAATAATATATAAGGTGGAGAGTTTGAAGAGATGCAATGCCCATATTGGTCCAGATAAAATGCACCTTTGCTCGCTCCATTGGTGTTTCGAGACAATGGAGCCGTTCCTTCATTTGCAGCTCATACCCCAACCCAAATTATGCCCTTTTACCAAATATTCACCCTGCTAATCCAGGGCTTTAAGTCCATTCCTTTAGCCATCTCCCGGTTCCTGGGCGAGCATCACCCTGACAGTTCCCGCTCCATAAAAACCTTACTTAGTCCTCCTTAAGAGCAGGCACCAAAAAATTCCATATCAAAAAGTCCAAAATCCTTCCACAGAGAGGTGTTGGAGGATGGAAGCTCGGGACTGTTGTATATACTATGGTCGCACCAAGTACTGAAACAATCCAACCACACTGCCCGTGATTCAACTGCTTATCAACATGGAACCGGTACTCTTTACAAAGTGTCTGGACTTTACTTATTACACGCAAATTAATTAATTGACAGTAGCTTTTAAATAAAGCAGTCTGATGAAGAATTAATATAATCCCAGTTATGGCGTCTTTTGCTAAGTCTTACGTCCTTAGTTTTAACACTGAATTCACAGCCTTAATAGCATAAATTCTGCATGAAAAATCATATGGTAGGTAATTCTAAGAATCGTGTTGTGGTGTTGAAGTACCACTGTGTAAGCTCTAGCCTAACTGGCAGTGGTACACGAAACTCAAAATTCTAACATGCATCATTTTATCATTAATTCTGGCAGTTTAGGGATAAGTCTCGAATCAAGAATGCTTCATTTTGATAATGGTTTCATTTAACCAGCCACAGTTGAGCTAGATATTATTTCTAGCCTGGGTAAGCTCTCTCCCATAACTTTAGTCTTGATATTTGACTTTACAGAGTCACACATCTGCTCCCTGTGTTATGATCTACCTTTGATTCCAGCCTAATTGACATCTACAGAGTACTCTGACACAGTTCACAAACACCTTTAAAATTAATCTCAAAATGGAAACGAAAATCACTTCAGCAATGAGGTAATTAGAAACAGACAAGACCTAATTTAAACAAGACAGGCCTCTCCACCCTTTCCCCCTTTATAATGTACCAGAAAATCTTTTGCTTTATAAAAGTGTTGGCTGCATTAATCCTTATCCTCCTAAATAACTAGAAAGCATGTGAAATTTGGCATAACGAATGCTGTGCTATGTGCTTTGAATTTAAGGTTTAATGAAGTCACCAAAGTGGCTCGCAATGCTATTGTTGGATTCCTGCGCATAGGACTAATAATTTGTACCGGTGCCCACTAGCTGCCCCAATGGCCAAGGCAATGCCTTGTGTAGCAGATCAAGGGGTCCCCAGTTTGATTCCTGGTCTGTGCTGAATTAGCTGACCTTAGTCAGTTTGCCTCAGTACCCCCCCAGGCTAGGGATTCAGTGTCTCGGCCTGATTGCTCTCCAGCCATTCCTGCTAGAAAGTGTGCACGTGCAAGCAAGTGTCACCCGAAGAAAGGATCATGATGGCCTCTCCCTTGTTACATAACTTTCCTACGCTCACTGGTTAGGCTCACACATCAAGAATGAGGTGCCACTTAGATGAGGTATGGGAGGGTAGATGTTGCGTGTGGACCCATGTCCAGCCAAATTTGACACTTTCAGGAAAGAAGGGGAGAAAATGGAAGAGAAACGTAAAGAAAGTGTATAGCAGTAGTGGGCTGTTCATCAATATGTTCCAGTATCGTATTTGAAAACATTTATCTAAAAATGCTCTAGTGTGCCTACCGTGTATTACTCCTTTTCCCAGAATTGGAGACATTCCACTATCAAAGTACTCAGCCATTTTAATATTTTAATTAGCACTCCATCAAGTCTGGAACATATTCACAATTAATATTCACTTAGTCTATTTTAACTGCTTGAGTTTTCAATTGATAGCACACAGGAGGTCCCCTGTGACATATTCTCTGGAGAACTCAATGCAATTGATTTTTTTATTACTTCTTGTGTGAATTTTATACTCATCAAAGTAAGCTATGTTAGTTCTGGGGAATGGAACGCTATCCACTTCAGGCACCCAGTGTTAGCATAATTCTCCCTCTATTTTATCTCTACAAATTGCTTCAGCCCCAACCTCACACCAGCATTCTAAGTGAGATTGCCAATTAGTGCCAAATTAGGGGCAGTTTTGTGCTTGTGGGAGATGCCCACTATGAACTGGGACATGGGACTAAAGCTGCCCAGACACATTTCACGGTTACAGTTAACATACAGAGGAGATTTTTTATTCCACTAGTCTGGGCTGGATTTGAACCCAGGCCCCTGGGTTGAAAGCGAGTGCATCACCCAATTCCCTGGTTCAATTGTTTTCAATTGAAAATGCACAAAGGACTGTATGATAGTTGCTTAAAAGCGCAGGTCCATAAAGTGATAGGATAAATATCTGAACTGCGGATTCCTCACACGATCAGTTCCCCGATCTTAACCGCACTTGTCAGAGGTAAGTTCCTTCTCTGAAGGAAGTAAAGGAAAAGGAAAAGGAAAGTCAGTCCAAGCTGGTCTTCTGTACGATATAGTGACCGGATCAGGGAAAGTGCTTAAAAATAGAAGTGTTGATAGATTCGGAAGTAATTTCTTAACTGTCCAAAAATGGAGGATGGATTGGGAAATTCAAAAGTTCATTTTCTTAATTGTCCAAATAGTGCCTTCTTTACAATTCCAGATGCTAAAGCAGTTAGAATCTGTTCGTAGAACAAAAACCAAAGCAGTTTGGTGCTGCATATTGTAAAAACGTCAGACTGCCAGACTAACTGATGGACCCTAGTCTTTCCTCATGATGATTTGAGACTTCAACAGAAATGTACCATCAGACTACCAGAAAGAAAATGTATCTCCACAAAATCACAGGGCAACATGGAAGCTGTGGATCACTGAAATTAAAAAGTTTCTAACTTGCATACCTTGGAGGTCACTCTGAACCGCTGACCTCTGCCATCCTTGGAGGGCAAATATTGGATGAAACAAACCCAAATATTTACATGTGTCCGCAAGTGTCAGCAACCTTTTTTTTTAAAAGGGCAAGTCAAAATTCAAACTTTCAAAATAGTCTCAAATTCAGACTATTCAAATCTCTGTGTATTTGGCTCTCATCCCAATAGAATAGTTCAGCCAGTCAGCAATTAATAAATTGAATAATCAAGGCATTCAGCCTGATAGAAGGTTGAACAGTCAGTTTAAATACAGGACTCTGTATTGAAAGCATTCTGATACTTTTACTATCGTCAAGAGTAACTTTTTTAACGATAGTGAAGCAACTACATAAGTGAGACAGAATTTTCAGCTAAAACATTGTTGCTAGCACCTACAGTGGCTCGCTTGGTAATGGCAGTGTGTGACTGAGCTAAACAGACCAAAAGGTTCCAGGTACAAAACCTATGAGTTAATGTCAACCATGGGTACAGCTGCAGACTTATAATTGGCCTGAGTACCCTTTGATTAGGAAGGGTTAAAAAAAAGTCAGCCAAGGTGCATGCTTCCGATTGCTAGCCAGTGTTTGAGTGGAGTGGAGATGGGGGCGATTTTAGCCCTACTCACTCAGCAGAAACCTGGCGGATGGGCAGTTAAAATTGCCCTGGCTCTTACCTGTCTGAATTGCAACATCTGCAATTTTAACCTGTTCTCCTGAGCAGGCAGCAAGGACACACGCCCGGAGCCAACAGGGTCTTCTTTGCATATGCATGCTGCGGCCTAATGGCATTATTGAGACCCGACTGTAATTTTAACTCAGGCCTGAGTGCGGAATCCACCTGGAGTTAAAATCGGGGCCGATGGAGGAGAAAGAGATAGAGAGAGTATAGTATTTGCTTTTCAACTTTGGGACTGGGTCAGATGAGACACATTGGCCTGGATTTTGTGGTCAGCGGTGAGGTGATGGCACTCACCACTGACCTCAAAGAAAGCTGCCCACAAGGATCTAGCGATCTCTGTGACGTGGATTTCACTTTTCCCGATGTTAATTTGTTTCTGGCGCCAAGTCTAAAGGATCTCCAGGGTTCAGCAATAGTGATGTCATGAAGCTGGCTAAGCAGTCAATCACATTGAAGAATTCTCACAGACAGCAAACCAGGAAGTAAAAAGCACTGATTATCCTTCACTTTTAATAAATATTACAGAGAGTGAAATAAAGATTGGAGCATACACAAGGTATTAAGGTAGAACCTGAAATATCATAAACAAACTTAAAAAAAAATTATGTTAAAAACCATGGAATTTTTATCATGATGGAAAAATGTAACATTCCACAATTATAAAATTAGTTTTTCAGAGCCAGAACAGTTGTTCAGCACTCAGTACAATGTTAAAAACGCAGTTACACCTCATTGAACAAGGCTTAACTTTTTCGTGGGGTTTTAGCAACGATATTAAAGCATAAAAGCTGAAGTTCTCGTCAGTTCAGTGATTTCAATTGATTGCCGGTCGCGGGAAGATCAACAGCGCCCCCTGTGGAGGAGCAGAGAATGACTGACAGCAACTTCTGGCTATCCGCGTTTAACTGCGCACGTGCGGATGCCAGAAGTTGCTGTCAGTTCCACAGTTGCAATGACGGCGGATGCTGACAGTTTCGCCATTATTACAACCGTAAAATAATAGTCTCTTCCAGTCTGGCACATTTTGACGTTATTAACCTTCTAAGTGCCCATGCATAGACACTGGGTAAAGACGTGATGAGGCTTGGTTATGATGGCACTTATGGCCAATTAGCCTATCAACATTCCACGCCTAAACTCACACGTGCTGACTAGCCATTTGTGCAAACTAGCAGAGGGCAACCAGGGCCCAAGGAACTTTACCGTAGCAACAGTCAATAGCTCAAGTGAGAATTTATTTTTTTAATAATTAATTGTGAAGTAGTTTAGTGCATATATCAAAACCTCAAGCTGGAATAGCATACAGATGTTTCCTGTCTATATAAGATCGCATTTGTTGCCAGTGGAAACTTTGAACAGTAATCAGAAAGTAAGACACGGATTAAGAATGAATCAGTCGTCCTCCTTCAGTCTGGATGTCCTTGTATTACATTCAAGCACCAGCTAATTGCTCACTGTAATCACTTTAGAACTCACATATAACTTTTCCTTATCTAAAACTTCTTTGCAAGCACTTGCAAACAAAATCCTGCACAATGATATCCTGAGCAAGTGCTCATACAACTGGCAAATTACTTAACCATTACAATGAAATGTTTCTATCATGGTCCAGCTGCTGACAGCAAATAAAGACTTGCATTTATATAGCGCCTTTCATGACCCCATGACCAAAGTGCTTTACAACCAATAAATCACTTTACAACAGCGACTGCATTTTTTTTAATGTAGGAAATGCGGCAGCCAATTTGTGCACAGCAAGCTCCCACAAACAGAAATGTGATAATGACCAGACAATCTGCTTTTGTTGGTTGAGGGATAAATATTGGCCAGGACACTGGGGAGAGCTCCCCTGCTCATCTTTGAAATCATGCCATTTTGCATCCACATGAGAGGGCAGGCGGGGCCTCGCTTTAATGTCTCATCCTGAAAGACGGCACCTCCGACAGTGCAGCGCTCCCTCAGCACTGCACTGGAGTGCCAGCCTAGATTTTATGCTCAAGTCTTTGGAGTGGGGACCTGAACCCACAACCTTCTGACTTGAGAGGTGAGGGTGCTACCACTAAGCTACGGCTGACACCCAAATTCCACCCGACACCCATTAGCGCCAGAAAACAAAATATGAAAAGTTGCATGAGCAGCGTTAAGAGGTCAACCATATGCTCGTTGCCCACTTATCGCCACACAATTAGCTGCTTTCTCACAGACGGCTTACTCTATTTCATACTTCTTTGGCTGTCAGCTATCATTTGGAATATTTGTTTGCGCTGTTTCACTAAGTTGAGCCGACACAATACCGAAGACACTATCAGAAGCACCTGTGTAGAAGATAAATGGTCCAGATGTGTATGGATAAAAAGAACTGAGCCTCAATCAAGGCAGTCTACGGAGCCGATAATATACATTGAAGGAATTGCTCCACATAATGAGCTAATGCGATGATTTGGCTTTCTTACTAAAATCAGAACCAATTGTTGGAGGTAAGGTAAAAATAAAAACACAAGGGAAAAGCCAAATGCTCGGAAAGATGGTTCGGTATTTAATAGTTCCAGCCATTGTAACTTTGGGTTGATGCTGTTTCAATTGATTTATAAATACATGGCCCAGAATAGCACTATTATACTTGACAAAGCCTGCAGTTTCTCCCCTTAACCTTAAAACCAGCTTTATGGAAAGGGTGAAATCTCCCTTTACTCTATACAGATGTCATCGGAGGTCTTTGAGTACATTGCATCGCCTCAGTAAACTGGACATTGCTTCTACATTACGACAGTGACTACACTTCAAAAGTACTTCATTGGCTGTAAAGCGCTTTAGGGCGTCCTGCGGTCATGAAAGGCGCTATATAAATGCAAGTCTTTCTTTTATTGACCCTATTCACACAAAGGCACCGGAGATCTACTGATCCACTAGAGATTCATCTGTCACCTGATTTTCCAGGCAATTTTCTACTGCCATGGCACGGGGAAGATCATTAAAATTTTCTGAAAGTTAGATGACTGACACTGCATACAGAATAAAGTTTTCTAAAGCCTAGCTATAGCTGGAGGTATACAGCAGTGTCATTTTTAGCCTCCAAAATTGATTATATAGCTCCCATCTGGCCTGTAGAGTGGTCTGTACCCACTAAATTAAGGGACATTTTAAGATTAAGGTCCAATTTGCCATCAAAAAAGTGCCTAAAATTCTATATATAAATAGGTGACTATAGATTGGTGAAAAATTCTTATTTGGCAGCCATCTGAGATATTGATGCCTGTATGTGCATTGCCCTATTTTGTCTTTGAAAAGTACTTGGAAAATCATACAGCCCAAATAGCCTCTTATTGAATTCAAAGGTGCCACAGAAGGTGACAAAAAGCATCTACTCTTTGTCAGGTTCAACAGCTTCAATTTGACAGTAGCTTGAAGCAAGACAGATTGTTGTAAAATACTGGGCATAAGCCAAGCCAGGTTTTATCCATTCCTGGTAAAAGGTGCACATCTTTCTTTATCACGTTTAATTGATAATATTCGATTCAAAATCTACCTGTGGAATCCTTTCCCTTTAAGAAGACAAGTGGAGTTGCCCTGGACATGGATGATATTTTTGCTCAGCAATCGATTTATATTGAGTTGTTGCTGTGGTACTGGGATACAATAGGGGGTGTAATCATCTGTGTCATTTTAATGCTCTGCCAATGATGCTTTTTCCCAGCTCTTGTTGTTTTTACCAGAAAGTTATCCGATTAATTTTTGCATGAGTGCTTTTAGTTTACCTCTGCTCAGCCGATATGTGAAAGATCAGTTTGAACTCACTGAACAGAGCTTAATGTTTATAAAAAAGGAAAAAGAAAAGCAGTGTCAGCCGCGGCTCAGTGATAGCACATTGCCTCCAAGCCAGAAGGTTTAAGTCCCACTCCAAGGACTTGAGTACAAAATCTAGGCCGACACTCCAGTGCAGTACTGAGGGAAGGCTGCACTGTCAAAAGTTAAACCGAGGCCCCGTCTGCCCTCTTAGGTGGACATAAAAGATCCCATGGCACTATTTCGAAGAAGAGCAGGGGGAGTTATCCCCGGTGTCCTGGCCAATATTTATCCCTCAATCAACACCTACAGACAAATTATCTGGTCATCATCACATTGGTGTTTGTGGGAGATTGTGTGCAAATTGGCTGCTGTTTATCCTACATTAGAATAGTGACTACATTTCAAAAAAGTACTTCATTGGCTGTAAAGAGCATTGGGACATCCTGATGCGGTGATAGGCGCTATATAAATGCAAGTCTTTATTTTTTAATGTTTAGAGGTCAGAATAGTCATGAACTAACGCAAGAAAGTTGGGTACATAAGGTGACTGATGATAAAGTGAATTAATAAACTCTCACTCTTCAAACTTGATCAAACAGTGGTGATGAATGGTTGCTACCCGGTTGAAGGTTACGAATCTCTGAGCAGGTTTTTTTGACCAGTTCTGAGGAAACACACCCATTCACCATTCTTCTTGTGTTGTCCAGCACAGGGAAACAGACCTCTTCTGCCAGCAGAAAGCTAAAACCTCTCATGAGAAGTCTCTGGTAATGAATGATTTAATCAGGTTCAACTATCAGAAGCGAGCTGTTTAATCTGCACAAATGAGGTTTTATTTTTTTTTCCAAACTGCAAAGAGCGTAAAGCAGAGAATCTGACAACACATACTGGTGCTTCGCAGGAACTGAACTTTTTCAATGGCCCAGACTTTGCTGAGAATATAACGGCGTCTGAGCGATGCACACCCGTTGGTGTGCAAATCGGCCAGCAACTTTTGGCGAGGAAGAGCTACCACATGAATTGCAAATCATTAGCTTCACAAAATTGGCATCTCGCCCCCAACCTCCCCGTGATTTTCAAACAATTGCTGCATTTGCATGTTAATTGACCATTAAACTCACCACAGAAAGTTAAGTCTTGTAATTAACAGTGTAAGTACCCTTTCAACGATGTGATAATTGTTAATGACTGACAATCAACCTTTGACCCAGAAAGTGAACATTTAAAATATGGAGGCTCATTCCTTCAGGTTGTGAATTGTTGTTGGAGATTTAAAAAATATCAAATTTTAATTCTTTGAATTGTTTTCTTACTTTTCCTTTCCGTCTCTTTTTTCTCTCTCTCTTAATCCAATCTTTCTTTTCCCTCTCTTTATTTATCTTTCTGTACCTGATTTGACATTGAGTTCACTCACTTTAATTCATCCTTCTTCTCGGTACTTCTTCTGTTTATTTCTCAATCCTTAAATCTCATTGGTTAAGGAGATATTGTTTGTCCCCATTGTTTACCAAGGTCCCAGATGCCCCGTTGCTCTCTCCACGCCATTATCAGCTCGCACTTCCCGCAACTTTGTGGGCAAAAAAATGTAAAACCTAAACCTGCACGAGCAAGTCTAACTAACGGGGCACACCGCGAGATGCCCGGCTCCAGCAAAATCTGGGCCAATATCTCACTGCATTGGAACAGTAGCGCTCCACCGACTCCACAGGAGTCATGATCGGGCTTGCAGCCCACTCTGGTCCCACACACCCCCACCCCCCCCGGGACTTACCTGAGGGCCACTGCCGGTGAGGTAGGCATCCCGTCAATGATGTCTTCGCTCAGGCGGACTGCCTGTGGAGCCATGGTGATGAGGCCCTAGGATCTATTTCCATCGCACCTCGGGCGTCTCTGTTCGACCGCGCGCTCATCTCATAGTGCCGAGTCTGGGCCTGTTTTGCTACTCTTTTGAGTTCAAATCTACATCGTAGATGTTTTGAGAAAATTCTTGGTCTCAAACCTCATGCTGACATAGGAGAGATCTCAGTCTATGTGTAATTATCTCGCACCGCTTTTGTCTTTATTTACTTTACAAGCCTCAGGAGAATTTGCAGTTCTCCAGTCAAATCAAATATTCAGTACTCCCGTAGTCAGTTGCTAGACTAGAAGTTAGAAATGATCATAACAAATCACTGCTGTAGTATATTTGTGGAATTGGATAGTGTTGTTGAATAAATCCTTTTTCAATTATCCCGCTCCAGCCACCAGACTGCTACAAAGAACTAGCCTGAAAAGGTACAAGTTACAGAAATCTGTACCTCAAATTGCATGCACCTCTTCAGGGTGAAAACAATGTAGAACTACTTGGCAGATCAGCACCAACAATTTCTATTTATATAATGCCTTGACCGTAAGGAAACATCTCAAGGCGCTTCACAAATAGAGGGGTAAGGAAAATGGACATCAAGCCAAAAAGGGACACTTTAGGATGGGTTACTGAAAGCTGGGTTGAAGAAATGGATCTGGAGCAGGTTTTGAAAGGTGGACAGAGAAGATCAGGGAATTATTCCAAAAAGTAGGACTGAGGCAGCTGAAGGTTTTGCTGTCAGTGGTGGGGTAAAGGTAGGTGGGGATGCTCAAAAAGTCAGAGTTGAAGAAGTGGGACATTTGGCAGGGGATTATAGGGAGCAACAGAGAGGGTGGGGCAAGGCCAGCGAAGGTTTTATAGATGAGGACTAGAATTTTTCATTTACTGTACTGGGGGGATGGGGAGCCAGCATAGATTATCAAAAATGGGGGTGATGGACGAACAGGACTAGATACTTGCAGAAGAGCTTTAGAGAAGTTGGAGTTTATGGAAGGTGACAAAGATATGGTAAGGGTTAGGACAGAGTAGTGGCTGAGGTGGGCAATGTTGCAGAGGGTGAAAGCAATGGGTTACCATCGGGGGTCATTCCTTCAACTGGATAAGTCCTATGCTTTGGAATTCTCTCGCTAAACCCCGCCACCTCTCCATCTCCCTCTCCTCCTTTAGGACCGTCCTTAAAAACTCATCTTTTTGACAAAGCTTTTGGTTACCATCTCCTGATATCGCCTTCTTTGACTCAGCGCCCACTTTCCATTCCTGATTATGCCCTCTGTGGGAGTGAGAGTGAGAGAGTAAGAATGAGAGTGAGAGTAAGAGGGAGAGGGAAGAGGAGAGGGAATGGGAGGAGTGGAAGAGAGAGAGGGAGTGGTGATGGGTGTGGGAGATGGAGAGGGAGTGGGAGATGGAGAGAGAGGATGAGAGGGAGTGGGAGAGGGAGTGGATATGGGAGAGGGAGAGGGCGTGTGTGGGAGTGTGAGTGCAGTATCATTTTATTTTAAGGCAAGCAATGATCTTAAATGATTTATCACTTGGCTCCTATCCAAACATGAGTAAGTTGCTTCAGCCCTCTACCTTCTCCTCATTTTTCTGCTTTATTTATTTATTCCATCTGTTAAGCCAACCTCGGTAATACATCACTCCTTGATGGAGTGATTTCCTCAAATCGTTGCAATAATAAATATTGCAGGAAAGTATTCCTCTGTAAATGTTTGCAATATTACACATGTGTTCTTGATGACTACCATTTCCTTAAGATAAATTTTTATGCATCTCTTCTCGTGATTCATTTGGAAAAGGCACCATCTAGGGTGGAATTAGCTAAAGCCCCAGAATTGATCCCCGGTCTACAGTCTACTCACCATAATTCAAAGACTTTGCTTTGCGCTAAAAAGATTGAATTCGCCAATAATTTGAATTCCACAACCCCGCACAGTGAGAATTTAGTGCTCAAATATTGAATTATAGATAACCTGAATGAAGCAACTTTGCATTTGGAGTAGATTTTAATGAATAGTTAAGAGCAGGGGAGGGGCACTAATTGGATAGCTCTTTCAAAGAGCCGGCAGAGGCAGGATGGGCCAAATGGCCTCCTTCTGTGCTCTATGATTCTAAGATTCTATTTGAGGAAATCTTCCCCAGTGAGTGGACTGCAAATTGAATGGCCTTGAATGCACTTGGAGTCTGGAGAACCAGGTCTGCATTTATCAATGAAAGGGGCTAAATGCTTCAAAAATGGATGCATACATCATACAATGAATGCTGAGACGAAGAACAGCGAATGCTGGAAAGACCTACTCGTTCTTGAGGACTTATCAAGGATTGGCACAGACTCTTCACTGAGGACTGATGTATTATCTAGGGACGCCTAACAGAAGGAAAACAAACCCCAGAAAAATGGGGAGAAGGACACTTTAATTGGTAGGGCTGGTTTTGGGATTATTCGGGTTCCTTTGCAAAGGTGCCCTCTTTCCCAATATTTCTGGACTGGTCAGGTGGGCAGAAAAGTGGCAAATGGAATTCAATCCAGAGAAGCGTGAGGTAATGCATTTGGGGAGGGCTAACAAGACAAGGGAATACACAATAAATGGTAGGATACTGAGAAGTGTAGAGGAACAGAGTGTATGTCCACAGGTGGTTAAGAAGCCATACGGGATATTTTCTTTTATTAGCCGAGGCATAGAATATAAGAGCAGGGAGGTTATGCTAGAACGGTATAAAACACTAATGAGGCCACAGCTAGAGTACTGCGTGCAGTTCTGCTCACCACATTACAGGAAAGATGTGATTGCATTAGAGAGGGTGCAGAGGAGATTTACAACAATGTTGCCTGGGCTGGGGAATTTTAGCTATGAGGAAAGATTGGCTAGGCTGGAGTCGTTTTCTTTGGAACAGAGGAGGCTGAGCGGAGATTTAATTGAGGTGTATAAAATTATGAGGGGCCTAGATAGAGTGGATAGGAAGGACCTATTTCCCTTAGCAGAGAGGTCAATAACAGGGGGCATAGATTTAAAGTAATTAGTAGAAGGATTAGAGGGGAGTTGAGGAGGGTGGTGGGGGTCTGAAACTCACTGTCTGAAAGGGTGGTAGAGGCAGAAACCCTCATTGCATTTTAAAAGCACTTGGATATGCATTTGAAGTGCTGAAACCTACAAGGTTACAGACCAAGACCTGGAAAGTGGGATTAGGCCGGATGGCTCTTTTTTCGGCCGGCACAGACACGATGGGCCGAATGGCCTCCTTCTGTGCCGTAAACTTCTATGATTCCATGCCGATTGTTAGGCGTACATTTTCCAACTGTCACTGTTCCCAAATAAATGCTTGCACTAACTCTCCCTGTGCCCTTTATACACACACACATTAACCTATTTAAAATAGCCCCCTTTCGAATCATTAGAAGTTACTTTGTGCCCACAAGATCTTTATATTCACTTACTCTGTAGGAATTATCATTCAGCCTTAATTATCTGACTATTTTGCTTGCAGTGGGTAGGACAATATTTCAGGACCCCCAGCAACTGCAGCCTTCGTAGCTCCTTAGAACTCTTGTCAACTGTCAATCTTATGTAGTGCCTCTGGTTGCCTGCTTGGCAAAAGTGTGGAAATAGGCAATATGGACCGTTAAGGCCCTCAGCTCAAACCCTGGTCTGCACTGAGTTAGGTGACCTCAGCCTGGTGGTGGGGGGGGGAGGGGGGCAGCAAACTTGGTCTCAGTGACCCTGGACTAGGGAGGGGAAGAAAGGAGCCAGTGTTCTGGTCTCCTTTGAGGACGATTTGTCCTACCCACTTTGGGAGCCGATGGCAAAAACAAACCTGGGAGTTGTTCTGCTGATTCATTTTTCAAGTGAATCGACTCGTGTGGTGCACACCAACTCTCTGCCAACCTTCAAAAGAGAGCTGGACCAGTTCCTGGCTAGGGCGGAGATCACATCTTACAAGAGAGAGGTGACATACCAAGCAATATAAGCATGGCCAATGTGACCTCCTGGACTTGCTTTCGATTACTTAAGGGGGTTGGAGAGGAATTTTCCATATTTTCTTTTCCCTAATTGGCCTTGGGTTTTTGTCTTTTTTCCCCCTCTCTCAGGAGATAACATGGCTGGTGGGTAGGGGGTGTCTAATCCTGATGCTTCCGCATCACGACTGTATGAGACAGGCTTGATGTAATCAAGATGTTTTTTTCCTGAACATCATTTTCATATGTTTATATGGTTACGTATTGAACACTATGAAATATAGTTTTGTTAGGATTATTCAGCCAAAGGAAATCTTACTGGATTTCTTTGCAATGTCAATATATAGTGTGACTAGACGTACAGCCATGGCTAACTAGAGAAGTTAAGGATAGTATTAGATTAAAAGAAGCAGCTTACAATGTTGCCAAAAAGAGTAGTAAGCCGAAGGATTGGGAGGGTTTTAAAAAAATCAGCAAAGGATGACCAAGAAATTGATAAAGAGGGAGAAAATAGAATATGAGAGTAAACTAACAAGAAATATAAAAACAGATTGTAAGAGCTTTTACAAGTATGTAAAAAGGAAGAGATTAGTGAAAGTAAACGTGGGTCCCTTAGAGGCAGAGACAGGAAAAATTATAATGGCGAATAAGGAAATGGTAGAGACATTAAACAAATATTTTGTGTCTGTCTTCACAGTAGAGGACACAAAAGTAGAGGATGGGAGGAGGCTCGAGTGGAGCATAAATGCCGGCATGGACTGGTTGGGCCGAATGGCCTGTTTCTGTGTCGTATATCCTATGTAAACCTATGTAAAAACATGCCAGAAACTGTGGGGAACCAAGGGTCTAATGAGAGTGAGGAAATTAAAGTAATTAATATTAGTGAAGAAAAAGTACTGGAAAAATGAATGGGACTAAAAGCTAACCTGGTGGTGTACACCCAAGGTTTTTAAAAGAGGTGGCTACAGAGATAGTGGATGCATTGGTTTTGATCTTCCAGAATTCCCTAGATTTTAGAATGGTCCCCATGGATTGGAAGGTAGTAAATGTAACCCCATGGTTCCAGAAAGGAGGGAGCGAGAAAATAGGTAACTCTAGGCCAGTTAGCCTGACATCAGTAGTAGTAAAAATGCTAGCATCTATTATTAAGGATGTGGTAACAGGGCACTTGAAAATTCGTAATATGATTAGGCAAAGTCAACACAGTTTTATGAAAGGGAAATCATGTTTGACAAATCTATTAGAGTTTATTGAGGGTGTAACTGGCAGGGTAGATAAGGGGGAACCAGTGGAGGTAATGTATTTGGATTTTCAGAAGGCATTCAATAAGGTGCCACACAGGAGGTTGCTGCACAAGATTAGGACTCATGGGATTGGAGATATTACATTAGCACGAATTGAGGATTGGTTAACAGGCAGAAAAAAGAGAGTAAGAATAAATGGGTCATTTTCAGGATGGCAGGCTGTAACTAGTGGATCAGTGCTTGGGCATCAGCTATTTACAATTTATATCAATGACTTAGATGAGGGAACTGAGTGTAATATATCCAAGTTTTCTGATGATACAAAGCTAGGTGGGAAAGTAAGCTGTGAGGAGGACGCAAAGAGCCTGCAAAATGGATACTACACAGGGCAAAACCTGAGATATACAGCATGGTTGGTGCAGGTGCAATTGCAGTAATGTCTGATTTGTGCCCATATACTACGTTTTTCATATGAGATCTGCAGTGGCACTCTCTGTACTGTGCCCATGTGGTTATTAAAATCAACATGACTGTGGAATTTGCACTTAGGTGCAACTACAAACATAAACCACCATTTTCTCCCCATCTGTTCTTTTTTGTTTGCCAAGAGAAAATTTATTTTGTACTGGAATCTTGGCCGTCCTTTGCCTTTTGTTTTTCTTATGAATAGTTCTGTGGCAACGCCTGCACTCAAAACAGATCTTCAGTGCCTTGGTATCCATGGCCTACAGCACATGGCTGACATATATAAGGGCCTGGGGTTGAATTATGCACACCAATCCTGGGCACTACCAGAATGTATATTCCGAAGGAGACAAAGGTTTATTTTCCAGAGTGTCCATTGACACCACTGTCTCAGCCAATGAGTTGCACTGTGTTAGCCAACAAATTGGAGGCAAGGCAGGATTATGGAAGGACATAAGAACATATGAAACAGGAGCTGGAGTAGGCCATTTGGCCCTTTGATCCTGCTCCACCATTCAATAAGATCATGGCTGATCTTCTACCTCAATTCCACTTTCCCACCCTATCCCCATATCCCTTGATTCCCTTAATATCCAAAAATCTATCGATCTCTGTCTTGAATATACTCAATGACTGAGCCTCCACAGCCCTCTGGGGTAGAGAATTCCTAAGATTCACCACCCTCTGAGTGAAGCAATTTCTCCTCATCTCAGTCCTAAATGGCCGACCCCTTATTCTGAGTCTGTGACCCCTGGTTCTAGACTCCCCAGTCAGGGAAAACATCTTCCCAGCATCTACCCTGTCAAGCCCCTTAAGAAATTTATATGTTTCAATGAGATCACCTCTTATTCTTCTAATCTCTAAGAAATATAGGCCTAGTCTACTCAACCTCTCCTCATAGGACAATCCCCCCATCCCAGGAATCAGTCTAGTGAACCTCCTTAGGTAAGGAGACCAAAACTGTACACAGGACTCACAGCAAATACTCTATCTTACAGCAAACTAAGTCTATTTAGTCAGCAAACAGAGTCTGTTCAAACAGCGCACTACACCAAACAGTCTGCAGAGTCTATTTAAAGAGTCTCTATGAACTACAGCAAACAGAACTCCTGAGCGAAACTTCTCGATAAAAGCAGGGTGATTTCTGCAGCAAAATGCAGTGAGTGGAGGATAGTTACAGATATATTATGTGTGTAAAATTAATCACATTCACAGCAGTGCGGTCTCCATTCTGCCCAGGATAATGGTGTCACTATATGCAACCATTATTTTCTGACTTCACCCTCCTACCAGGGAGCCTCACCCACTGGGAGAGCGTTATCGAAAAATTCAGGCACACACTGTGCATGATTTGCCAACCATTTAAATATGCGCGTGAGAGCGAATTGGAAAACTGACCCTAGTTACCTTTCTGTAGGCTTTCCAGCTTTCCTTCAGCCCAAAAGCAGAATGGATAGAGGTCGGGGCAAGGAATAGGATTCTGATTCCTGTCTCAAAGGTTTGCCTTACAGCTGATTTTAAAAAAAAATCACTGAAAACCTTACTAACGTTAATAATTAATGTCATCGTTTGATAATATGCAGAATCCCAGCGGGGATCAAAAAAAACAGATGCCGATTTAAAATGTCAGAGTTTGGGTGTCTGGTTTATGTTTTTAGAAATATCGGGTAGCCCACTTAATAAAAACTGGGTGGTCCATGTTCAAAACTGGATAGGTGTCAACTTCCACTCCACCCTGTTAGGCACTTTAAAGCTGAAAGGGCAGTAGGACAAGCTAATAATTCTGTGTGGAGCAAAGCATACTTTACCATTGCTAATGAAGCTTGTGCCATTTCTACCACACGGAAGTGCAACCTGTACTGTTTCACTCCACCATTGACGGCCGCGCCTTCAGCCGTCTCGGCCCCTAAGCTCTGGAATTCTCTCCTCAAACCTCTCCGCCTCTCTCTCCTCCTTTAAAACGCTGGTTAAAACCTACCTCTTTGAACACGCGTTTGGTCACCTGTCCTAATGTCTGTCTCCTTCTTTGGGTTCGGTGTCCACCTTTATCTGATGCCGCTCCTGTGCAGCGCCTTGGGACGTTTTACTGCATTAGAGGCGCTGTATAAATGCAAGTTGTTGTTGTTGCTGTAATGTAGTTATTCACTGCATTAACTTAAAGGGGGAGGAGAGTTTCTGCGGTATACTTCTTGTTCTAAGCTTCCCCTGTTATAATTTTAAAAATTCATATAGAAGAATATTTGTTGATGTCTGCACTAAAAGCGTCACAGAGATGGGTCTATGGCTTCGAACCAGTCTGAGACAATACACCTGTACAATGAGTTCCCAGAGATGGGCATCTCCCGATGAGGACTCAGTCCTCGATTAGTTTCAATGGATGTGGCCCATGACTCTTTTCCATCAGTAAAGTCACAGAGAGGCCAGGTGGTGCGGAAAGCTGAGCTGACAAATCTCCGTTGGTGATCGAAAATGCGCTTTCTTTTTAAAGATCAAAAAATATCGTATATATTCATCTATAAATATACATATCTTGTACTTTATAAAATGTTGAACAAAATGGTGCTGCCCCAGATCGATCCCTACTTTTAAGCATTATTTAATGACGCAAACACAAAATCTGATTCCAATTTCCTCAACAGTTCATGTCATTTTCATTGCTTATATCAAAAACCTGTAGTAATGTAATGCTTCATAGATATAAAGATGAAATTCATCATCCCTACCCTACCCCCCCATCACTGCCCCAGAGCTCACCCTCCTGTCAGTCATAAGACCTGCACATTGCTGTAAGTGGTGCAAATGCTGTATACATACTCCCACTGGATTTGCACATACATGAGTACTTGTTAACAAGTCTGTTTGCTTCTGAATTGGGTTAACTGTGTGCTGCAAACTACTATTCCCAGAACGCCGCACTGTTCTGATGTTAATTATGAAGCAAATGCTTTCTGCAGTAGTGTCCTGAGCGCTGGTAAGATCAGTAAAAGCAACCTTTCGGGGGATTGGCGGCACCTTCACCTTCCACCCTTTCACCTCTGGAACTCGGGTTCAAATCTAACACCGACTGATGGATGAAGATGTTTATCTCTGAGCTGCGCAATGAGATTGGATAGTCTAAATCCACTTTCCTGTGGGTGCAAACCAGGAATCTGCTACTGCTAATTGGCACTATATTGGCAGCTTCAGTGGGATAACCACATTGATCTTCATGGCTGGTCGAGGAAATAGAAATGCTTTTCCAATGAAGCAATTTTTTGTTGTTGGGAATGTTGCGTTCTTTAAGGTGAGATATGTTCGTGTTGAGGAATGGAACGGTTTCCATTTCAGGCATTCAGTGTCAGTATCAAACACTCCCAGCTCAGATATCACGCACTTCAATACAGAGTAAAGCTCTCTCCACATGGCCTCAACTACTCAGCGCCAACCTCAGTAGAGCACCCCCTACTGCACTGAGGTGACATTTTTCTATTTCCCGCACCACCCAGACTATGGCCTCCCTGAGTCAGATTGCCAATCCAGAGCGGAATTGTAGGTGTTTTGTAGTGTTGACCCAAGCCTTCTAGGAACTGGATTGAGAAAGTCCAAACTTGTTACACACAGAGCAGGGGTCTGTTGTTTATCTGAGGTTCAGAGGTAAGACACATAGGCCGTGATTTTGCCAGCGCTCAGAGGGTGGGTTCGGAGGTGGGTCAGCTGTTAAATTCAAAATGATTGATGGCGGGTTGTCAACCCGCCGCGATCCCGCCTCCGTGTGAGTTTCAAGAGTGCCGGGTCTGCGATCTCAGAACAGACCCGACATCAAGCGGCAGGTGAGGGATTAAAGACACTTATCTCCTTGTTAAGTGCTTGTTAATTGCTATTTGGACAGCCTTTTCCTATTTCCCTGCATTTTAAACGGGTTTCACAACAATTGGACATCACGTCAGGTAAGTATGTCGGGTGTAGCAGCGAGCTGTATAGCTCACAGCTGCAACTACAGTATAAAAGCTGAACTCTCACATATGCTCACTTTCAAATGTCAGAGGTTGCTGATTTCAGGATTTGGATGACACATTTGATCTGTCTGGAGGCTGTAAGTGTGTGGTGTTAACTCTATATGCACTGTCACCTCCTTGGAGCAAGCTCTCTCACCATTGACAGATAGCTTCTGTCATCTCAACTTCAGCCGCCATCTAAAAGACAGAAAGGCTTGCATTTATATAGCGCCTTTCATGACCACCGGACATCTCAAAGCGCTTTACAGTCAATGATGTACTTTTGAAGTGGAATCACTGTTGTAATGTGGGAAACGCGGCAGCCAATTTGCGCACAGCAAGGTCCCACAAATAGCAATGTGATAATGACCAGATAATCTGTTTTTGTTATGTTGGTTGAGAGATAAATATTGACCAGGACACTGGGGATAACTCCCCTGCTCTTCTTCGAAATAGTGCCATGGGATCTTTTAAGTCCACCTGAGAGAGCAGACGGGGCCTCGGTTTTAATGTCTCATCAGAAAAGCGGCACCTCCAACAGTGCAGCACTCCCTCAGCACTGCACTGGAGTGACAGCCTAGCTTTATGTGCTCAAGTCTCTGGAGTGGGACTTGAACCCACAAACTTCTGACTCAGAGGCTAGTGTGCTACCCACTGAGCCACAGCTGAAACTATTCCAGCAACATCGGTGCCCTTGAAAAAATCTCACCTTGTTCCGCCACATCCCTCCACGATCAGCCTCAACATCAACATCACCAGGCACACCAACATCACCAACAGTAACACCTACCTTCTCTGCAATCAACTGATGCTGCACAGGACACAGGGCATCAGCAGCCGACCACATTGCTGTCTGGGAGGCCAGGGATGGCCTCACCATGGCCAGATTTACTTCGCTTGACACTGTACACCCTGGCTGCCACGTGATGCACCAGGTTGGCACCACTCCACACCAACACCATAAAACATCCCTACAATGCCCAAGCCATTCCTTTCACACTCATCACCATTGTGGAGGGTACCGTTATGTCTCACCATTCACTGCAACTCACTAAGCCACTTCCAAAGGTGCACACAAATCTGTCCAAGAACGCAAAGTGTTGAAAATAATGGTTTCAATGTTTGACACCACATTAACAGAAACTTTACATGAACATTGCATAAAACACCCAAGTGGCTATGGCTACCCTTGTGTGTTGTTATGATTGCACTAGGATGAGGGTGAGTGTGAGGGGTGGCTAGTGAGATGCGGAAGTGATAATATAGATAGAGAGGGATGGGTGGAGGTGCAAGGTAAGTTGGTGTGAGTAAGGATGTGCAGGAGTAGGGTAGGGAAGGCAGAGTGATGGGGATGTGATGAGTGGCACAGCAGGATGAGGTTGAGTGTGGCTTTGCAGTAACGTTTCGTGATCTACTGAGATCATTGAAAAGTTTGCGCCACTGCAGCCTGGTCCTCCTGACGACATCCCTGCTTGTGTCCTCCTGTGCAATGTGCAACCAGGCTGTGTTGGTGTCCTGGGGAGGTCTCTTCCGCCCATGGGAAGGGAAGAGAACCTCCCTGCATGCTGCGACTCCCTCCATAAGCATATGGAGGGAGTCATGGGAGAACCTGGGTGCAGCCGTCCACCTTTGTGCAGTGCTTGTCAGTGTTTGTAGCACCTCAATGCTGTAGAACACTGACAGCTCAACTGTCAAACTCAATGTGTATGTGGTCCCTTTAAGGAAACCGACTGATGACACATCATCAAATTACGTCATCAGACCCGCTTCCTTTTAATTGGCCGGGAACCCCGCAGGGAGGGCTTAACAAGGCCAATCTACGGAAAATCATTTTCAGAGAGCGGCTGCAGATGGGAGCAGGACTGAAACCCGCCAACCAGCTCTCCTGCTGCCAACCCGCCTCCGCAGGGAAAATCCTGCCCATAGTTGGGGTAGTGCAGACAGAGCATCTAACCCACTGTTATTCACTTCCTCTTTTGACAAGGGCCATAATCCCAGTCCATTGTCTTTCTTTAGGGCCTCTTTGTGGAATGCTGTAATGTGGTGTAGACCCGCAGTCCCACACATTGTCAACGCCTGACTTTAATCATAACAGTGCCAGCTGTGGCTCAGTTGGCAGCATTCATAGAAACATAGAATCTAGGAGCAGGAGTAGGCCATTCGGCCCGTCGAGCCTGCTCCACCATTCAATACGATCATGGCTGATCATCCAAATCCAGTACCCTGTCCCTGCTTTAATCCCCACAGTACACATATCCCACCCTACCCCCGTAACCCCACATATTTAATTCGTGCCTCTGAGTCAGAAGGTTGTGGGTTAGAGCCCCATTCCAAAGACTTGAGCACAAATTCTAGGCTGACACTTCAGTGCAGAACTGAAGGAGCACTGCACTGTTGGAGGTGCGGTCTTTCGGATGAGATGTTAAACAGGCCATTCCGCCCAACTGGTCTATGCTGGTGTTTATACTCCACACGATCCTCCTCCCACCCTTCTTCATCTAACACTATCAACATATCCTTCTATCCTTTCTTCCTCATGTGTTTATCTAGCTTCCCCTGAAGTGCATCTATGGTATTCGCCTCAACTACTCCTTGTGGTAGCAAGGTTCACATTCTTCCCACTCGCTGGGTAAAGAAGTTTCTCTTTAATTTCCAATTGGATTTATTAGTGACCATCTTATATTTATGGCCCTTAGTTCTGGTCTCCCCCTTGTAGGACGTGCGGAATTACCCCTCACCCTGTCCAACAGGTTATAGAGTTCGGACTTGAGACTAATGAGAAATTACACCAGACACACGGGTTCTGCCTTTAACCTTTTATTGTCCCTAAGACAGATTCAAAACCCCAGCCACTATTCGAGCAGCTCACCAATAATGTTACAGGAAATCATACATACAACCACCCGCCGATGATCAGTCCAGCGTTGATTGTCGGCCACGTCCTTTCGACTGCAGCAGCTCTTCGCCTTTCGGCTGCAGCAGCCCTTCGAGTTGAGACGATCAGCCGGGCCCCTCCTTCCGACTATAGTGCTGATATTTTTCGTCACTGGTTTTTTATACAGTTTTGCTTGTTTTTTCCAGTATATCAATCATTCAGAGATGGTGAGATGTTCCTTTAATGTTCGACCTGAGTTGTTTGAGCTGTCAAACTTTCACACTCACACATCCTGTGTGGCTATCCGTTAGTTGCCTTTATCAAAGCCCAAAATTGTCCATTCACTCATAAAAGTTTACAAAAGTGGCAGAAAACCATTTGGTCACATTTCATGTGTTATGTCGTATCCAGCATTTAAAAAACTACAAAGGTTTGACTCCTCCTCTTTAGCCACCAAAAATCATTCTACAATTTTGTTCTGCAAATCTAAGGGGGTTTGTTTATCTCTGTTGTCTATGACTACCCCCTGCAGTCACAACCATTTGTTCTGTCAGTATCTGCTATCTGACACACAGCTCTGGAAATATCTCCATCACAAAGCAGCTTGCAAATACAACAGTTCCTTTTGAAAGCACATTTGCTCCCAAATGTTTGCTGCCTTTTAGTAAAGCACATCAAAGCACATTCCATGTCACTAATCAGTGAAAGACCGTCTGTTACAACTTTATTTCACTTCGAAAAACCTTTTGGCCTGGCAAAGCATTTTAATATATACCAAAATAAAAAATTATGTGTCTGTGTATGCCAATACCCTCAAGTGAAAACATCTTTTCTACGTCTACCCTTTCATAATCTTAAGGGTCTCTATCAGGTCACTACTCAGCCTTCTCTTTTCTAGAGAAAAGAGCCCCAGCCTATTCAATCTTTCCAGACAGGTATAACCTCTCAATTCTGGTATCATCCTAGTGCCTCTTTGTTGCACGTTTTCAGTGCCTCTATATCCTTTTTATAATATGGGGAGCCAAACTGTTCACACTACTCCAACTGTGGTCTAACCAAGGTTCTATACAAGTTTAACATAAACCCTATGCTTTTCAATTCTATCCCTCTAGAAATGAACCCCAGTGCTTTGTTTGCTTTTTTATGGCCTTATTAACCTGCATCACTACTCTTAGTGATTTATGTATCTGTATCCGCAGCTCCCTCTGCTTCTCACTCCATTTAGACACTTAGGGCTAGAAATTCATTATAGCCCAGGAATGGCCGGTAGCTTTAGAAAATTTGAGAATTAGCGCCAGGTGCTAATGCTTTAGACTGTGTGCAAAATTCATTGGAGCGCTAATTCAAGTCTCAAAGGCCTAGCTCATTGGTGTTACACTTAAAGGATGGACCAATATCGGGTGCAGTCTAATCGCAACTCATCATTGCCACAGGCTTTTCCCAGTACATAAAGGGGAGGTTCATTGATACTGCAGCACCTCAATCTCAGCAATGCTGGCTGTGCAGCTGCCTCAACAAGGAGAAGCACAACAAGGTGAAGGAGCCGAAGGACTGAAGCAGGTGTGCTCCTGGCAGATCCACCTCAGTCAGGTGGTCAGGGTGATTGAACGCTTCAACAAATGCTACATACCATCATCTGTACCACAAGCTTCACACACTGTCCAAAGCACCAGACCCCCAGCGCTCACCCACCAACAATCTTTACCTGCCAACACTTGCACCCACATCTCAAGCCTTGCACACAATGACAGCTATTCAACTATGGCAGGAAGAAGGGTCATTAGTTATTATAATGAATGTGATATGTGTGATATGTTTATGCATAAATTTATTAATGGAGTTTGCAATATTTTGTGGTCTCTCTCATTTCACCTTTGCACCCAGGAGTATGCTGTGATATGGCATGACACAGGGATGGTATGATGGGCATATGGTGAGCAAAGGGGATCTGAGGTTCAAGTCATCCTGGTGTGAGGCAGGAAGTCTGTTTGGAGGAGGTGGCAGAGTTCTGTGTCCACCACCTTGGTGATACGGAGCCATCTAATACACTACTCGTCGCTTAACTGAAGGTAAGAGAAGTGCTGTCGGAATACCCTCGAAGGGTAAGGCCTCCTGGTGTGATGTCCCTCCTCATCCCTCTGCGCACATGTTCCCGTACTTCTCGCTGCCTACGCTCCCTCCGCCATAGATCCTGGAGGGCGAGGTGAGATGCCAGTACAGCCCCCATTAATGTTGCCAAGGGTAGCAGTTTGAATCTTTGAACAATAAATGTAGCTACTTTGTAGTTGCCAGAAGGCTGCTGATACAAAGGACGCTTGAAATTACTCATAGGAACTGTTTGAGTGGGTGAAACTGACAACAAACCACTGAAACTAACCTGCCCTGACAGCTGGGAGTGATTAATGCTGATGCCCTTAAATAACGTCGCTGGAGCCGGCTTCCTGGAGCTGCACGCCAGCTCTCCCTGTCGCTGTCTGGTCAAGGCGCAAAGGTAAGTGGCGACAATGAATCCAGATCAGGTGGCCAGTGCTCACTGACGTCATGATCTGTCTGGTGAAGAAGTCCCTGGCGGTACCTCATACCGGCGGCGCAATGGGGAAGACGGATTTGTCATGCGGCGCTAGATTCGCCTCGCCCCAGCGCTACTGCATCAGCATCCATTACCGCCATCTGCTGGCGCAAACGGGAGGCGCTAAGGTACCAAATTTTTCCCCCTTATTTTCCAAGGACTATGTGGCCTCCTTATTCTTCCTACCAAAATGTACTACCTCACACTTATCTATATTGAAGTTCATTTGCCAATTACACACCCATTCTGCAAGTTTATTAATATCTTCCTGTATTTTATCACAGTCCTTCTCTGTTTTAACTAATGTAGTCTGCAAATTTTGAAATTGTACTTCCTATTCCCGAGTTCAAATCATTAATGTAAATGGTGAACAACAGTGGTCCCAGTACCGATCCTTGTGGAACACCACTTCCCACCTTTTGCCTGAGTTAACCTTTAACCCCTGCTCTCTGTTTTCTGTTTTCTGTTTTGTAGCCAGCTTGCTATCCATTCTGCTACTTGGCCCCTGATTCCACATGTTCTGACCTTGTTTATTATTTTACTATGTACCTAATCGAAGGCCTTTTGAAAACCCAAATATATTATGCCTACTATAATACTCTTAACTACCCATTCTGTTACTTCTTCAAAGAATTCAGTAAGGTTGGTCAAGCATAACATTCTCTTTTGAAATCCATGCTGACTATTCTTTATTATATTTTAACTTTCTAGATGTTTTTCTATTACGTCTTTGAGTAAGGATTCCATTATCTCTCCTACCACCGATGTTAAGCTAATTGGTCTATAGTTCCCTGGACTTGTTCTATCTCCCCTTTTTAAATATAGGAATCACATTAGCTGTCCACCTGTCCTCAGGCACTATTCCTTTTTCTAATGAATGTATATATATATGTGTAATAGTGCCTCTGCTATCTCTCTCCTAACTTCTTTTGTTCCAGATTAATATCTCTAAAAGTTTCCCCAAGTTTAGGCTGACTGGCCTGTAGTTGCCGGGTTTATCCCTCTCCCCTTTTTTGTGGCATTTGCAATCGTCCTTTGTTGTGATGCTGGTAACGAGTTCATCGTTATTACCATGTTCCTTTGATTTAGTTCCCAGGACTGCTGCACGAATCATTATTAAAACACTTGGGCAGTAAAACCCTACGCACCCTACACAGAGCGATACACTTCGCTCGTATTAGGTGAGCCAAAAAAATCGTCCTGCAACACTCGGCTGTTAATTTTAATAGTCCTTCTGTGGTTTTTTTTTTACACAAGAACCTCATGCGGTTTATTTATGTGCGGAGACAAGTTCCATTTCTGCGGAGCTTCTTGTGAGTACAAACACATTAGAGTAGGTGTTTTGTAACTTAAGAGTGAAGGGGGAGGTTCAGAAGAATGGCATTCACTTTGACAATAATTAAAAATGGACCTGCACGATAGGTTATTGGGTGGGAAAGAAAAAACGGCATAGATGTGCAGTAACTTAAAGAAACATTTAAAGAAAAGTGAAGATCCTTTTCGCGCCACGGCAAATTTAATGTCATGCCTTCTTCAAATGACAGGACTGTGTCACGTAGAAGTGGTTCGATGAGATGTCAGGGCTGCTGATGCTGGGGATTTATATTGCAGCCTGGAATCCACAGCACTGGCGATAAGAGAGAGGTTATCGGGCACAATGGAAGTCTGTGCGTTCACAGTTGGGAGCATAGGGTGGGAACGGTAGCATAGTGGTTATGTCACTGGACTAGTAATCCAGAGGCCTGGACTAATAATCTGGTTAGACGTGAGTTCAAAATCCCACCACGGCAGCTGGGGAATTTAAATTCAATTAATTAAATAAATCTGGAATTAAAAAGCTAGTTTCCATGATGGTGACCATGAAACTACCGGATTGTTGTAAAAACCCATCCGGTTCACTAATGTCCTTTAGGGAAGGAAATCTGCTGCCGTTACCTGGTCTGGCCTATATGTGACTCCAGACCCACAGCAATGTGGTTGACTCTTAACTGCTCCTCTGAAATGGCCTAGCAAGCCTCTCTGTCGTATCAAAAAAAAACTGCAGCGGTTCAAGAAGGCGGCTCACCACCACCACCTTCTCAAGGGCAATTAGGAATGGGCGATAAATGCCGGCCTTGCCAGTGATGCCCACATGCAATGAATCAATTAAAAAAAAGGATCATTAGTTGGTCTTTCGGTCCGTCGAACCTGCTCCACCATTTTGCTGACCATGGGCCTTGGTGAGACCACACCTGGAGTACTGGGTGCAGTTTTGGTCTCCTTACCTAAGGAAGGATATACTTGCCATAGAGGGAGTGCAGCGAAGGTTCATCAGACTGATTCCTGGGATGGCAGGACTGTCGTATGAGGAGAGATTGGATTGACTAGGCCTGTATTCACTAGAGTTTAGAAGAATGAGAGGGGACCTCATTGAAACGTATAAAATTCTGACAGGGCTAGACAGACTGGATGCAGGGAGGATGTTTCCCCTGGCTGGAGGGGTCTAGAACAAGGGGTCACAGTCTCAGGATACGGGGTAGGACATTTAGGACTGAGATGAGGAGAAATTTCTTCACTCAGAGGGTGGTGAACCTGTGGAATTCTCTACCACAGAACGCTGTGGAGGCCAAGTCACTGAATATATTTAAGAAGGAGACAGGTAGATTTCTAGACACAAAAGGCATCAAGGGGTATGGGGAAAGAGTGGGAATATGGTATTGAGATAGAGGATCAGCCATGATCATATTGAATGGTGGTGCAGGGCTCGAAGGGCCGAATGGCCTACTCCTGCTCCTATTTTTCTATGTTTCTATGGCAGCTCTATCTTTTTAATCCTGCTTGCCTGCCCTCATTCCAGATCCCTTGATACTTGGGCTTTCCCAATTAAGGAACCTCTCTCTCTCGGTGCTTTGAAAAATTGTGATTGCAACTTCCTTTTCTGGCTGTTGCGCCTTCCCTCCTGGCCAGAGAGGGTCTGTGCAGACCAGCAACATGCGAGCAGAAAGGTTGCTCCATATTGATGACTGAGTGGTCAGGGAATTAGTGGTGTGTGTCCTTGCTGGTCATCACCTGGTGCCTCTGTCGCTGCTGCCTCTGGAGGAGCAGATGAACATCACTGCCTGAAGAGGTCCTCTGTTCCTCCACTGACACTTTAATATGGTGGGAGGGGGGGAGGGATGACAAAATCTTTCCTTCCTTTTTCACTCCTAAGAGTTAAATGTCCCTCAGCAATCATGTTCTTTTGGCTTGCAAGCCAGATTTTTCTTTCCATTACAGTCTGGCATGACGATACTATTGGTGTAAGAAAGACTTGCATCTATATAGCGCCTTTCACGATCTCAGGACGTCCCAAAGCGCTTTACAACCAATTAAGCACTTTTTGAAGTGTAGTCACTGTTGCAATGTAGGAAACAGCAGCCAATTTGCGCATAGCAAGCTCCCACAAACAGCAATGAGATAATGACCAGATCATCTGTTTTCTAGTGATGTTGGTTGAGGGAGAAATATTGGCCAGGACACCGAGGACAACTCCACCGATCATCTTCAAAATAGTGCCATGGCATCTTTTACGTCCACCTGAGAGAGCAGACGGGGCCTCGGTTTAACGTCTCACCCTAAAGATGGCACCTCTGACAGTGCAGCACTCCCTCAGTACTGTGCTGGAGTGTCAGCCAAGATATTTGTGCTCAAGTCCCTGGAGTGGGACTTGAACCCACAACCTTTCGACTCAGAGGCTACCACTCAGACGCGGCTGGCACGGTGAGCAGAAGCATCACTGCGTGGTCTTCTGCGCATGTGCATGTTATAAACCCATTGAAATTGTCTTAGAAGATACTGGGAGAATTTAGATGGAGGTTGAAGTCCTTCACCGGTAGGAGGGAAGGGTGTGGTGCTGAGGCTTGTGACTCGATAGTAGCAGATTAGAAACCTTTATCTTGTCGGTAACTCGGACTTGGAAGTGCTTGAGTGCAGAAGGTAGAAAATGTCCCTCACCTTAGAGCAAGAATTGGGCCAAAAAATAACTTAAAAAAAAAATGACTAACTAACCTGAAAAAATTGGTCTTGACATTCCATTTACATAGGAACATAGGAACAGGAGTAGGTCATTCAGCCCCTTGAGCCTGTTCCGCCATTCAGTGAGATCATGGCTGATCTGTATCTGTGTTTAGTTTTGAATACCCCAGAGTTAATTGAGGTGACAATGCTCTGCAGCCAGTGCAGAACCCATTGCTCTCCAAGTTCAATCAAAGTTCCGTGGCTTAAAGGGACACCGCCTACATGGGGGGGGGGGGGGGGGGGTGGGGGGAAAGTGGATGACTTGATTTTTATTTGGGGCAGGAGAAGCATGATGCTTCAGTCTTGACACGACGATGCACTTCAACACACCTTACCTCATAGAGCCTTGTGTTTGGTGAAAAATAGTGCAGGACTTTCCAAGCGATTGCGTGCCTCTTTAATGCCTGTGTTGGTAGATTAAAGGATTTATTCTGCTGCAGTTCCTTTTGTGGGCCCCGCGCACCGATAGGAAATTTTTTAGTAACCACAAAAACATTACTGGGAGATAACACTTCTGTAATGAAAGCAATGCGGAGCCCAAAGCAGCTGTCCCTCGCTCTCTATCTCACCACCGCGCTCACTTTTACTATTGATCGCCTTCCAGCACATTTCCCTCACAGCTAATATGTTTCTATTCATAATGGTTTCATATTCCTATTAATAATAGTTTCATGTGTTCCTATTAATATCATCAGCTTGGCTCAGTTGGTAATATTCTCCTGTCTGAGTCAGAGATTTGTGGATTCGAGCCCTGCTCCAGGACCTGAGCACAGAGACTCAGCTGACTTTTTAGTCCAGTGCTGCACGAAAGAAAGACTTGCATTTATATAGCGCCTTTCACCACCCCACGACATCCCAAAGTGCTTCACAGGAAAGATTTTCATTAATGATCTCAGGCCAATCCCAAAGCGTTTTACAGCCAGCTTTTGAGGTGCCGTCACCAGCTGTAATGTAGGAAACACAGCAGCTAATTTGCGCACAGCAAGCTCCCACACACAGCAACGTGACGATGGCCAGATAATCTGTTCTTTAATGATGTTGGTTGAGGGATAAACGTTTTGGGCAGCGCACCAGGGAAAACGCCCACGCTCGAAATAGCGCCATGGGTTCTTTTAGGTCCACCCGAGAGGGCAGACGGGGGGGGGTGGGGGGGGCCCCGGTTTTAACGTCCCACCCAAAAAGACGGCACCTCCGACAGTGCAGCACTCCCTCGGTACTGCGCTGGAGCGTCAGCCGAGATTTTGTGCTCAGGTCCTTGGATTGGTGCTTGAACCCATGACCTTCTGACTCAGAGGCGAGAGTGCTGGCCAGGTACGGTCTGATCTGCTGGCCTTCCGATTGAACAGGAAATGTGGGCCTACAATGGTGCAATGGTCTCTCTGCAAATCCAGCATGACCACATCCCCCACCACCCCACCACCCCCCAAGAAAAGCGAGAGGGTGGGGGAGGGGAAGACGAGAACAGCAAAACCAGCCAATGTAAAAAAAAAATGCCTTATGATCTCTGTTCCTGAGCGATTTCCCCTCAAGTTACATTTTAAAAAAAGATATAGGGCTAATAGAGCTTTAAATACAGGATAGGAGCCCAGTATCATTTAGGCTAATTGCAAAAACGTTTTAAATTAGCGATAACTCTTGTTTTCAGAGACGGAAATGGTGGTCTGCGGAATGACATTGTGAAATTAAAGCTCCAGACATGAAACAAATAGTGAGGTAAAATTATTAACAGAGGGCAGACAGATTTTCATTAAGAAGAAATAGTGTGTGCATTTATCTGTGCCAAGCTCTTTTCATACAGTATTCTGTAAGATCAACAAGGAGATTCGGAAAGTTCTGCTGCCACCTACTGGGCCCGAGTAGAACTTGCTTTTCCTTCTCCTGTGCTCTTTCTCCCCATTTTCCTTCATTTTCTCTCCTCTCTTGAACTCCAGAGCGAGTTATTTTCTCCCTCCCCTTAACTCAGCATGCATGAGGAAGAAGGGAATAGAGGGATACGGGGTCATGGGGAAGAGGTAATTTAGAGTGGGAGGAGGCTCGTGTGGAGCACAAACACCAGGGCAGACCAGTTGGGCCGAATGGCCTGTTTCTGTGCTGTAGATTCTATGTAATGTAATCACTGAGGCCAATTGCAGCACTGCCGACTGCTGAGATTACCTAACTCAACACTCTGCAGACATAGAAACTGGGATCCTCGTGCTCTGTATGAACAGAGGTAAAAGTTCCACCGCACTGTGTCCCAAATCTTTATCCTGAAGTACCAGTGAGGTGAGAGTGACTGCCCTGAACATCAAGGCAGCATTCGACCGAGTGTGGCACCAAGGAGCCCTAGTAAAACTAAAGTCAATGGGAATCAGGGGGAAAACTCTCCACTGGCTGGAGTCATACCAAGCACAAAGGAAGACGGTTGTGGTTGTTGGAGGTCAATCATCTCAGCCCCAGGTCATCACTGCAGGAGTTCCTCAGGGCAGTGTCCTAGGCCCAACCAGCTGCTTCATCAATGACTTTCCCTCCATCATAAGGTCAGAAAGTGGGGATGTTCGCTGATGACTGCACAGTGTTCAGTGCCATTCGCATCTCCTCAGATAATGAAGCAGTCCATGCCTGCATGCAACAAGACCTGAACAACATCCAGGCTTGGGCTGATAAGTGGCAATTAACATGTGCGCCACACAAGTGCCAGGCAATGGCCAACAAGATAGAGTCTAACCACCTCAGCAAGACATTTAATGGCACTGCCATCACCGAATCCCCCACCATCAACCTCCTGGGGATTGCCATTGACTCGAAACTCAACTAGACCAGCCACATAAGTGTTGTGGCTACTAGAACATGGCAGATGGAATATAATGTGGAGAAATGTGAAGTTATCCACTTTGGTAGGAAAAATAGAAAAGCAGAATAATTTTTTAAATGGTGAGAGATTGGGAAATGTTGGTATTCAGAGAGACCTGGGTGTCCTTGTACACAAATCACAGAAAGTTAACATGCAGGTACAGCAAGAAATTAGGAAAGCAAATGGTATGTTGGCCTTTATTTCAAAAGGATTGGAGTATAAGAGTAAGGAAGTCTTACTGCATTTATAGAGGGCCCTGGTGAGACTACACCTGGAGGACTCTGTACAGATTTGTTACATAGATAGATACATAGAAGATAGGAGCAGGAGTAGGCCATCCGGCCCTTCGAGCCTGCTCCGCCATTTAATGAGATCATGGCTGATCCTTCAATTCAGTATCCCGTCCCCGCCTTCTCTCCGTAACCCTTAACCCCTTTTGCCTGTAGAAATATATCTAATTCCCTCTTAAATATATTTAATGAGCTGGCGTACACTGCCCTCTGTGGCAATGAGTTCCACAGGTTCACCACTCTCTGAGTGAAGAAATTCCCCCTCATTTCTGTCCTAAATGGTTTAGCCCTTATCCTTAAATTATGTCCTCTAGTTCTGTTCTCACCCGCCAAGGGAAACATTCCTTCTGCATCTAATCTGTCTAGACCTGTCAGGTAAGGTTCTCCTTACCTACGGAAGGATATACTTGCCATAGAGGGAGTGCAACAAAGGTTCACCAGACTGGTTCCTGGGATGAGGGGATTGTCCTATGAGGAGAGATTGAGTAGACTAGGCGTAAATTCCCTACAGTTTAGAAGAATGAGAGGTTATCTCATTGAAACATATCAAATTCTTAAGGCGCTTGACAGGGTCGATGCTGGGAGGATGTTTTCCCCTGGCTGGGGATCTAGAACCAGGGGTCACAGTCTCAGAATAAGGGGCCGGCCATTTAGGACTGAGATGAGGAGAAATTTCTTCACTCAGAGCGTGGTGAGTCTTTGGAATTCTCTACCCCAGAGGGCTGTGGAGGCTCAGTCGTTGAGTATATTCAAGACAGAGATCGATAGATTTTTGGACTCTAAGGGGATCAAGGGATATGGAGATCAGGCGGGAAAGTGGAGTTGAGGTCGAAGATCAGCCATGATCTTATTGAATGGTGGAGCAGCCTCGAGGGGCCGCGTGGCCTACTCCTGCTCCTATTTCTTATGTTCTAAGTCCTCGCTGTGTGTGGGGGTGTGGGAGGGGATGGCACGGGGTGGTTGGGGGGGCGGGTGGGGGGTGGGCATGGAGGCAGGGGGGCCGAAAATCTTCTGGTGGTTTAACACTGTCAAAAGCATCGAGAAGGAAGTCCAGGTGTGTGTCCGGAGAATGCCAAAAAAAAGTAAATCATGGCAAGAAGTCGTTCCCAGCTGAAGAAATCGTGACTGAAGCTCTCCACACTCTTCAGGCTCAGAAAGTGCTCACTTCCACCTGTCTCAGCGGCACCTTTTAATTCGCAATCTACCTGACCCCAAATGCTTTGCGAATGCAGAAGCTGGAAACTTGCAGCGGCGATGACCTCTGACCCTCATCATAATTTATTTAAATGAGGTCACTCAGGATTCGGCGAACGGACTGCAGGAAGTGCCAAAAAGCACAAGGGTTATTCCGGGTGGGGGGTGGTGTGGGGGGAGTCCCATATCGGGACGCAAAAACCGCCATAAATGGCTTGCGTCCCATTCTGCTGACAAAATTAAGTCACCTGCCTCTACTTCACATCGAAATTAGGTTGTTAAACAGCGTGGCAATTCTAAAGAAAAAGAAGGTCTTGTATTTATAGTGTCTTTCACGACCACCGGATGTCCCAAAGCGCTTTACAGCCAATGAAGTACTTTTGAACTGTAGTCACTGTTATAGGAAACGCAGCAGCCAATTTACACACAGCAAGCTCCCACAAACAGCAAGGTGATAATGACCAGATAGTCTGTTTTAGTGATGTTGATTGAGGGACAAGTATTGGCTCAGGACACCGGGGCTAACTCCCCTGCTCTTCTTCATAATGATGCGGAGATGCCGGTGTTGGACTGGGGTGGACAAAAATGAGAAGTCGCACAACACCAGGTTATAGTCCAACAGTTTTATTTGAAATCACAAGCTTTCGGAGCTGTTGCTCCTTCGTCGGGTGAAGTAAAGACGAAGGAGCAACAGCTCCGAAAGCTTGTGATTTCAAATAAAACTGTTGGACTATAACCTGGTGTTGTGCGACTTCTCATTCTTCTTCATAATAGTGGCCATGGGATCTTTTACATCCACCTGATCCGGTGGTCGTGAAAGACACTATATAAATACCCACTGAGCCACGGCTGGCACTTAAGCTGCCAGGCCGCTGTTAACACAGCAGGAAGTTCTCCTCCTTTCACTATTTCTAGTGAAATTGTAAACCTGTTCTTTTTGACACTTTTACAATTTGCTAGAAATAATGCAGATAGGAAACCTTCCCACTGTTTTTACAAGGCTACTAACACAACGACCAAAGGAAATATTCCTTCCAATTAACATGTTTACCACGTTTCCCGAGGAAGTGTATGCATGGCTTATATCATGTGCCAACCATCAGCTTTCTAAAGCGATAGTCAGCGTTTCGACCCAGAGTGCAGTTATGCATCAGCTGTAAGTGACCCAGGTTATCTGGGACTGAGGCCTAAGGCCTGCTGTGCCAATAGCTGGTGCATGAGGCCTGCGCTAGGCCCATTAAGGCCTGCACAAAATGATCAATGACGTCACGGTCCCGTAATGTGGTCAGGGCCATCGCACAGCATTGCCGGAGCTCAGCGCCCATTTTAAAATGCGAGGGAGGGCGAAAGGGGTGAGAGCAGAAGTGCGGTAAATGGTATGGACACGGTCGAGGGCCCCAGTCACCATTGGTGATCACTTTGCTGAACACCTCAGTCCGCAAGCGTGACCCTGAGCTTCCGGTGGCATGCAATTTTAATTCCCCATCCTACTCCCACTCTGACCTCTCTGTCCTCGGCCTCCTACACTCTTCTAATGACATTCAACGGAAGCTCGAGGAACAGCACCTCATTTTTCGATGAGGCACTTTACAGCCTTCTGGAATCAACAGTGAGTTCAACAATTTCAGATCATAACCACTGCTCCCATTTTGTCGGACAGCAGGTGTTGGTAATGATTCTGCTGTTGTCATTTACACCTCCTCTAGACCTATCTTTTGTTTCTTTACTTGTCCCATTACCATCTCCTTCTGCCTTGCACCATCATCCCTTTTGTTGTTTAATCTCTCCTGCCTTCTACCCAATCACAGACCTTCCCTTTTGTTCTTTCCTCTCCTCCCCCCTTTCCCTGCCTCTACACTTGCTTAAAACCTGTTGCATCTCAACTTTTTCCAGTTCTGACAGAAGGTCATCGACCTGAAACGTTGGGCTGGATTTTGTCTTGGGTCGGGTTGGGGTCGTGTAATCCGCATTTCGTGTTTCCCCCCCCGACTCCAGATTAATGTGGATGACTGATGGAATTTTCACTTAATTGGGCAATTGAGTTGCAGCATGTGGGAGCCCATGAACTAATTAGTGGTTTCAGTCTGAAAGTCGCCTCTGATGATGTCATCATTGCTGACTGCCTGCTCTCAGAGAATGTCTGGCTGTTGGTGAGGGAGGATCTGTCTGCATTGCTTCTGATGTGAGTGGACCTGGATGCAAATGAGAGAGAGAGAGAGAGAGAGAGTTTTTTGCACCCAAGTCCTCTTACACCAAATGCCACGACATTGAATGTAGCAGTAGCAGAGGCGTCTTTCACACACCTAATACTACTACCTTCATCACATCTCCGTTGTAATAGTGGACTTGCAGCCGATAGTCAGCTACTCATTTGTGCTCCTGCCAGTTTTCACTGGAGTGTTTCACACCAGGCGTGCTTCACGTCAGAAAAGGGTTAAACTAGCTGCAACGTTTCAAAATAGCATTACAGACCCAATTTAGGGCTTGTTAAGTGCTTTAATGGCCTCTCCCGCCTCTTGGAGGCGGGACGGAGTCGGGAACCCCGCGACTGATTTTGTCAAAATTGCGTGGAGGCGGGATGGAGTCGGGATGGGGTCGGAAACCCCGACCCCGCAAATTTAACCCCCCACACGCCTCCAAACCCGACTCCATGGCTCATTCAAAATCCAGCCCATTAACTCTGTTTCTCTCTCCACAGATGCTGCCTGACCTGCTGAGTATCTCCAGCATTTTCTGTTTTTCTTTCAGATTTCCAGCATCCGCAGTATTTTGCTGTTGTTTCAGTATGCAGGTACCTTGTGTTGGGTGCATGCTTATGTTTTCTCCTTGCTAAATTTCAGGGCCAACACATTGACATGGCAGCAATATAGAATCGCAGTTCCAACACATGAGCAAGCCAGTGTATTCGGGAAGTAGGTGAACAGTTGCCAAAGTGATGTGCCTTCTCCATCAATGATGCTCCCCCAAGCTGTGAAGTGCTGTTAAAATTCGTTGCAAGGCAACCTTGTAAAATTAAGCAAAGCGCCCCATGTTCTCCCACTGTTGGTGGAACACATACGAGACTCCCAAAACAAGCGCCCTGCTTGGAGCTCCGACATGGCAAGAGAGTCCAGGGGGGCAGAGGAAATGCTTCAAGGACACCCTCAAAGCCTCCTTTAAAAAGTGCAACATCCCCACCGACATCTGGGATTCCCTGGCCCAAGACCGCACAAAGTGGAGGAGAAACATCCGGGAAGGCGCCGAATACCTCGAGTCTCTTCGCCGGGAGCAAGTGGAAGCCAAGTGCAAACAGCGCAAGGAGCACACGTCAACCCAAGCACCCCACCCACCCACCCCTTCAACCACCGTCTGTCCCACCTGTGACAGAGACTGTAGGTCCCGCATTGGACTCATCAGTCACCCGAGAACTCATTTTTAATGTGGAAGCAAGTCATCCTCGGTTCCGAGGGCTGGTATTAATAATTACCTTTTAAGGTAACTGGCAAAAGAACCAGAGGGGGAGATGAGGAGAATTGTTTTTACGCAGCGAGTTGTTATGGTCTGGAATGCGCTGCCTGAAAGGATGGTGGAAGCAGATTCAATAGTAACTTTCAATGGGGAATTGGATAAATACTTGAAGGGAATAAATTTGCAGGGCTATGGCGAGAGAGCGGGGGAGTGGGACTAATTGGAGAGCTCTTACAAAGAGCCAGCATAGGCATGATGGGCCGAATGGCCTCCTTCTGCGTGGTATCATTCTATGATTCTCTGATTCTTTGAACAATAATAAAATATACTGCAACCCACAAACTGGAAGGAATCAGTCAGACTTAACTCAATATTAGCTCCCCACGCATGTTCGTGTTTTTCTTCACGTTCTCTCTTATTTAATGATTCGGATTTCCAGTAGGAGAAAATAAGCTTTTTTGACAGGGTCAAATGATTAATACCAGCTAGAATATACTGCTGGCAAGTGTGTGACACTTTCACATAGCATTCCTCGGCCTGCTATTTTAAGGGAAGGTGCTAAACTGTTTATTTGAATTCATATTCATTTAAAATGATTTGACACTTCCGTTAAAGATAGAGTCAGAGGAAGGCGATAGAAACGATTTAAGCACTTAACCGCTTTTACCATCAAATATAATTTCTAATCTTGTGTTTTAAGGTTTTAAAAACAGAAAGTGTTTGAAATACGCGGCAGGTTCATTGAAAAGAAAGACTTGCGTTTATATAGCGTCTTTCACGACCTCAGGACATCCCAAAGCGCTTTACAGCCAATGAAGTACTTTTGAAGTGTAGTCACTGTTGTAATGTGGGAAACACGGCAGCCAATTTGCGCACAGCAAGCTCCCACAAACAGCAATGAGATAAATGACCAGATCTTCTGGGTTCTTTCAGCATTTAATTTGGGTGTGATCCTTCTTCGGAACCTGTTTTGCTTTTGACGGTATTGAGTCACTCTTATCCCCTCTTTGGAGTTATTTTATTTTAAATTGTACATTTAAAATGCTTAAATCAGCGTACCCACGAACCAAGCAGCCCTTCACCTGCTTCTGGGGGTTGCCAGGGAGTCCAGGACATGGACAGAGGAGAGAGTGAGCTTAAAACCCACCTCTTTGACCAAGCTTTTGATCACCTGTCCTAATGTCTCTTTATGTGGCTCGGTGCCAAATTGTGTCTGTCAATGCTCCTGTGAAGCACCTTGGGACCTTTTTGCTGCCTTAAAGGCGCTACATAAATGCAGGTTGTTGCTGTTGGTGTTGTGAATGTAGAATGCACTACTGCTTGAGATTCTGCAGGTGTGTGTTGTCCTAAGTTTCAGCTCACAAACTAATACAATGGGGGGACTTTTTACCTGAAAATATGGGTGGGTTTGGAGCGTGGGGGTAGCTAAATTGTTAAAAATCAGACTCCCGATCTGAACCCGCCTCCAACCCGCCCACTTCCGCTTTTAACTGAGGGGGGACGGGGGCGGGCAGCCAACCCGCTGCCAGGAGGCGGGACGTCAATTTAAATATTTTAATGAGGCTGGAAGCCTCTTCTTTAACCTCCATTTTGTGTTTAACTGTAGCTGGTCGGGTTTTACACACCTCGCAAAACCCGGCAGTTACAGCAAGGCGAGGACTGCTGGATCCAGGAGGTAAGTGCCTTTGTACCTACCTCCTGGATCCAGAAACCCACCCCCCACGATCAGAGACCTCCTCACGAGGCAGCCGATCGCCTTCCCGGACCTCCCAACCCCTCCACCGACCATCCTGAGGCTGGCCACGATCCTCTGGTGGCCGAGCCCAATCTTTCTTCCCACCTCTCCCCCGCCCCCCCCCCCCCCCCGCAACCCCGATGATCCTGAGGCCCTGGTGGTTGGCTCGGATCTGCTCTTCCCTCCCACGATCCTCCAGAGCTCACGATCTACATTGTTCCCCCCCCGCCCCGATCCTCCGGAGGCCGGCACCAGCCCCCACCCGATCCCTCCCTCCCTGCTCTGTGCGGCCTAGTGCTGCAGGCTGACCTGCCCGCAGACAACCAGCCTCTCCATCTGGTTTTTCCTCATGTCACCTTTGGTTCTTCTGCCAATCACCTTAAATCTGTGTCCTCTAGATCTCGACCCTTCCGCCAATGGGAACAGTTTCTCTCTATCTACTCTGTCTAGACCCCTCATGATTTTAAACACCTCTATCAAATGTCTCTCAACCTTCTCTGCTCTAAGGAGAACAACCCCAGCTTCTCCAATCTATCCACGTAATGGAAGTCCCTTATCCCGGGAACCATTCTTGTAAATCTTTTTTGCACCCTCTCTAAGGCCTTCATATCCTTCCTAAAGTGCGGTGCCCAGAATTGGACACAGTACTCCAGTTGAGACCGAACCAGTGTTTTATAAAGGTTCATCATAACTTCCTTGCTTTTGTACTCTATGCCTCCATTTATGAAGCCCAGGATCCCATATGCTTTTTTACCACTTTCTCAACCTGCCTTGCCACCTTCAATGATTTGTGCACATATACCCCCATGTCTCTCTGTTCCTGCACCCACTTTAGGATTGTACCCTTTAGTTTATATTGCCTCTCCTCATTCTTCCTACCAAAATGTATCACTTCACACTTTTCTGCATTAAATTTCATCTGCCACGTGTCTGCCCTTTCCACCAGTCTGTCTATGTCCTCTTGAAGTCTATCCCTATCCTCCTCACTCTTCACTATACTTCCAAGTTTTGTGTCATCTGCAAATTTTTAAATTGTGCCCTATACACCCAAGTCCAAGTCATTAATATATATCAAGAAAAGCAGTGGCCCTAGTACCGACCCCTGGGGAACACCACTGTATACCTTCCTCCAGTCTAAAAAACAACCGTTCACCACTACTCTCTGTTTCCTGTCACTTAGCAAATTTCGTATCCATGCTGCCACTGTCCCTTTTACTCCATGGGCTTCAGCTTTGCTGGCAACCCTATTATGTGGCACTTTATCAAACGCCTTTTGGAAGTCCATGTACACCACATCAACCGCATTGCCCTCATCAACCCTCTCTGTTATCTCATCAAAAAACTCAATCAAGTTAGTTAAGCTCAATTTGCCTTTAACAAATCCGTGCTGGCTTTCCTTAATTAATCCACACTTGTCCGAGTGACTGTTAATTTTGTCCCTGATTATCATTTCTAAAAGCTTCCCCACTACCGAGGTTAAACTGACTGGCCTGTAGTTGCTGGGTTTATCCTTACAACCTGTTTTGAACAAGGGTGTAATATTTGCAATTCTACAGTCCTCTGGCACCAGCCCCGTATCCAAGGAGGATTGGAATATTATGGCCAGTAACTCTACGATTTCCTCCTTAACCTCCCCTAGCATCCTAGGATGCATCCCATCCAGTCCTTATGACTTATCAACTTTAAGTACAGACAGCCTTTCTAGTACCTCCTCTGTATCAATTTTTATCTCATCCAGTATCTCCACTACCTCCTCTTTCACTATGACTATGGGGATAGTGCGGGAATGGGGAGTTGAGGTAGAAGATCATGGCTGATCTTCGACCTCAACTCCACCTTCCCGCACTATCCCCATATCCCTTGGTTCCCTTAGTATTCAAAAATCGATCGATCTCTGTCTTGAATATACTCAACGACTGAGCCTCCACAGCCCTCAGGGGTAGAGAATTCCAAAGATTCACCACCCTCTGAGTGAAGAAATTTCTCCTCATCTCAGTCCTAAATGTCCGACCCCTTATTCTGAGACTGTGACCCCCTGGTTCTAGACTCACCAGCCAGGGGGAAACATCCTCCCAGCATCTATCCTGTCAAGGCCCTGTAAGAATGTTATATATTTTGGGCTTGAAGTTACACTAGAATTACTGTAGGTTCCAATATGTTAGAAAATGTATTCCTTAAAAAAAAATAAAGTTTCAAAAAATCAATATGTTCAGTTTGTCATCTCCAGACCCCTCTGGCAAGTGAATCTCATGCCTTCAGTACCCTAATACCCTTTCAGTAATTTCTAAACCCACTTTGCTGCTAAATATACTTTGTTTTACTATTTAAGTTTTTCCCCACTACTAAGAGTAATGGAATGTTGGGCAAATTATAACAATCCCACGTCCCACTGCACTTTCAGTCTAACTCCTTGACTTCGCAGGTCGCCTGTCTATTCTATGTGCAGAGCAGTTCGCTTATTTGAAGCTATTGGTCACTTTTTGCTCGTTTATTTGTGCTTGGCATGTCTGCATCAATCTAGTGTGAGGAAGTATGAAGCTCTTCACACTTTCTGTACATGCACACGCACACCCACAGTTATTCCTACAGCTTAAAAAAATGATCACAACCACAATTGCTGCCAATCCGGGGACCTCTGTTCCACCGTTCTCAGCCTTTACCAGCAGATGGAGCCACTAGCTCATTGTCACAGCACTGTGACGAGATTTGTTTCTGACCATGTGCGTCCCCTGTAGGTATTATCAGTGGCTGTGTCACTCCCAGCCATGTTTCGCATGTCAAGGCTGCGTTCTCCAATTCCTTATCATTCTTCAAAATACTCTTTCAGGACAATTTCCTATTGTGCAGCATTTGATGTCAGATGTGAAGCAGCTTTTGATTTGCGTTGATCCACAGGCCAGAAGTTAGGGAAGAGACAGCAGAGGCACTATTACATTATGTAAAAATTCATTAGAAAAGCGAATAGTTCCAGCGGACTGGTGGACAGCCACCGTGTATATTTAAAAAGGGAGATAGAACAAGTCCAGGGAACTATAGGCCAATTAGTTTAATGTCAGTGGTCAGAAAGAGAATGGAATCCTTACTCAAAGATATAGAAAAACATCCAGAAACTGAAAATATAATAAAGAGTCGTCAGCACGGATTCCAAAAAGGAAGGTCGTGCTTGACCAACCTTATTGAATTCTTTAGAGAAGTAACAGAAAGGGTAGCTAAGGGTAATGCAGTAGATGTTAACAAACTAGCAGAATAGGCATGTAATTGGCTCATGAACTTTGTAGTTTTTAAAAGCTCTTATAATAATTTGTCCGTGACTACACAAACGACTCTGGGTACAGGTATATTGTGTATCAGTAAAACAGGTTTATTAAGCATTAAACATCTAGTACAAAGAAGTAATACTTAACAAGGAGATAGTCGCAGTCTGTTCATTGTACCCCAGCGTTCCTTCCGAGTGATTGTGGCGTGGTCTCTTTATTCTCTAGCTGTGTTCTGTTGACTGAAGCTTCTCATCCTCTGGTTTCGCACTGCCTGCAGTGTTCAATAGCTGTTCATTTATACCTTTTTTTCCTCCGTTTTGCCTACGTGGCAATTAGTAAGCAAGCTATCCTTATCTGAGAACAACCTTCACACTAAATTCTCACAGATGTCTTTTTGCTTTTTAATCAGTTCATTGTTTAGCCGGTTCTGCATTTTTGAGAAGACAGGGAGTGGTGACTGTCTCCAGCCCCCTATCTTCTTTTGCAATGTTGCTGAATTTCTTGTTCCCCACTATCACCTTGTTTACTTAACAGACCATTTTACAAAATTACATCAATTTCTAACAGAGTTTAGTCAGGTTGGCATAATTCCCATCCTGCTTTGGTCTCAGCCATTCGCCATTTTGTACAGGCTTTTTAGGTTTTTAACATACAATTTCACATATTATAGTTATATAATAATGGTTATAGAATCTTAATAATGTTTACTAAATCCTACAGGTACACACTATCCTACAACTTCAATATAGATAAGTGTGAGGTGATACATTTTGGTAGGAAGAATAAGGAGGACGCCACATACTCCTTGGAAAATAAGTGTCTACATGAGGAGCAGAGGGATCGGGCAGTACAGATACACAGATCACTAAAAGTAGCAACTCAGGTTAACAAGGACATAAAAAAGCAAACAAAGCACTGGGGTTCATTTCTAGAGGGATAGAATTTAAAAGCAGAGAAATTATGTTAAACTTGTATAGAACCTTGGATAGATCACACTTGGAGTAATGTGAACAGTGCTGGTCTCCAGATTATAAAAATGATATAGAGGCACTGGGGAAGGTGCAAAAAAGATTTACTAGATTGATACCAGTACTGAGGGGTTATACCTATCAGGAAAGATTAAACAGGCTGAGGCTCTTTTCTCTAGAAAAGAGAAGACTGAAAGGTGAACTGATAGAGGTCTTTAAGATGATGAAAGGGTTTGATAGGGTAGACGTAGAGAAGGTGTTTCCATTTGCAGGGCAAACCAGAACTAGGGGCCATAAATATAAGATAGTCACTAATAAATCCAATAGGGTATTCAGGCGAAACTTCTTTACCCAGAGTGGTTAGAATGTGGAACTCACCACCACAGGGAGTAGTTGCGGTGGCGAGCATAGATGCATTTAAGGGGAAGCTAGATAAACACATGAGGGAGAAAGGAATAGAAGGATATGTTGAAGTGGTTAGATGAAGAAGGGTGGGAGGAGGCTCATGTGGAGCATGAACACTGGCATGCTGTTTAATTCAGGTCTGAAGTCACTTAAATGGAATATAGTTAAAAGCTGTGAGTCCACCTCCAGGGAATGGTTTCAGATCACTGTGCTTTCTTGTCAGCTACAGTACAAATGCAATTGCTTTGAAGTTTCCAAAGGGTCCAATATTTTAAACTTAATTTTAATGTCGTCAAAAAGCTAATTGTGCCAGCGGCTCTTTGATAACATTAAAATGTCACCAGCGTTTGACAGGCTATGACAACGTGTGCCAGCATAAACCTTGGACCCACCTCGTGATGCTATTCCTGGAGATAGAGCATACCTGCCAACATCAGCATTTCCCAGCCCTGCCTGCATGTCAGCATTTGCTGCTCAAAAATTATCATCCTCGTGTTCAAATCCCTCCATGGCCTCACCCCTCCCTGTCTCTGTAACCCCCCACCAGCCCTACAACCCTCCGAGATCTCTTCCATCCTCCAATTCTGGTCTCTTGCGCATCCCCCACTTCCTTCGCTCCACCATTGGTGGCCGTGCCTTCAGCTGCCTCGGCCCCAAGCTCTGGAATTCCATCCCAAAACCTCTCTGCCTCTCAACCTCTCTCACCTCCTTTAACATACTCCTTAAAATCTAACTCTTTGACCAAGCTTTTGGTCACCTGTCCTAATGCCTCCTTTCCTGTGAAGCACCTTGGAACGTTTTACCAAATTAAAAGCAATACATAAATACAAGTTGTTCCTGCCCAGCCCAGCCCTGCCCAGCCCTGCCTTGCCCGGCCCGGCCCAGCCCTGCCCTGCCCAGCTCGGCCCAACCCAGCCCAGCCCAGCTCGGCCTAATTCAGGCCAGCCCAGCCCTGCCCTACCCGGCCCAGCCCTGCCCTGCCCAGCTCGGCCTAACCCAGCTCAGCCCAGCTCGGCCTAACTCAGGCCAGCCCAGCCCAGCCCAGCCCTGCTCTGCTCAGCCCAGCCCAGCTCGGCCGAGCCCAGCCCAGCCCCGCTCGGCCTAGCCCAGCCCAGCCCAGCCCAGCCCAGCATTTGGCCGCAGTCTGGTAAAGGATTAAAAATTGTTTCCACGATTGTTTTCATGGCCTGAATTACCTACTGTACATTTTAAATTGCTGTTAAACCAGTCAAACGCATTGAAAGTGAGCTCTATCCTTTTATTTAAATAAAAGAAACTTGCTAATAAATTCCTCGGCCAAATATAAACTGGGGGAGGAGGCAGTAGAAGAAACATTGCCAGCTTGAGGTGAGTATGGGAGGTGAGTGAAAAGTGTTAGAAAAAGTTTCCTTACCTTTGTTTCTTTCTGCAGGCTTCAACCCTTGGGGATCCGGAGGCTCCTCATCTCCACGGCAGAGATGACAGAATGGCTGCTGCATTCTCTGATGCAACAGCCATCTGATTTCTGCTCAGGAAAGAGGTTTGGTGAGTCTTGAGTACAAGCACTCACTAAAGAACGGAGATTGTCAGTGTTTGACAGCTTCTCAAAAATTTTTGACAGATGAAACATCATACGCTGACGTTCTCTGTCACCGGCTTTCCCTTAGTTGGCCTGCTAAGCCCGCAGGGTGGGCTTAACAAGGTCAATCAAGGGAAAATAGCGTGGGTTGGCCGGACGTCGTTGGGGGCGGGACTGAAACCCGACAACCAGCAGTCCCGCCCCCAACGCGCCCCCATTGATAAAATCCAGCCCAATGCTTCAGGTTGATTACTTTTCATCAGATGATATTAGTATTGAGATACCCACCTCCCATCAGGATCCTCACAAACTACTGAGTGAATTAATTAACCCTTTGTTGCCAGTTATCAATTAAGTTAGACAACAAACTCATGAACTAGCAATTGTTTATTTACAGAAAATGCTGGAAATACACAGCAGGTCAGGCAGCATCTGTAGAGAGAGAAACAGAGTTAATGGCCACGATTTTCTCATTGGCGGCGGGTTGGGTGCGGGTCAGGTGGTCGGCGGGTTCCGCTCCCGCCGCCGCTTTCAGCCGGTCAGAAATTGAAATTTTACCGAATTGCCCGAGTGAGTCGCTGCGTGCGCGCTGCCCGGCCCAATCAGTGGGTTTCGGGTCTGCTGCTCGCCTCTGCTGACGTCTGTCAGCCAGCTGTATTTAAGGGGTCCATGCAGCCTTCTTTCATTCTCATCCTTTTCTGCTGGTTTTCGTGTTGGCAATTATAACCATGACTGCTGCAAGAGCCAAGGCCTCTCCCCGCTTTGATGATGACTCCCTCCATGCTCTTGTGGATGGAGCGAGAGGGCGCCAGGAGGTAATATTCCCATCCTCTGGACGGAGGAAGCCTCCTCAGCAAAGCAAAGCAGCCTGGCTGCAAATTGCTGAGGAGGTCAGCTCCAGATCGTTGTGTGCTCGCTCCTGGGTCCCGTGCAGGAAAAGGTTTAATGACCTGGTACGCTCAGGGAAAGTGAGTATAACATCACACTTACCCTCCATCTGCTCCCCATCTCCTCTCATCACCAGCACTCTGCATTGTCAACCTACTCCTGCACATCCCACTTTACCCTTACATCCCTTGCACCCTTAACCATCCCTCTCTCTCTATGTACAGAATCACTTCACTATTCGACTATGCTGCCCTCACACTCGCTATCACATTTATGCAATGCCAACAACTAACAACGCACAGGGAGGGCCCTTGGTATTGTCACCTCACTCCATCTTTGTCTCCTTCTAAGCATCTATCCTATGGATTCTCTACACTCCATCATTCTCACTCAAACACTACTTGTATCCCTCATTGCAGGAAAAGAGAGCCCACAATAAGAGGGAGAGGGTCAGGACAGGAGGAGGGCCACCTTCCGTTACCCATATGACCACTGCTCAGGAGGCTGCACTCAAAATCATCGGAGGTGATGAGGATCTGGAAGTGGGGGACGGTCAGACAGGCGCAGTAGAGCAAGCTGGTGACAAAATAGATTTGCAGCCCTCTCATTTAGATTGCATGAGTGACTGATATGGTTTTTGATGCTCATACAGATTGACTTATGATCATCTGCACAAATGGATGTGCATGCTACGTTAATATCACATGTCTAACTCATGCCTTTACTCCCCCACAGGACCATCGACAGCCCCCCTCCCCACTGTCCAGGAGGAAGAGCCTGAATACTCCTCAGAGGAAGCTGCAACCTCTGAGGGAGCAGCGTTAGCAGAATTAAGCGCACCCAGCACAAGTGCAGATATGCACACCTCGGTGGGACCTTCGCGAGATAGAGTAGTGTTGTCACCTGGTGTATCACAGCTCACAAGTGAGCATCAGCAGATGGTGGAGACAGGGACAGCAGTGGAGAGTCCTCATCGGAGGCTGCAGGGCACTCCCAGCTCTGCTCAGCTGCATGTGGACCCTGTGCCTCCGGGTCCATCCAGAAAGAGAGCGGGGCTGGAACTCCAGAAACAAGTGCAGGAGTCTCTGGCAGGTTTTGCATCCAGGGTTACTGCGAGTGTGGAGAGGATGAAGGATTCCAACTCTAACATGAGCAGTGCCTTTATGGAGGCAATGGTGCATGAACACACTACCACGGAAAGGATGGCAACCTCCGTGGAAGGGCTGGCTATGTTCATGGAGGAAATAAGTCGCCAGAGTCAGGAAAACATGGTGAATGTTCAGAATAGATTGACATCTCTGGAGGAGCGATGGGCAGCTATTGAGCAGAGAAACCAGAGCTTCATGGAAGTTCTTTTGAGTAGGACTGCCAGTGCAGATACGGGTCCTCATGGCCCCCCTGATGTGCAGCAAGGTGCTGTCTAGCCACTTGCTAGCACTGAAGTGCGGCTGACCCATGAGAGGGATGTTGGTGGCAGGCAACAAGGAAGTGTGGGCTCCTCTCCAAGCACTCACACTCCCATGCCACTGCGAAGCCCTTGGTCAGAGCCCCACCAGAGTCTTCACCCAAATGAGATGGGCATCTCAGCCCCTGCACAGCCGCAGGAGGAGCAGACTGTTGCCGAGCCCTCACAGGTTCGCAAACCCAGAGGACGCCCGCCAAAGGTGTCGAAGCAGGAGCAGCATGAAAGTGAGCAAGGTGCCTCCACATCTGCTGAAGCCACAGGGGAAGCACCATGTAGAAGCATGCATAAGAGGAAGATAAAGCACAATTAGTCACAAGAGTAGTCACTTGGGTGTTCTGTTCTGTTGTCTTTTGTTCTGTTTAATATTTGCTATTGTAATCCTTTTGTGTTTGTATTAAACAAAAGTGATGGCAAACAGTTGAAGTTCTGGCCTATGTGTTCTGGGAAATGGAAGTTGCACATTGAGGGCTCAGGGCAACTTGCATTTGTAATGATGGTGAGACTGATAGGCACCCACAGGTTCTTGTACATTGTGTATGGTGTGATAAGAAGGTGCCAGCCACATGTGTTTGATTCGTCTACCTAAGCGAATCTGGCAAAGATTAGTGCATCCCTTGCATCACAGGCAGCAATGTGCTCGCATGCTGCTGGAGCTGGCGCATCCGCCTCCGCAAGGTCTTCCTCCTCCTCCTCCTCCTCCTCCTCTTCCTCCTCATCTGAGGAGGCTATGCGCTGAGCCATTTCTTCCTGAGGCAGCTGCAAGCCATGACGCTGTGCCATGTTGTGCAGTGCACAGCAGACCATGGTGATTCTGGAGACCCTGGCTGCTGAGTACTGTAGGGCTCCACCTGATCTGTCAAGGCATCTGAATCGCATTTTGAGCAAGCTGATGGTTTGTTCAATGATGGCTCTGGTGGAAATGTGGCTGGAGTTGTAGCGCTCCTCTGCTTCGTTTGATGGCCTCCTCAACGGCATCATTAGCCATGTCTTCAGGGGATAGCCCTTGTCTCCAAGCAGCCATCCGAAAAGTTGGGTTGGCGGATTGAAGAGTGGAGGCACAGTAGACTGCCACAGGATGAACGAGTCATGGCAACTGCCAGGGTACTTTGAGCAAACATGCATAATGTTCTTCCTGTGGTTACACACCAGCTGGACATTAAGGGAGTAGAAGCCCTTGCGGTTGACAAATACAGGTGGGTTGTGATGGGGTGCCCTAAGGGCCACATGTGTGCAGTCTACAACGCCCTGCACCCTTGGCAAGCTTGCCATATTTTCAAAGCCAACCGCACGCGCGGTTACACTTGCTTCATCCGTGGAGAAGTGGATGTAATTGTGCGCCTTGGCAAAGAGGGCATCGGTTACCTGCGTGATGCAAGTGTGTGCGGCCGACTGGGAGATGCCGCTAATGTCTGCTGATGAGCCCTGGAAGGACCCTGAAGCAAAAAATTGAGGGCAGTGGTGACTTTGACAGCCACTGGTAAAGGGTGTCCACCCGCTCCTCTGGGCTCCAGGTGTTGGTGCAGCATTGCGCAGATGTCAGCGACTACCTCTCGCGAAAGTCTCAGCCTCCTTTGGCACTGCTGCTCACTCATGTTGAGGAAGCTCATCCTCGGCCTGTAAACCCTGTGTTGAGGGTATCTCCTGCGGCGACGTGCAGGCCTGCGCTGACGCCCTCTGCCCTGTGCAGCATCAGGTGGGTGAGGAGGAGGTTGGCGCTCCTGCTGTTGGTGCTGCTGTTGTGCCTGGTTCTGCTGCTGCCGCGGCTGCTCTTCCTCCGAATCTGAGGACCAGGATGACAGGGTATAAATGGTTCCCATGCTGCTGGTAGATATCTCAGTTGAAGAAGCGCTCAGTCAATGTGGGGAGAGGGTTTTCCCAGGAGGTCATAGTGGAGATGGATCTCAGCTTCACCCCTTACAAGATCAGTAGACCTGCAAAAAGTTTTCCACGACCTGAAAAAACAAAGTTCTGTCATCTGTAAGTGAGCCTTGTTCGAGCTCCGTTTTTATGCTGGAACTGCAGCTGTCAAGAAATCAGACACTTGCTGAACCCGGCACAATCAGTTGGCGTGGTTTGGGAACAGCATGGAACACGCAGAAAATGTGCAAAAATCAAAAAACGCTGTTAAATTAGGCTTATCCAGGCAGTTAACAAGCTGGTAACTGCCTTAAGGGCCGATCGGGACTCCCAGAGCCGGCATTTGGCAAAGTGGTGTGGAGGCGGGTTGACAGCGGGATCGCAACCTGCCATCAATCAAACCGATTTTAACCCTTGACCCGCCTCCAAACCTGCCCTCTCAGTGCCGATAAAATCGCGGCCAATGTTTCAGGTTGATGACCCTTTGTCAGAACTGGAAAAAGTTGGAGATGTAACTGGTTTTTAAGCGAGTGTAGGGGAAGGGAAAGGGGGGAGGGGAGGAAAGAACAAAAGGGAAGGTCTGTGATAGGCTGGAAGGCAAGAGAGATTAAATTCAAAAGGGATGATGGTGCAAGGCAAAAGGAGATGGTAATGGAACAAGTTAAGAAACAAAAGATGAGTCTAGATGAGGTGTAAATGGCAATGGCAGAATCATCAACAGTTGCCATGTGAGAGAGAGGAAAAAAAAATTGGGGTCAAGGTTATGATCTGAAATTGTTGAACTCGATGTTGAGTCCAGAAGGTTGTAAAGTGGCTAATCGAAAGATGAGGTGCTGTTCCTTGAGCTTATGTTGAGCTTCGTTGGAACAATTTAAGAGGCCGAGGACAGAGAGGTCAGAGTGGGAGTGGAGCGGAGAGTTAAAGTGACAGACGACCGGAAGCTCGGGGTCTCCCTTACGGACTGAACGGATTGTTAGTTAACATTAGTATCACAGTTAGTAGCACTTAAATATTAAATATGCTAAAGGTTATGAGATGTGGTTAATTGATGGCAGTTCAGTTATGTCACAGCATTAACTGTTTGATGAATATAAATTTATAGTTGTAATCAATGTCTGAGATTCATTTAGGAATAGACTCCTTATCTAGCTGACAAGTTAACATTAGATAGCCAATCTATGATACTTCTGGTTAGCAATGTTTCCAGAACTTCTCTGACCTCGGGACATCCTGAGGAAGTTCGAAGTTAAGTGTCAGCATGTGGCTCAGTTGGTAGCACTCTCACCTCTGATGCCAGAAGGTTGTGGGTTCAAGTCCCACTCTAGAGACTTGAGCACAAAATCTAGGCTGACACTCCAGTGCAGCACTGAGGGAGTGCTGCACTGTTGGAGGTGCCATCTTTCGGATGAGACCTTAAACCAAGGTGCCCTCTTGGCTGGATGTAAAAGATTCTGCAGCGCTATTCCGAAGAAGAGCAGGGGAGTTATCCCTGGTGTACCGGCCAATATTTCCTGGCCTAAGATAATCCCTGATCATTATCACTTTGCTGTTTGTGGGAGCTTGCCGTGTGCAAAAATTGCTGTCGCGTTTTGAAGTGACTACACTTCAAAAGTACTTAATTGACTGTAAAGCGCTTTGGAGACACCCTGAGTGTCGTGAAAGGCGCTATATAAATACAGGATCTTTCATTTAGTTTTCCTTTTGATGTTGCACATCAGCAGCGAGAGGCACCAGCACAGCATGAGTTGCAATATGGGAGCAGTTTTACAGCAGGCAATGAGGGATTTGACACGAAGGCTGCTGGAGATGGAAAATGATACTCATTCTCTGGAGCAGCGGGCAGGGAGCCAGAGTGAATTTATTTCTACGTTATGGAGAGTGAGAGAGAGTGCCAGAATTGTTTTAAAATTGTGTGATTTGAGCTGCAAGGGATCAGATGGTTGGCCTTATGTATTCGTCACGAGTGGAAGAGGAGAGTGGAACTAAGCAAATACAACGAGCACTGCAGCAAAGTGGCACACATTTAATCTAATCAGTTACCACAATCAGTTTTTTCACTCTTTCCTCCAACTCTTTCAGCTGCTAGTTTCCCCGTCAGTCGATGACATTTATGATTATTTTTTCCATTTGAGAAGTAATTTGAATGAAATATTTAGTGTGGAAAGAAGCTCATTAATATGATGGGCAATGGTGGAGCAGACTGACATAGGAACAGGAGGAGGCCATTCAGCCCCTCGAGCTTGTTCCGCCATTCAATTAGATCATGGCTGATCTGTATCTTAACTCCATCTACCCGCCTTGGTTCCGTAACCCTTAATACCCTTGCCTAACAAAAACCTATCAAGCTCAGTTTTGAAACTTTCAATTGACCCCCAGCCTCAGCAGCTTTTTAGGGGAGAGAGTTCCAGATTTCCACTACCCTTTGTGTGAAGAAGTGCTCACTGACATCACCCCTGAACGGCCTAGCTCTAATTTTAAAGTTATGCTCCCTTGTTCTGGACTCTCCCACCAGAGGAAATAGTCTCTCTCTATCTACCCTATCAAATCCTTTAATCATCTCAATTAGATCACCCCTTATTCTTCTATACTCATGGGAATACAAGCATGTAATGGGGATATATCACACAGCAAGTGCCCGACCAACCGCACGTGCGGTGGAGAGGGGCGAGGAGGATCATGGTAGTAAAACCTTCGCCTGTGGGGAAGTAGAACAATGAAATGACTGCTGGACAACTCCTAGCAGCCATCCCAAGAGAAGCAATTGGGAGTAGGTCACAAGCCCACCACCTTGACCAGGACACAGTACATGATCGGAAGGACAGTGGCTGGATCCTTGTCCAAGTGGCCTTTTGTCATGCGTCAACCTAAACAGAGAGTGTCAGCAGGCTATCTGACGATGGAGGACACCAGAGTTGAACTCATGAGCATATGACATCCACACACATACTGTCTCCCCCAAAATGCTGTGGACACAGGGTCAGTAGAAGCTTTATAAACTGCGACCAATAGATTTTTGTTAGGTAAGGGTGCAAAGGGATATGGAGCTAAGGCAAATGGGGTTGAGTTACAGATCAGCCATGATCTCACTGAATGGCAGAACAGGCTCGTGGGACTGAATGGCCTACTCCTGTTCCCACGATTCCTATTTTCTTTACACTTGCCAGTGGGAGTCTCTGAATACAAATATACGAGAAGAATGAGAAAGGACAATTGAGACTGTCCTACATATTCAATGGGACAGCCTTGCGCACTATACACAAACACCCAGCAATACTGGGGTACATTTTCAACTTGTCACTGAGCGTGAAAGTAAGGTCTCAGATAGGTCGTCTGTTATAGAAGCCGCCTAATCTTCCTTTCCGTTGAAACTAGTGGGAATGAAAACTGGGCAGTTTCTATAATGTGCGGCCAATCCACCACACCAGTTTTTACTTAGAATCTACAGCACAGAAACAGGCCATTCGGCCCAACAGGTCTATGCTGGTGTTTATGCTCCACACGAGCTTTCCACCCACCCTACTTCATCTCACCCTATCAACATATCCTTCCATTCCTTTCTTCCTCATGTACTTATCTACCATTTATGCCCTGGCGGCAAAGTGAAGGTCTACTCGACTGTCTCTTGGCAGAAGCAGCAGAACATGAAGAAAACAAATCTGCAACCAATTCGGGAGAAGCTCTGAAAGCTTCCTCTCAGATACTTACAGGTCCAGGAGACCACAGTTGCCGTTGATTTGTCACAATCACAACTAGCTCGCAACTTACCCCCATGAATGGAAATGTCCTCTCCTCTCAGGAACTTGTCAAGTTCCCTGTTAAAGGACCGTACTGGCTCCCTGCTCACCATGTTCTCAGTAGTTTTCTACAAAATGGTGAATGCTTCCGGCCAAATGAAAGACTTTCTGACATCGAGCCTAATTCTTTGACGATGGATTTTAGAGACATACTGTGAAAGCTATTTTAAACTAATTTGACAGGATTGGGTGCAACGCTGGTTTTTCACGCTGTCCGATTTTACTCTACCTTGAAATCAATGAAGAGTAATATCGGGCGGGGTGTAAATCTGGCATTCCACCCAATCCGTGGGACTCCCACCAGCTGAGTTAGGTTAAAATTGCCCTCATAGCCTCTCGTCCTACATCCCTAAAAGAAAGAAAGACTTGCATTTATATAGGGCCTTTCATGACAACCGGACATCCCAAAGCACTGTACAGCCAATGAAGTACTTTTTATTGAAGTGTAGTCACTGTTGTAATGTAGGAAACGCAGCAGCCAATTTGCGCACAGCAAGCTCCCACAAACAGCAATGTGATAATGACCAGATAATTTAGTGATGTTGATTGAAGGATGAATATTGGTGTGGATACCGGGGAGAACTCCCCTGCTCTTCTTTGAAATAGTGCCATGGGATCTTTTACGTCCACCTGAGAGAGCAGACGGGGCCTCGGGTTAACGTCTCATCTGAAAGACAGCACCTCCGACAGTGTAGCACCCTCTCAGTACTGCAGTGAAGCATCAGCCTAGATTCTTTTCCTAAGTCTCTGGAGTGGGACTCGAATCCCCAACCTTCTGACTCAGAGGCGAGAGTGCTACGAACTGAGCCACAGCTGACATATTTCAAATAACCGACACAACCATACTGTATCCAATTCCTTCATCATTTAAAAAGATCAACCATATCCCCTAGAAGCCAGCATTTCTCCAAAATGACTAACCCTAACTCTTGGAGCCTCACCTTGTAAGTAAGAGGCAAGGAGGAACAACCTTGACGGATGACTCCCATAATCCAAAAGCCTGATCTTCACTAGCGAGTGAGAAGTCGCACAACACCAGGTTATAGTCCAACAGCTTTATTTGAAATCACAAGCTTTCGGAGCGCTGCTCCTTCGTCAGGTGAAGTCACTTCACCTGACGAAGGAGCAGCGCTCCGAAAGCTTGTGATTTCAAATAAAGCTGTTGGACTATAACCTGGTGTTGTGCGACTTCTCACATTTGTCCACCCCAGTCCAACACCGGCATCTCCGCATCATGTTCACTAGCTAGGCTCACGTTTGTAAAATGGCTGCTTGGCCGAGATGTCAGGCACCCATGGAACCGTATCCCGTAAGAGACACAATCTTCAGGAGAGGAAGGGGAGACAATCAGACGGACACCAGCACACAATCCTTAAATTAAAAAAAAAAAATCGGTGAACTCACCAAAGTACTTCACAGTCAACCTGCTCGAGATAGAGAAATGGAACATTTTTCTCATGGAAAATGGAACTTAATCTCATGCAATCGCTAATATGCACATTACATCAGTAGTAAAGTCCTACAACAATCCACTGACATACAATTAACAAACTCCGCTGAGACTATATAAAGTAATTGACATTTCCGCTGCTATTAGCCTGCGCTTAATAATTGAGCTTGAACTATTTTTTTCCTATAACAATAAAGCAATTATAAAAACAGCTGACCTATGAGTCGATCAAACAGCACATGCCATGACTAATCCATTAAAGATGTTTCATCTCTTTACGATGTATAAAATAAAATGGTACGGTTTTAATCTGCCATCTGTTTTTGAAAAGCTAATTCGCTCAGGCCAGTAAAGAACATTTTTCTTTCAGGGAAACATTTACTCTCAACCTCATTTTCCAAGTGATTTCTGTAATATTTCACCTGCTGCCTTCATGCCCTCAGTCCTACTGATATTTTTCGCATGGCAAGAGGGGTGATTAGGAACATTCAAATAACCAAGTCCAGATTGGTGAGCCAGTGGGTAGTCACGCACTGATTTCCAGATCACGGCTGTGGCCAATCCTGCTCTGAAACGTGGGAGGTGCACTGGCACAGGCTGACTCAACTAAGTGAGCTTTTATTTCATTACACCCTCTTTAAAAATTATTCCTTCTGCGATTTCCTCCCTTGGCCTCCTAAAGGTGCCGACTGTTTATTTGGGCGTAGTTCCACAGGTGCTTCCTGCCCTCCAGTATTTTGCCCCAGGTGACCGTCCTTCGCCCGTAAGCCTGGTGTGTGCGGGCAGGCTATTTGACAATGAGGGGCATCACCGCTGATCCCAATTCTGTCCTCACCCAATGTCTAGCAGGGATCACTGGATCGACAACAGGAACGAGAAATCAGGCTAATTCCCCCCTCCCCTCCAGTTAAAGTAATGAGATGTTTCCAGTGGGGTTCCGCAGGGCTCAGTGCTGGGTCCCTTGCTTTTTGTGGTATATATCAATGATCTACACTTGAATATAGGGGTTATGATTAAGAAGTTTGCAGATGATACAAAAATCGGCTGTGTGGTTGATACTGAAGAAGGAAGCTGTAGACTGCAGGAAGATATCAATAAATTGGTCAGGTGGGCAGAACAGTGGCAAATGGAATTCAATCCAGAGAAGTGTGAGGTAATGCATTTGGGGAGGGCCAACAAGGAAAGGGAATACACATTAAATGGTAGGACACTGAGTAGTGTAGAGGAACAAAGGGACCTTGGAGTGCGTGTCCACAGATCCCTGAAAGTAGCAGGCCAGGTAGATAAGGTGGTTAAGAAGGCATACGGAATGTTTACCTTTATTAGCCATGGCGTAGAATACAAGAGCATCTCCGCATCATAGAATACAAGAGCAGGGAGGTTATGCTTGAACTGTATAAAACACTAGTTAGGCCTCAGCTAGAGTACTGCGTGCAGTTCTGGTCACCACATTACAGGAAAGATGTGATTGCACTAGAGAGGGTACAGAGGAGATTTACAAGGATGTTGCCGGGAGTAGAGAATCTTAGCTATGAGGAAAGACTGGATAGGCTGGGTTTGTTTTCCTTGGAACAGAGAAGGCTGAGGGGAGACCTTATTGAGGTGTATAAAATTATGAGGGGCCTAGATAAAGTGGATAGAAAGGACCTATTTCCCTTAGCAGGCGGGTCAAAAATGAGGGGGCACAGATTTAAAGTAATTTGTGGAAGGTTTAGAGGGGATTTGAGGGGAAATTTCTTCACCCAGAGGGTTGTGGGGGTCTGGAACTCACTGCCTGAAAGGGTGGTAAAGGCAGGAACCCTAACCACATATAAAAAGTACTTGGATGTGCACTTGGGATGCTGTAACCTGCAGGGCTACGGACCAAGAGCTGGGAAGTGGGATTAGGCTGGATAGCTCTTTGTTGGCCGGCACGGACACGATGGGCCGAAATGGCCTCCTTCCGTGCTGTAACTTTCTATGATTCTATGAGATGTGCAGTTGGTTACAAATTAACAAAACTCTTACGTCATTGCGTAATCCATCAATGGGTGGCCAGTGATTAACAAGTTAACTCACTATATATTGTGGCCCGGATTTTGTGGTGGGTAATGATGGCGAACTGTTAGCGTTCACTGTCATTACCCTTCTGAACTGACCACAATTTCACGATTTAGCTCATATTCATCTAAACGCGGAAATCCTGAAATTGCGGTCAGTCATTCACTGCTCCAACAGAACAACAACAACTTGTATTTATATAGCGCCTTTAATGCAGTAAAATGTCACAAGGCGCTTCACAGGAGTGTTATAAGACCAAAAATTTGACATCGAGCCGTATAAGGAGAAATTAGGGCAGATGACCAAAAGCTTGGTCAAGAGGTAGGTTTTAAGGAGCGTCTTAAAGGAGGAAAGAGAGGTAGAGAGGCGGAAAGGGAGGGAATTCCAGAGCTTAGAGCCTAGGCAACAGAAGGCACGGCCACCAATGGTTAAGTGACTATAATCAGGGATGTTCAAAAGGGCAGAATTAGAGGAGCACAGATCTCGGGGGGGGGGGGGGGGGGGGTGCTAGAGGAGATTACAGAGATAGGGAGGGGTGAAGCCATGGATGGGTTTGAAAACAAGGATGAGAATTTTGAAATCGAGGCGTTGCTTAACCGGGAGCCAATGTAGGTCAGCGAGCACAGGGGTGATGGGTGAACGGGACTTGGTGCGAGTTAGGACACAAGCAGCCGAGTTTTGGATGACCTCAAGTTTACATAGGATAGAATGTGGGAGGCCAGCCAGAAGCCAAATGTTTTAAAGTTTGTTCATGATATTTAAGCTTCGACCTTATCCCCATATGAAAGTCCCAATCTTTATTTCGCTCTCTGTAACATTTTTAAAAAGTGCGGACAAAAGCTGCTTTTCATTTCCTGGTTTGTTGCCTGTGGGAATTCTTCAATGGCTGCTGAGACAGCTTGTTGACATCACTGCAGCTCTATGCTTGGGATTCCCATTACACAGCGCTACAATCAATTGCACATCAAAAAAAGTAAACTTCTCGCCACAGAGATTGCGAGATTGCGAGATCGCGAGATCTCTGTGGGCAGCTTTCTTCAGGACCAGCGGCGAGTGTATTTGCTTCATCATTGACTACAAATTATGGGCCATTAATGATTTGGCTGAAGGAATAGAGAGATGTATATCCAAGTTCACACTAAGTAAGGAGACACAGTAAGTTGTAAGGGAGTAGGAAGTTACAAAGGGACATAGATTAAGAGAGTGGGCCAAACTGTGGCAGATGGAGTTCAATGTGAGGTCGTCCACTTTGGAGCCAAGAAAGACATACCAGAATATTTCCATAATGGTGAGAGACTAGAAACTGTGGAGAAACAAAGGGATTTGGGTGTCCAGGCACACAAATCACTAAAGGCTATTGCACAGGTACAAAAAGTATTCAAAATTGCTAAAGGAATGGTGCCCTTTATCTCAAGAGGGTTGGAATACAGAGGGAGGTAAGATATGCTTCAGTTGTACAGAGCTTAGGCCAGACCCCATCTGAAGTAATGCATTCAGTTTTGGGTACCGCACTTCGGGAAGGATATATTGGCCTTGGAGGGAGTACAGCGCAGATTCACCAGAATTCTGGTCTGGATTTTGCCAATGGGGAGCTTTTGGAGACGGGACTCCCACTTGTTGAGTTTTAGTCCCGCCTCCATTGACTTCTGGCCAACCCACGCTATTTTCCCTTGATTGACCTTGTTAAGCCTGCCCAGCGGGCTCAGCAGGCCAATTAAGGGGAAGCCGGTGACAGAGAACGTCAGCGTATGACGTTTCATCTGACAGATGAATTGTCATCGTTTGACAGGTCTGTGAAGCTGTCAAACACCGACATTCTCTGTTATTTGATGAGTCCTTGTATTCAAGACTCATCAAACCTCTTTTGTGAGCAGAAATCAGATGGATGTTGTATCGGAGAATGCAGCAGCCATCTGTCATCTCTGCCGGTGAGATGTGGGAGTCTCCGGTTCCCAACTGTTGAAGCCTGCAGGAAGAAACAAAGGCAAGTAAACATTTTCTATCACTTTCCACTCACCTCACATATTCACCTCTCCACACTTGCACCCATCACTTACCTCTACAGCGCACTTTTGGACCCCTCCGACCCCCCCAGACCCACTGCCTTGGCAGTTAAGTGGCTGTAATCCCCTTCCCACCTCGGGGAGGCGGCTCCCAGCGCGGGTCAGCTACCCCCCTCCTGGGAAGATGGCACGGAGGTGGGTTGGGGGCGGGGTTGGGCACCCGCCCCCAGATTCTGCCATTTTCCCGGCAGTCCCGCCTCCAAACCCGCCTCCCCAGGGCTGGCAAGATTACCCCCTTTGTTTCACTTGGAACATTGAAAACAAAAAAGACACTCCTCCTTGCCTAACACTGAGTATAAAACTAATCTTTGAATCATCTTTTATGTGGCTGTTTGCTACTTTGGCCTGCTGTATCACTGTTGGCTTCAGAATGACTGGGAGAGAGTCAATCTTAGATATGCATTCAAATATATACTGGAACAAAGGACATTAAAAAGGTACCCTCATCTACACTCAGTGACTATTTGGTGGTTAACCATTCAGAGGATTCAGAACCGTATCCTAGAAATTGCACCTCATTGCGTTTGTAATACGGGTGTTAAACAGGTGTAGCAAGGGCCAATTTCGTGGACCAATGTCCTGTGACCCAAGGATGCGAAGTGGCCGCCTAAAGCAGGTGTTGGGCCCCTTGCATATACTCATGATTGGCCTGACGTCTGTTTTAGGACCCTTCTGGGAAATTGGGCTGCCCTCAGGTTTTGCTGACTTGGATGCGGCCTAGCAAATGGCCGGCATAAAAAATTCTAGTCAAAAAAATGTTTTTGGCGGGGGTTCGGGGGGGGATGTGGAGCCAGGAACAGCAGAAATCGCTGCCACTCCCAGCCGCGGTCGACACCCCCCCCACCGGCCCCCCAGCTGTCCTACCCCCCACCCAGCACTTACCTGAAGCCACTGACAGGGTGGCAGGCAGGCCGAAGTTCGATGCTGCAGAAGGGTGAGTTGCCCGTGTAGGTGCCAGCAGCTCCCTCAGATTACTTTGATGAGACCCGAAGCCCAATTTTGTGGTCGGTCTTAGGCCTCCCGGTTCTCGGGCCGAGCCGCATCAACACTTTCACACCCGGAACCGGGCGCCCAGGAATTTCCAACCCGGTGTTTGCCCCCCGACACGCAGTATAGCTGCCCAAGACTCTGCCTGTCTGTATCCATCTGAGATGTCAAACTAATCAAATTGAATCGAACGACACCTCAGCAGATAAGTGTCAGGAAATGCTTCCTAGAAATAATGGCTTTGAAGTTACTTTTTTTGTACCTGTAATGTGTATTGTCTGCAACAGACAGAAGCACCGAACATTTAAACAACTGGCAGAGTGCCACAGACTTTCTTTTTATTGGAGAAGTGACCGAAACTCCTCATCCATCATAAAATGCTCCATTTTTAGAAAATAGGTGAGCAATGAAATCTATCCTAAATGGTCGAATTCACAATGGAGTGGAGGAACCCAGAGGGGGCCTTGTTAACGGCGCTATGTCAATGCAAGTTGTTGTGGTTGTCTACGGGGTACAGTTACAGAGAACTTCAACAGCAGGATTACAAGTGAAAATTCCAATAGGATTTTGAGTTTTATATAGCGGTGATCATGAAACTGTACAAAACATTGGTTGGACCACAGTTGGAGTAATATGCTGTTTTTGTCACCCCATTACAACAACAACAGCTTGTATTTATATAGCGCCTTTAACATAGTAAAACGTGCCAAGGCGCTTCACAGGAGCGTTATCAAAAAATTTTTACACCGAGCCACGTAAGGAGATATTAGGACAGGCGACCAAAAGCTGCGTCTTAAAGGAGGAGAGGTAGAGAGGCGGAGAGGTTTAGGGAGGGAATTCCAGAGATTGGGGCCTCAGCAGCTGAAGGCACGGCCGGCAATGGTGGAGCAATTAAAATCGGGGATGCGCAAGAGGCCATAATTGGAGGAGTGCAGAGATCTCGGAGGGTTGTGGGGCTGGAGGAACTTACAGAGATAGGGAGGGGCGAGGGCCATGGAGGGATTTGAAAACAAGGATGAGAATTTTAAAATTGACGCCTTGCTCAACCGGGAACCAATGTAGGTCAGCGAGCACAGGAGTGATGGGTGAACGGGACTCGGTGCGAGTTAGGATACGGGGCAGCCGAGTTTTGGGTGAGCTTAAGTTTATGGAGGGTGGAAGATGGGAGGCCGGCCAGGAGTCCGTTGGAATAGTCAAGTCTACAGGTAACAAAGGCATGGGTGAGGGTTTCAGCAACAGATAAGGTGAGGCAGGGCGGAGTCGGGCGATGTTACGGAGGTGGAAGTAGGCGGTCTTAGTGATGGTGTGGATATGTGGTCGGAAGCTCATCTCGGGGTCAAATATGACACCAAGGTTGCGAACAGAATGGTTCAGCCTCAGACAGATGTTAGGGAGAGGAATGGAGTCGGTGGCTAGGGAACGGAGTTTGTGGCGGGGACTGAAGACAATGGTTTTGGCCTTCCCAATATTTAGTTGGAGGAAATTTCTGCTCATCCAGTACTGTTGGACAAGCAGTGTGACAATTTAGAGACAGTGGAGGGGCCGAGAGAGGTGGTGGTGAGGTAGAGCTGGGTGTCATCAGCGTACATCTGGAACCTGACGTGTTTATGGATGATGTCGCCGAAGGGCAGCACGTAGATAAGAAATAGAAGGGGGCTTAGGATAGCTCCAGAGGCAGCTGTGCGAGAGCGGGAAGAGAAGCCACTGTAGGTGATTCTCTGGCTACGACTGGATAGATAAGAATGGAACCAGACGAGGGCAGTCCCACCCAGCTGGACGACGGTGGAGAGGCGTTGAAGGAGGATGGTGTGGTCAACCGTGTCAAAGGCTGCAGACAGGTGGAGAAGGAAGAGAAGGGATAGTTTACCATGGTCACAGTCACATAGGATGTCATTTGTGACTGTGGTAAGAGCCGTTTTGTTACTGTGGCAGGGGTGGAAACATGATTGGAGGGATATTATATAAAGAACGTTACAGAAAGATCTTCATCCACTAGCCCAAACATCCACTCCCTCCACCATCAGCATACTGTGGCCGCAGTGTGTCCTATCTACAGGATGCACTGCAGCAACTCGCCAAGACTTCTTCCTTAACACCTCCCAAACCCGTGACCTCCGCCACCTGGAAGGACAAGGGCAGCAGCTGGATGGGAACAACATCACCTGCAAGTTCCAACCAAAGTCACACAACACCCTGACATGGACATATATCACCATTCCTTCATCGTCACTGGGTCAAAATCCTGGAACTCCTTACCTAACAGCGCTGTGTGAGTATCTTCACCTCAGTGGTTCAAGGCCCACTACCATCGTCTCAGGGAAACTAGGGAAAGGTAATAAATGCCAACCTTGCCAATGACGCCCACATCCTGAGAATGAGTAACAGAAAAAAGGGTACTTAACTAGGACTGTAATCATGAGAGCAGAGGAGGTTAAGGAAGGATCCAATCCTTCTGATTTTAACAAGGATTCGAGAGGTTAAATAGGGAAAGATTATTTCCACTAGTCTGTAGATAGGTAACAATTAATTTAGGATTAGTACTAAAAGCATAAAAGAAGAGGAAGAAATTTCACACAAATAGCTATTGGACTATTGAACACATTTGTAATATTGAAGCCAAATCAATCATTGCATTTCAATCATCATATCGGGGATGGGGTGGGAAATTGGGTTTAGGTCAATGATCAGCCATGATCTTATTGAATGGTGGAGCAGGCTCGAGGGGCCGTATGGCCTACACCTGCTCTTATTTCTTATGTTCTTATGTTCTTATTTAAGAGGCAATTAAACTCGAAATGTAACATATGAAAGGATACAAGGAAATCAATATAAGATACTCACCAAGAAATCAAATAGAGAATTCAGAAGGCACTTCTTTACCCAGAGAGTGGTGAGAATGTGAAACTCGCTACCACGGGGAGTAGTTGAAGCGAATAGTATTTAAGGGGAGGCTAGATAAGCATATGAGGGAGAAGGGAATGGAGGGTGACGCTGATAGAGTTAGATGAGGAGAAACGGGAGGAGGCTCGAGTGGAGCATAAACGCCGGCATGGACTGGTTGGGCCGAATGGCCTGTTTCTGTGCTGCATATCTTATGTAATCAAATGAAATAGCAGCAATAGTATTAGAGTAGATGGCTCCAATGTGGAGCTAGACCAGCATAGACATGATGAGCCAAATGGCTTCCTTAGCCTTGAAACTTGTTTGAGTCTTTTGGGACCGCCACAGCATTCAACAAACAACCAAACTGAAAAGCTTAGATGATAGGAGGATGGTTTCAGCTTCTTGACAAGATAAGATGTTGGCTAAGTTACAGATTGATTGCAACAAAGCATGATTAATAACAACTCATCCTTTTTTAACAACAATACGGGAACTGACAGCAGATTTAATGTTTCGGGTAAATTAGATACAGTGTAGATAAAGGGGAAATAAGACGATAGTTTGTAAATGACTCTGTTTTTATCTGATTGTTGACATACTCTGATAACCCTTATCCAGTGAACAAATGAACGAACGAACTTGCATTTATACAGCGTCTTTCAGGACCTCAGGACATCCCAAAGCGCTTTACAGTCAATGAAGTACTTTTGAAGTTATGTCACTGTGGTAATGTAGACAATGTAGCAGCCAATTTGTGCACGCAGCAAGCTCCCACAAACAGCAATGTGATAATGACCAGATAATGGGCCAGAAATTCGGGTCTGCCACGGGTGAGTACGCGCTGTGTACTCACCCGTAGACCCAACGAAAGTGCCGGTTTCGCGCATGCACTGCGCATGCGCTGGAAACCGGAACTTCCGTTCCCTTGAAGGAAGGGGTTCGGAGGTCAAATGCGTGCACCGGAGAGGCAGTGCGCACGCAGCGAACTTCCGGTTTTTTTTCAGGTTTCTGTGTGCGGGTAAGTCCCTGGCAGCTGCGCGGGGAAAAAGCAGGCGCAAGGCCTGCTTTTAACAAGGTAAGTGGTGAATTAAGTAAAATTTAAACATTTTTTCCACAGGTTTATCTTTTTTAAATACTTTAAAGAAAGGTAGCCCCGTTAAAAACTTTAATAAATATTTTTAAAAATTTAAATTTTTGTTTAAAATAGTTAATTTATGTAATTTATAGTTATTTAAAAAATGTGATTTAAAAAAAAATAAATATTTGAAGTTTTAGTTACGTTTTGGGGCCGATCTCTATTCATAGATTTGACAGGTCTTCCTGTCAAATCTATGAATGGAGATTCCCTGCTCCGATTGGCTCTCCATGGCCCACGTGATCCCAGGGGACGCTTCGAACTAACTGCGCCCCTGGGATACGCAAGCACTGCGCACCGGCAGCTGGAGGAGGCCCAGGATCAGAATCCCACGCGGGCCCGCAGCACAACGGCAGGCGCGCTAGGTAAGTGCAGGTTGGGGGCTTGCACCCGCGGGAAGCCTCCGACCCGAATTTCTGGCCCAATCTGTTCTAGTGATGTTGGTTGAAGAATAAATATTGACCAGGACGCTGGGGAGAACTCTCCTGCTCTTCTTCGAAATAATGCCATGGGATCTTTCACGTCCACCTGAGATTAAACCTCAGTTTAACGTCTCATCCCATGACATAGTCTTGCTTGCCCCACATTAACCACGCTGTAGGTCAGCACTGATTGGCTACCAGTCACTGGCTTTTGTTTTGTAGGCGTGAGCACAGCTGTCAATGGAAATCAAAAGTAGGTTGAAAAAGGAGGTGCCTTTAAGAAGAAAGGCTGTGGTTTGATGCCGATGGAACTCAGTTTGTGCAAATACTAAGTACAGATATACGCATGTGCAAGATTATAATCCACTCAGATGGGTTGGTCTAGGTTGTTTATCAGGGCCACTAAGGGAGGAATTGTTCTAGCAAGCTGTAAAATTTTGTCATGTAGGCAAACACAGGCCATTCTGCAGAACAACATCTCACAAACAGCAGTGAGATTGAATGGTCAGTTAATCTGTTTTGTGGTGTTGGCTGAGGGATGAATGGCCAAGACACCAGAAGAGTTCCTCGCTCTTCAAATAATGTCAACATAGAAACAGAAAAATAGGAGCAGGAGTAGGCCATTCGGCCCTTCGAGCCTGCTCCGCCATTCAATATGATCATGGCTGATCCTCTATCTCAATACCATATTCCCGCTCTCTCCCCATACCCCTTGATGCCTTTTGTGTCTAGAAATCTATCTATCTCCTTCTTAAATATATTCAGTGACTTGGCCTCCACAGCCTTCTGTGGTAGAGAATTCCACAGGTTCACCACCCTCTGAGTGAATAAATATCTCCTCATCTCAGTCCTAAATGTCCTACCCCGTATCCTGAGACTGTGACCCCCTCATTCTAGACCCCCCAGCCAGGGAAACATCCTCCCTGCATCCAGTCTGTCTAGCCCTGTCAGAATTTTATACGTTTCAATGAGATCCCCTCTCATTCTTCTAAACTCTAGTGAATGCAGGCCTAGTCGACCCAATCTCTCCTCATACGACAGTCCTGCCATCCCCGGAATCAGTCTGGTGAACCTTCGCTTCACTCCCTCTATGGCAAGTATATCCTTTCTTTGGTAAGGAGACCAAAACTGCACACAGTACTCCAGGTGTGGTCTCACTAAGGCCCTGTACAACTGTAGTAAGACATCCTTCCTCCTGTACTCAAATCCTCTTGCAATGAAGGCCAACAGACCATTTGCCTTCCTAACTGCTTGCTGCACCTGCATGTTTGCTTTCAGTGACAAGCGATCTTAAGCATCTACCTAAACTAATGGATCAATTTAATACCTTTCCTAAAGGATAGGACCTTCGACAATGCCGCACTCCCTTGATACTGCACTGTGTGGCAACTAGCGGTGAGAGTGCGATCAACTGAACCGAGCTGGCGAAAAGGGTTGATCAGCAGAAGGAACTTAATGGGAGCCGTCTGGTATTGCTCAGTATCTGAGTGTTGATTGTTTTCCCCATTGTGCTGAACAAATCCCAGCCTTTTTTCACTTCACTAATATGTACAGATTAATGTTGGTGCCAGTGACAATGCCTATGCTGGCGCAGCTCCCGGCCCAAACCCCCAGCTGCAAGATTAACATCACACATTGACGACACTTTAACCTCTGTCTTACCTCCAGACATCGCTGAACTATCTGGTCTCTCTCTGCTGCCATCATGGGATGAACCTGCACGTTTTGTGATTGGGGAAGGAAAGGGGAAAGAAAAGACTTGTATTTGTACAGCATCTTATCACATCTCTTAGAAATCTGGAATTCTCTCCCCCAAAGGGTTGTGGATGCTGGCATAATTGTATTTTTCGAACTAAGATCGACAGATTTTTTTGTTAGGTAAGGTTATCAAGGGTTATGGAGCTAAGGCGGGTAAATGGAGTTGCGGTACAGATCAGTCACAATCTAATTGAATGGCGGAGCAGGCTCGAGGAGCTGAATGGCCTACTCCTGTTCCTAAGGTGACGAGCTAAGGCCCATATTAGAGACCACCTAAGTTGAAAAGAGTACGAGGGAAGATGAGATAAATCACAAACTGATGTTTAAATGAGATCAATCTTGGTTTTAAAAGCCTGCAGATTGTAGGATGAGGTGAAGATTGAGGGTGGTCAGGAAAGAATTAGTTAGAGCAGCACAAGAAAGATGCAGGGAACAGGAAGTGTGCGTAGGATGGTTTATTTGAAGAATTAGGAACAAAAATGCAAAATGAAAATGTAACCAGAAGCATGAACGAGGCTTTGCGACAGTGAATGATTAAAGTGGTGTAAATCTATGGGCCAGCAGTGTTTTCCATGAAGACCAAATGGACTTGAAAGAGAGCGGAAAGGTTGGACCAAAATGAAAACAGAACCAGACACATTAACGCAGCTTTGCAACGGTAAACTATTAAAATGGCATGAATCTAGGGGCCAGAAGTGCTTTCTGTGAAAAGGAGATCGGACTTAAACACGAGCCTGAAGAATGGATAAGAAATTACATTTGGAGCAGTATGTTTGAAGGCTGTTTTTTTTCTCAACTAACCACTGCCAGTTTAAAAGCTCCTTTCTCCAGCTGACTGCTCAAGACTGCTTTTAACTGCGGGATCCCAACTCTGCTCAGGAGCTCATTTGCAGTCAGTTCTAAATAGGATGTGCCGGCAAAGATTGAAGCATGCATGAAAAGAAGATCTGGAATCTCCCCTTCCTTTCAGATGACAGACGATGGAATACATTTGTCACAAGGTGACATGATGCTACATGCTTGAATGTGTTAGTCATGGCTCATTTGGCATCGCCATTGAAGGCCCACGTTTCCTGTTTAATCTGAAGGACAGGAAATCTGACCAGATGTGTCTCAGTGGTAGCACTCTCGCCTCTGAGCCAGAAGGTTCAGGATTCAGCACTTGAGCACAAAATCTAGGCTGACACTCCCAGTGCAGTGCTGAGGGAGTGCTGCATTGTCAGAGGTGCCGTCTTTCGGATGAGACGTTAAACCGAGGCCCCATCTCCTCACCCAGGTGGATATAAAAGATCCCACGGTAGTATTTCAAAGAAGAGCAGGGGAGTTCTCCCCGGTGTCCTGGCCAATATTTATCCCTCAACCAACATCACTTAAAACAGATTATCTGGTCATTATCACATTGCCGTTTGTGGGAGCTTGCTGTGCGCAAATTGGCTGCCGTTACCTACATTACAACAGTGACTCCACTTCAAAAATACTTAATTAGCTGTAAAGCGCTTTGGGACGCCCTGAGGTCATGAAAGACACTATATAAATGCAAGTCTTTCTTTATACAAATTCATCATTGCCAATCACATAAACGATCAGTACGATGAACCTAGTTGACGAAAGGAGTGATCTGTGACCTGAGCTGATTGCCTGGGGCAGATTTCTGTTCATTTTTCAGATGTTGCTTGTTTCCAGGTGTCAACAGATTACGGAACAATTAGAAATCTGATGACATCTGACGTCTGTCACATGTGAACTTGGAAATTATAAATCTGCCTCAAACAGAATCTAACCATTAGTTTAAGGACTGGAAATATTCAGCTACATAGAACGGCTCGTTCTTTTAACACATGTTTGCTATTATTCCTCCTGGAGGACATTTCCATGGGCACTGGTCATCTGCCAGTACTTTGCCCAAGTGACTGATTTTCATGGTTGAGGCATTACATTGAAGGTTGGCATTTCAATATGGATTAAACCACAACTGAGCCCAATTCAGTCCTTACCCGTCTTGTACACACATGCACTCTCGAGCTGGGTCGCTAGATAGCAATCATAGGAACATGGGAACAGGAGGAGGCCATTCAGAGCCGCCCGAGCCAGTTCCGCCATTCAATGAGATCATGGCTGATCTGCGACCTAACTCCATATACCCGCCTTTGCCCCATATCCCTTAATACCTTTGGTTAACAAAAAGCTATCAGTCTCCCATTTAAAATTAACAATTGATCTCGCATCAATTGCCGTTTGCGGAAGAGAGTTCCAAACTTCTCCCACCTTTTGTGTGTAGAAGTGTTTCCTAATTTCACTCCTGAAAGGTCTGGCTCTAATTTTTAAACTATGCCCCCTAGTCCTAGAATCCCCAACCAGCAGAAATAGTTCTCTCTATCTACCCTATCTGTTCCCCTTAATATCTTGAAAACTTCGATCAGATCACCCCTTAACCTTCTAAATTCTAGGGCATACAACCCTACTTTGTGTAATCTCTCTTTGTAACCTAACCCTTGGAAAGGAACCTTGGTCTTTCCCTTCCCCTACCCCATATACTGAAACCTACAACTATCCGCCTGAGATCAGCCCACTCAGCACAAATTAGGTCAAACCTTTTCTTATCTGTTTGGCTCAGTTTCACACTGAGCAAGGAATTTACTAAGAAAACCATCAGAAATGTGGCTTCGCTTTTGACATAGTTTCTTAAATATATAGGGGGAGAAATTCAGTATCGCCCCATTTGGGGCGCAATTATCGGCCGGGCGCAAAGATTAGCGCCTGGCGCTAATTATTGCCTCCGACTGCAAACTTGGCTTTTATCGCCCCTGGAGGTGATTGGAGAGCTAAATCAGGCGCTACACACCTGTCTTAAGGCGCAAAGGCCAAGGAGCGAGGCGCTACCTCAGAGCGCTGGTGAAGCTCATGTGATGTCAGTCAGCAATGGAACACAGACACAATGGCGCCGGCCAGTTCTTAAAGGAGAGGGTTGATCTTGCTCTCCATCCACATCCTGCTCATTGCAGCCTTGAATCTCGGCCTGGAGAGACCTGTACATCAAATCTGCTGGTAATAACAATGGAGAGGCCATGGGAAAGAGCTCAGAGTGCAGCCCCCACAGTCTCTTCTAAATCGATACAAGGAAGGGCAAATCAAAATGAACCTGCAAAGTGCTGCTCAGTACCCAAAACTCCTTCACACAGCGTTGAATCTCTCCAGAAGTCTCGCTCTCTCTCTCTCAGAATGCGTGGTGCAAAAATGTCACCAACAAAAAAAGGCAGGAAGCAGTCGCCGCAAAATGTCTAGTTAATTTCGTGAGCGGCGCAAACATCGCCGCCCACGGGCGCTAGTTGCTTTGCGCCCCATTAGCGCCCTCTTAAGGTGCTAACGGGAGGCACAAACCAACTGAATTTTTCCCCCATAATTTTCTCCCTTCCGCTACAGAAGGTTGAAGGTGGGGTATGGTTCTATGGGCATCAGCAGCCTTGACCCAGTAGCCAGGGCCCCAACCACTCCTTCCAGGTGAAACAACGATTTACTTGTGCTTCTTTCAATTTAGTATACTGTATTTGCTGCAAGCGTGACCCCGAGCATCCAGTCGCCTGTCATTTTAATTCTCCGCCCCACTCCCACTCTGAACTGCCCTTGGCCTCCTATACTGTTCCACTGAAGCTCAATGTAAGCTCGAGGAACAGCACCTCATCTTTCAATTAGGCACTTTACAGCCTTAATAAGAAATAGGAGCAGGAGTAGGCAATACGGCCCCTCGAGCCTGCTCCGCCATTCAATAAGATTATGGCTGATCATCGACCTGAACTCCACTTTCCCGCCTGATCTCCATATGCCTTGATTCCCCATGAGTCCAAAAACCTATTTATCTCAGCCTTGAATATAGTCAATGACTCAGCATCCACAGCCTTCTGGGGCAGGGAATTCCAAAGAATCACAACCCTCTGAGTGAAGAAATTCCTCCTCATCTCAGTCTTAAATGGCCTACCTCTTATCCTGAGACTATGCCCCCTAATTCTAGACACTCCAACCAGGGGAAACAACCTCTCAGCATCTACCCTGTCAATCCCCTTCAGAATCTTGTATGTTTCAATGAGATCACCTCTCATTCTTCTAAACTCCAGAGAGTATAGACCCATTCTACTCAATCTCTCATCATAGGACAGCCCTCTCATCCCAGGAATCAATCTAGTGAACCTTCGTTGCACCGCCTCCAAGGCAAGTATATCCTTCCTTAGATAAGGAGACCAAAACTGTGCACAGTATTCCAGGTGTGGTCTCACCAAGGTCCTGTACAATTGTAGCAAGACTTCCTTACTCTTATACTCCAACCCCCTTGCAATAAAGGCCAACATTTTTAATGTGTTTAGATTTTTCTGTAGGTGACAAGGTTTGAAGTGTTTGTGTGGCCTCACCTCAATGGAAGAAGTGACAGATCGCTTCTGTACCCTCACCTGCAGCTGCCATCTGTTTCATCCTAAGGAGAGAGACATTGGAGAGCCTGGGTACAAGGGCTCACCTTTGTACAGTGATTGTCAGTGTTTGACAGTACCTCAATGCTGTCAAACACTGTCAAATCATCTGTCAAAAATTTATGGTTCATGTGCCGTTAAGAAAACCGGCAGATGAAGCGTCATCAACTGACGTCATCTGACACCGGCTTTCCCTTAATTGGCTAGTAAGCCCGCAGGGTGGGCTTAACAAGGCCAATCAGGGGAAAATAGCGTCTGTGCATCGGACGTCACTGGCGGCGGGACTAGAACCCAGAAGGCAGCAGTCCCGCCCCCAACTTGTCTTGGTGAGTAAAATCCAGCCCTTTGTGTTCTCCTCACAGCTTACTGTCCCACCTAGCTTTGCATCATCAGCAAAGTTGGATAAATTACACTCGGTCCCTTCATCTAGATCTTTAATATAGATTGTAAATAGCTGAGGCCCCAGAACCCCACTAGTTACAGCCTGCCAACCTGAAAAAGACCCGTTTATCCCTACTCTCTGTTTTCTGTCTGTTAACCAATCCTCTATCCTTGCTATTTTATAACCCCACCCCATGAGCCCTTATCTTGTGTAATAACCTCTTATGTGGCACCTTATCGAATGGCTTTTGAAAATTCAAATATACTACAGCCACTGGTTCCCCTTTATCTACCCTGCGAGTTGCATCCTCAAAAAACACTAATAAATTTGTCAAACACGATTTCCCTTTCATAAAACTATGTTGACTTTGCCGAATCATATTATGATTTTCTAAGTGCCCTGATATCGCTTCCTTAACAATGGATTCCAGCATTTTCCCGACGACTGATGTCAGGCTAACTGGCCTGTAGTTCCCTGTTTTTCTCTTTCCCTCCTTTCTTGAATAACAGTGTTACATTTGTGACCTTCCAATCCGCTGGGAACATTTTAGAATCTAGGGAATTTTGGAAGATCAAAACCAATGCATCCACTATCTCTGCAGCCACCTCTTTTAGAACCCGAGGATGTAGGCCGTCAGATCCACGGGATTTGTCGGCTTTTAGTCCCATTAGTTTCTCCAGTACTTTTTCTCTACTAATTACACGCATTCTAGCTATGAAATCTTTGCTTGATCGATTACTCCTGCAGAATCTTTTAAGTCCTGTCTTTAAAACCATTCCAGTGGATAGGATGCACCATCATTCAGGTTTGTGTCCTCTAATTATAGGAGATCTTTATTCGGTTCTTCACAAAAATTAGGAAATAAAGGAGAAAGTTGCAAAGCATTGCAACTTATTATCTGACTCGGGCATTCTATGGATATGTGCATTCCCTTGAAGATCCTATAGTAGCTTACAAATTTCAAAGTTAACATCTGGCTAGGCACACAAATATGCAGCAGCAAATATTAGATATTAAACATTTTTGACCGACATGGGTATTTGTATCTTCATAACCTACGGCGATATTTCATGTATACAAACATTGCAAACACTGTCATACCCAGTACTGCCAATACTAGTGGTGATAAAGCAGACTCGTTGTTTTGATTATTCTTGATTCTTATCTTAACTGAGTGCAGTTTAAACAGAGTGCTGCGAGTTGGGTGAGTCAGGGAGTCTTAACTGTTTGCTAAAATCAAACTTTTGTTTGTTTCACATTTACTGTTACTGTTTACTGTTTAAAATCTAAATTTCCAAGCTTTAAGCAGGGTTATAAAGGGATATACAAGGCCTACAATTCAGAGCAGCTGAAGGCAGTTAATTAGGGAAACTAGATTAAACTGGTTCTCCTGTAGCTGGGCTCAGCAAGTCTCCTTTGTTTCAGGGCCTATCAAAACAGGCTTTGAAGTGTGATTTTGCACTGAGTGCGGTTTAAACAGAGTGCTGCGAGTTGGGTGAGTCAGCGAGTCAGGTGAGGAGTGGAAGGAGGAGCTCCCTTGCTTCGCCTTTGTTTTTCCTAACTTTTCACCCTGTAGGAATTGGTTCTTACTTTACACCAAGGAAAGAGTCCGAGAGCGGGAGCAGTCATACAACAACAACTGCGAAACTGCTAAAGTGACGTCACAACCAGGGAAGGAGCTGATTGGTAAGTAGGACCTGGTGAGTATTTCTACAGTCCAGTCGTTAAAGTCAAAGTAAGGTCTCTAGTTTAGAGTAAGTAGTGTTTAAAGGCAAGTAAGGTCCCTAGTGTATTTAATATTCTTTAATTTAAAGGAAGTAAAGGGAGTAAATTAAGGGTAGGACAAGGCAGGGCAGCTCGGCTGTGTGGAGTGCTCCTCCTGTGCTATGTGGGAAGTCAGGGACACTTTAGGTGTCCAGGGCGAACACATGTGCAGGAAGTGTCTCCAGCTGCAGCTACTCGAAATCCGCGTTTTGGAGCTGCAGCTGCGGCTGGAGTCACTGTGGAGCATCCGCGAAGCTGCGATCTTCATGGATAGCACATTTAACGAGGTGGTCACACCGCAGGTAAAGAGTGCACAGGCAGACAGGAAATGGGTGACCGCCAGACAGAGTAAAAGAACTAGGAAGGTAGTGCAGAAGTCCCCTGAGTCCATCTCCATCTCCGACAGATTTTACGTTTTGGATACTGCTGGGGGAGATGGTTTCTCAGGGGACTGCAGCAAGAGCCAAGTCCATGGCGCTACGAGTGGCTCAGCTGCACAGGAGGGGAGGAAAAAGAGTGGGAGAGCAATAGTGATAGGGGATTCTATCGTAAGGGGAACAGATAGACGTTTCTATGGCAGCAGACATGACTCCAGGATGGTATGTTGCCTCCCTGGTGCCAGGGTCAAGGATGTCACTGAACGGCTGCAGGGCATTCTGAAGAGAGAGGGCGAACAGTCAGAGGTCGTGGTTCACATTGGTACCAACGACATGGGTAGAAAGAGGGATGAGGTCCTGCAACAAGAATTTAGGGAGCTAGGTAGCAGATTAAAAAGCAGGACCTCAAAGGTTGTAATCTCTGGATTACTCCCGGTGCCACGTGCTAGTGAGTATAGGAATAGGAGGATAGAGCAGATGAATGCGTGGCTAAGAGATTGGTGTGCAAAGTTAAAGCACATGGGATTGGGGGTAATGTGTTGACGTGGATTGAGAACTGGTTGGCACACAGGAAACAAAGAGTAGGAGTAAATGGGTACTTTTCAGAATGGCAGGCAGTTACCAGCGGGGTACCGCAGGGTTCGGTGCTGGGGCCCCAGCTGTTTACATTATATATTAATGATTTGGACGAAGGGATTAATTGTAATATCTCCAAATTTGCGGATGACACTAAATTGGGAGGCAGTGTGAACAATGAGGAGGATGCTAGGAGGCTACAGAGTGATTTGGACAGGTTGGGTGAATGGGCAAATGTATGGCAGATGAAGTACAATGTGGATAAATGTGAGGTTATCCACTTTGGTGGTAAAAATAGGGAGGCAGACTATTACCTGAATGGTGGCAGATTAGGGAAAGGGGAGGTGCAACGAGACCTGGGCGTCATGGTACATCAGTCACTGAAGGTGGGAAGGCAAGTGCAGCAGGCAGTCAAGAAAGCAAATGGCATGATGGCCTTCATAGCAAGAGGATTTGAGTACAGGAGTAGGGAGGTGATGCTACAGTTGTACAGGGCCTTGGTGAGGCCACACCTGGAGTATTGTGTGCAGTTTTGGTCTCCTAACTTGAGGAAGGACATTCTTGCTATTGAGGGAGTGCAACGAAGGTTCACTAGATTAATTCCTGGGATGGCCAGACTGACATATCAAGAAAGACTGGATCAACTGAACTTGTATCCTCTGGAGTTCAGAAGAATGAGGGGGGATCTTATAGAGACGTTTAAAATCCTGACTGGTTTAGACAAATTAGATGCGGGCAGAATGTTTCCAATGTTAGGGAAAACTAAAACCAGGGGTCACAGTCTAAGGATAAAGGGGAAGCCATTTAAGACTGAGATGAGGAGGAACTTCTTCACCCAGAGAGTGGTGAATCTGTGGAATTCTCTACCACAGAAGGTTGTTGAGGCCAGTTCGCTAAATATATTCAAAAGGGAGTCAGATATAATACTCACAACTAGGGGGATCAAGGGGTATGGCGAGAAAGCAGGAATGGGGTACTGAGGTAGCATGTTCAGCCATGAACGCATTGAATGGCGGTGCAGGCTCGAAGGACCGAATGGTCTACTCCTGCACCTATTTTCTATGTTTCTATGTTTCTAAAGAGTTGGTGCAGGAGGGAGGGCTTTAGTTTCCTGGATCACTGGGTCTGATTCTGGGGAAGGTGGGACCTGTACAAGTCGGACGGGTTGCACCTGCACCTGAACCGGAATGGGACCAACATCCTTGCGGGGAGGTTTGCTAGTACTGTTGGGGGGGGTTTAAACTAACTTGGCAGGGGGATGGGATACGGAGTGGAGCTATAGTAGGGGGTGATGCACAGCCAAATATAGAGGAAAAAACAAGTCAGCCTGGAAGGCAGAGCAAATATGTAACGGTACAAGGGAGTATGCAAGGCTGGATGGCATTTATTTTAATGCAAGGAGTCTTGCAAGTAAGGCAGATGAATTGAAGGTGTTGATGAACACATGGGAGTATGATATTGTTGCTATCACAGAGACATGGTTGAGGGAGGGGCAGGACTGGCAGCTCAATATTCCGGGGTATAGAATCTTCAGGCGAGACAGAGTGGGGTGTAAAAGAGGAGGGGGTGTCGCAATATTAATCAAGGAGTCAATTACTGCTGTAAGGAGGGATGATATCGTAGCAGGTTCCTCTAATGAGGCCATATGGGTCGAACTTAAAAACAAAAAGGGGGCAAGCAGTTTGCTGGGAGTGTACTATAGGCCCCCAAACAGTCAGGGGGAGATAGAGGAACAGATATATAGGCAAATCTCAGAGAAGTGTAGTATTAATAGGGTAATAATAGTAGGGGATTTCTACTTCCCCAATATTAACTAGGATAGTCAGAGTGTGAAAGGCTTAGAGGGTCCAGAATTCTTAAAGTGCATCCAGGAGAGCTTTTTGAGCCAGCATGTAGAAAGTCCTACAAGAGAGGGGATGGTACTGGACCTAATTCTAGGGAATGTAGCCGGGCAAGTGGTAGAAGTGTCAGTAGGAGAGCATTTTGGTGACAGTGACCATAATTCGGTGAGATTTAAGGTAGTCATGGAAAAGGACAAAGATGGACCGGAAATAAAGGTCCTAAATTGGGGGAAGGCCGATTTTAATATGATAAGGCAGGATCTGGCAAAAGTGGATTGGGATCAGCTACTTGTAGGAAAATCCACATCAGAGCAGTGGGAATCTTTCAGAAAGGAAATAGAGAGAGTACAATGCTAACATGTTCCCGTAAAGGTCAAGGGTGGGATCAACAAGCCCAGGGAACCCTGGATGTCAAGGGATATACAAGAATGGATTCGGAAAAAAAGGGAGGCTTTTGGCAGATACAAAGGACTAAAAACAGTGGAAGCCCTAGAGGAGTATAGAAAGTGCAGGGGGGTACTTAAAAAAGAAATTAGGAGAGCGAAGACGGGGCATGAAAAAACACTGGCGGGCAAAATAAAGGAAAATCCCAAGGTGTTTTATAAGTATATTAAGGGCAAGAGATAACCAGGGAAAGAGTAGGGCCCATTAAGGATCAAAGTGGCAATCTGTGTGTAGAGCCGGAAGATGTAGGTGAGGTTTTAAATTAATATTTTGCATCTGTGTTCACTATGGAGAAGGACGACGTAGGCATAGAAATCAGGCAGGGGGATTGTGATATACTTGAACAAATTAGTATTGAGAGGGAGGAGGTACTAGTGGTTTTAGCGGGCTTAAAAGTGGATAAATCCCCAGGTCCAGACGAGATGTATCCCAGGCTGCTGTGAGGCATGGGAGAGATTGCAGGGGCTCTGACACAAATTTTCAGAACCTCTCTGGCCACAGGGGAGGTGCCAGAGGACTGGAGGACAGCTAACATAGTACCTTTATTCAAGAAGGGTAGTAGGGATAAACCAGGGAATTACAGGCCAGTGAGCCTAACATCAGTGGTAGGGAATGACGTAAGAAAACTACTAGGCACTTGGTCTGAGTAGTAAACAAAGCTTTAATCAACTGTTTTTCAACATGGAGATCTAGTTGTGTCCTTCACTAGTTCATGTTAAAGAATGTCCTGATCAAGCTGGGCCTATGCCCGAGTATTTACACTCTCCCTGGACAGCGCCACCAGCAGGCCGCCCAGTATTATTTCATAAGTCATTTCCACATGAATGACAAGTTAATGTCATTCTTCCCGCCTGAAAGATTGGAAGTCCAGCAGCTTCCTTCTACCGAATTAACCGGACTAAGAATAGACGCAGTCGTTTGGATCTCCGTTGGAGGCCAGAAGGTACGTCTCCTTGGACCGTGTTTTGGTCCCTGGGTTGCTTGGTTCGTACCGGCGGGCTGGCAGAGTCCATGTCGCCTTGATTGACCTGAGGGGGACTGGGGAGATCGTGGCTCCGGGTGCGGGCCCCCACCGGCGCAGAGCTGGCTTCACCCTGCTCAGTAGCCGGTGATTGACCGGCGTCCTGGCTTCGGGTGGCCATCCCGCGGGGAGCGCTCTGTTCCCCGGGTTGATCCGGTGGAATAGTTGGGAGATCCCTTGACGTCCCGGGTAGGGCGTCATCCTCAGAGGAGCGCAGGGTATCGGCGTCATTAATACGGATCCCACTATCGATTGGGCAAGGAGCCACATCCCGAAGTGACACTGTGGATTCCCGACCATCAGGGTACCTGCACATACGCGTATGTGGGATTGACATCCATCAGTTCCACTTCGTCGACGAGGGGATCACTCTTAGAGGATCAGACGAATCTTCGGAGCAGCACGGGGCCAGGAGCTGCCAACCATGATGGTAAAGACGTCCCATGAGTGGAGCAACGCTGGAACCCGAAGAATTGTTCGTGAGGAGTAGCATTGGTGGATGTAGAAAGAAGAGACCTGATGGAATGCAACGCGTCAGGGAGCATTGTTTCCACTGCTGGTCTGATAGGTTGTGTGACCTCAGTGCGAGACGAACAGCTTTCCAAACGATAGCGTTGTATCTCTCAAGCTGTCCGTTTCCAATAGGATGATACAGTGTTGTTTTACTTGTAGCAATTCCCCATTGGGAAAGATAACTTTTGAGTTCGCTTGACATGAAGGAGGGACCCCGATCAGAGTGGATGAAATTGGCCAAACCGCAAAGGGAAAAGACCTGATCGAGGCATTTGATCACTGTGGAAGTAAGCATATTGGGACAGGGGAAAGCAAAGGGAAAGCGTGAATATTCGTCCACCATAGTAAGCAAGTAGGTGTTTCGTGTTGAGGAAGGCAATGGCCCTTTAAAGTCAATGCTGAGTCGCTGCATAGGCTGTGTAGCGTGTATGAGCGAGCCATCCGACGGACGGAAGAATTGCGGTTTTAATCCCGCACAAATTCTACAAGTGGAGCATGTTCTTTTCACGTCTTCCGTAGAAAATGGGAGATTTTTAGATCGCACAAAGTGCAACATATGGGTAACGCCAGGATGGCCAAGTCAGTATGAAGATCCGCAAGAGTCGAAGTTGACATGGAAGAGCAGAATGCACGCGTGAGGGTATCCGGGGCCACATTCTCCTTGCCGGGATCGATAATGTATGGTGCAGTGTTTGGATAGCGGAGTCATAGTCTACACAGTCTTCGATATAGTCAAACACATGAGGGGATACATAATTGGCAAGCATTCGTAACTCATTAGGAACATTCTCACCACACTCCTCGAGGAAGTTGCTGAAGGTACGATACCAGTGTTTCCATACCTTAGCAGCTGTAGGTGATTTCGGGTCCAGGTCAAGACGGGCAGGTCTGAGTAGTGTCTCCATGATGGATTGATTACTACGTCTGAGTCCCTTCTACAGTTTGAGTCGTAGCTGTCTGTTCCCAAAATCGCTCAGAGCGTGGAGCAGGTTTCAGTTGATTAAATGGAAGTAAGAAAACTACCAGGCACTTGGTCTAAGCGTTAAACAAGGCTCTAATCAACTGTTCTTCAACATGGAGATCTAGTTGTGCCCTTCACTAGTTCCTGTTAAAGAATGTCCTGAGCAAGCTGGGCCCATGCGAGTATTTATACTCTCCCTGGACAGCGCCACCAGCAGGCCGCCCAGTATTATTTCATAAGTCATTTCCATATGAATGACAAGATTCATGTCAGGGAAATTATTGGAAAAAATTCTGAGGGACAGAATTAGTCTCCACTTGGAGAGGCAAGGATTAATCAAGGATAGTCAGCATGGCTTTGTCAGGGGGATATCATGTCTAACCAATTTGATTGAATTTTTTGAGGGGGTGACTAGGTGTGTGGATGAGGGTAGTGCAGTTGATGTAGTCTTCATGGACTTCAGTAAGGCTTTTGACAAAGTCCCGCATGGGAGACTGGTGAAGAAGGTAAGAGCCCATGGGATCCAGGGCAATTTGGCACATTGGATCCAAAATTGGCTTAGTGGCAGGAGGCAAAGGGTGATGGTCGAAGGTTGTTTTTGTGACTGGAAGCCTGTGTCCAGTGGTGTACTGCTGGGATCGGTGCTGGGTCCTTTGCTGTTTGTAGTGTACATTAATGATTTAGATATGAATGTAGGAGGTATGATCAGTAAGTTCGCAGATGACACGAAAATTGGTGGAGTGGTAAATAGCGAGGAGGGAAGCCTCAAGCTACAGGACGATATAGACGGGTTGGTCAGATGGGCAGAACAGTGGCAAATGGAATTTAACCCTGAAAAGTGTGAGGTGATGCATTTTGGGAGGACTAACAAGGCAAGGGAATACACAATGAATGGTAGGACCCTAGGAAGGACAAAGGATCAGAGGGACCTTGGTGTGCACGTACATAGATCCCTGAAGGCAGCAGGACAGGTAGATAAGGTGGTTAAAAAGGCATATGGAATACTTGCCTTCATTAGCCGAGGCATAGAATATAAGAGCAGGGAGGTTATGATGGAGCTGTACAAAACGCTAGTTAGGCCACAGCTGGAATACTGTGTGCAGTTCTGGTCGCCACACTATAGGAAGGAAGTGATTGCATTGGCGAGGGTGCAGAGGAGATTCACCAGGATGTTACCTGGGCTGGAGCGCTTCAGCTATGAAGAGAGACTGGACAGGCTGGGGTTGTTTTCCTTAGAGCAGAGAAAGCTGAGGGGGGACCTGATTGAGGTGTCGTTGGCTTGTTCTCTCTACACAGATGCGGCTGGACCTGCTGTGATTTCCAGCAAAAAAAGTTTTTTGTTTTCCATACAGACCCCAGCATCTGCCACATTGTCTTTGATGTAATGTTTTCCTGACTGACCTGTTTGGACACCATCCACACCTTTGATTGCCGTGATTATCTCTCTGCCGAGGTGTGATAAAGGGCAGTTGGAAAGATTAACTGTAATCATCTGGCTGTGTTCTCTGACTATATATGCTGTGCCTATATGTATCTCTTCACTTCACCTGACGAAGGAACAGCAGCTCCGAAAGCTTGTGATCAGCCATGATCGTATTGAATGGTGGAGCAGGCTCGATGGGCCGAATGGCCTACTCCTGCTCCTAGATTCTATGTTTCTATGATTTCAAATAAACCTGTTGGACTATAACCTGGTGTTGTGCGACTTCTCACATTTGTCCACCCCATTCCAACACTGGCATCTCCACATCAAAATTATGAGGGGCATAGATAGGGTAGATAGAAAGGAACTTTTCCCCTTAGTAGAGGGGTCAATAACAAGGGGGCATAGTTTCAAGATAAGGGGCAAGAGGTTTAGAGGGGATTTGAGGAAAAACTTTTTCACCCAGAGGGTAGTTGGAATCTGGAACTCACTGCCTGAAAGGGTGGTAGAGGCAGGAACCCTCACAACATTCAAGAAGCATTTAGATGAGCACTTGAAACGCCATAGCATACAAGGCTACGGACCAAGTGCTGGAAAATGGGATTAGAATAGACAGGGCTTGATGGCCGGCACGGACACGATGGGCCGAAGGGCCTCTTTCTGTGCTGTATAACTCTATGACTATGACTCTATGACATTAAGTTCCTCACCCTCATTAGACCCTTGGTTTCCCACCATATTTGGTATGCTTTTTGTGTCTTCTACTGTGTAGACAGATGCAAAATATTTGTTTAACGTTTCTGCCATTTCCTTATTCCCTATAATAATTTCTCCTGTCTCAGCCTCTGAAGGACCAATGTTTATTTTTGCTACTCTCTTCCTTTTTACATACTTATAGAAGCTCTTACAATCTGCTTTTATATTTCTTGCGAGTTTTCTCTCATATTCTATTTTTTCCCTTTTTATCAATTTTTTGGTCATCCTTTGCTGGTTTCTGAAACTCTCCCAATCCTCAGGCTTACTACTATTCTTCGCAACATTATAAGCTTCTTCTTTCAATCTAGTGCTATCCTTAACTTCTTTAGTTAGTCACCGATGGATCAGTTTTCCCATGGAATTTTTGTTTCTCAATGGAATGTATTTTTGTTGAGAATTATGAAATATTTCTTTAAATGCTAGACACTGCTTATCTACCGCCACACCTTTTAATCTATACTTGCAATCTACCTTAGCCAACTCGCCCCTCATACCTATGTAATTGGCCTTCCGGATTCAAAATTGAATTCAACAATTTCAGATCATAGCCTCTGCCCCCATTTTTTCCAGTAGCTATTGGTAATGATTCTGCTATTCCCATTTGCACCTCCTCTAGACCCATCTTTTGTTTCTTTACTTGTTCCATTATCATCCACTTTTGCCTCGCACCATCATCCCCTTTTTCATTTAATCTCTCCTGCCTACCACCCTATCACAGACCTTCCCTTTTGTTCTTTCCTCCGCTCTGCCCTTTCCCTGCCCCTGCACTTGCTTAAAAACCTGTCACATCTCTAACGTTTTCCACTACTGACGAAAGGTCATCAACCTGAAACGTTAACTCTTTTTCTCTCTCCACAGATGCTGCCTGACTTGCTTAGTGTTTCCAGCATTTTCTGTTTTTATGTAAGCCAGTCTTTATGTGTGGGCCCAGACAGCGAGTACCAAAATAATTCTTTGGTTTTGAAATTATGTTGTGGGATATTAGTGTATAAACGCTTAACCCATTCATCTGAAATTGCCCTTTCTGTCTTTCAGTGGAGGCACAATCCCATTAATTTTAAGTGGGTTAACATAAGAACATAAGAAATAGGTTGAGTGTGGCTTGGCAGTAATGTTTCGTCATCTGCTCAGATCATTGAAAGGCTTGTGGCACTGCAGCCTGTTCCTCCTGACGACATCCCTGCTTGTGCCCTCCTGTGCAATGTGCAACCAGGTTGCGTTGATCTCCTGAGGAGGTCTCTTCCGCCCATGGGAAGGGAAGAGAATCTCCCTGTGTGCTGTGACTCCCTCCATAGGGAGTCATGGGAGAGCCTCGGTGCAGCCATGCACCTTTGAGTGTAGAACACTAACAGCACAACTGTCAAGATCAATTTGGACATGGCCCCTTTAAGGAAACCAGTTGATGACGCATCATCAAATGATGTCATCAGACCCACTTCCTATTAATTGGCCAGGAACCTCGCAGGGCGGGCTTAACAAGCCCAATCAACGAAAAATCTCTTGGAGAGTGCGGGCTGCAGTCGGTAGCGGGCTGGGACCGTGACACCGACCCCAGCCGCCCCGGACCCGCCTCAATCGGTGAAATCGCAGCCTTAGTATCCAAAAATCTATCGATTTCAGTCTTGAATATACTCAACGACTGATCATCCACAGCCCACTGGTGTAGAGAATTCCAAAGATTCACCACCCTCTGAGTGGAGAAATTTCTCCTCATCTCAGTCCTTATTCTGAGACTGTGACCCCTAGTTCAAGACCTCAACTAAAATACAGGAAAGAGGAATATCAGCAACGTTCCCTCTAAGTTGCGCAGCTCTCTGCCGGTCCTACGCGGCCCGGGACCAGCTTTTCCAATGTTGAGTTTCGCCAAACTGTGAATGGGCCACGCAGACCCTTAAAGGGGCCGGGCAAAAAAAAAAATGAGGGTTAACATTGAATATCAGATGTTAAGTATTTGTATGTCATTATCCCAACAGTATAATTTCAGAGCCTTTATCTGCCAATCTCTGCCAATTTAAGAGGTTTTTTTCTGCTCAGACTTACTCATCAGCATCTACAAAGTTGGCTGGCAAATTTAACATAAACATTAGAATTTCATATAATTGATCTCTTTCAGCAGCACCTGATAGTGACAAAGATGAATGGGGTTTTAACCTACTGAAAATATCACATCCCGTTTTATCAAACAGAATCTATTACTCTTAATGATGATTCAACCTTCACACATGCACGAGTCTCAATACTTAGCTAAAACACACTGCTAACTTGAAGTGCAAGTTGTGGTCTTCAACCACTTTCCATTATGGGCAAACCTTCTACTGCTTCACACCACAGTGTGGTGTTTTAGTGACTGTTGGGGATGTAGAAGACGAACACGCTGCAATTCCTGTTATATATTTATTACCATTGCCAGTACACCCCTGGTGAAATGCTCTATTGGCCTCATTACACTTTCTGAGATTCACATCAGATCTCAGCCGCTGTGCGTATGAGTGGTTTTTAAAAAATTCGTTTTTATGGGATGCAGGCGTCGCTGGCAAGGCCAGCATTTATTGCCCATCCCTAATTGCCCTTGAGAAGGTGGTGCTGAGCCGCCTTCTTGAACTGCTGCAGTCCGTGTGGTGAAGGTACTTCCCACAGTGCTGTTAGGGAGGGAGTTCCAGGATTTTGACCCAGCGACGATGAAGGAACGGTGATATATTTCCAAGTCATGATGGTGTGTGACTTGGAGAGGACCTTGGAGGTGGTGGTGTTCCCGTGCGCCTGCTGCCCTTGTCCTTCTAGGTGGAAGAGGTCGCGGGTTTGGGAGCTGCTGCCGAAAAAGCCTTGACGAGTTGCTGCAGTGCATCTTGAGTGTTTGACAAAATTGGTCTGGGCAACTTGTTCACTCTGGCGAAGAGTTCAAATATCAGGGACACAAATTAAAGATTAGGCAGAACTTTTCCGCTAACGCATAATAGATTTGTGAAATAATTTAGCAGAGAAGTATATTGAAATGGGCAGTATAAATGGGATTAAGAGGCAAATTTCTGGAGACAGGGGTTGGGGGAGGGGAGGGGGGGGATTGAGGCATATGGTGGGCAGGTGATATTGATCTATAAAAAGAGGACAAATTTGTTGGGCCTGCTGCCCGTTCCCTGTTATTACAAATTCTTATGTCATCTGATCCCCAATAAGCAGAGTGGGGGTAAAAGATCCCATGGCACTCTACGAAGAGGAGCAGAGGGTTTGTCACCAGCGTCCTGACCAACATTTATCCCTCAACCAACACCTAAAAAACACCAGATGATCTGGACATTTATCTCATTGCTGTTTGTGGGAGCTTGCTTGTGCGCAAATTGGCTGCCACGTTTCCTACATTACAACAGTGACTACAATTCAAAAGCACGTCATTGGCTGTAAAGCCCTTTGGGTCATCCTGAGGTTGGGAAAGGCGAAGTCTTTCTTTTTTAGGGAAAAAAAATTGCCCCACCGCATCCTTAGTTCCTCCTAAGTGTTCTCAGGCGCATTCATCACAGGAGAAGAAGAAGAAGAAGAAGAAGAATTTTGCCACAGATTATTATTTATTAAGCAAAAGTCCCAGGCACAGACCCACATCTCCTGCACTCTCATTTAAGAATGTTGTAGTGCTCTGGGGAGTAACGATCTTTGGGTAAGACATTGGTTGATTTTTTGTGGCTCTTAACAATCTGTTGTACAATAATACCATGTTAAACAGCTTGAGGAACATCAACGGTGTCTTGAATTGTTTGACTCACCACAGTTGTCAGACCCACAGCTTGTTACTGTACCATTTCATTATAGTTAACTGAGGTTTCATATGTTAAGTGACTGAGCTTATATACATCGCTATACATTTAATAGAATGACTGATGTCTGAGTCAACAGATAGTCTTGTACAGTACATAAGAGTTTTTCTTTCCCTCCTTTATCAAATCTACTTCCATGTAAGATGATTAAAAAGATCTTTTTTAAACAGACTCCTATCATTTGAAGTTTTATTTTAAAATTTTCATCCTTGTTTTCAAATCCCTCCATGGCCTCGCCCCTCCCTATCTCTGTAACCTCCTCCAGCCCTACAGCCCCCCGCCGAGATCTCTGCGCGCCTCCAATTCTGGCCTCTTGCGCATCCCTGATTTTAATCGCTCTACCATTGGCGGCCGTGCCTTCAGCTGCCAAGGCCCTAAAGCCCTGGAATTCCCGCCCTAAACCTCTCCGCCTCTCTACCTCTCTCTCCTCCTTCAAGATGCTCCTTAAAGCCTACCTCTTTGACTAAGCTTCTGTTCACCTGTCCTAATATCTCCTTGTGTGGCTCAGTGTCAAATTTTGTTTGATCCTATAAAACCGCCGTGGGATGTTTTACGACGTTAAAGGCACTCTATAAATGCAAGTTGTTGTTGTTTGGGTAGTCGGATCTGGCTGATAACTGAAATTCCTCAGAGATGCTCCCGTTCCGCTAGCAGTAAGCAAGGTTTCCTCCCGCACTTTTGGTGAACTATTGTCGTCGGAGCGGGAGCGGGCTTTGTGGGATTTCCCAGCCACAGTCTCTCAATTACTGAATGGAGTTTAACCAGTGCTTTAACCAGAACAAGGACAATCAACAGCAGACATCCAAGAGATGTGCCATGGCAAGCAGGCTGCTGTCTTGAAGGTTGAGCCCACTAGGCTGCACATATTTTCTCAAGCATTATTTTTACAAAAGTTGCCATCAGTACTGATTCCAGAGTTTTTTCATTTCACCCTTGACATCCATTGTGTATCTTATCATGTTAAGAACTGCATTCTTGAGCTTGTTGTTCATAGTCTTATGTACATGTTTTCATTCATGATGGCCTTGGACATGTCAATAGTGGCAGTCTTACAAACCAGGCATTGGGAATTTGGCTCATCCTCTGCGGGCTTTTCCTTCTCCTCATTAAGGCTCCCCAGGAGTGATTCAATGCTTCCATTCTTGCCTGCCAGAGGCAACTGAGGATCCTCTTGCTCTATGTTCTGTCTCACTGGCACCTCCTCAATTCGGCATTCAATCGGAATACAATTCGATTGGAAATCCATGTTTAGATCTTTAGCCACACTGATCCACTCCTTTGTAAGAAGAAGGATTTTGACACACATTATTTATTAAGTCATACTCGCGACAGTTTAGGCACTTTAAGGTAAGGAACTAGAAAAGGTCATGAACCCGCGACCTCTTCCACCTAGAAGGACAAGGGCAGCAGGCACATGGGAACACCACCACCTCCAAGTTCCCCTCCAAGTCACGCACCATCCTGACTTAGAAGTATATCGCCAATCCTTCATCGTTGCTGGGTCAAAATCCTGGAACTCCCTCCCTAACAGCACTGTGGGAGTACCTCCACCACACGGACTGCAGCGGTTCAAGAAGGTGGCTCACCACCACCTTCTCAAGGGCAATTAGGGATGGGCAATAAATGCTGGTCTTGCCAGCGACGCCCACATCCCATAAAAACGAAAAAAAAATCATATCCGTTACGTCCCCATCGCACTCTAAATATCATTTGATAATAGTTGGATAGATCAATTGGTCTAAGATAGTAGAGCAGTCACTAATCTTAACCAGAATTTTGGAAAGGACATTATTTAACAGTTTAGCTGTGCAGTAGATTTTGTGTCGGTACAACAATAATTACAGCCTAACTGTGGTGTGAAGACACTTAACCAATGGCACAAGGGGTTATTAATGGACACAAGAACCTCAAGGAGACAGTCTCACTCTGTCTCGTATTCATGCAGTTAACTGTAGGTAGTGCAAGGTAAACTTCAAAAAGATTCCACATGGTCCTTATAACTCAGCACCGTTGGCCCACGCTTCTGTAAAGAGGAGCAAGTGTCAAACCATGGCATAAAGCTGGTCCGTGGAATTTTTGTAACACAGGAGGGGACCTCAGAAGCAAAAAGGTTGAGAACCCCTGTTGTACAGGACCCTGGTCAGGCCACACTTTGAGTACTGTGCACAGTTCTGGTCTCCATACTAAAAAAAAGACATTGAAACACTGGAGAAAGTGCAAAAAAGATTTACAAGGATGGTACCAGAACAGAGATTACAGCTATCGGGAAAGGTAGAACAGGTTAGAGCTTTTTTCTTTAGAGGTGACCTGATAGAGGTCTTTAAAATTATGAATGGGTTGGACAGGGTAGATGTGGAGAGAATGTTTCCACTTGTGGGAGAATCCAAAACAGGGGCCATAAATACAAGATAGTTACTAATAAATCCAATAGGGAAATAAGGAGAAATTTCTTTACTCAGAGAGTGGTTTGAATGTGGCACTCACTACTGCAGGAAGTGGTTGAGGTCAATAGCTTAGCTGCTTTCAAAAGGAAGCTAGACGAGTACATGAGAGAAAAGGGAATAGAAAGATCTGCTGAAAGGCTGGGATGAGGTAGATGGAATGGGAGGAGACTTGTGTGGAGTATGAACACTAGCACAGACTAGTTGGCCAAATGGCTTGTTTCTGTGCGGTGTATTCTATATAATGTAATCTCAAACAAGGCAGTTGTAGAGGTGCTGCAATTGACTAGGAAGAGCAAACACCAGCCAGCGTTTGCACAACTGATTATTATCCAACGACCTTTATTGTAAAGTGATCATATTTTATAGGCCACCAACACTCACTGTTGAGGCTTACACATAAGGATCAGTTTGGTGAGGTGACAGAGAGCTGTCGGCTCCTATGGTATCATAACCCAGCCTGGGTCAAGTAAAGAGGAGAGAAGACTTGCGGATAAAAGTACAATTTAAAACAATTGCTGTTGTTCACATTTTACCTGAAAGTTTCCGTTGTACTCCTCAAAGAGATCGACAAATAAATGTTTCGGGTCTGGTATTCCTGGGACAAGCAGGGCCTTTACCCTAAAGAGATAAACACACTGTACTGAGTGCACATTCAGAGGCAGATACTTAACATTGGACTGAAATATACAGAAAATCTTGAACTGAAATAAATAAATAAATGAGAGAAATAACTAGATGTGGCTGTTCGAACATATTCATGCTATATATCTATGTGTCTGCTGTGGCTCAGTGGGAGCACTCTTGCCTCTGAGTCAGAAGGTGATGGGTTCAAGTCCTCATTCTTAAGCACAAAATCTAGGCTGACACTTCCGTGCAACACTGAGGGAGCGCTGCCCTGGCGGAGGTGCCATCTTTCAGATGAGCCATTAAAACGCGGCCTTGTTTGTGTTCTCAGGTGGATGTAAAAGATCCCGTGGCACTATTTCGAAGAGGAGCAGGGGAGTTTTCACCGGTGTTCTGGCCATTAATTATCCTTCAACCAATATCGCTAAAACAGAATATCTGGTCATTATCACATTGCTGTTTGTGGGAGCTTGCTGTGCGCAAATTGGCTGCCGCGTTTCCTACATTACAACAGTGACTACACTTCAAAAAGTACTTTGTTGTCTGTAAGACGCTTTGGGACATCGTGGAAGACATTATATGAATGCAAGTTCTTTCTCTTTTACTGTTCCACACTTGTTTTGGAAGCTGTTTCAATTTACCTGTCCCTTTCCCTCAAAGCTTTTGCAGGTTCTCACATCTGAATACTGTGGACACGCGTGGTTGAATGTGTGAACCCATGTAGGGCATATGCTTCTATGGACACGCAAAATTGAGAATTAAACAGAACTATTGGACTGCCTCATTGAGGGAGGAGCAGGAAAAGGTACTGAGAGGCACATCAGAGCCACAGGAGCACAGCTTTACATCTGCTGTCATCACTAGCTTCTTCCTGAAATAAAAATGCTTTCTGGTGTGTAAACTCCAAGGGTTAGAAATTCATTGGGCCAAAAATTCATCCCGCGATGCGAGAGTACGCACTGCGTACTCTCGCGTATTCTCTCTCCAATTGCCGGTTTTCTGCATGCCCTGCGCATGCGCTGAAAACTGGCACTTGGTCTTTTGAAAAGGGGGCGGTTCCTCGGTGCATCGCGTGCTCGCTACAGGCTGCGCGCACGCTGTGCACTTCGTGCTTTGGACGCGCAGGTAAGTATGGAAGATTTTAGAAATGGAAAAAGGAGGAGTAAGACCCACTTTTAACAAGGTAAGTAGTGAATTAAGTATTTTTTTGAATATTTTTTAACAGGTATATCTTTTTTAGAGACTTTAAAGACAGGTAAGTTTATTTTTATAACTTTTTAAAAGATTTTAAATTTTTTCAAAAATTTAATTTTTTATTTAAAATGTTTAATTTATTTAACTATACTTATTTTATTAATGTGATGTTTTTTTTTTAAATTTAATTGAGGTTTAGCTGTTATTTTGGGGGGGTGTAAGATTCATAGATTTCACAGCACGTATGTGAAACTTATGAATGGAAGATGGTGTGCTGCCATTGGCTCTAACTGAGTCACGTGATCCCACAGCTCGCACGAATTCACTACGCCGCTGGGATACGCAAGCACTGCCCAGCTGATGTCTAGAACATCAAGTTCGTGCGAGCTGGATCTGAAAACGCACACGCGGAGTGAGAGATCGCGGGGAAGCCTTACCCCCGCGGGAACAGAGTGAGATCAATTTCTGGGCCATTATAGCCCAAGAATGGGAGCTATCTTTAGAAAAGTTTGAGAATACTGGAAGTGCTCCCCCTTCCTCTTGGGGCGCTCCCATTGAATATCGCGGCGCTACGTGCCGCAGCGCCGCGCGCCATTGCAGGCCTTCCTCCCCTTATTAAAGCAGCGCGACCCAGGGCCCGGGTACCGGCAAAAGAGCCCGGCACTCAAGAGGAGAGCCGGGCTTACAGATCACAGCCAGCACCCTGCAGAGGGACGGCAGAGGGAGCAGGTGCTGGCAGGCGGCCAGCAAAAAAAAGACCGCCCGGCACCTCCCCTTTAATTATCGCCGCCCTGGCCGCATATACGCCCCCCTGTCCCTGCTGGACATAGCGTCCGGCGGTAGGTCAGGGGGCGCGAGCCAAGTTTGCGGCCGGGGTGCTGTGCACGGCGATGACGTCATCACCGGAGGTGCGGTGCCGTGGGGCGCTTCTGGCTACCAGTGCCGCTAACCTCCCGCTGAATTTCGTGGGAGGCATTAGCGGCGCTGCGCCCGGACGCTAGATGCTTTGCGCCCCGTTTGCGCCCTCTTGGGGCGCCAACGGGAGGCACAAAGCAATTGAATTTTGCCCCTCAAGTGCCTGAGAAGTGATTTCATGTGGAGTGAACATGACATTTATTATTTATTGGAAACCAATTCGGCATGTTAGTGTCCCTGTGATCAGAAGATTGTAATCAGGGCTCCCTGACTTTGGAAACTATCGAATCATACAGCACAGAAGGAGGCCATTCGGCCCACTGTGCCTGTGCCGGCTCTTTGAAAGAGCTATCCAATTAATCCCTTCCCCCCCCCAATCTTTCCCCATAGCCCTGCAAGATCGTATGTGTTTCCTCAGCTGTTTCTCCATATACCATCCTCATTTTCCATGGATCATCAGGGATGGCAAGAGTCTGCGAGAGGTGTTTATTTTGAAGTTTAACGGAATCCTATCTATTCTTACCCCCTGTATCCTAGGTTCATTGCACAGCCCTCGACAGTCCTGGTCAGTATCGGATAAAAACCTAGTCAGTTTCACCTAGCGGGTGATAGAAACATAGAAACATAGAAACATAGAAAATAGGTACAGGAGTAGACCATTCGGTCCTTCGAGCCTGCACCGCCATTCAATGCGTTCATGGCTGAACATGCTACCTCAGTATCCCATTCCTGCTTTCTCGCCATACCCCTTGATCCCCCTAGTTGTGAGTGTTATATCTAACTCCCTTTTGAATATATTTAGCGAACTGGCCTCAACAACCTTCTGTGGAAGGGAATTCCATAGATAGGGAGTAGAAACATAGAGAAACAGAAAAATAGGAGCAGGAGTAGGCCATTCGGCCCTTCGAGCCTGCTCCGCCATTCTATATGATCATGGCTGATCCTCTATCTCAATACCATATTCCCCCTCTCTCCCCATACCCCTTGATGCCTTTTGTGCCTAGAAATCTATCTATCTCCTTCTTAAATATATTCAGTGACTTGGCCTCCGCAGCCTTCTGTGGTAGAGAATTCCACAGGTTCACCACCCTCTGAGTGAATAAATTTCTCCTCATCTCAGTCCTAAATGTCCTACCCCGTATCCTGAGACTGTGACCCCTCGTTCTAGACCCCCCAGCCAGGGGAAACACCCTCCCTGCATCCAGTCTGTCGAGTCCTGTCAGAATTTTATACGTTTCAATGAGATGAGTAAGTGAGGATCTGTATCTACTTTGTGCGTTGCGCAAGATAATTTCGTGCAGCTGCTATTTAAACCTTCGGGTACATTTGTCTTAACTAGAGAATTACAAATGATGCTCCCCTGCACTTTAACGTCAACAAAACAGGAAGCATTGGCATCTGGTCAAACCCACAATTTGAGGATTCATGGTTTCTCAGGCCCATGTGCCAATACCAAATGCATCTTTCTAGGGCTCAACAATCTAGGATGCAAAGAATGAAGAATATCATCAGAACACGGCTCGGTCAAGAAACAACTGCTCCCACAGAGGATCCAGGAAAGACCACTGCGACGGTTTGGGTGCGTTTCAAGAATGGAGAGGGCTAGAAGAACCTTTCACGGCCCCTGCACAGAGGTACATGGAACTAAAAGCTGAGGAAGAGCTGATGGACAATCCCAAGAGTAACTTGGTGCAGAAAGCGATACAGATGGCTGAAGCGGTCAGGCAAGTTCAGAACTGAAAGCGATGGAAACATAGAAACATGGAAGATAGGAGCAGGAGTAGGCCATTCGGCCCCTCGAGCCTGCTCCGCCATTCAATGAGATCATGGCTGATCATCCAAATTCAGTACCCTGTCCCTGCTTTCTCCCCATATCCCTTGATCCCTTTAGCCTTAAGAAATATATCTAACTCCTTCTTGAATATATTTAATGAATTGGCCTCAACTGCCTTCTCTGGTAGAGAATTCCACAGGTTCACCACTCTCTGGGTGAAGAAATTCCTCCTCATCTCAGTCCTAAATGGCTTACCCCTTATCCTTAGACTGTGACCCCTGGTCTGGACTCCCCCGCCATCGGGAACATCCTTCCTGCATCTAGTCTGTCTAGTCCTGTTAGAATTTTATAAATTTCATTGAGTAAATTCGTTCAGCCCCATCGTCGCTGCTGAGCTGACGGACGGGCATTTAGTCGTAGTAGTAACGAAGAAGGACCTTGGATTTATATAGCGCCTTTCACAACCTCAGGACATCCCGAAGCCACTTTACAGTCAATGAAGTACTTTTGAAGTATAGTCACGGTTATAATGGGGGAAATGCACAGCAAGGTCCGACAAACAGCAATGTGATAATAACCACATAATCTGTTTTAGTGATGTTGGTCGAGGGATAAATATTGGCCAGGTCGCTATGGAGATCTCCCCTGCTCTTCTTCGAATAGTGCCATGGGATTGTTTACATTCACTTGAGAGGATAGATGGAGCCTACTCTCACTACTGCACTGTGCCGACTTGGAATCAGCTCAGATTTTGGGCTGAGAGTGGGCCTTGAAACCCACAACCTTCTTACTCCAAGGCGAGAGTGCTCTCACTAAGCCATGGGTGACACTGTGCGGGAGTAGCCTTAACAATACGGGGCAAGAGAGGCTGTTGAGGTGAAATTGCACTGTGTGAGATTAGCATATGAAAGCTTAACATGTCCTTATGAAATTCCATTGACCTAGCTAATGGGAATGATAATTCTTTAAAAATAAACAGGCTCATGCCTCTGTTAAAATAGTACCCAAAAGAATGCGTTAAGCATAGTACAGCTGAATTTCGCCTCCCTTCAAACTTTTTCCAGGCTCTGTATTTTTATGCTTTTGTTCCAGAGAACAACTGAAAGTACTCCCCTTAGACTTTGACCCTTTAAATTCAGCCTGACAATCTATTGTTGTCTGCGCTAAAGCTGCCTCACTGTCCCTTTTGAGCAACATAATGAGAAAGTCTATATCGAAGTACCCTCCAGGGATAAAGCTTCACTCACCTTTTAACTTTAAAAAGCACGCACACGAATACAACAAAAGTCAGAACTGCTACCGGCAGTAAAACCAGAAAAAGTACATTTATCCCAGGTGAGGGGCACGAATCTTGGGGAAGAAGAAGAAAAAAAATCACATTAAATACTAGGAACATAACGTTGGCCTAGAAATTCGGACAGGTCCATCCTGCAGTGGGGGCCTCAAACAGGCATATGCAAAGTGCTAACGCCTGTTTCAGGTGTGGCGACTGCACGCCGAGTTTTTGACCTTAACCAATATGGTGGGAGGCGCACCCCTGGCCTGTAATGAGCGTGCGCTTCCTACCTGCCATGTTGAAGGCTTAGGAGACGGTTTAGTGCCTGGAAAAGGGCGCTGCATGGCCGAATTTCTAACATTTACAAAATCAGACAAGGAAATTCACGATTCTGTACTTACCTACTTCTGTCTTGTTTTTCAAAATAAGCATGGGTCCCCACTCACTCCAATAACTTTCCTGTGCGTACTGGTCATTAATTTTGGATCTTAAATGAAAGAAATAGCACTTTGCAGGATCAACACTTGGCAAAGTAAATGGCTTCTTTTCAAATTCTTTCACCTGCAAGGGAGACAAATATTGGAGAGTGACTGGGTGACCGTATTAACAGAAGCACATTTTAATGTTTGTTTCACACCAAATTTTTTCTGCCAATCTTTCTCCCCCTCACCTCCCCTACGGAAGATATTAAGTACTGGGGTTCCACAGGTGCCAGTCACCCTCTGCTACCTCTCTAGCATGGCCATAATTTATGCATGAGCTTTTGACACTGAGTAAGAACATAAGAAATAGGAGCAGGAGTCGGCCATTTGGCCCCTCGAGCCTGCTCCACCATTCAATAAGATCATGGCTGATTTTCGACCTCATCTCCACTTTCCTGCACTATCCCATATTTCCATTGATTTGCTTAACATCCAAAAATCTATCGATCTCCGTCTTGAATATACTCAATGACTGAGCCTCCACAGCCCTCTGGGGTAGAGAATTCCAAAGATTCACCACCCTCTGAGTGAAGAAATTTCTCCTCATCTCAGTCCTAAATGGCCGACCCCTTATTCTAGACTACCCAGCCAGGGGAAACATCCTCCCTGCATCTACCCTGTCAAGCCCTGTAAGAATTTTGTATGTTTCAATGAGATCACCTCTCATTCTTCTAAACTCTCGAGAATATAGGCCTAGTCTACTCAATCTGTCCTCATAGGACAATCCCCCCATCCCAGGAACCAGTCTGGTGAACCTTCATTGCACTCCCTCTATGACAAGTAAGTCTTCCCTTAGGTAAGGAGACCAAGGGGGAAAAATTGAGTCGCGCCCCCTTTGGGGCGTTAACTTCACCGGGGCACTAACGGGAGGTGCAAAGTATCTGAATTTTTAGGCCCCAAATTGTCCACAGTACTCCAGGTGTGGTCTCACCAGGGCCCGATATAATTGCAGTAAGACTTCTTGGGGGAAAAAATTCGGTTGCTTCACGCCTCCCGTTAGCTCCCTCTTAGGGCACTAACGGGGCGCAAAGTAACAAGTGCCCGGGCACAGCGCCGCCCACGCCTCTCACGAAATTCACCGGGAGGTTAGCGGCGGTGGTAACCGGTAGCGCCCCGTGGCGCTGCGCCGCCGGCGATGGCATCATCACCGTGCGCAGCGCTCGCGCCACGGCCGCGATCTTTGGGAGCGCCCCCTGACTTACCGCCAGACGCTATGTCCGACAGGGTCAGGGGGGACTACCTGCGGCCAGGGAGGCAGTATTTACAGGCGAGGTGCGGGGCGGCCATTTTTGTTGCTGGCCACCTGCCAGCACCTGCCTGCGCTCCCATCCCTGGCCTCCTGAAACTCTGCGCCCCCCCCGTGGAGTGCCGGCTGTGCTCCAAGAGCCCGGCACTTCTCTTGAGTGCCAGGCTCTTTTGCCGGCACTCCCGATCCCCGGGGACCCAGCTGGGCCCCGGGTCGCACTGCGCAAGGCCCCTCCCCTTTAAGAAGGGGAGGAAGGCCTGCAATACCGCGGCGCTGCAGCACATAGCGCCGCGATATTCCCTTGCAGTGCCCCAAGAGGGATGCGGGGCGCTTCCAGTAGAGCCCCGCTTCCCTCTTGGGGCGATATCACTCAATTTCCATCATGGGGGCGCTAATTTTTCTGGGGCGCTAAAACCGGCGAAGTTAGCGCCGCTAATTAATATTTAGCCCCTTTACTCTTATACTCAAATCCTCTTGTAATAAGTATTGGTAAGCTATTTGACCACGCTCGGAGGTACATCGTAGCTGAGCTCCATCAAGTTTTCATTTGGCAGCCATTTTTAAGCAGGGGTTACCAGATACAATCGGGATTATGAGTGGGAACCCTGGCTGACCTTTGCCCTCCCTAGCACTGGGGTCAATTGTAGCTCCTTTACCATCACCTCGCCGAGCACAGCACAGACCAGGAAGCAAGGGCTACAAATTCCGATGCACCACTTCTTGACACATGCCCGGAGCAAACAGTGCAAAAATTGCACACTCTCAGCCCACGATTTCCCATACCTCAATGGAGAGGCAAATCATTGGCTGGAAATGTGCAAATCCTGTGATACCTGCTCCTCACCAACAGTTACTCCAGTATTCTCTGAAGAGATATATAAAATTATGGAATATCAGAAAGGAGAGTAATGAAGCCATAAAATAATCAAGAGTTTCAGCCAATGTTATAATATAAACGGCAGAAGCGAAGCAGAGATGTCGATGGGTGACCTGCAAAAGCTCGTGATTAAATTGCAACCTGATAATGGCTTTTAGTTCCTGCAATCTTTCTCATCTCCCATGGTGTTTCGCACAGTGAATCTGAAGATATTCTATTGTATAACGTGAGACCACTAAGCCCAGACATCAACCATTGTTTCTACTCCCTGCAGAACCAGTGGTACTGTAAAATGAGCAATATCACTTCAGCCATCCGGCATACATCTCTCCTGAATTTTGCTTCCATTCAAGTCAATGGGAGATGAAACTCGGGAGAGATGCATAACGGGCGGCTGAATCGACATCGCCCGTCAAAATTCACCCTGTTGAGTCTAGAGGTATAGGGTCTCAGTAGATTTCCAAGCCCAGAAGTTTTAGCGCAGGAAGAGGCCATTCGGCTCTTCTTGTCTGCAATGAACTTAGGCTCCTCTCAGGGACTGAATTTACACAGACATTGTTTTTTTTACTTCTCTCTCTCCCAGCTAATTGAATTTTTTGGACTTTCTCCTCATACCCTTTTGTATTCTGCTTTAAGCAATCATCCAGTGCCTATAGTAAGAATTATTTTGCAGTACTGAGGCAGAATTATAAAGGACATTCAGGGCCTGCCATTTCTTAAACACTATGAGAGGGGGATTCTTTTTATTTTAAATCTTTAAATAGTCCACAAAGCAGTTTTATGCAAATGCATAACCAGGGGAAATTAAAGCCTACTTCCTGTTCAGTCAGGGCTTTTATGAATCATAAGCAGAACTATTAAATCTCACTCACTTGGAGTAAAACTTGCTCATTTTGATTTAAAATGTATCTGATTTTAATGTATCTCGCACCACTCCATTTTATAAATCCAGCTCCAGTTGTTCAGATGATTTTTTGTCACTTATTTTCAGCATAATTATTTCTCCTAAAGGTTCCTTCTTTTTGACAGCTGTGTCACATGTGATCCCAACTTGGCAACCTTTGCCCTGCCCAACAGCAACAACAACTTGCATTTATAGAGCGCCTTTAACATACTAAAACGTCCCAAGGCGCTTCACAGGAGCGTAATCAGACAATATTTGACACCGAGCCACATAAAGAGATATTAGGACAGGTGACCAAAAGCTTGGTCAAAGAGGTAGGTTTTAAGGAACGTCTTAAAGGAGGAGAGAGAGAGGTAGAGAGGCGGAGAGGCTTAGGGAGGAAATTCCAGAGCTTTAGGGCCTAGACAGCTGAAGGCACGGCCGCCGATGGTGGAGCGATGAAAATCGGGGATGGGCAAGAGGCCAGAATTGGAGGAGTGCAGAGATCTCTGAGGGTCGTAGGACCGGAGGAGGTCACTGAGAGAGGGAGGGGTGAGGCCGTGGAGGGAGATGAGCACACGGATGAGAATTTTAAAATCGAGGTAGAGATGAGCTCACAGCACAAAGGCTCCCTGCGTGCAGTGTGTAATGTACCAACCTGCCAGTTTGAGTCCACGTTGCTTTTGTATTCCATCTCATACTGAAGCCACTTTGGATTCTGATTCTTTGGTAAATCCCAGATCACTGAAAGCTCTTCATTCCCGGTAAATTTAACACTCAGGTTTTGTGGCGGATGCATTTTAACTGAAATAATTAGATTCAGTACTAAATTAGAATATCCACAAAATGTAACCTGCACATTGATTGCACTATGGAACACAGAACACTCCCTGCAAAGGGCAGAGAGTTAACTTGTCATGGACTAATCCTCCATATTTAGTTTTCTGCCTAAAGGTTAAAGTCTTAATTAGCCAGCAGGCTTGCAGTGCAGGCTATTTGATTTTTTTTTAAATTAATTCTTGGCACATGGCGCATTGCTAGCAAGGTCAGCATTTATTGCCCACCCCCTAGTTTCCCTTGAGAAGGTGGTAAGCCACCTTCTTGAACTGCTGCAGTCCCTGTGCTCTGACAGTGCTGTTAGGGAGAGAGTTCCAGGACTTTTACCCAGCAACGATGAAGGTGCAGCAATATATGTCCAAGTCGGGATGGTGTGTGACTTGGAGGGGAACTTGGAGGTGGTGGTGTTCCCATGCACCTGCTGCCCTTGTCCTTCTAGGTGGTAGAGGTCGTGGGTTTGAGAGGTGCTGTTGAAGGAGCATTGGCGAGTTGCTGCAGTGCAGCCTGTGCCTAATATACACTGTAGCCACGGTGTTCTGGTAATGGAGAAAATGGATGTTTAAGGTGGTAAATGGGCTGCCGATCAAGTGGACTGTTTTATCCTGGATGGTGTCATGCTACACAGGTCATGGTGATCAACAACCTTAACACACTGGTTAACCAGATATTTGTTACTCAACCACCCGACATTAGACTGGAAGCACCTGCAAGGATGGCCATATGCCTATTTGGCTGACCAGCAACTTAAGGTCATCAAATACATCAACAAGACTTATTCAGCGCGCCAATGTTACACAGAAAGGAAGTGACTGGCTCCACCTCATTTCCAAATTAACAACAACCGTAGTGATCATGTGGAATTAACTGACTGAACACAGAAAGGGGAAATCTGAACTCGAGAGTGTAATAGTAGTCCAATGGAGCTGAAGGTCACAGCTTTGATTCCCTAAGTTCCCTATCTCAGCTGTGTTGCACTGGGGATGCAGCTGGCTGACATTTGGCACCTCCCACATGAGGGAAGGGGTTAGGGTTACTGGGCTGCTATGGTGACCATAGCAGCTGAAGAGTCGCACTGGCAGAGATCTGAACAACAACAATAACAAGTTATAATTATATCGCGCATTTCACATAGCAAAACTTCCCAAGGCGCTTAACAAGAGCGATATCAATATGAACATTTTTGACACCAAGCCACAGAAGGAGATATCAGGCCAGATGACCATAAGCTTGGCCAAAGAGGTAGGTTTTGAGGAGCATCTTAAAGGAGGAGAGAGAGGTAGAGAGGCGGAGAGGTTTAGGGAGGGAATTCCAGAGCTTACGGTCTCGGCAGTTGAAGGCACGGCCGCCAATGGTGAAGCGATTAAAGTCGGGCATGCGCAAGAGGCCAGAATTGGAAGAGCGCAGAGATCTCGAAGGCTTGTAGGGCAGGAGGAGGGTACAGAGCTAGGGAGAGGCGAGGCCATGGAGGGATTTGAAAACAAGGATGAGGCTTTTAAAATTGAGGCGTTGTCAGACCAGGAGCCAGTGTAGGACAGTGAGCACAGGGTGATGGGTGAACGAGACTTGGAGCGAGTTAAGATACGGGCAGCAGAGTTTTGGATAAGCTCAAGTTTATGTAGGGTGGAAGAGGGGAGGCCGGCCAGGAGAGCATTGGAATAGTAACGTCTAGAGGTAACAAAGGCATGAATGAGGGTTTCAGCAGCAGAGATGCTGAGGCAGAGCTGGAGTTGGGCAATGTCACGGAGGTGGAAGTAGGCAGTCTTGGTGATGGAGTGGCTCTGTGGTCGGAAGCTTATCTCGGGGTCAAACACAACCCCAAGGTTGTGAATGGTCTGGCTCAGCTTCAGACAGTTGCCAAGGATTGGGATGGAAACGGTGGTCAAGGAATGGAGTTTGTGGTGAGGAGCAAAGACAATGGCTTCGGTCTTCCCAATAGTTGGTTGGAGGAAATTTCTGCTCATCCAGTACTGGATGTCGGACAAGCAGTGTGACAAATCAGAGACAGTGGAGGGGTCGAGAGAGGTGCTGGTGAGATAGAGCTGAGTGTCGTTGGTGTACATGCGGAACCTGATGTGTTTTGGGATGATATCGCCGAGGGGCAGCATGTAGATGAGAAATAAAAGGGGGCCAAGGATAGATCCTTGGGGGACACCAGAGGTAACGGTGTGGGTGTGGGAGTGGGAAGGGGAGCCACTGCAGGTGCGATTTGAAAAATAAGAATGGAACCAAGCAAGGGCAGTCCCACCCAGCTGGATGGCGGAGGAGAGGCGCTGGAGGAGGATAGTGTGGTCAGCTGTGTCGAAGGCTGCTGCAGATAGGTCGAGAAGGATGAGGAGGGTTAGCTTATCATGTTCAAAACCAAGCCAAAGTCTCAGTTAGAGTGCTGCAAAGACTGCCTAGAGGAGAGGCTGGCAAGAGACAATCGAATTAGTAGATGGATTTCATATCCTCTTTGAGAAAAGTAGTTTTTAACCAGGATTTTTTAGCGTTAGTACAGCAAGTGGCAGATGCACTCAAAATTTTGTGTTCAATAATTCCCATTAAGAACAAGTAGAGAAGGGTTACCTGTGAGCAGGGTCTTATCTTTCAGCATATAACCCCTTCTCTTCTGTATGTTATGTATTTACTCCTGATACAGTGCCTCAGCTGGTTTAAAATGGCATTAGCAATGTAGCTTTCGGCCTTCATTTAGCATGATTTTCTTGCACATTTTTTTTGTATTAATAAAGTTGCAAGTTGCTACCAGCCCATTCTGAGTTATCAGGGCACCTAATAATACTTACCCCTCCACCCATTAGAGCTAGTTAGTTAGAAGGATTTTTTTCACATATGAGGATATGGAAGCTAAGACAATCATGATACTTAAGGGGAAATTAAACAAACCCTTGAAGTAGAAGAAATCACGGAATATGGGGAATGAGATTTGAGCAGTCAAGGAAGCTCACATCAGCACAGGCCGAACAGCCTTCCTCTGTACTGAAAGCTCTAGGATATGATCTCATGCAGCTAGAGGTGATTGGCAGGAGCTTGTGACCCCCTCCTTCTCTTCCATGCTAAGAAGTAGAGATTGAGAAAGATGAGAAAACAAAGAGGGAAAAGAAGAGAGCCTCTGAATAAAAGAAAGTTAGAAGCATAGACGTTTACAGCACAGAGAGAGGCCATTCTCGTCTGCGCTGGCTCTTTGCCAGAGCAATGGTCTATTGTAAGAACATTGGCCAATCTGGAACACTAGAGTATGTTCACCAATCCTGCGGTCCCAGCAGAATGCTACACTTGAAGGCCCTAACCTTGGTCTCTGACCCACACATCCTTTGAGCGTGGCTACCTGCTGGGGTTGCACTATCATTGATTTTATCTAACTGAGCCAAGAAAGCATTGGAAAAAATCCTAGCAGCCTGGGCAAGTACCAGACGTTGTACTAGGCAACCAACAGGCGGTGTTCTGCAGAAGCACAGGGTGACAAGTGAGGAAAGTATAACGCTTAGACGAGCGCCAGATACAATTTGGGTCCATAGGATGATGCCAGGTGAACACCATGCGGCATGTTTTAGAAGCCCAAGGTAGAAAATACCAGACAACAAGGGAAAGGGCGCAATACAAAGTGTCAGGTGAGGAAAAGTTATCACAATACAAAGGAAGATAGATGGGGCTTAAGCAGCCCAAGGCAAGATTCCTTAGTACAGAAGGAGAAGGTTGGGTATAGAAGAGTTGAAACAGAGGAATTAATGAAGCCCTAGTCAAGGAATCAGGAAAGGAGCAGAACCAGGATGTCGGGGCTATCCAGTATCAGCTCTATCAACACACTGACTTAAAGGGAAAGGAAAGTGAAATCAACATTCTTGGAGGAATGATGATGTGAAAAGCCTGACCACCATGAAGTAAGAAAAAGTACATTCATTTCATGATGTATATATGTTTTAAACATAGGTACTTTCAACAACAAGCATTCCTCTTAGACTTTATTACCCCTTTAACGAAGTTGTATGAAGTGGTAACTGATGATCCATAGACACTCAGCCTTCACATGGCCTATGATGCTTATTAACAAGCACGTATTAGGTACGAACATACGAACACAATGGGCAGGAAAAGACCAGCTGGTCCATCATGCCTGCCCCATACTCATGATGGCTGGAGTATCATGATTAGACACTTCCTACCCCTCCGACCACCCTTTCCTGCAGCCATATAATCTCCTGGGAGAGGCAATAAACCAGGAAAAAAAAAACAGGGCCAGCAAACTGTTGTACTGTCAGTGAATGGAGTTACCAAACTATGGGAGTAATTAAATATATTCTGTTGAAATATTGGCCATACCATGTTCTGCAAGCAGAAATTTATGCGGTTTTACTATTGTGAAATTGTTGGAATCAATGACATATGCGTAGAACCAATTCAAATTGCCATTGATTTCATCCTTGGTCAAGTGGCAGCCAAGATTGAGACTTCGGTCCTGTAAATATCGGCTGCATTGCTTTGTTTTCAGGGCCTTTTTGCAGAACCTGGAAGACAGTGAGGATTTAATGGTCTAGTTAAACTAGAAACAAAGTTAAACGTTCACAGGGCATAGGCTTGATGGTCTTTTCCCACATTTATCAATGGGTTTATAACTTTGATAAAAATGCATAAGAATTTTACATGAACATGTTAATCAGTGCACTAAAAGTGGCACCCAGGAGAAACTCAGCCATTATGTTTAGCTTGGAGTTCCCAAATTAATTTTGAATTAAAAAAGAAAGACTTGCAATTTCTATAGCGCCTTCCACAACCTCAGGACATCCCAAAGCGTCTTACAGCCGATTAAGTACTTTTGAAGTGTCGTCACTGTTGTAATGTAGGAAACGTGGCAGCCAATTTGCACACAGCAAGCTCCCACAAACAGCAATGTGATAATGACCAAATAATCTGTTTTAGTGATGTTGATTGAAGGATAAATATTGACCAGGACACCAGGGATAACTCCCCTGCTTCTCTTCAAAAAGTGCCATGGGATCTTTTACGTCCACCTAAGAGAGCAGACGGGGCCTCGGTTTAACGTCTCATCTGAAAAATGGCACCTCCGGCAGTGCGGCACTCCCTCAGCACTGCACTGGAGTATCAGCCTAGATTCTGTGCTCAAATATCTGGAGTGGTACTTGAACCCACAACCTTCTGACTCAGAGGCGAGTGTGTATCACCGAGCCATGCCTAACATAATAGGGTAAGCATTCCTTTCGAATCAACATTCTTGGAGGAATGATGATGTGAAAAGCCTGACCACCATGAAGTAAGAAAAAGTACATTCATTTCATGATGTATATATGTTTTAAACATAGGTACTTTCAACAACAAGCATTCCTCTTAGACTTTATTACCCCTTTAACGAAGTTGTATGAAGTGGTAACTGATGATCCATAGACACTCAGCCTTCACATGGCCTATGATGCTTATTAACAAGCACGTATTAGGTACGAACATACGAACATAATGGGCAGGAAAAGACCAGCTGGTTCATCATGCCTGCCCCATACTCATGATAACCTCAGCTCCAATCACATTTATATTTTATTTTTTCCATCCTTTTATTTGCCCCCCCCCACCTTTTTTTTCCTCCTAGAACCTGGCAGCTGTCCTTCATTCTGCCAGTGGATTTCACACTTCTTTCAGCCTTAATCTGTCACATTAACACCACCTCTAGCCTTGCATATCTCTTAATGTCTCTTCATCTCCCCCTTTGTTCTTTTATCCCCTCCCCCTTTTCCCAGCTTTACTCTGGCCTTAAATCTATTTGATTTCCGGCTCTTCACAGTTCTGACGAAAGGTCATCGACCTGAAACGTTAACTCTCTTTCTCTCTCCACGGATGCTGCCTGGCCTGCTGAGTTTTTCCAGCATTTTCTGTTGTTATTTAAGCATTCCTTTGATCGCTATGCATAATTGCATCATAAATCTTCATCATTCATTGGTACACAGGTTCTAAAAGATATGAAGGGTGAATATGCAAGGCTCCATTTTGGCGTGGAACTTCACTAGATGGGAGCAAGGGTCAGAGGTGAGGCTGTAACACAATGGGGTCAATTCATGTGACATGTGCTCCTGTCTATCAAGGCTCCAGGCTTAGGGCGCACAACACCTAGTATTCTTTAACTTTTAGTTGCCCTTGTGCCCAGTCAGCAGCTCCTATTGTTTAATCCAATGAAAAAGTAAGATTAACCCTAGTCTTCTTCAGCCGATAGTCATGTTCTCTTAGAATCATGGAATTTTACAATCACGGAAGAAGGCCATTTGGCGCATTACACCTGTGCCGGCTCTTTGAAAGATCCATTCCCATTCCCTGGTGTTGTAATAAATAACTCCCTCCATCCACTTTACCAATTCCCTTTAACATCTGTAAAACATGGACCCCTGACTACAACTTACCGGTAATAAACTTCATAACTTATATTATGCACTGCATCTTTGCCTTGCTCCCATGTACAGTTTAGATATCCATCATCAGAATAGGTACAGTTCAAATCAGAAGTGTGTTCTTTTTGAGATGTCAATCTATGAGGTGCTGTATAGTCGTGTGAAATTAAAGAACATTGCATTAGCCAGATATATCAGTATAATGAAGCATACAACATACAGAGCTGGGAATTCCCAAAAGTGCAGTAGAATTCTTAGGTAGTCAACCAAAAATCCAATAGGGAATTCAGGATAAACTTCTTTATCCAGAGAGTGGTTTGAATGTGGAACTCACTGCTACAAGGAGTAGTTGAGGTGAATAGTATAGACGCATTTAATGGGAAGCTAGATAAGCACATGAGGGAGAAAGGAATAGAAGGATATGCTGACAGAGTTAGATGAAGAGAGGTGGGAGGAGGCTTGTGTGGAGCAAAATCACCAACATGGATCTGTTGGACCAAGTGGCCTGTTTCTCTGCTGTACATTCTATGTAATTCAATCTTGTTTTGTATTTCCTGTCCTTTCATAATCTCAAGGCCTCAAAGAAATGTGGTCACATACCAGCCTTGAAGCCACTGACAGTATTGCTTCATGAAAGCAACTTTGGACCATTTGCTTTCACGTTTTTCACCCTCTTCCCCACCCTTTGGGGAAAGCACCTGGGTCTGGTGTCAATGCCTCTCAGTGATGCGAACTGGGAACGCAAGTTAGAGCACAAAAGCAAGGAAGTTATGCTTAACCTTTATAAATCACTGGTTAGGCCTCAGCTGTCTCCAATTCTGGCATCCATACTTTAGGAAGGGCTCCATACCTTGGAGAGGCTGCAGAGGAGATTTACTCGAATGATACCAGGGTTGAGGGACTTCAGTTTTGTGGAGAGACTAGAGAAACTGGGGTTGTTCTCCTTAGAGCAGAGAAGGTTAAGGGGAGATTTAACAGAGGTGTTCAAAATCATGAAGGGTTTTGATGGAGCAAATAAGGATAAACTGTTTCCAGTGGCAGGAAGGTCGGTAACCAGAGGACACAGATTCAAGATAATTACTGAAGAACCACGGGGGAGGTGAGGAGAATTTCTTTACGCAGCGAGTTGTTATGATCTGAAATGCACTAGCCTGAAAGGGTGGTGGAAGCAGATTCAATAGTAACTTTCAAAAGGGAATTGGATCTCTATACTTGAAAAGGAAAAACAAATGCAGGGCTCTGGGGAAAGAGCAGGGAAGTGGGAGCAATTGAATAGCTCTTTCAACGAGCCAGCACAGGCATGATGGGCCGAATGGCCTCCCTCTGTGCTGTACGATCCTATGAACATGAGCCTTGAAATGATATAGTGGGGTAGTATACAGATGCCTAACGCGTATATCTGAAATTTCTTCCCTCATTATTTCAATGCAGGCTTTGTCTTACATATGTTAAACAGTTCTGTTGCCATTTTTAATAAAGAATAGTCAAGGCGATTTCAGATGAATACAATAAACGTTTGTATGGAATTATCCTGTAGCATAATCTGAAGGCCTCAAAGAAATGTGGTCACAAACACATGTCAAATCAGCTTGATGCAAACCCAACCCTCAGCACACTGAATCTGCCATCCAAATTTTGGCATGTGTAATCAGTAACTATTAGCAACACACATTTAGCTGCTGACTTGCTAATGTTTAGATGTGGAGAGATCACGGAAGTTCTTCTATTACCCCTGTAAGGGATAAGCATCTTTTGTACCATTTCCCACCCCCGTAAAAAAAATCTCTTTTCCTGTGAAGCATTTTCAGATCTGTTTACGGGTGCATTTGTAACTACCAGTTTAGCATCAGTATGGAGCCCACACCATTTCACACCAGCACCAAACTTGTGCAGTGTAAATCAAGGACAGAGTTTCTGCAGGAGTTCCTGCCGATCTACATAGAGTTACATAGAAATTAGAGCACAGAAACAGGCCATTCGGCCCAACAGGTCTGTGCTGGTGTTTATGCTCCACACGAGCCTCCTCTCACCCTACTTCATATCACCCTATCAGCATATCCTTCTCTTCCTTTCTCCCTCATGTGCTTATCTAGCCTCCCCTTAAAGACAACTATGCTATTCACCTCAACCACTCCTTGCGGTAGCGAGTTCCACATTCTCACCTCTCTCTGAGTAAAGAAGTTTCTCCTGAATTCCCTTTTGGATTTATCAGTGACTATCTTATATTTATGGTCCCGAGTTTTGGACTCCCCCATAAGTGGAAATAATCTATTTTTTTAAACTTAGCATTAATATTAAAGATATGAGATCATTTTTTCATTTTGTGCTGCTGTTGGGCAAATCAGAGATGCTGTGCCCATCATTTCCCATCCATTCATGTAATGGATTAGAATATTGGGGGCACCATGCCTAAGATTTCTTTATAGGCAAGTATCCTTGTCAGTAACGTGAACTCAGAAAATCAGCCCAATGCAGTAAGCACAGATTAGAACATTCATAATGCCCCTATAATATATCAATTGCTCCAACAAATACTTTGTATAACAAATATGAAAGGGGCACATTATTGATTGTAGTTATATGAACAATGACAGACAGGAAACAATAGGGTCCATCCAGCCTGTCCCACACAACTGCGATGCCTTGTGAATCACAATACAGACACTCCCCAACCCAACTGAAAGCCATGTGATTTCCTGGGAGAGGTGAAAAAACAGATACAAATCCAGACCAATTTGGGGGGGGGGGGGAAATGGAGAAATTCCTTTCCAAGGTTCCTTAGGCGATCAAAATGAGTCCAGGAGACCACTTTGGCCCTGATTAATGTCATGCATTAATACGAGGTGATCTCCGCCCCCAGCCAGAAACAGATCCCGCTCTCGCTTGAAGGAATTCAGCGAATTGGCGTTCACCGCACGAGACAGCAGCCTGTTCTACAGGCCCACTATTCTCTAGGTAAAGAACCACCTCCTAACATCTAACCTAGTTCTGGCCTTACATAACTTGAGATTGTGACCCCCTTGGTCCCCCCTCACCTATTTGTGTAGACAAGCTGTCTACACAAAAACACAATCTATTCCCTTAATCATCTTATAAACTTCGATCAAATCACCCCCGAGTCTACGCTTCTCTAAAGTGTAGAGTCCCAGCTCTTTGAGCCTAGCTTGATAATTAAGAGACTTCAAACTGGGAATTAATCTAGTGGGCCTCCCCTGCACCCTTTCCAAAGCCTCAATATCACCCGCAACGTTAGGAGAGCAAAGCTGGACACATGAGAGTCATTTAATATAAATGGTGAAGTTGCACACATATATTCTTCATACCATAATCCTGACGTTGGAAGCAAGTCAGTGGAAGCACTGTGAAATTGTTCGAAGTCTTTATAATTAAACACAACAACGCATTTGGTTTCATTTTGTTTACCAATCCACAACTGATGTGTTCACTTTGGTTCACCGGGCTGCATGACATTTTGCGTAAGGCAGTTTTCGAAAACCTGTGAGAATATATACACGTACAAGGAATTTTATTGACCTGCTATTTTCATGCATGTACATTTTTAGTTGTACAAAGACTAAGAAATATTCAGTATTATTCAGAAAGGATGTCAAGGCCTCGGAGAAGGTGCAGAGAAGATTTACTAGAATGGGACTAGGAAAGCGGGGTTTCAGTTATCTGGAGAAGCTGAGATTGTTCTCCTTAGGAAGGAATAAGGGGAAATTCAATAGAGGTGTTCAAAATTATGAAGGGTTTTGATAGAGTAGATGGGAAGAAACTGTTTCCACTGGCAGGAGGGTCGGTAACCAAAGGACACAGACTTAAAATAATTGGCAAAAAAAAGCCAGCAGGGAGAGGAGGCGAAATCTTTTACTCTCCGATATGGAATGCATTGCCTGAAAGGCTGGTGGAAACAGATTCAATAATAATGGTCAAAATTGGATCGCTACTTAAAAAAGGAAGAATTTGCAAGACTATGGGGAAAGAGCAGGGGAGTGGGACTAATTGGATAGCTTTTTTCAGAGAGCCAGCACAGGCACGAGAGGCTGACTGGCCTCCTTCTGTGCTGTCTGATTCCGTTTATATAGAGTTCATGTGATGCCATTTGTCAACTGGCACACTTGTGGATCCAAGTGCTTTTGGGCTTTCATTCGCTGTTCCTGCTCCATTTCTTGCTCTCCAGTAAAATAGGGCACAGGAATCCTATTAACAGGCAGGGTTATTCCAGCTTCCATGGAAGGGCGCCATTAAAATGGAATTGTCGAACTTCTACGCGATCAAGGTAAAGCAACTTAACAATCCTGAGGCTTTTTGGACAGAGCGAGTCAGAGTAAGGGAGTCTCGATTTCAGCACAGCGAGGACGTAGCGAAGAGAAAGGGCGTGCAGGCAGATTTTGAGCTTAGGACGAGCAAGAGAGGAAAATAATGCAATCGGTAAAAGAGAGACAATTTTTGTAACAAAGAGAGATTGAACATTACAGAAGAATTGCCATTCAGAAGAGAAGCTTCTTTTCTATCCTATCGAGGATTGCAAGAGAGGTGTGCTAAAAAGATTTAAGAAAAAAGAGGTAGGAGCAGCATTAAAGTTTTGGACACATATTCAAGGTTACTACTTACCAGTAATAAAATGCGTCAATAACTCCCTGAGCAGCCTCTTCACTCCGCTTCCATGTACAGTTTACGTACTCCTTATTGTAATAGATACACTTCATATCATCAGCAGTGTCACCTTCGCCTACCAGTGTTTAAGTCACACATGCAACACTGTGTTAGAGCTTACAGGTATATATATATTGCATAGTTTAACCGAAATAAAACTCCAAATAACAGTTCCATTCTTACAATTCATCCAGGACCATTGGTGTAAAAAGATTTTTCTTGCAATATCTCTTACAGCTTAGTTATGCGACCAGTCTTCGCTTGATGTGAAAAGGCACTGAGTGTGCGTCAATGCAAAACTGGAGGTACAACTCGGGATTTAGTTTGCAGCAAGAGGCGTGAAACCACCTCTACAAGATTGTCTCACACTGCATGAGTTTCACACTAGGTGCGATATAGTTGCAGTCAAGTTAGTCGATGGACATCGCTTGATGCTGTGGAACAAGTGGAGAGAGTAGGAGGGGGTGCCACACGAATCATCGCCTTTACTCCAGAACTCCGAGAAGCTTGCAACGGGCGTGTCATTACTTACATGTGAAAATTGAAGGAGCGTGCTACGCTGTGTTGATACCGCAACCTTAACACGACGGTTTAAGTTGTAGTGTCACTGTGGAGTTGCATCTGCCATGACTCCAGAAGGAAGCAATGCGGTCACACATCACTTCAGTTTGAGACCGCGTCGAGTGTGGTGTCAAACCGGCTTTATAAAGACATCAGTTGGATCTTCTAAGCACTAGGATGAGGGTGAGTGTGAGCGGTGGCTGGTGAGATGGGGAAGTGTTAATGTAGATAGAGAGCGATGCAAGGTAAGTTGGTGTGAGTAAGGATGTGCAGGAGTAGGGTAGGGAAGGCAGAGTGATGGGGATATGATGAGTGGCACAGCATGATGAGTAATCATACCAACTACCAACACACAAGGGTAGGCACTTGGGTGTTTTATGCAATGTTCATGTAAAGTTTCTGTTAATGTGGTGTCAAACATTGAAACCTTTATTTTCAACATTTTGCGTTCTTGGACAGATTTGTGTGCACCTTTGGAAGTGGCTTAGTGAGTTGCAGTGAATGGTGAGACATAACGGTACCCCCCTCCACAATGGTGATGAGTGTGAAAGGAACGGCTTGGGCATTGTAGGAATGCTTTATGGTGTTGGTGTGGAGTGCTGCCAACCTGGAACATCATGTGACAGCCAGGGTGTACAACGTCAAGTGAAGTAAATCTGGCCATGGTGAGGCCATCCCTGGCCCCCCGGGCAGCAATGTGGTCGGGTGCTGATGCCCTGTGTCCTGTGCAGCATCAGTTGGTTGTGGCGAAGGTCGGTGTTGTTGTTGGTGCTGCTGGTGTGCCTGGTGCTGCTGGTGTTGGGGCTGATCGTGGTGGGATTCTGAGGACCAAGGTGAGAGAGTATAAAGGGCATCCATGCTGATGGAATAGATGGCAGGTGAAGTAGAGATGACAGAAGCGATCTGTCAATGGTGGGAGAGGTAATGAGGTCAGACTGGATGGAGACTTGTGCAAAGACTTGCAGCATTCTGAGTCTGTAGTGGAAAAGCAGTTTAGAGAAGCTAATGGCTAAGGGAACATTTCTCAATCAGCTGGGAGCTTTGACTTGACATTTTAAGCTGTCAACTCATCAGCTGATTCAATGGCCACTGACCTCCTGCCTCAGCTTCACAGACGAGGTCTAGGCACAGCGGGAAACCGGTGGGCGACCTGTCAAATTCAAAAAGCTGGGAAAAAAGCATTGTTTTGGCTGTAAACAAGCCACTAATGATTTCAATTGCCACCCCCCTGCTGCTGCGCTGGCAGACCCGACATTTGGGAAAGGCATGTGGCGGCGTGTTGACAGCTATCAGAAATTCCCACCCGACCCACCATCGATTGTGCCCGCTGACCCCTCGGAAAATTCTGCCCGAGATTGATAGGTTTTTGTTAGGAAGGGTATTAAGGGTTACGGAACCAAGGCAGGTAGATGGAGTGAAGAAACAGATCAGCCAAAATCTCATTGAATGGCTGAACAGGATCGAGAGGCTAAATGGCCTACTCCTGTTCCTGTGTTGCTATGTTCCTTTCTAAGTACCTAAGCATGGAACACAAGAAGATAATCTGGCCCTTCAACCCTTTTACCTCCACAGACCATATGCAATAGCTCTGTTGTGGATTCTACTCATACATTTGTTTAATGGTTATCTCCCCTGCTGAGAGGAAACTCAAATATTTCGGGTAATTTTCTTGAATTCATATAATCATTTTCCCCATGAGGGCACTTAAAGGGAAAGGTATTTCACTTAAACGCATCACCTTGCTATCAAAGTAATGAGTTTCTGACCCTTCTCACTTGTGCGTGCACTCAGAATGACTCCGTCAGAGACAGTAACACTGATATATTGACATATACAGGCACTAACGCAAGCTCACTAAAACAGAGAAACACTAGTACACACAGCCAGACATGTTCACACAGTCGCAGACTAGTAAATGGATATTTTCTACCTCTTTTAATTAATTCAAATGATCTAATAATCTTAAGTTTTTGGACTAAGTTTTTATTTTGCCGCGTTATTTATATTGCTTAAATTCTTGGATAATTCAGTTTTTACCCCACATGAATGACTGAATTATAAAATACACAGAGAGATAAACACAAGGATCATTCGACACACTGGCACGTATAGACATACACAATTTTACAGCGACAAACAGATAAAGATGGATGCAATGACACTCACGAACAATCAGTCACACAGATATGGAAAGACGCATTAACATAGACATACTAAAGAAAGAAAGAACTTGCATTTATATAGCGCCTTTCATGGGCCTCAGGATGTCCCAAAGCGCTTTACAGCCAATGAAGTACTTTTTTGAAGTGTAGTTACTGTTGTAATGTAGGAAACATAGCAACCAATTTGTGCACAGCAAGTTCCCACAAACAGCAATGTGATAATGACCAGTGATGTTTGTTGAGGGATAAATATTAAGCAGAACAACAACAACAACTTGTATTTAATATAGTGCCTTTAACGTAGAAAAATATCCCAAGGACACCAGGGAGAACTCCCCTGCTAATCTTCAAAATAGTGCCATGGGATCCTTTATGTCGAGCTGAGCGGGAAAACAGAGGGCCGTATATTTCGATGCCTACGGGTGTGTACGGGCTGTGTACACACCCGTAGGGACATCGGAAATGCTGGTTTCAGACAAGCGAAGCGCATGCGCTGAAAACCGGCATTTCCGATCTTGACAGATCGGACGCCTGCCCTGGAGAAGGGCCTCTGCGGGGGGAGATTTCCGCTTTCTGGAGAACCTCCGCCCGCTGAAAACCCTTAGAAATCTTACGCCTGGTAAAAGCGTAAGGCCTGCTTTTACCAGCAGAAGAGTTTAAAAAAGTAAAAAAAAAAAATTTCACTCATTTATCATTTAAAAATACTTTTTAAAAAGCTAAGTTTATTTTTAGCCCCTGTAAAAAACTTCAATTATTTTTTTCAAAAAATTTAATTTTTGTTTAAAATATTTAATTTATTGTAATTTCAACTCATTTTAAAAATGTGATTTAAAAAAAAAATTATTTAATGTTTCACTGTGTTTGGGGTGATCTCCATTCATATATTTGACGGGTCTATCTGTCAAGTGTATGAAGGGAGATTCCCTTCTTCTGTTGGCTCCCCATGGCCCACATGATCCCAGGGACGCTTGCAAACTGCCTGCGCCCCTGGGATACGTGGGCCCTGCACATTTCGAGTTTGGAGAGGCCCAGGAGCGCAAGTGTCCGCACCTCGGGAGCCCTCAGGTAAGTTCGTAGATTTTTTCCAGATCGGAGGCCTCCGCACGCGGGAAGCCTCCGATCGGAAAATACGGGCCATGGTCTCAGTTTCACTTCTCATCCAAAAGGTCGCACGTCCAACACTCCCTCAGTCCTGCACTGGAGCGTCAGCCTGCTCTCAAATCTGTGGAGTGGGACTGTGAACACACAGCCTTCTGACTCGGAGGTGAGAGTGCTACCCACTGAGCCACGGCTGATAGCGCTTTGAAATGTCTTCAAACACCACAACCCATCTAACTACATCCAATTGTTTCCAATGCAAATATTGTTGCTATTTAAAAAATAATCACTGATTTTAATCTCTAACCAATGGGAGGATTAGCAAGAAACCTCAGATTCAAACCATGACAAGTATTAGTCAATGAGGGAAATTACCGAGCAACATGTATTAATGAATTCTGCAGAATGTTATCAGATTACCTAGAAAGTGATTCGCTGTCCCATTTCCTACATGCTGGAACTCAATTGCCCAATTAGGTGAAAATCGCATCAATCCCCCACATCCAATTGCAGTCGGGTGGATAACACGAAATGCGGATGACACGACCCCAACCCGCCCCAGTATCAAAATCAAGCCTTCATCTTAAATCAATCAGCATCTTAAAGAGTAAAGACGGATTAAAGTTTCAGATGTCGACCCTTCACACTGCAGTGCAGTACTGAGGGAGTGCTGCACTGTCGGAGGCGCCATCTGTCGGATGTAACCTTAAACCGAGGCTCCCGTCTGCTCTCTCAGGTGGGCATAAAAGATCTGACGGCACTATTTCCAAGTAGAGAAGGAGAATTGTCCCCAGTGTCCTGGGGCCAATATTTATCCTTCAATCAGCATCACTAAAACAGATTATCTGGTAATTATCACATTGCTGTTTGTTGGGAGCTTGCTGTGCGCAAATCGGCTGCTGCGCTTCCTACATTACAACAGTGACTTCACTTCAGAAAGAAAAGTACTTCGTTGACTGTAAAGCGCTTTGGGACGTCCTGATGTCATGAAAGGCGCTATATAAATGCAAGTCTTACATTCCTTTCTTTTTCACCTAAAAGCTAACCTGTCTGTTTTTTTTCTTAAGAAGCTGATAAAGCGACTGGGCACTTCCAGCATTTTCCGTGTTTGTTTCAGGTTTCTGGCATTTGCAGTTTTCCTCTTTTTATTTCTACTTTAACACATAACTTTGCATCAAGAAACGAGAAACTCTTGGACCGCAAATTGAATGAAACATGCTCGAGGCATCAAAGCTGGGGTTGCGAATTGCCCACCAGTCATAGAAACCGCCTGATTTTCCTTTGAATTGGAATAAGTGCAATGCCAGTTTTGGACCTGGGTGGCAAGTCGAAAATCTATCCTATGGCAATGGAGAAGAATAGATTGAATATAATGACTGGTATTGCAACTGCAAAGGTTCCTTATGCAGCTTTGCTTTTTCTTGGTTAACATCGCCACTCAAAGTTAGTTATGGAGCCAAATGTTTAATGATACATTTGGATATTATTGAAAATAAAAAGATAAATGCTAATGACAATACTAACCTATATTTATACCATTTGCCTGTACTAAATCGACATTAATTATAAATAATAATAGCACTAACTATATGAGTATAAAGCAGTGGCATATTGCATTAACATAAGAACATAAGAATTAGGAGCAGGAATAGGCCATACGGCCCCTTGAGGCCTGCTCCACCATTCAATAAGATCATGGTTGATCTTCGACCTCAACTCCACTTTCCCGCCCCATCCCCATACCCCTTGATTCCCCATGAGTCCAAAAATCTGTCGATCTCAGCCATGAATATACTCAACGACTGAGCATCCACAGCCCTCTGGGGTAGAGAATTCCAAAGATTCTCATCCCTCTGAGTAACCATCTATCCACAGCTCTCAGTTACTTGGCGAAAGCCCATTGAGTTCAAATATATCTGTGTGAAATTTCTCCTCAAAGGATATTTGATTAGCCAAGAATCAGCTCCGCTGATTTACCTTGACTGAATAAGTCATATTCTATTCTGGGTAGATTGCCGTGATTTCTAATGGGTGTTTTGGGGGTCAACGATTCTGTCTGCTCTTTCCCCCGTGAAAATTGTAAAGTCGTTGTGCCGATAATGTTTTAGATTTGGAGTAATTGACATGTTTTCCTCCAATTGACATTCCGCGGCTTCAAAGCAATGTCACGTAAAAACCCCCACTCTAGGCTGGGAATACCAATTGGACTATTGCCAATGGTCTTACTTTCATCCTGATATTAAAATCCCTCCTTTACTCACCTTTCCGGGTGGAATGGCCACCTACCTGCTGCAGACTGACAAGGAAGGCCAGGCAGAGAGGAAGTATTAGGGCCATTTCTACAAACTGGAATGAGTTTAGCTCTCCGTGCTGCTCCTATCTCTCTCGGTGCTGCTCATTGATCTTCTGGTGGTTTGGCACGGCGTTCGTCTTTTATCAATGTGCCCTTAGGTTCTGAACCCTGGCTCAAGTCATACTTCCTGAACTCATTTCCTGTTCTAACAACGAGTCACCTTAATCATCTAAGCATCTGACTCTGGATTTTAACTGTGGTTTCTGTTGTGCAAAAGCTACTTAGCGCATTTACTGCTTGAATGCTTCCACCAGTGGTAAGTTCCACAACGAAATACGTATCTTAAAAAAGAACCCTATCTGGCTGCTGTTTGTTAAAGCAAGCAGGGTAGAGTGAACAGGGTTAGGTACACGTCAGAATTAATAGGTATCTGGGGTGGAGTTTCCGCTTTGGGCGCAATCGGGAAATTGGGCGGAAATTGCTCCTGAAATTGCGCTCGTTCGGTTGCAGTTCAATTTTCCGCTAATCACAAACGTAAAATCTTCCATGAACCAGCGCAATCAGGCAGCGCAAAAGAATGTGACCGTTTCTTTTCTGTGTATTAAAAAATATTCATTAATGTATTTCAGAGTGGTAACCTGGTGCAGTTTGATTAATACGGCTGAATGGGTTTATCAGCAACCGTAAGTGTTTTTTAATAGGAGTGTCGAGTCCACCACCTGTGAGTAACCTGATTTTAAATCACTGAAAATGAGTATACCGAACCATTTACCAGTTTCATTGGTGTACACTAATCAGTTCCTTCATAAAGTAAATGATTTTTAACTTGTAAAAACTTTTAAAAACATGCCCAGTAGTGCCTGTGCACCTCAGAAAATGAGCGCAATTTGAAGATCCTCCTCGAACAGCCGCAATCGGCGGAAACGCGTCATCCTGTTTCTTTCAATCGGAGGACATGGCCAGTTTTGCGGACGGGGCCAACTTTGGGCGAAATGATTTTTAAACCAGCGATAAAGATGGCGGAAACTCAATTTACGCTTGACGTAACTTACGCTTGAGTTTCCGCGACCTTTTGTGCCGGTTCGGCCGATTTCACCTGGATTGCGCTGATAGAACTAGCGCAAACTCTAGGCAAGGGTTAGAGTTACGGTTAGAAGGATTAAAGTTAGTTGGAATGTGGGTCAAGTCAGCAGAGTTAAGATTGGAGCTAGCAGGGTTACTGTTAGCAAGGTTACTTCTTAAGATGAGAAGTCGCACAACACCAAGTTATAGTCCAACAGATTTATTTAAAATTACAAGCTTTCGGAGCTATCGATCGCCCCTTCTTCAGGTAAAGTTACTTGTTAAGATGGTACAGTTAGAGTTAGCAGAGTTGTTAGGTTAGGGTTAGTAGGGGTAAAATTAGACTTGCGCTGGAGTTAGCAAGATTGCATCAACATTACAAAAGCAAAATACTGCGGATGCTGGAAATCTGAAATAAAAGTGGAAAATGCTGGAAACACTCAGCAGGTCAGGCAGCATCTGTGGAGAGAGAAACGGGAGTTAACGTTTCAGGTAGGTGACCCTTCGTCAGAACTGGAAGAAGTTTGAGATTTAACAGTTTTTATTGAAATGAAAACAGAAAATGTTAAAAACTGTTAAATCATAGAATCGTAGAATCATAGAAATTTACGCCACCAAAGGAGGCCATTCGGCCCATCGTGTCTGTGCTGGAAATTCCAGTCACATGTCCAGCCATGACACATCCATAGTATGCATCACGTTTTCTCAGACTCCCTTGTATTCCTGTTGTAGAAATTCTAAATAATTTCCTTATCCACTGCGCTATAAATAGTCATAATATTATTCTGCAGCAATGATATTACACTAGCCTCCCAGTGTTCTGTCAAAGTAATTCAGCATAGCATGACACTAATGCCCCTATTACACTGCACATGCGGTGCTGGGTTGCAGCATTCTGTATTGATGGCACAGACAGCAGTCAGCAGATCGGTTTTAAGCAGTGAGACCACCTGAAATAAAGGTGGTCTTACTCGTCTGGTGCTGTTGTTCACAATTTACATTAACGATTTGGACTCGGGAATCGGAAGTACGATTACTAAATTTGCAGATGACATCAAATCGGGGCGGGGGGTGGGGGGGGGGCTGTAGTTAATACACAGGAAGAATGCGACAAAATGAAGGAAAAAATTAATAAACTTGCAGAATAGCCGTTTAATTGGAAAATGAATCTCAATATAGGTAAGTGTGAGGTGGTTTTTATTTTGGTAGGAAGATTAAGGAGGCCATATACTGCTTGGATAATAAGTCTAAATGGGGTAGAGGAGCAAAGGAATCTATGGGTACAGATACACAAATCATTAAAAGTAATGACGCAGGTTAACAAGGTCATAAAAAAGGCAAACCAAGCACTGGGGTTCATTTCTAGAGGGATAGAATTGAAAAATCAGCGAAGTCATGTTAAGCGTGTATAGAACCTTGGTTAGACCACACTTCGAGTACTGTGCACAGTTCTGGTCTCCATATTATAAATAGGATATAGTGAAGATGCAAAAAAGATTCACAAGGATGATACCAGAACTGAGAGGCTATAAGTATTAGGAAAGATTGGACAGGCTAGGGCTCAATTCTCTAGAAAAGAGAAGGCTGAGGGGTGACCCAATAGAGGTCTTTAAGACAATGAAAGGTTTTGATAGGGTAGACGTGGAGAAAATGTTTCCACTTGTGGGGGAGACCAGAACTAGAGACCATAAATAAGGTAGTCACTAATAAATCCAATAGGGAATTCAGGAGAAACCTCTTTAGCCAAAGAGTGGTGAGAATGTGGAACTCGCTATCACAAGGAGTACTTGAGGCAAATAGCATAGAGGCATTTAAGGGGAAGCTAGATAAGTATATGAGGGAGAAAGGAATAGAAGGATAAGTTGATGGGGTTAGATGAAGAGGGGTGAGAGGAGGCTTGTGTGGTGCATAAACACCGGTATAGACCAGTTAGGCTGAATGGCCTCATTCTGTGCTGTAGACTAGATCTAACTCGATGTAATCCCAGGTCCAAGCAAGTCAGCTGCTTAAATTTTAAAAACTGTAAGTTCAAAAAGAACTCAGCAGGTCTGCTGTACAACCTTTAATGACAGAAAGATGTAGACTGCCCCACTAGCAATGGGAGTCAGAGCTCCGTGTAAGCATTGCTTGAGCACTGCTTTTCCCCTGCTCAGAAGCCGTGAGCGGGCAGTATTCCCGTTATAATGGGCTGAAGGATAGCAATCAGAACCCAGGATGTCGATAAAGACATCTTAAGACAGAATCTGCCCTGCTGCTCCATCAATCTTAATGGATGGAGGAGCTTGCAAACTGTTTGTGTGAAATGACTGAAGATTTTTTGAGCAATGACACATTTAGAAACTAGAAGCCAAATAAATAACAGTGGAAACCACACCAACAATAATCAACCGCGACCAACAGGGGCTTCACATGATAGAGGGAACCAGTGATGCTGAGTAATGGCCTCGGAGTTGGAAATGCACACCAACAGATCCAGTACACCAGTAGAGGAACGAGTAGCAATGGAAGTGAAACCCAAGAACTAAGAGCAGTATAGCCCAGGGAGCCACAGTGAATGCTCAACCCACCGGATCATAAGAACATAAGAAATAGGAGCAGGAGTAGGCCATTCAGCCCCTGGAGCCTGCTCCGCCATTCAATAAGATCATGGCTTATCTTTGACCTCAACTCCACTTTCCCACCCGATCTCCATATCCCTTGATTCCCCTAGAGTCCAAAAATCTATCGATCTCAGCCTTGAATATACTCAACGACTCAGCATCCACAGCCCTCTGGGGTAGCGAAATTCCTAAGATTCACCACCCTCTGAGTAAAGAAATTCCTCCTCATCTCAGTCTTATGCCCCTTATTTCTAGCCTCTCCAGCCAGGGGAAACAGCCTCTACCCTGTCAATCCCCCTCAGAATCTTATACGTTTCAATGAGATCACCTCTCATTCTTCTAAACTCCAGTGAGTATAGGCCCAATCTACTCAATCTCTCCTCATAGGACAACCCTCTCATCCCAGGGCTCAATCGAATGAACCTTTGTTGCACCGCCTCTAAGGCAAGTATATCCTTCCTTAGATAAGGGGACCAGAATTGTGCACAGCACTGCAGGTGTGGTCTCACCAAAGCCCTGTACAATTGTAGCAAGAGCAGGGCAGATGACGGAGCTCATCTGAGGCACTGCTGTAGCGAGGCGAGGAACACACAATATTGGGGGAAGGAGCAGGAGCCTGAGGTGCTCACCCAATCTCGTCCAGCAAGGAGTGTTGGAGGAGTCCTAAAGAATGAGTGGGGTCAGTGACCACAGGAAGCAACTGGAAAGAAGCAAAGCAAAGGACGTTCTGCGGCAATGGAACAGAATCCAAAGCAGGATGGCAAGCAGCAGGAGCAGATCCAAGCGAGCTCAGCGTGGAATGAAAAATTCCCGGCAGAGGAGCAGATAACTGAGGACATAAGAACAGATCAGGTATTAGAATAAAGGTAGTCTAGTAGAGAATACAAAGAAAAAAGACTTGCTTTTATATAGCATCTTTCATGACCTCAGGATGCCCCAAAGGGCTTTACAGCCAATTAATTACTTTTGGAGTGTAGTCACTGTTATAATGTAGGAAACGCAGGAGCCCAATTTGCACACAGCAAGTCCCACAGACAGCAATGTGATAGTGACCAGATTATCACATTAGTGATGTTGGTTGAGGGATAAATATTGGCCAGGACACCGGGGGTAACTCTTCTGCTCATCTTTGAAATCTTTTACATCCACCTGATCGGGCAGACAGGGCCTCAGTTTCACATCTCATCTGAAAGATGGCACCTCCAATAGTGCAGTGCTCCCTCAGTACTGCATTGGAGTGTGAGGCTAGATCTTTGTGCTCAAGTCTCTGGAGTGGGATTTGAACCCACAACCTTCTGGCAACATAGGAACATAGGAACAGGAGGAGGCCATTCAGCCCCTTGAGCCTCTTCCGCCATTCAATGAGATCGTGGCTGCTCTGTGATCTAACTCCATATACACCCACCTTTGGCCCATATCCCTTAATACCTTTGGTTAACAAAAAGCTATCAATCTCCCATTTAAAATTAACAATTGATCTAGCATCAATTGTCGTTTGCAGGAGAGTTCCAAACTTCTATCAACCGTGGCTAACAAGGGAAATTAGGGATAGCATAAGATCCAAGGAGAGGGCATATAAATTGGCCAGAAAAAGCAGCAAACCTGAGGATTGGGAGCAGTTTAGGATTCAGCAAAGGAGGACAAAGGGATTAATTAAGAGGGGGAAAATAGAGTATGAGAGTAAGCTTCCAGGGAACATAAAAACTGACTGTAAAAGCTTCTATAGATATGTGAAGAGAAAAAGATTGGTGAAGTCAAGCATAGGTCCCTTGCAGTCAGAATCAGGGGAATTTATAATGGGGGACAAAGAAATGGCAGACCAATTAAATACATACTTTGGTTCTGTCTTCACAAAGGAGGACACAAATAAACTCCCAGAGATGTCGGGGAACATAGGGTCTAATGAGAGGGAGGAACTGAATGAAATCAGTATTTGTAGGGAAATGGTGTTAGGGAAATTGACGGGATTGAAGGCCGATAAATCCCCAGGGCCTGATAATCTACATCCTAGGGTACTTAAGGAAGTGGCACTAGAAATAGTAGATGCATTGCTGGTCATTTTCCAAAATTCTATAGACTCTGGAACAGTTCCCATAGATTGGAGGGTAGCTAATGTAACCCCACTATTTAAAAAAGGTGGTAGAGAGAAAATGGGGAATTATAGACCGATACGCCTGACATCAGTAGTGGGGAAAATGCTAGAGTCCATTATAAAAGATGTAATAGCAGAGCACTTGGAAAACAGTGACAGGATCAGACAAAGTCAACATGGATTTACAAAAGGTAAATCATGCTTGACTAATCTACTGGAATTTTTTGAGGATGTAACTGGTAGAATAGATAAGGGAGAACCAGTGGATGTGGTGTATTTGGACTTTCAGAAGGCTTTTGATAAGGTCCCGCATAAGAGATTAGCGTGCAAAGTTAAAGCACATGGGATTGGGGGTAAGGTACTGACTTGGATAGAAAACTGGTTGGCAGACAGGAAGCAAAGAGTTGGAATAAACGAGTCTTTTTCCGAGTGGCAGGCAGTGACTAGTGGGGTACCGCAGGGATCGGTGCTAGGACCCCAGTTATTCACAATATATATTAATGATCTAGAAGAGGGAACTAGATGTAATATCTCCAAGTTTGCAGACGACACAAAGCTGGGTGGGCGTGTGTGCTGTGAGGAGGATGCAGAGAAATTCCAGTATGATTTGGACAGGTTGGGTGATTGGGCAAATGCATGGCAGATGCAGTATAATGTGGATAAATGCGAGGTTATCCACTTTGGTGGCAAAAACAGGAAGGCAGATTATTATCTGAACAGCAATAGATTGGGAAAAGGGGAAGTGCAACGAGACCTGGGTGTCCTTGTGCACCAGTCGCTGAAGGTAAGCATGCAGGGGCAGCAGGCGGTTAAGAAGGCAAATGGTATGTTGGCCTTCATAGCGAGTTATTCGAGTACAGGAGCAAGGATGTCTTGCTGCAGTTGTACAGGGCCTTGGTGAGACCACACCTTGAGTATTGTGTGCAGTTTTGGTCGCCTTATCTGAGGAAGGATGTTCTTGCCATGGAGGGAGTGCAGCGAAGATTCACCAGACTGATACCTGGGATGGCAGGAATGACATATGAAGAGAGATTGGGTCGATTAGGCTTATATTCGCTGGAGTTTAGAAGAATGAGAGGGGATCTCATTGAAACTTATAAAATTCTAACAGGACTAGATAGACTAGATGCAGGAAGGCTGTTCCCGATGGCGGGGGAGTCCAGAACCAGGGGTCACATTCTAAGGATAAGGGGTAAGCCATTTAGGACAGAGATGAGGAGGAATTTCTTCACCCAGAGAGTGGTGAACCTATGGAATTCTCTACCACAGAAGGCAGTTGAGGCCAATTCATTAAATATATTCAAGAAGGAGTTAGATATATTTCTTAAGGCTAAGGGGATCAAGGGATATGGGGAGAAAGCAGGGACAGGGTACTGAATTTGGATGATCAGCCATGATCGCATTGAATGGCCGAGCAGGCTCGAGGGGCCGAATGGCCTACTCCTGCTCCTATCTTCTATGTTTCTATGTTGCCATAGCTATCTGGAATAATCTTCAATGCCTGAAATACACATAATTACTCAGACGGATAATATAAAAGGATGTTGTGTGACACTAGGATGAAGAAGACGGGAAAGGCTTTCATGAGTTGAAAAGACTGATCAACATCTACAAGCTATTCTGATGATCCCGAAAACCCTGTCAATTTTCCAATGGATGTGTTGGCAGGTGGACTGGGAACAGTACTTCAACAAGAAAAAGTGTCAGCCACAGATACATCAATGATTCAAGCATATATAGTCCCAATTTTAGCATAACTGTTTTACACTCTATGCAACCTCGCGCTCCAGTGAAGTCAGTAGATAGTAAAATCAGGGCGGGGGGTGGCGGGGGAGGTGGGGTGGGGGGTGGGGGTTGTAAAACAAATGTCCGATTTGGAACCACTCTGCTCCCGCTGGAGCGGGTCAGGTTAAAATTGGGGCTATAACATCAATTGAGATTTTACCATTTTCTGCTCACTGATTTCTGATGACAAGCCACTGGGGCTACACAGACAATGCAATGTACTGGAACAAAGGAGGGGCTGCAAGCAACAAGAAGGATGATCACAAGTCAGGTCACAGTAGATACTGAATTGCCATCTACAAGATGCACTGCAGCAACTCGCCAAGGCTTCTTCGGCAGCACCTCCCAAACCCGCAACCTCTACCACCTAGAAGGACAAGGGCAGCAGGCGCATGGGAACACCACCACCTCCAAGTTTCCCTTCAAGTCACACACCATCCTGACTTGGAAATATATCGCCATTCCTTCATCGTCGCTGGGTCAAAATCCTGGAACTCCCTCCCTAAAAGCACTGTGGGAGCACCTTCACCACACGGACTGCAGCGGTTCAAGAAGGTGGCTTCTCAAGGGCAATTAGGGATGGGCAATAAATGCTGGCCTTGCCAGCGACGCCCACATCCCATGAATGAATAAAAAAACTTCTAAGAGAAATGAGATACTCAAAATCATTGTATTAGATTCACCCGGGAATGGATAAAGTGCAAGAAGTGAGCCAGAGAAGTTCTATTTTGACTTCAGCTGTCAGCCCAGATAAAGCATATGACATGTGCAATATAGAATGCTAAAGTTAAATGAACATATGAAACCTCACGAAGCACGCAACTACAGGAGATGGTTGAATGCATCTTTCTCGAGTTAGACACTGACGATTATCTACTCACAGTAGATTTTTGCTTCAAATTCTTTCAAAGTGTCCAAATTGAGAGGTACAAGGATCACATCTGTCATAACACAGTGTACAGCACGGATTGCTTGACATTGCATGAGTGATGAAGTCGTGTCTGATAATAAGCCTCAGTATGATAGAAAGTCTAGTTTGTTGAGGCATTACCAATTCATAAAACCAAAAATCCTGCAGTCAAAAGGAATGTCTCAAAAGGCAATGTCAATGTGGCTCAGTTGGTAGCAGACTCATCTCCGTGTTAAAAGATTATTGAACCCCACACCTGGAATTCAGCGCAGTATTGAGGGAGTATTGCATTGTCAGAGGTTCTACCCTTCAGATAATAAGTGGAACCATATGGTTGCGTCAACCTTTTTCGATGAACATTAACGATCTTAAGGCACAATTCAGAGAAGGACACAGAAATTCTCTGATCATAGAATCATAGAAATTTACAGCACAGAAGGAGGCCATCGTGTCCGTGCCGGCCGACAAAGTGCTATCCAGCCTAATCCCACTTTCCAGCTCTTAGTCCGTAGCCCCGTAGGTTACGGCAGTTCAAGTGCACATCCAAGCAATTTTTAAATGTGGTGAGGGTTTCTGCCTCTACCACCCTTTCAGGCAGTGAGTTCCAGACCCCCACAACCCTCTGGGTGAAGAAATTTCCCCTCAAATCCCCTCTAAGCCTCCTACCAATTACTTTAAATCTATGGCCCCTGGTTGTTGACCCCTCTGCTAAGAGAAATAGGTCCTTCCTATCCACTCTATCTAGGCCCCTCATAATTTTATACACCTCAATAAGGTCTCCCCTCAGCCTCCTCTGTTCCAAAGAAAACAAACCCAGCCTATCCAATCGTTCCTCATAGCTAAAATTCTCCAGTCCAGGCAACATCCTCGTAAATCTCCTCTGTACCCTCTCTAGTGCAATCACATCTTTCCTGTAATGTGGTGACCAGAACTGCACGCAGTACTCTAGCTGCGGCCTAACCAGTGTTTTATACAGTTTAAGCGTAACCTCCTTGCTCTTGTATTCTATGCCTCAGCTAATAAAGGCAAATATCCCGTATGCCTTCTTAACCACCTTATCTACTGTCTTGCTACCTTCAGGGATCTGTGGACATGCACTCAAGGGTCCCTTTGTTCCTCTACACTTCTCAGTGTCCTACCATTTAATTGTGTATTCCCTTGCCTTGTTAGCCCTCCCCAAATGCTTTACCTCACCCTTCTCCGGATTGAATTTCATTTGCCACTGTTCTGCCCACCTGACCAGTTCATTGATATCTTCCTGCAGTCGACAATTTCCCCGTAATCAATTCCACCAAAAAATCTGATTAACTGGTCATTTATCTCACTGTGAGAATTTGCTGATGCAAAATGGCTGTCACATTTGTTTACAATACAAGAGACCCTGCACTTCAAGCGCAATTCATTGGGAGATGTTTCAACATGATAAAGTGCTATATAAATGCAAATCTTACAATGGAATCTACTAAGCAAATATTGAATAAATCCAAGTCTGATGAAAAAGATCTGATTACACCAAGGCTACCACAACATGTTAGGTGATGACATACAATTAGCTACTGAACTGGGACTGGGAAGATGGGATGTTGGTGATCCCTGGACAGGGCCAGAACCTGGTTTGAAATGGAAATTAAAATCACGCGGTTTCTATAACGGGAGGCCGATCCGCGACGTCAGTTTTACACCGGGTGTCAAGTTGAAATTCGGCCCTTTGAAGTTTCGATTAAGCGCAATCAAAGAAGAAAGAAGATGATATGCAGAGCTAGGCAACTATGGCATATTCAGAGAAGCTTACATTTCTCCAGCATCTTTCACAGCGTCAGGATGTCCCAAGCACTTTATAGCCACTTGATTACCTCTGAGGTGTAGTCGCTGGCGATTTACTTTCACACAGCAAGATCCCACAGAACGCCAATGAGCAGGCAGACAGAGCCTCAGGTTAACCTCTCATCTGAAAAGCAGCTTCGCCAACAATGCAGTATTCTCTCAATTGAAGCATCAGCCTAGATGATGTGCTTAAGTCCTGGCATATCCAACTCAAAGCTAAGAGGGCTACCATTGAGCCAAAGTGGACACTAAGCACAGGCATTTTAAAAATTAAGCATATGGTTGGCAGCCATCAGGATGTAAAATGTGCAGCCAGTACAAAATAATACTGAGCACAACTGTCATTATGACTAATATAGAATGACAGGATCTGCAAGCCACTTAATTTGGGTGATGTTATTGAAATACTTTAATGTAACATAATACTTACTGAAAATACAGCAGAACAAGCTTATTCGTTATTATATATGTTCACCATTGTATATACTAAGTGTTGCCAATATGCCTAAATGTTCCCAAATCAAAATCCCGATCAACCAAAAAGCGAATGATGAAAGGAAAAAAAAACACAAATGTCCAGAGAGACTGAAATATGTGAAGAATTTATCTTGAAATAATTTTTTTTTAAAAACAACTCTACAAAAACAGGCACCGTAGAATCCCTTCAACGAACTAACCCTGTGGGTTGGTAGTAACAAATTCGTTAGCATGGTCGTACAAAATATCTTTACCTGCTATTTTAATGCACCCATTCATCTTAAACAGGCTGATGGCTTTATTAAAATAGCAGAGGAATTTGATAGTAATGTGTTGACACATTCATTCTTATCGTCACAATGTGCGGCTTCAACCTCAAAGGTCTCAGACAGGTTTTGTTACAAAATCAAGTTAGTTCGTTGAAGGGATTCTACGGTGCCTGTTTTTGTAGAGTTGCTTTTAAAAAAAATTTATTTCAAGATAAATTCTTCACATATTTCAGTGTCTCTGGACACATGGCTCCGCTCAGTTAAACCCTTCCGTTCTCAATGTCTGCTGCCAGACCTCCACCAAGACCTGTTGGTCACCTGGCAGATGGGCTAATAAAGAGTCCCTCTCAGGTCAGACTATCTAGTCCAATTTTCCTTCTGTTCCCCACTAACTAGCCAGGAAATTTCCTGAGTAGTAGTAACTACTTCAACTGAATTCAGGGACTGAGTGATACAGCGGATTAAACCTGTGCCCTCCCGCTTGAAAATGTTAGCGGTTCATTACCCAGTCACCTTGCTGCCACTAATATGGTAACTTGGGAATTGAGTTCCACAGTTTTGCAGAGAATGGAACAACAATTTGCTACTTGAACAACTTATTTTTTTAAGAGGAATATTTAGAACATTTTTGCAGATTTATTTCAGATGACCTACCACTGTACAAGAATCACATAGTGTGGAAACAGATAAGCTAAGAACAGAAAGGGGGTATATGTGCACACATCGTTGAAGGTGGCAGGGCAGGTTGAGAAATCAGTTAAAAAAGCATACAGGATCCTGGGCTTCATAAATAGAGAGGTCGCACAACACCAGGTTATAGTCCAACAGTTTTATTTGAAATCACAAGCTTTCGGAGCTATCGCTCCTTCCTCAGGTGAAGTAAATTTACTTCACCTGAGGAAGGAGCGATAGCTCCGAAAGCTTGTGATTTCAAATAAAACTGTTGGACTATAACCTGGTGTTGTGCGACCTCTCAATTTTGTCCACCCCAGTCCAACACCGGCATCTCCGCATCACATTCATAAATAGAGGCATAGAGTACAAAAGCAAAGAAGTTATGATGAAACTTTATAAAACACTGGTTCGCCCTCAACTGGAGTATTGTGTCCAATTCTGGGCACCACATTTTAGGAAGGATGTGAAGGCCTTAAGGAGGGTGCAGAAAAGATTTATGAGAATGGTTCCAGGGATGAGGGACTTCAGTTACGTGGATAGACTGGAGAAGCTGCGGTTGTTCTCCTCAGAGCAGAGAAGGTTGAGAGGAGATTTGATCGAGGTGTTCAAAATCATGAGGGGTCGAGACAGAGTAGATAGAGAGAAACTGTTCCCATTGGCGGAAGGGTCGAGACCCAGAGGACACAGATTTAAGGTGATTGGCAAAAGAACCAAAGGCGGCATGAGGAAAAACTTTTTTATGCAGCGAGTGGTTATGATCTGGAATGCACTGCCTGAAAGGGTGATGGAGGCAGATTCAATTGTGGCTTTGAAAAGGGAATTGGATAAATATCTGAAGGAAAAACATTTGCAGGGCTATGGGGAAAGGGCGAGGGGAGTGGGACTAGCTGAGGTGCTCTTGCAGAGAGCCGGCACAGGCTCGACAGGCCAAATGGCCTCCTTCTGTGCTGTAACCATTCTATGATTCTATGATTCTATGAAAACGTTAGATTTGCATTTAAACATCTTCTCACACCTCTCAGAAATATTGCAAAGTAAATTGCTTTGAAATGCAGTGACAGAGCAAAGACCTCAGCAAAACTGCAATTATTTACTCACCAAGATGCCACAAATAGCAATGAAATGAATGGGCAATTGATCTGTTTTCAATACAGCCCACACTGCATATAGAGGGTGCGTTCGTGCCAAGGCATTTTGCCTGCTATACGCGGTGGACCAATGCAATGATGTGACTTCTGAAGCTGCCTGAAGTCTCCCCTTTCCAACTGCTGGGGAACGGACAGGCTAGGACATGTGCAACGTGGTGCATTTTCTTACAGGTAATTTTTAACAGTGCGGACAGCCGATGGAGACTTCAGGGCACTGATAACAACTACGGGATGTCAACTAACCACTGACTGAAGTCTCCACTTACCGTAATTGTTAACAGTGCAAACAGCTGATTTCTTTTTATTCATTCTCGGGATTTGTGTGTCACTGGCAAGGCCATCATTTATTGCATATCCATAGTTGCCCTTGAGAAGGTGGCGATGAGCCTTCTTCTTGAACCGCTGCAGTCCGTGTAGTGAAGGTACTCCCATAGTGTTGTTAGGTAGGTAGTTCCAGGATTTTGACCCAGTGACAATGAAGGAACAGCAATATACATCCAAGTCGGGATGGTATGTGACTTGGAGGGGAACTTGGAGGTGGTGGTGTTCCCATGCACCTACAGAGAAGTGTGAGGTGATGCATTTTGGCAGAAGGAACAGGGAGAGGCAATATACACTTAATAGCACAGTTTTAAAGAGTGTGCAGGGACAGAGGGACCTGGGAGTTAATGTGCATAGGTCCCTGAAGGTGGCGGGACATATTGAGAGAGTGGTTAGCAAAGCATATGGGATCTTGGGTTTCATAAATAAAGGTATTGAGTACAAAAGTAGAGAAGTTATGCTGAACCTTTATAGGTTAGGCCACAACTGGAGTATTGCGTCCAGTTCTGGTCACCACACTTTAGGAAGGATGTGAAGGCACTTGAGAGGGTGCAGAGGAGATTTACCAGAATGGTTCCGGGGATGGGGGATCTTAGCTACAAGTACAGGTTGGAGAAGCTGGATTTGTTTTCATTAGAGCAAAGGAGGTTGAGGGGTGATTTGATTGAGGTGTAAAAGATTCTGACGGGTAGGCTAGACAGGGAAAGGCTGTTCCCACTAGTTGATGGTACAAGCACTAGGGGACACAGATTTAAGGTTTTGGGCAAGAGATACAGGGGGTTGTGAGGAAAAACTTTTTTACGCAGCGAGTGGTGAGGACCTGGAACTCGCTGCCGATGGAAGTGGTGGAAGCGGAGACACTCAATGTTTTCAAGGGGAGACTGGATAGGCACTTGAGGGAAATAAACTTGCAGGGCTACGGGGATAGAGTGGGGGAATGAGACTGACTGGATTGCTCTACAGAGAGCCAGCACGGACTCAATGGGCCGGATGGCCTCCTTCTGTGCCGTTATGACTCTATGGCCGCGATCTTACCTTTCGGTGCGAGTTGGGAGCGAGGCTGCTACCTTCCGGGTTCCGTTCCCGCCCCCAACGATGTCCGACGTTATTTTGCGTCAATTGGCCTTGTTAGGCCCACCCTGCGGGCTTGCTGGCCAATTAAGAGAAAGCCGGTGTCAGATGACGTCAGTTGATGATGCGTCATCTGCCGGTTTTGTTAAAGGGGCCGCGCACATTTTTTTTTGACAGGTGATTTTTCAGTGTTTGACAGCATTGAGGTGCTGCAAACACTGCCAATCACTGTACAAAGGTGTGCCCTTTCACCCAGGCTCTCCAGTGACTCTCCTTGGGATAAAACAGATGGCAGCTGCAATTGAGGTTACAGAAGCGATCTGTCACTGGTGAGATAGGTTCTCCCAATGAGGTCGGACTACACAAACACTTCGAACCTTGTTACCTACAGAAAAGTCTAAATACATTAAAAATTATTTTCACAACATTTTCTTACCTCTGAAACTCACCAGTGTACCATTGGATCCTTCACACCACTTCTGCAGCTGTCACAATGCACAAACATTACAGTAGACCCACAGCACGCCACACTTACCCTGGCGTGGTGTCCGGACATCAGTGAGCCCGCAGTCCACCTGTCAAAATTGAAAAAAAGCCTCTTAACTGCCTGTTAACTACCTGTTAACAAGCAATTAAGTGCCTATAATCCTCTTCCCGCCACTAGGTGTCGGGTCCCTGCGCAAATCTGGGACCCAACACTTGGGAAGATTGATTGGAGGCGGGTTGACAGCGGGTTCAGGACCCGCTGTCAATCTTTGCAATTTTGCCAGCAGTCCCGTCTCCAAACCCGCCCCCTGAGCGCCGGCAAAATTCCCCCCTATGACTCTATGGCCTGCTGCCCTTGTCCTTCTAGGTGGTAGACGTCGCGGGTTTGGGAGGTGTTGTCAAAGAAGCCTTGACGAGTTGCTGCAGTGCATCTTGTGGATGGTACACACTGCAGGATACACGGCAGCAATTCAGCGACTCCAACCCACCCATTTTCAGCTGTTAAAATTCAGCCCATATGTGTCTCAGAATGCAACCAGTTGAGTCAAGCTGACCTCAACATCTTTATCACTTTTATCATCCAAGATTTGAACAAAAGACAATATGACAGGTGCGGTCTGTGTCAGATAAAAGATGGCACGAATGACAAAGTCAAAAAGTACGCTTCAAACCACTATCTTTGTGCTGATTCCATAAGATCAAAATCAATATTCCACCAACTTGAATCAACTCTTCATAAACTGGGACTCGTACTTTTAGTGGTAAGAGCCCACCCTTGCAACGGCCCCTGGTGCTGGTCTATGTACTCCATAAATACTTCATTAGAAATCATCTACACTAAATGAGTGAGGCTGCTGCTAGGAAATGTGCTTTACCCCTCCAGTGAACGACTCAAGCTGCAGAAGCAGTGACGTTGTAAACCCATGAAAATCTGGGTCTGTCACTCTGCCATTGGGACCAAGTGCCCCTTGTCATGTAAGCTGCACCTTAAAGGGGAGGGGTCCTGCTCGTCTCCACTCCATAAACGTGGACTCCTCCAAAACTCGGCTGCCCATATCCTAACCTGCGCCAAGTCCCATTCATCCATCACCCCTGTGTTTGCTGACCTGCTTTGGCTCCAGTCCAGCAACACCTCGATTTTAAAATTAGCATTCCTTGTTTTCAAATCCCTCCATGGTCTCGCTCCTCGTGATCTTTGTAACCTCCTCCATCCCTACAACCCTCTGAGATCTCTGCGCTGCTCCAATTCTGACCTCTTGCGCATCCCTGATTTTAATCATTCCACCTTTGGCAGTCGTGCCTGGGCTTTAAGCTCTGGAATTCCCTTCCTAAGCTTCTCCACCTCTCAACTTCACTCTCTTCCTTCAAGACCCTCCTTTAAAACTACATTTTTGACCAAGCTTTTGGTCACCTGTCCTAATATCTCCTTATCTCGCTCAGGGTCAAATTTTGTTTGCTATCGCTCCTGTGAAGCGCCTTGGGATGTTTTATTATGTTAAAGGTGTGCTATATAAATACAAGTTGTTGTTCTGCTCCTCTATAGTTTCTCCCTATCTATTCTGTCAAAAAACCCTTCATAATTTTGAACACCTCCATTAAATTTCCCCTCTGCTCGAAGGAGAATGTGTAGTCAGCCATGGGATCTATATTTGAACAACTCGGGACTGAATTTCCATAGACTTGTGGCCATATAAAGAGGAATATCTGGACAGGAGGGCGACAGAAATTGGGGCGAGATTCCTCATATTGATGGCCAAAAGAGATGGTATTCAGCTTCCAGCTAGTAAGGATAAATGAAGTAAAGAGGAAAATTGGGTGGCAGGTTAATAGTTTTTTAGGTTTGTTGACACTCTCCCTTGTTCGCCAACACTCACCGTCTTCCATGACAGTAGTTCTCGATGGTTGAAACCCAGAAATGGGGGGAAACCAGAAACCTGATGGTGGAACCATTTGAATCACTTGCACTCACTGTTACTTTAGATGGAAACACAGCAGCCATCATGCATTCGGAGATCCTGTTATTTGTCACTGCTAGTTTTGTTTCTTATATATGTTACGATAATTGATATTACCAGTGTCATGAGAGAGCCAGTACACAATAAAGTAGAAAAAGTATAAGAGACAATTATAAACAGAGAGAGTACAGTTAAATGCCAACGGAGTAGGGTAATTTTCTGAAGCTAGCTGGGATAATTTAATTCCAAATCAATAAACTCAGATGAACTTAGTCAGCTCTTTCTCTAAGTTTTATTTAAGATATGGTTGAGTTAAGTCTAAGGCCGGAATTTTGCCGGCGCTCAGGGGGCGGGTTTGGAGGTGGGATATCTGGCAAAATCGCAAAGATTGACAGTGGGTTGGAAACCACTGTCAACCCGCCTCCAATCAATCTTCCCAAGTGTCGGGTCCCCGCTTTGCGACACCTAGCGGCGGGAAGAGGATTATAGCCACTAAACTGCTTGTTAAAGGTTGTTACCAGGCAGTTAACAGGCTTTTTCCAATTTTGACACTTCTACTGGGGGCTTCCTGACGTCCGGACATCACGCCAGGTAAGTGTGGCGTGTTGTGAGTCTGCTGTAATGTTTCTGCATTGATGACAGCTGCCGAAGTGGTGTGAAGGATCCAATGGTGCACTGGTGAGTTTCAGAGGTAAGAAATTGTTGGGAAATTCATTTTTAATGCATTTAGACCTTTCTGTAGGTAACAAGTTTTGAATTGGCTGTCTATTCCCACCTCATTGGGAGAACCTCTCTCACCAGTGACAGATCGCTTCTGTAACCTCACCTGCAGCTGCCATCTGTTCTAGCCTAAGGAGGGAGTCACTGGAGAGCCTGGGTGCAAGAGCTCACCTGTGAACAGTCATTGTCAGTGTTTGCAGCACTTCAATGCTGTCAAACACTGAAAAATCAACTGTCAAAAAAAATTGTGCATGGTCCCTTTAAGAAAACCGGCAGATGACGCGTCATCAAATGACGCCATCTGACACTGGCTTCCTCTTAATTGGCCAGCAAGCCCGCAGGGTGGGCTTAACAAAGTCAATTGACGTAAAATTACGTCTGTGGGTCGGATGTAGTTGGGGGCGGGACTGGAACCCGGAAGGCAGCTGACCCGCTCCCAAGCCGCCTCGAAGCATAAAATCACGGCCTAAGAATCAAATTGACCGTCCAGAGTCATTGGGGCAGAAATTCGGGTCCCCACGGGTGAGAACGCGCTGTGTACTCACCTGTAGGGCCACCGGAAGTGCCGGTTTCGTGCATGCAATGCGCATGCACGGGAAACCGGAACTTCCGGTCTCGTGAAAGAAGGGTTGAGGGTCAACCATGTACGCCGGAGAGGCAGCGCGCATGCAGCGAACTTCCGTTTTTTTTACAGGTTTTGGAGTGAGGGTAAGTCCCTGGCAGCTGCGCGGGGAAAAAGCAGGCGCAAGGCCTGCTTTTAACAAGGTAAGTGGTGAATTAACTAAAATTAAAACATTTTTTCCACAGCTTTATTATTTTTAAATACTTTAAAGAAAGGTAAGTTTATTTTTAGCCCCATTAAAAACTGTAATTAATTTTTTCAAAAATTTAAATTATTGTTTAAAATAATAATTTTATGTAATTTATAGTTATTTTTAAAATGTGATGTTTTTTTTTAAATGTATTTGAAGTTTTAGTTAGGTTTTGGGGCCGATCTCTATTCATAGATTTGACAGGTCTTCCTGTCAAATCTATGAATGGAGATTCCCTGCTCCGATTGGCTCCCCATGGCCCACGTGATCCCAGGGGACGCTTCGAACTAACTGCGCCCCTGGGATACGCAAGCACTGCGCGCCGGCAGCTGGAGGAAGCCCAGGATCGGAATGCCACGCGGGCCCAGAGCACAACGGCAGGCGCGCTAGGTAAGTGCAGGTTGGGGGCTTGCACCCGCGGGAAGCCTCTGACCCGAATTTCTGGCCCATTATTAATACTTTGGACTGAAGAATTAATCCAGAACGGTCACTGTGAAATAACTTTTGGATATCAAACTCAAAGTTTGTAGCAAAAAGTTGTCTGTCCAAATGAAGTAGAAAAAAGACTGACCCTGAACTGTGGGTCAATGGCTGTAAGGAATGATCCAGCAGTGAGGGACGGTGAGCTTTATTACTTTTGAGAGTAAGTCCAACACCGCCTTCAGTATGCCAGTGCAGCCTTCGGTCGCCTGAGGAAGGGAGTGTTTGAAGACCAGGACTTCAAACCCAGCACCAAGCTCATGGTCTACAGAGCAGTAGTGATACCCGTCCTCCTGTATACCTCAGAGACATGGACCATGTACAGCAGGCACCTCAAAGCACTGGAGGGGTACCACCAATGCTGCCTCCGCAAGCTCCTGCAAATCCATTGGCAGGATAGGCGCACCAACGTCAGTGTTCTCGCTCAGGCCAACATCCCCAGCATCGAAGCTTTGACCACGTTCGATGTATGAGCCACATCGTCCGCATGTCCGATATGAGACTCCCAAAACAAGTGTGCTACTCGGAGCTCCGACACAGCAAGAGAGCCCCAGGTGGGCAGAGGAAATGCTTCAAGGACACCCTCAAAGCCTCCTTGAAAAAGTGCAACATCCCCACCGACACCTGGGAATCCCTGGCCCAAGGCCGCTCAAAGTGGAGGAGAAGCATCCGGGAAGGCGCCGAACACCTCGAGTCTCTTTGCTGGGAGTAAGCGGAAGCCAAGCGCAAACAGCGGAAGGAGCGCGCGTCAACCCAAGAACCCCACCCACCCACCCCTTCAACCACCGTCTGCCCCACCTGTGACAGAGACTGTAGGTCCTGCATTGGACTCATCAGTCACCTGCGAACTCATTTTTAGTGTGGAAGCAAGTCATCCTCGGTTCTGAGGGACTGCCTAAGAAGAAGAAGATTACTTTTGAGAGGGGACAATTTTGGGCAACTACCATTCTTCTGGTTTCAAGAATTTAAGTGATAAAAGGTCAAGAAGGTTGAGTTTTTTTTTGATTTAATTGAAGTTTTCAATGTTTGAAAAGGTTAACAATGTTGATTCAGGCAAATTATTTGTCGAGTGTAATTAAAGGACTGGTCTATACATTGAAATGTAAATAAGCAAGGCTTCCCAATAATATTAAGAAGATGGTCCTAATACCTCCTTCTTTGGCTCGATGTCAAATTTTGTCTGATAACGCTCCTCTGAAGCGCCCTGGGACATTTTACTATGCTAAAGGTGCTATATAAATGCACATTGTTGTTGTTGATATAGTTTCTACCCTGTTTCATTGTTGTAGCCTATTTCTCAAGAAACACAGGATCTAAATTAGCTTTAGATAAAGCAGACCCTTCATCCCATTTGACTTCATCTGTCCAGACTACCAAACCCTATCACCCTCCTGTTCTTTCTAACACTATATCTAACTGTATTCTAAATGAGTCCAATATCCTGTTTCAATCACTGGCCTGTTTGGCTGAGTGGTGACAATCTTACCTCTGAATCAGAGGGTTGTGAGGTGAGGTTCCATGCCAAGACTTGGACGAGTAATTTAGGCTGACGCCTCAATGCACTACTGCATTGTTAATAGTGCAGTCTTTTAGGATGACAATGTTAAAACGAAACACACTATACATATATCGCAATTGCAGGCAGCACTGCTATTAAGTCCTTCTCACCCCAAAGTATCAAGGGCAAAATGGCAACAGGATAATGCAACCACTTTGTAGTCACTTCCCACTGCCTGGCTTTCCATAGGAGTGTTTATAAAGGACTAACAATTGTAAGCATGGCAGCTTGGCAGCTTTCATAGCAATACTTCAATCCAAATGAAGTACCCACTGCAATCTACATGTGACTCATCTTCAGCAGTGAAAAGGATTCAGGGAGAGTTCGTAAAAATTATTGGTGGGCTTAGCATAATTTAAACATTCAGGGCTGGATTTTGTCAGCCCCGAGGAGGCGGGACTGCCGATAAAGTTGCAGAATTTAGTAAAAAAAAATGTGGATTATAAGGAGAAGGAAGGACTAGAAGTCAGAAGTTACACAGTTCTGAGGAAAAGTTCACAGATCAAAAGTACTTTATTGACTGTAAAGCGGTTTGGGACATCCAGAGGTCATGAAAGATGCTTCATAAATGCAAGTCTTTCTTTCTTTATGCTTGCCAATGAAGTACAGCCACTTATGGAACTGTAGCCCCAGCAAGAAGTAGCATCTTCAAGAAAAGTGGGGAGAATTATAGTATGGGGTGTGGGTGCGGGGAGGGTGGGAGCGGGGAGGCGCTCAGCTCCAACTTTACTTAGTTCTCTACCTCTAATTCCAATGCAAAGCACGTTGACTCATTCATTCTAACATTAATAAGCTCAACCAGCTTTTACGTCTCCCGATGTTCACACACCATTCGACCTCAGACAACATCGGCACTTAAAATATTCAAAAAAATGTGTTCATAATTTCCTAAAATAACAACTACCTTAGGAGTGAGTTAAAGGTCACAGTTGAATCTCAGGATTGAGACAATGCCAATAAATCACCAGAGCTTCACTCTTGTCAACTTCGAACATCATCTCAATACCTTGGTTGTGTTACAACCTTTGCATTACAAATTTCTCCTGGGCATTTGTTATTGTATGTTTTGTACAAATGAAACCAATGTCTTGGAAGCAAACAGGCATGTAACTGGTCAGTACAGAACTACCATCAGCAGCTATTACCGGAGAATTCAACTGAATGCTTTAATGGTAACAGCAAACATCTGGAACACAATATCGAGGCCTATGTAAGGAAATAATTCCATCATGGCTTTAATTTAACTTGCCCCGGGAGGTAAATCATTTGATGAATTACCTGCAATTTTGCATCATTTAACATATTTGTATTATAATTTGTATTTATATAGCCATTTAAATCCCAGTTTAATGGTACATTAAATAGATGTTCGCTATGCAACTGAACAGTCAACTCTCTGTTCATGTTGCACAGGTAACTAAGACGACAGGATTTATCTTGATAAAGATTAACTTCTTTGCCTTGTGCTCGGGTCCATCAATACAGGTCTCCACACTCTCATCGAGATTATAATGGAGACTGTCAGAGGTGCACCCTGGATGCCTACATAGGAACACAGCAACAGGGGCAGGCCATTCAGCCCCTCAAGCCTGTTCTGCCATTCAATTAGATCATGGTTGATCTGTATCTTAGCTCCAACTCCCCGCCTTGGTTCCGTAACCCGTAATACCCGAACCCAACAAAAATCCACCAATCTCAGTTTTGAAATGGTCAATTGACCCCCCAGCCTCAACAGCTTTTTGGGGGAGAGAGTTCCAGATTTCCACTACCCTTTGTGTGAAGAAATGCTTTCTGACATCAGCCCTGGATGGCCGAGCTCTAATTTTAAGGTTATGCCCCCTTGTTCCGGAGGAAGTAGTTTCTCTATAGCTACCCTATCAAATCCTTTAATCACTTGAACCACTTCAATTAGATCACCCCTTAATCTTCTATATTCAAGGGAATTCAAGCCTAGTCTATGCAACCTGGCCTCTTAATTTAACCCTTTTAGCCCCAGTATCAGTCTGGTGAATCTGCGCTGCACCCCCTCCAAGGCCAATATATCCTTCCTGAGTTGGAAGGTGCCCAGAACTGAATGCAGTGCTCCAGATGTGGTCTAACCAGAGCCCTGTACAGCTGTAACATAACTTCCACCCCTTTGTATTCCAGCCCTCTTGAGATGAAGGCCAACATTCCATTCGTCTTTTAAATTATTTTTTGAACCTGCCCACTAGCTTTTAGTGATTTCTGTACTTGGGCCCCTAAATCTCTCTGCTCATCCACAATTCCTCCCTTCTCACCATATAGAAAATACTCTAGTCTATCATTCTTGGGTCCAAAGTGGATGAACTCACACTTTTCCACATTGAACTCCATCTGACACAGTTAAGCATCAGCTGTGACTCAATGGGTAGCACCCTCACCTCTGAGTCAGAAGGTTGTGGGTTCAAATTCCACTCTAGAGACTTGAGCACAAAAATTTAGGTTGACACTCCTGTGCAGTGCTGAGGGAGTGCTGCACTGTTGGAGGTGCCGTCTTTCGGATGAGGCTTTAAACCGAGGCCCTGTCTGCTCTCTCAGGTGGATGTAGAAGATCCACAGCACTATTTGAAGAAGAGCAGGGGAGTTATCCCCGGTGTCCTGGGGCCAATATTTATCCCTCAATCAACATCACTAAAACAGATTATCTGGTCATTATCACATTGCTGTTTGTGGGAGCTTGCTGTGCGCAAATTGGCTGCCACGTTTCCTACATTACAACAGTGACTACACTTCAAAAAAGTACTTCATTGGCTGTAAAGTGCTCTGGGGCATCCTGAGGTCATGAAAGGCGCTATAGAAATGCAAGTCATTCTTTCTTTCACTCACTTAATCAGTCAATGTCACTTTGCAACTTTCTGCTCCCATCTACACTATTTACTGCGCCACCTAACTTAGTGTCATCAGCAAACGTAGATATACGGCTCTCTATTCCTTCATCCAAGTCATTTCTAAATATAGTGAAAAGCTGAGGCCCCAGTACAGATCCCTGGGTGACCCCACCAGTCACATCCTGCCAATTTGAGTACGTACCATTATCCCTACTCTCTGTCTCCGACCTCCTAACCAATTTCCTATCCAAGCCAATAGGTTGCCTCCAAATTCCATGTGCTCTCATTTTTGTTAACAGTCTCTTATGTGGAACCTTGTCGAATGCCTTCTGGAAGTCCATGTAAATAACATCCATAGACACTCCCATATCTAACATGTTAGTTACCTTCTCAAAAAAAACCAGTTAGGTTCATTAGACATGACTTATCCTTTACAAATCCATACTGGCTCTCTCTTATCAGTTCATATTTGTCCAAACGTTCAGTCACTCTGTCCCTAATAACAGATTCTAGTAATTTCCCCACAACTGACATTAGACTAATAGGCCTATCATTTCCTAGTTTATCTCTCTACCCTTCTTAAATAAGGGAGTGACATTGGCAGTTTTCTAATCCAAGGGGACAATTCCTGAATCGAGCGAGTTTTGGAAGATCATGACTGACACATCAAGAATTTCCTCACCTACTTCTTTTAATATCCTGGGGTGGAAACCATCAGGTCCTGGAGATTTGCTAATCTTTAATGACGTTAGTTTCTCTATCACCATGTTTTTACTTATATTGAATCTAGTTAGTTCCTCCTCTTGATTTATTTTTAGTTTTCCTTGTATCTCTGGTATTTTATCCTCATCCTCTATGGTGAAGTCCGATACAAAGTAACTATTTTGTAAGTCTGCTATTAACTGATTTCTCATTACAATTGGAGGAGCCCAATCCAATGGGTGGCATGGGGCGGTCGCATGCGCCACCTGCTATATTGGACCCTTAGGTACCTGTTTTGCGTATACATAGATACATTCGAATGTGTGGGGTGTTGTGAGTCACCCATGAGACTTAAAAAAGACTCAAAATAAGTAGCAATACTGTTGATGGGAAATCATAACATGGCAATTATGAGGAAAATGCATGGTGATAAAGCAGCCGGAATATTTTTTGCAAGGGCCAGACCTGAAAATCACTGGAAGTAGCTACCTATTAGTGCCTGTTGCACCAATCTTCCTGACTGCTCCTCCATTTCTTCCTTCTCTTTCTTCCGCTCCTCCTCTGCTAAGAGTGCACCATGGGCCTCTTTGTCTTGCTGCATGCTGATTCAAGTATCAGTTGGTAGCATTCTCTCCTCTGAGTCGTTGGCCCAGAAATTGATCTCGCTCTGTTCCCGCGGGGGTAAGGCTTCCCCGCGATCTCTCACTCCGCCTGTGCTTTTTCAGATCCAGCTCGCACGAACTTGATGTTCCAGACATCAGCTGGGCAGTGCTTGCGTATCCCAGCGGCGTAGTGAATTCGTGCGAGCTGTGGGATCACGTGACTCAGTTAGAGCCAATGGCAGCACACCATCTTCCATTCATAAGTTTCACATACGTGCTGTGAAATCTATGAATCTTACACCCCCCCAAAATAACAGCTAAACCTCAATTAAATTTAAAAAAAAACCATCACATTAATAAAATAAGTATAGTTAAATAAATTAACCATTTTAAATAAAAAATAAAATTTTTGAAAAAATTTAAAATCTTTTAAAAAGTTATAAAAATAAACTTACCTGTCTTTAAAGTCTCTAAAAAAGATATACCTGTTAAAAAAAATTCAAAAAAATACTTAATTCACTACTTACCTTGTTAAAAGTGGGTCTTACTCCTCCTTTTTCCATTTCTAAAATCTTCCGTACTTACCTGCGCGTCCAAAGCATGAAGTGCACAGCGTGCGCGCAGCCTGTAGCGCGCACGCGATGCACCGAGGAACCGCCCCCTTTTCAAAAGACCAAGTGCCGGTTTTCAGCGCATGCGCAGGGCATGCAGAAAACCGGCAATTGGAGAGAGAATACACAGATGTAGTCATAACGGTCTTTGCTGTTTTCTCTGGGGATCTGAAGTTGTCTGATAGGTATAACGAATGGTGATTCAGGGAAGGGAAAACACAAGCACCATGGAACAACTGACTACCCAAATAGAAGAGCTAATAATATTGAGAAAAGGTAAGTGATATATCATCGGTGATTATACCACTAGGGGGATCTATATAGCCTTTTCTGCAGCTACAGCTGAGTCCCAAACAGTCTGTTGTCTCGCAGATGCCAGGGTAAGGGATATAATGGAGCAAGTGGAAAAAAATCTAGAAAAGATAACTGAGCTGCCTGAAGTTATGGTTCACATTGGAACCAATGACATAGGGAAGAACATGGGATCAAGGCCGGGCAAAGAGAGCAGGAACTCCAGGGTAAAGGTCTCAGGTTTGCTCTTGGTGCCGCACACTAGGCCAGTTGGGCAGAAATGTCAACTCATGGCTTGACAGATGGTGTAGAAGGGTCGGGTGGGGGGGTGCGGGGGGGGCTTCATGACTTCTAATGAATCGCGATGAGGTCTGGGGCCATGTAAGTTTGATATATCATATACACTCCACCAAAACCAAACTGTCCATGCTGAGATGGTGAATAGAACAGTGGGGGGGGGGGGGGCGGTGGGGGGGGGAGAGTTTAAATGAGTAAGGCAGGAGGATGGCAAATCTGAGCATATGTGGGAAGGGGTCAGAATAAGAGTAGTGAAGGGCAAAGCAGTCTATAACAACTAAGCTGCGGGTGGCCTGGAAACATAGAAGATAGGAGCAGGAGTAGGCCATTCGGCCCCTCGAGTCTGCTCCGCCATTCAATGCGATCATAGCTGATCATCCAAATTCAGTACCCTGTCCCTGCTTTCTCCCCATATCCCTTGATCCCTTTAGCCTTAAGAAATATATCTCTAACTCCTTCTTGAATATATTTAATGAATTGGACTCAACTGCCTTCTGTGGTAGAGAATTCCACAGGTTCACCACTCTCTGGGTGAAGAAATTCCTCCTCATCTCAGTCCTAAATGGCTCACCCATTATCTTTAGACTGTGACCTCTGGTTCTGGACTCCCCCACCATCGGGAACATCTTCCTGCATCTAGTCTGTTTAGTCCTGTTAGAATTTTATAAGTTTCAATGAGATCCCCTCTCATTCTTCTAAACTCTAGCGAATACAAGCCCAATCGACCCAATCTCTCTTCATACGTCATTCCTGCCATCCCAGGTATCAGTCTGGTGAATCTTCGCTGCACTCCCTCCATGGCAAGAACATCTTTCCTCAGATAAGGCGACCAAAACTGCACACAGTACTCAAGGTGTGGTCTCACCAAGGCCCTGTACAACTGCAGCAAGACATCCTTGCTCCTGTACTCGATATGCCTTAGGAGCGACAGCAGAGCAGTTAAGGAGAAAGAGAATGAAGGAAAGAATAGTAAAACAAAATAGGAGGGGAAGGGGTGCTGAGGAGTATGAAAGTGTCAAGGCTGCAGGCCCAAGATAATTCAGGATGCAATCCCAGCAGTTACGCCAGGATCACACTCGCCAGTGCCCTCTGGCATCGACCCTGCCAGAGTTTGAGGAGGTCAGCGGGTGGGCGCCTAACTTGAATGGGACAGGCAAGTGCCACTTGAGGCACATCTCTTCTGGCTGCCTGCCCACGCTGGCCAGCAGCTCGAGCCCGCAGCCTTGGTGAGTAAAAGGAGGCGCATCAACTGCAAATGCTCCATGAATAAACAGAAAGGAAAGAGCAAACGTCAGATTTAAGAAAGCGGCGATCATAAATATAGGTGGGATTAAATGGAAGAAAATTGCGCAAGAAACAAAAAGGAAAGAAGGAAACAAAGATTAGAAAGGATAAGAGGGTGTAGGAAAGAGGACTGGTAGTCAACATAAAAGGAAATAGCAAATACATTTATAAGCACATTAGAATTCAAAGGAAAGTCAAAGAAGGGGTGGGACCATTTCGAGATAAAGCAGGCCATCTTGTACTTGGAAATGGCAGAAATGATTGGGAGGTATTGTGCCTCGGTTGAAGAACACCGACACGGTGGACTAAATGGCTTCCCTCTGTGCTGCAAATTTCAGGGACGATTTTTCTGGATCCGGCTCGCCTGGGTACGTCGAACAGCAGAAAATTGAATGGGCCAGAATGCACGCCTTGTAAGGAACCTGTCTAATTCAATGTATGGCTCCTGGGTTCAGAGCCAGTAAAATCTCCCCTGCTATCATTCTAGGAAACTCAACTTGCCCATCTCAGTCATGGAGCTCAATAGGAAGGGCCAAAGAACTTCCACCGTCAGCATTTTTGCGACGAGTTAAACTGCAATTGCAAAGCAAGAAGCAAGAAGATTGTAGGAAAATTACCGCAAAATAAAGCTCTTACAATGCAAAAATCCAGCCCTCCACAGGAACACAAATAAATGAACACAATGCAGCCAAAGCTAAATGGATATGAAAAAGCAGATCAAATTGTCTACCAACTTTTGGAAGTGATAATTACCTTTAAGAAACCAACCGGGCTAGCGGAGCAGTCACATATCCATTTTATATGGACAAAGTACAAGCCAGAGCTGGAACCAGGCAGAACAGCATCAAATTCGGCACAGGACCAACTTACTCCAGCACTGCCTACTTATATCTGGCCATTTTCTTCACCGCGGTGCACAGCAAGCCAAGCGTGCAGGCCTGTGCGCCCAATTTTATGATCTACGCTCGCCTAACGCGAGGCCCAGAACTTCCAGCTGAGCCTTGAGAAATCAGGGCTGATGTGTCAGCTCCACCGGAGAGTACATCCTAGATGTGTGTGTACAGATCATTGATACAATTACAGCGTCGTCGGGAGAACATTTGACTGAACAGAGCACGCTTGTTATTTTGGTTCACATTTGACCCCTCAGCTCTTTAAGTTGTCAAAAATGTGCCTTAGATCTGAGCAAATCTAAAAGAGTAAGTTTTCTGCTATCTGCGAAATTTACCCATACATTTATTTTTAGGAACAAGGAAAAGCCTCTTAGCCCTACAAACCTGTCTCAGTGTCAGCTGTGGCTCAGTTGGTAGCACACTTGCCTCTGAGTCAGAAAGTTGTGGGTTCTAAGTCCCACTCCAGGGACTTGAGCACATGAAAAAGCTAGGCTGACACTCCCAGTGGAGTGCTGCACTATTGGAGGTGCCGTCTTTCAGATGAGACGTTAAACTGAGGCCCCGTCTGCCCTCTCAGGTGGATGCAAAAGATCCCATGGCACTATTTTGAAGAAGAGCAGGGGGAGTTATCCCCGATGTCCTGGCCAATGTTTATCCCTCAATCAACATCACTGAAACAGATGATCTGGTCATTATCACATTGCTGTTTGTGGGACCTTGCTGTGCGCAAATTGGCTGCTGTGTTTCCCACATTACAACAGCAACTCCATTTCAAAAGTACTTCATTGGTTGTAAAGCGCTTTGAGACGTCCGGTGGTCGTGAAAGGCGCTATATAAATGCAAGTCTTTCTTTTTTCTTAAGGAGGGAATTGCAGAGCTAAGGGCCGAAATGGCTGAAGGCATGGCCGCCAATGGTGGAGCGATGGAAATCGGGGATGCGCAAGAGGTCAGAATTGGAGGAGCTCAGAGATCGTGGCGGGTTGTAGGCAACGTTTTCGCTAAGCCGCGCGGCCACGCGACGTTCTGGAGGTTCTGCGCAGGCCGTTTGCCGGCTTTCACATGGGAGAAACCGCGCATGCGCGAAAATTTGAATGGGCCAGTTAAAGGGACAGCACACGAAAAAAAAAAACTAGAGGGAACATTGGTTGTAGGGCTGGAGGAGGTTACAGAGATAGAGAGAGGCGAGACTATGGAAGGATTCTTCAATCTGCTTTCTCTCTCAAAGTGTAACTAGTTACATCTTCAGTCCATTTATACTGTCCACTTTAATGGTCTCCCCCATGTAATATACTGTTGTCAAAAAGCATTCTGCTGACTTTCAACATACTGAATAATTTGCTTGGGTCAGCTTTCTCAATCAAATTCAGAAAACTTCAATTATTCTCCACGAAATCTCCTTTTTTCTAAAGTAAGCAGCACCCAACTTCCTTAATCTTTCCTCGAAAACTTCAATTCTTGATGCCTCAGACCCAATGTTATGAAAAGAATGAACAGAAAATGACAGAGAGCATGGGTCCCGCTAGGAGCGTGCATTCATAAAATGAACCATCTTGACTCTTCTTTGTTGCGTGTCTCTGCACCCTCTCAAAGTCTCAAATATCCTTGCATGTAGAAAGGATGGGCACACTTAGATCACTTGATTTCCCATCCCTCATATCCAAGAACAGAGGATATCACTGAAAGCCAGATCCTTCTTTTGTCCTTAATTTCCAAAAAAAAGATCTCGTGTGCAGAATAGCTAACGGCAGCAAGTTTACATGAGCTGTTTTTTGGGAAGTTCAGAATGGGTCATAATGAATAATATTCTAAACAAAACCTAGCCCTGTTACAACACCATATTGCACATCAAGTACAGATGGGACAATAAATAATAGAAAGAATAAAGAGTGTGAGAATTGCAATCAGGAACAGTAAAAAAAATAAGGGGGAGAAGTTCGACATGTTAGCGCCGGGGGGGGGGGGGCGCTAACGGGGCGCTAATAATTTGCGGCGGAGCGCGGCAAATCCAACGCCACACGCGAAATTCACCCGGATTTAGCGCTGGCGCTAACATTTAGCGCCTAGGTCTTTAGCGGCTGCCAGATCGTGACGTCAATGCGTTTGGAACGTCCCGTTATCGGCCCAGATGCAAAATTGACTGTCGCCCCCTGCCTTAGCGCCTGGCCTGAACAACGGCAGGAACAGGAGGCGTGATGCATTTGGAGGGCTGCTGTAGGAGCAGTATTTAAAGGGATCAACATCTGGTTTCACTTTAGTCGCCAATCAATGCTGACTTCTCGGTTTCACAAAGCGAAACAGCTGTTTTCAGTGAGTTAAACGTTTCTTACTTTCAGGAGTTTTCTGCCTGCTAAATATTTGTCACTTTCATTCTGCTAAGATTTAGAACTCCTGCACTTGGTTACGTTAATGGGGGCTGTACTGACACTAGACCTCGCCCTCCAGCATCAACGTCGGAGGCAGCGGAGGCAGAGACAAGCATTGGAAAATGTGGCCAAAGGGAAGAGGGCCAACAGAGCTCTCAGCAGGAGGCCTTACCCTCCCAGGTGTAAGGGTTGCGTGTCTCAGACGGTGCTGGTGCGAGGTTAGGCCTTCGTTGCCTAATACTATTGCTTGCTCTGGTCTCCGGCCAGCCTTATTGCGATAAGCACCTGTGAGTGGTTCGACCCACTCGCCCTTACGGTTCTAACACTGGACTTAGGTGCAGGGAGCAGTAATGCAGAGAAAACTCAAATAGACCTGGTTGAATAGTACGAAATGGAAATCTTTATTGCATAGCGTCCAAAATCATGAAGTACATGTCATAGGCGCAAATTAACGAGAGTACAAGTATACATACATTCATAAAGCTTGGTCTATGGAAATGAAGAACGCACGGCACATCGTAAAAAGGGGAACACATTATACTTTAACCTTATTAAAACCACCCTCCCTTAACAATACCTACACTACGTCTAGATTTGTAGGATCGTAAAACATGCTCACCACTCGTGTTACTTCGGAGAATTTTAAAGTGAGGCACTCAGCTCGTTTCACTGCAGCGCCTGACTGTCACGTGTTTGGAAGGGTCTCTGTACCCCACTTGTTTATTTTCGCTGCTGCGACAAGCAGGCCAGACTCCCTGTTGTCATGAAGAACTCGACGGACCTCGGACACAGTTCAAAGAAGAGTCTTCCTGTGCTCGATACAGGTTGTCGGTAGACTTCAATGAAAAGTTCTTTATTTATATTTTCGGGCGCGGTCGGGGTTTACTGACCGTGGCGGCACGTGGATTCTTCTCCTCTTCTTCTCGTCTCGTCTCGTCTCTTCGGGCCTCCGGGTCCAGACACCGTTTACCGACACTCGGGATGGTGTACCCTGTTACTTGCCCTTGTCGGGGTGGCTCGTTCCGATTGAGCTCCACCCAACATTCGAATAACCGACCAGTACGGCTAAGAGTCAAGAGTCAACAATGTCCAGAGAAACACAAAAGGCTGCTCGTCCAGCAGAGCGATACCCGAGGATAAGGATAAGAGAGCGATGGACATTTGTTCTCTATAGTTATAGTGATGTGTCCGCTTATCTCCCACTCAAATCTTAATGTTTGTCCTTTGTGTAATATTGGCGCTCAAAACTCCCAGCATGGGGCGATTCTTTCTTTAACGGGTTTCGGTAGCACCTGAAACTGGCCAACTATCCGTTAATGTTTTCCCCATTGTTGAACCAGCCAGGATGTGTATGAATCGTCTCCCTGACTGGTTTTGGGGCCCCCCAAATACTGACTTAATCACCCGTCAATGTCTCTCTCATTGTAGAGCCGTGGGGGTATTTGTGTGTTGATGTGTCTGGATGGGCCTTCGATTGCCCAGTACAATGGTCCTTGCTGTGCATAGGAAAAACGATTCCAGCACTTATATCTTTGCTATTGTTTCAAATGCAAACGGGTTGCATCCTGTCTTTATCAATGTTTACCGAGTATGATCCAATCTTATACTGAATGTTTATTCGACGCCATCTTGTCTGCCCACTGTATTTCTGGAAGCTTCTGCCACGATGCGCGGCGGCCATTTTACAGGCTTCTGTGTCCTTTATTATCATGACAGCATTTTGTTTAATAAAATTGATCAAACGAATCTGCTTCTCTTATGTTATTTCGAATCGCGATAATTGCGAAACTTTACACAGGGTATTCCGGGAGCACTTCTCCTACATCAGTTTCACTGAGGAACAGTGTCTTAGAAGGCTCCGCTTCACCAAGGACATGGTCACAGAGCTCTGCCACCTCCTGCAGCCAGACCTCGAGCTTCAGATCAGGACCACCACGGCTCTCTAAGTGGCAGTCAAGGTCACCGTCACCCTCAATTTCTACGCCAGCGGATCCTTCCAGTCTGCAGCAGGAGACATCTCGCAGTTCACTGTCCATTGCTGCATCTGTATGGTCACAGGCTCCCCACAGAAGGAGAAAGGCCGACATTTCCTTCCCCATCACCAGAGAGAAGCAAGACGAGCGTGCAAGTGGCTTTGTCAGGATAGCAGGCTTCCCCATGGTGCAGGGCACCATTGACTGCACCCACGTCGCTTTGCGGGCACCCCGTAACAATCCTGAGGTATTCTGTAACCGCAAAGGATACCACTCACTTAATGTCCAGTTGGTGTGCGATCACAGACAGTGAATCCTCACCGTCAATGCCCGCTATCATGACAGCAGCCACGATGCCTTCATCCTGCGCCAGCACTCTTCCAGCCACCACATCAAGCTCGTGGCTGGCTGGTCGGAGTCAAGGGCTATCCGCTCTCCACCTGGCTCATGACTTCACTCCGCAACCACAACACTCCTGCCCAGCACTCATATAATGCCTTCTTCTTCTTAGGCAGTCCCTCGGAACCGAGGATGACTTGCTTCCACACTAAAAATGAGTTCTCAGGTGGCTGATGAGTCCAATGCGGGACCGACAGTCTCTGTCACAGGTTGGGCAGACGGTGATTGAAGGGGCAGGTGGGTGGGGTTCTTGGGTTGACGTGCGCTCCTTGCGCTGTTTGCGCTTGGCTTCCGCTTGCTCCCAGCGAAAAGAATCAAGGTGTTCGGCGCCTTCCCGGATGCGCTAAAGAATCCACGCACGTCGTGGTTGTCGGCTAGCTGCTGGATCTCCTGCGCTTTCTCCACCCACCATCTGTTCTTTAGGTCATGAGTTTTTTGTTGGACCTAGGCCTTCAGGCGTCTGTAGAGCTGCTTTCTTGCTCTCGAGTTCTGTTGCTGTTTCCAGATCAGGAATGCCTTGCGCTTGCGGCTTATTAGCTCCTGGATCTCCTGGTCATTCTTGTCGAATCAGTCTTGGTGTTTCCTGATCGAGTGACCGAGCGTCTCTTCACAGGTGCTGATTATGGAGGCCTTGAGTGCAGACCAGGTGCTGTGGACACTCTGGCCCAAAAATTAGTGCCGCTACGCGAGAGTACGCACTGCGTACTCTCGCGTATTCTGTCTCCAATTGCCGGTTTTCTGCATGCACTGCGCATGCGCTGAAAACCGGCACTTGGTGAATGGAAAAGGGGGCGGTTCCTAGCTGAACCGCGTGCGCGCTACAGGCTGCGCGCATGCAGTGCACTTAGTGGTTTCAACGCACAGGTAAGTACGGAAGATTTTACACATAAAAAAAGGAGGAGTAAGACCCACTTTTAACAAGGTAAGTAGTGAATTAAGTATTATTTTGAATTTTTTTTAACAGGTATATCTTTTTTAGAGACTTTAAAGACAGGTAAGTTTATTTTTATAACTTTTTAAAAGATTTTAAATTTTTTCAAAAATTTAATTTTTTATTTAAAATGGTTAATTTATTTAACTATACTTATTTTATTAATGTGATGGTTTTTTAAAAAAATTTAATTGAGGTTTAGCTGTTCTTTTGGGGGGGTATAGATTCATAGCTTTCACAGCACTTATGTGAAAGTTATGAATGGAAGATGGTGTGCTGCCATTGGCTCTAACTGAGTCACGTGATCCCACAGCTCGCACAAATTAACTACGCCTGTGGGATACGCAAGCCCAGCACAGCAGCTGTCCAGAACATCAAGTTCGTGCGAGCTGGAACTGAAAAAGCCAACGCGCAGTGAGAGATCACGATGAAGCCTTACCCTCGCACGAAGGCTTCCTCACGAATTTTTGGGCCTCTGTGTCTCTGAATCACTGGGAGTCATCAGGTTGGTTGTGAGGCGCAGGCTGAATAGGGCTTTCTTAGCAGAATCTTTGAGTGCTCCAGCGTTGATTATCCTGCGGCATTGCTTCTGTTGCCGCCGCTGTTTTGGGGCTACGTTGATGGAGGTGACAGAGCGGATTAGGCGGTGGTCTGTCCAGCAGTCGTCAGCTCCTGTCATGGCGCGGGTGATGCGGCTGTCCTTGCGGTCCCTCGCTTGGACGATGATGTAGTCCAGTAGATGCCAGTGCTTGGATCGAGGGTGTTGCCATGAAGCCTTGTACTTGTCTCTCTGATGGAACAAGGTGTTGGTTATGACAAGGCCATGTTCTAAGCATTTCGTCAGGAGGAGGGTACCATTGGAGTTGGCCTTCCCTACCCGCTCTCTGCCGATCACACCTCCCCAGAGGTCTGTGTCCTTTCCAACTCTGGCGTTGAAGTCGCCAAGGAGGATCAGCTTGTCGCCCATTGGGACTCGGGACAGGGATTGTTCGAGGCTGGAGTAGAATTCCTTTTTGGTCTCGTCTGTGGCTTCCAGTGTTGGGGCGTACGCACTGATAACTGTAGCGCACTGGTTCTAGGCTAGGGTGAGCCATAGAGGTATGAAGCATTCGTTTATTCCACAAGGGGAGTCTATGAGACGTTCAACTAGCTCATTTTTTATGGCGACGCCTACCCCATTGGGGCGGTGTTCTTCTTCAGGTTTGCCTTTCCAGAAGAAGGTGTAACCACCGCCTTGCTCCTTGAGCTGGCCTTCCCTTGGCTGCCGGGTCTCGCTTAGGGCGGCGATGTCGATGTCGAAATTTCTGAGCTCCCGGACCTCGACCTCGCTCCCGGGTCCCGACCTCCTTATAGTGCGTCTCCTTCTAGTGAGTGTGTCCCGCGGTGTCTCCTTCTAGTGAGTGTGTCCCGCGGTGTCTCCTTTTAGTGAGTGTGTCCCGCGGTGTCTCCTTCTAGTGAGTGTGTCCCGCGGTGTCTTCTTCCAGTGAGTGTGTCCCGCGGTGTGTCTCCTTCCAGTGAGTGTGTCCCGCGGTGTCTCCTTCTAGTGAGTGTGTCCCACGGTGTCTCCTTCTAGTGAGTGTGAGAGCCATGCCACCAGCAGGACCATCATCGAGCAGACCACTGGGCTGCTCAAACAACGGTTCCGCTGCCTTGACCGGTCAGGAGGAGCCCTTCAGTACTCGGCTGAGCGGGTGTCCCTTTTCGTCATGGGGTGCTGCATGCTGCACAACTTGGCCATCATGAGGACCCAGCCATTACCACCAGGCATAGCCGTACCACCTCAGGAGGAGGAAGAGGGAGAAGATGAGGATGAGGATGAGGAAGAAGACGAGGAGGAGAAGGAGCAACAGGAGGAGGAACAACAGCGAGGGAGAAGGCAGCCACTCAATCGGCCTTCTGGAAGAGTGGTCCACGACCGCCTCATCAGACTGCGGTTCCAATAAATTCTACCCCACATCCCGGTTGCTCACCACATCCCCATCATTCCATCCATTTTGCTTGCCATATCACAGCACAAAGCTGAAATGAGAGACAGCACAAATTCTGCAAAATTCCATTAATAAATTTATCAACATTCAGTCAACACTTATATACAGCAATAATATTAACTAATCACCCTTGTGCAAACCCTTACTTCCCCTCTTTACAATGCCTTTTCCTAATCTACTGCTCCTACGTAGTCTGCCCCCAGTGGCTGCAGCAGGGCTGGTGGAAGGCTGCTGAGTGTCGGTGCCAGAGACTACAGATGGCCTTGCAGGACACCCTCGACCAGCTCTGAGCCTGGAAGGCCCGGCTGTAGACTGCATCACCTCAGGCTGGGCGGCAGCAGTCTGGGCTGGCTGGATGTCAGGCAGCGACAAGGGCAATGGCGGAGTGGCAGTGGTGGGATCAGGAATTCTGTCATCCTGAGAGAGGACTGCAGTTCCTGCACGACTGACCCACTCACACTCCCCCGGGGCAGCATCTCAGCATCACTACCAATCTGCTGTAGCACAGATTGCTGGCCTGCTGCAACACCGTGAGATCCCTGGTGGACTGTGGTGGACCCAGCAACAATGGCAGCAGTCAGAGCTTGCGTGACATCAAGCTGAGACTGCATGAGAGCAGTCTGAGACTCGATGGCAGCAACCATTGACTGCATTACAGCACTAAGACGTTGCGTGGCTTCCACCTGTGCTGCAATGGATGCTGCCACATTGCCCATGACACGCGGCATAAGGTCTGGGTCCCCACGGCCTCTCAGGGAGTCCACCATCCTTTGCAGATGGCCAAGGATGGGCTCCATGGTGTGCGCAGAGCTCTGTGCAATGTTGGAGGCAGATTCCTCCACGCTCTTTACCATTGCCGACAGGCTCTCGGGCACCCTTGCCATTGCACTTATCATCTCGGTGTGCATGCCCATCAACCTTCTTGTGAATGCCTCCCCATCGAGGCCTTCATCTGAGTCCTGTGCAGCAGTACTCGCGCGTGAACTCGCCCTCCGGGGAGCTGGCACCCGAGCTACCGTTTCCCCCTGGCCTTGCTGCAGCCTGCTCGTCCCCGGTGTATCACCCAGTGCAGACCCCTCTACTAAACTTGCCTCTAAAGATTGCGTAGTGCCCGTATCTGAGGTGGTGCCTGCGGGTGAGAGATGCAGTGACATGGTGCTTTGCTCCTCCTTCTCTTCTCCTTCCTCACTCTCAGTGGAGGGGTCAGGGACAGGCTGGTCCGCTGGTTGCTGATTACCTGAAAGCATAAAGGCACAAGACTCGCGTTAAGGTGAGGGCAGGGGGTGCAGGAATGGAGCAAGGAATTCAGACAGTATAATGAGCTGGAAAGTGGGAAAGGCTTGTGGTGTGAGGGGGAAGTGGGATGAAAGAAGGAGAGGAGATGAACATACCGTTGCTGTCCCCAGGGGGGGTCTACATCGCCAACAGCCACGGTGCCCACCACCTGGCACCCAATGACTCTCAGCACTCGCTCCTCCAGGTCTGTAAGCTGTTGGATGTCTGCTTCACCCCTGCCTATTCATTCCTGCTTCCTCCTATTGTGGCCCAGCTTGGCCTGCAAGAGAAAGGAAAGTGTGTGAGTGAGTGTGCAGCTATGTGCTTGGGAGATGTGCCTGCCATAGTTGAATAGCTGTGATTGTAGACAAGGCGTGAGATGTGGATGTGAGTTTCAGTAGGTGGAGATGCTTGGTGGGTGAGTGGTGGGGGTGTGGTGGTTTGTGCAGTGTGTACAGACTGAGGTTCAGATGCTGGTATGTTGGACTTGTTGAAGCATGTACTCACCCTGACCACCCGAGTTAGGTCGTTGAATTTTTTATGGCACTGCGTGAGGGTCCTGAGGACCACACTGCTGGCTGAGACATCCTGGGCCACTTCGCTCCAAATTGCCTTGAAGGGATGGGCTTCACTTAAACCATGCTGGGACCAGTGTCCTGGCAAATCGAATAAATAGGTCTGTAGATAGGGCTTTAAACTAAATAGTGGGGGAGATGGTTCAGGTGAGGGGAAATTTAAAAAAGTCAAAGAGAAAGGAGAAGGCAATAGTGCAGGGTAGTGATAGGGGTAATGATAACCAGAGTGTGACAGGAAGGGACAGAGCGTATAAATATAAGAGTGCACCAGAAAGTAGAGTCAGAGTAGGGAAAAATGGCATAAAGACAAAATTAAAAGCTCTTTATCTGAATGCACACAGCATTAGTAACAAGATAGATGAGTTGACAGCACAAATAGAAATAAATGGGTTTGATCTGATAGCTATTACAGAGACGTGGTTGCAGGGTGATGAAGGCTGGGAACTGAATATTTAGGGATATTTGACATTTCGGAAGGATAGACAGAAAGGAAAAGGAGGTGGGGTAGCTCTGTTAATAAAGGATGAGATCAGTGCAGTAGTGAGAAATGATATTGGCTCAGAAGATCAAGATGTAGAATCAGTTTGGGTGGAGATAAGAAATAATAAGGGAAAGAAGTCACTGGTGGGAGTAGTTTATAGGCCCCCTAACAGTAGCTACACTGTCGAACAGTGTATAAATCAAGAAATAATGGAGGCTTGTAAGAAAGGTACTGCAATAATCATGGGTGATTTTAATCTTCACATAGACTGGACAAATCAAATTGGCAAAGGCAGCCTTGAGGACGAGTTCATAGAGTGTATTCGGGATTGTTTCTTAGAACAATACGTTGTGGAACCAACCAGGGAGCAGTCTATTTTAGATCTGGTAATGTGTAATGAGACAGGATTAATTAATGATCTCATTGTAAAGGATCCTCTAGGGAAGAGTGATCATAGCATGTTAGAATTTCAAATTTAGTTTGAGGGTGAGAAACTTGGGTCTCAAACTAGGGTCCTGAACTTAAATAAAGGCAATTACAAAGGTATGAAGACAGAGTTGGCTAAAGTGGACTGGGAAAATAGATTAAAGGGTAAGACGGTAGATAAGCAGTGGCAGGCATTTAAGGAGATATTTCATAACTCTCAGCAAAGGTTTATTCCAGTGAGAAAGAAAGATTCTACGAGAAGGATGAACCATCCGTGGCTAACTAAGGAAGTTAAGGATGGGATCAAATTGAAAGAAAAGGCATACAATGTTGAGAAGATTAGTGGTAGGCCAGAGGATTGGGAAATTTTTAGAAACAAGCAAAGGATGACTAAAAAAATAATAAAGAGGGAGAAGATAGATTATGAGAGCAAACTAGCAAGAAATATAAAAACAGATAGTAAAAGCTTCTACAGGTATATAAAAAGGAAGAGAGTAGCTAAAGTAAACGTTGGACCCATAGAGGGTGAGACTGCAGAATTAATCATGGGAAACAGAAAAATGGCAGAGACTTTGAACAAATATTTTGTATTGGTCTTCACGGTAGAAGACACTAAAAGCATCCCAATAATAATAGATAATAAAGGGGCTGTAGGGAGGGAGGAACGTAAAACAATCACTATCACTAGAGAAAAAGTACTAGGCAAACTTATGGGACTAAAGGTGGAGAAGTCCCCTGGACCTGATGGCCTGCATCCTAGGGTCTTAAAAGAAGTGTGTGCAGAGATAGTGGATGCATTTGTTGTAATTTACCAAAATTCCCTGGATTCTGGACAGGTCCCAGCAGATTGGAAAACCGCAAATGTAACGCCCCTTTCAAGAAAGGAGAAAGGCAGAAAACAGGAAACTATAGACCAGTTAGCCTAACATCTGTCATTGGGAAAATGCTGGAGTCCATTATTAAGGAAGTAGTAGCGGGACATTTAGAAAATCATAATACAATCAAGCAGAGTCAGCATGATTTTATGAAAGGGAAATCGTGTTTGACAAATTTACTAGAGTTCTTTGAGGATGTAACGAGTAGGGTGGATCAAGGGGAACCAGTAGATGTAGTGTATTTGGATTTCCAGAAGGCATTCGATAAGGTGCCACATAATAGGCTACTGCACAAGATAAGAGCTCACAGGGTTGGAGGCAATATATTAGCATAGATAGAGGATTGGCTAACTAACAGAAAACAGAGAGTCGGGATAAATGGGTAATTTTCAGGTTGGCAAACTGTAACATAGAAACATAGAAGATAGGATCAGGAGTAGGCCATTCGGCCCCTCGAGCCTGCTCCGCCATTCGATGAGATCATGGCTGATCATCTAAACTCAGTACCCTGTACCTGCCTTCTCCCCATATCCCTTGATACCTTTAGCTTTAAGAAATATATCTAACTCATCCTTGAATATATTTAATGACTTCGCCTCAACTACCTTCTGTGGTAGAGAATTCCACAGGTTCACCACTCTCTGGGTGAAGAAATTCTTCCTCATTTCTGTCCTAAATGGTTTACCCGTTATCCGTAGATTATGACCCCTGGTTCTGGACTCTCCGACCATCGGGAACATTCTTCCTGCATCTAGTTTGTCCAGACCTGTCAGAATCTTATATGTTTCGATGAGATCCCCTCTCATTCTTCTATACTCCAGTGTGTATAAGCCCAATCGACCCAATCTCTCCTCATATGTCATTCCTGCCATCCCAGGTATCAGCCTTGTGAATCTTCGCTGAACTCCTTCCATTGCAAGAACATCCTTCCTCAGATAAGGCGACCAAAACTGCACACAGTACTCAAGGTGTGGTCTCACCAAGGCCCTGTACAACTGCAGCAGGACATCCCTGTTCCTATACTCAAACCCTTTCGCTATGAAGGCCAACATACCATTTGCCTTCTTCACCGCCTGCTGCACCTTCATGCTTACTTTCAGCGACTGGTGCACAAGGACACCCAGGTCTCGTTGCACTTCCCCTTCTCCCAATCTATTGCCATTCAGATAATAGTCTGCCTTTCTGTTTTTGACACCAAAGTGGATAACCTCGCACTTATCCACGTTATATTGCATCTGCCACGCTTCTGCCCACTCACCCAACCTGTCCAGATCATCCTGGAGTTTCTCGCTATCCTCCTCGCTGCACACACTCCCACCCAGCTTTGTGTCATCTGCAAACTTGGAGATATTACATTTAATTCCCTTATCTAGATCATTAATGTATATTGTGAATAGCTGGGGTCCAAGGACCGATCCCTGCGGTACCCCACTAGTCACTGCTTGCCACTCGGAAAAAGACCCATTAATTCCTACTCTCTGCTTTCTGTCCGCCAACCAGTTCTCTATCCAAGTCAATACCTTGCCCCCAATCCCATGTGCCTTAACTTTACCCGCTAATCTCTTATGCGGGACATTATCGAAAGCCTTTTTAAAGTCCAAATACACCACATCTACTGGTTCTCCCTTATCTATTTTCCCAGTTACATCCTCAAAAAATTCCAGTAGATTAGTCAAGCACGATTTACCTTTTGTAAATCCATGTTGACTTTGTCCAATCCTGTCACTGTTTTTCAAATGCTCAGCTATTACATCCTTTATAATGGACTCTAGCATTTTCCCCACTACCGATGTCAGGCTTACCGGTCTGTAATTCCCCGCTTTCTCTCTACCACCCTTTTTGAATAGTGGGGTAACATTAGCTACCCTCCAATCCATGGGTACAGTTCCAGATTCCATCGAATGTTGGAAGATGATCAGCAATGCATCTACTATTTCTAGGGCCACTTCCTTAAGTACCCTAGGATGTAGATTATCAGGCCCTGGGGATTTATCGGCCTTCAATACCGTCAATTTCCCTAACACCATTTCCCTGCAAATACTGATTTCTTTCAGTTCCTCCCTTTCATCAGACCGTATGTTCTCCAACATCTCTGGGAGGTTATTTGTGTCCTCCTTTGTGAAGACAGAACCAAAATATGCATTTAATTGGGCGGCCATTTCTTTGTTCCCCATTATAACTTCCCCCGCTTCTGACTGCAAGGGACCTACACTTGATTTCACTAATCTTTTTCTCTTCACATATCTATAAAAGCTCTTACAGTCAGTTTTTATGTTCCCAGCAAGCTTACTTTCATATTCTATTTTCCCCTTCTTAATTAATCCCTTTGTCCTCCTTTGTTGAATCCTAAACTGCTCCCAATCCTCAGGGCTACCGCTTTTTCTGGCCAATTTATATGCCCTCTCCTTGGATCTTTTGCTATCCCTAATTTCCCTTGTTAGCCACGGTTGAGTCACCCTTTTTGTTTTATTCTTATGCCACACTGGGATGTACAAATTCTGTAGTTCATCCATGCAGTCTTTGAATGTTTGCCATTGCCTATCCACCGTCAACCCCTTGAGTGACATTCCCCAATCAATCCTATCCAATTCGCGCCTCATACCATCGTAGTTTCCTTTATTTAAATTCAGGACCCTAGTCTCTGATTCAACTACTTCACTCTCCATCCTAATGAAGAATTCTATCATATTATGATCACTCTGACCCAAGGGGCCTCGTACAACAAGATTGCTAATTAATCCTTTCTCGTTGCATAATACCCAGTCTAAGATGGCCTGATCTCTGGTTGGTTCCTCGACATATTGTTCCAGAAAACCATCTCGTAAACATTCTAGGAATTCCTCCTCCACAGTATTTTTACTAATTTGGTTAGCCCAATCTATATGTAAATTAAAGTCACCCATGATGACTGCTGTGCCCTTACTGCATGCTTCTCTAATTTCCCTTTTAATGCCGTCCCCAACCTCCGTATTACTGTTTGGAGGTCTATATACCACTCCCACTAACGTTTTCTGCCCCTTGTTATTTCTCAGTTCTACCCATACAGATTCCACATCATCAGAGCTAATATCCTTCCTTTCAATTGTGTTAATCCCCTCTTTAACCAGCAATGCTACCCCACCTCCCTTTCTTTTTTGCCTATCTTTCCTAAATATTGAATAACCCTGGATGTTGAGTTCCCAGCCTTGGCCACCCTGGAGCCATGTTTCTGCAATCCCAATCAAATCGTATTCATTTACCTCTATTTGCGCAGCTAATTCATCCACCTTATTCCGAATGCTCCTTGCATTAAGACACAAAGGGGTAAAAATTCAGTTGGTTGCGCCTCCCGTTAGCGCCTTAAGAGGGCGCTAATGGGGCGCAAAGCCGCTAACGCCCGGGTGCAGCTATGTTTGCATCGCTCGGGAACTTAACTAGACATTGTGCGGCGGCGCTAAACTTTGCCGCTGCGACCACCTGCGCGCGCAGATTGTGACGTCATTCCATGGTGCAACGCCCTTGTGGCGCCCCGGAGCGGAAATTGAGTGGCGCCCCCTGCCTTACCGCCTGGCGCATCCAACGACCAGAAGACTGGAACGCTATCAATCGCTGCGGGGCTGGGGGGGGCGCTATTTAAAGGGGGCCTCTTCCTGTCTTTTATTGTTGGTGCCATTTTTGAACTACGCATTCTGAGAGAGAGAGGGAGAGACTTCTGGAGAGATTCAACGTTGTGTGAAGGAGTTTTGGGTACTGAGCAGCACTTTGCAGGTTCATTTTGATTTGCCATTCCTTGTATCGATTTAGCAGAGACTGTGGGAGCTGCACTCTGAGCTCTTTGCCTGGTACTCTCCATTGTTCTTTCCAGCACATTTGATGTGCAAGTCTCTCCAGGCCGAGATTCAAGGCTGCAATGAACAGGATGTGGATGGAAAGCAAGATTAACCATCCCCTTTAAGAACTGGCCCGTGCCATTGTGTGTGTGTTCCATTGCTGATTGACATTACATGAGCTTCGCCAGCGCTCTGAGTTAGCGCCTCACTCCTTGGCCTTTGCGCCTTAAGACAGGTGTGCAGCGCCTGATTTAGCGCTCCACTCACCTCCCGGGGCGGTAAAAGTGAAGTTTCCAGTCAGTGGCGATAATTAGCGCCAGGCGCTAATATTTGCGTCCAGACGATATTTGCGCCCCAAATGGGGCGCGACCTAATTTTTCCCCCAAAGCCTTCAGGCTTGTTTTTTTAACGCTCTCAGACCTATATGAATTATTATTTACTGTGACCATGTTTGATTTAAACCGTTGAGTTCTTTGCCTTCTACTTTTGTTTTTCTCCTTCCTGTCTTTAGCTTTTATCCTTATTTCCCTTTCCTCTGTCTCCCTGCTCAGGTTCCCAACCCCCTGCCACTTTAGTTTAAGCCCTCCCCAACAGCACTAGCAAACACTCCCCCTAGGACATCGGTCCCGGCCCTGCCCAGGTGCAGACCGTCCCGTTTGTTCTGGTCCCACCTCCCCCAGAACCGGTTCCAATGTCCAAGGAATTTGAATCCCTCCCCCTTGCACCATTCCTCTAGCCACGTATTCATTTGAAATATCCTCCTATTTCTACTCTGACTGGCACGTGGCACTGGTAGCAATCCTGAGATTACTACCTTTGAGGTCCTCTTTTTTAATTTACATCCTAACTCCCTATATTCTGCTTTTAGGACCTCATCCCGTTTTTTACCTATATCGTTGATGCCTATGTGCACCACGACAACTGGCTGTTCACCCTCCCCCTCCAAAGTGTTCTGTAGCCGCTTCGAGACGTCCTTGACCCTTGCACCAGGGAGGCAACACACCATCCTGGAGTCTCGATTGCGGCCGCAGAAACGCCTATCTATTCCCCTTACAATTGAATCCCCTATCACTATAGCTCTTCCACACTTTTTCCTCCCAGCCTGTGCAGCAGAGCCACCCATGGTGCTAGGAAGTTGGCTGCTGCCGCTTTCCCCTGATAAGTCATCCCCCCCAACAGCATCCAAAGTGGTATATCTGTTTGAGAGGGGGATGGCCACAGGGGACCCCTGCACTACCTGCCTGCACCTCTTACTCTGCCTGGTGGTCACCCATTCACTTCCTGCCTGTACACCCTTCACCTGCGGTGTGACCAACTCACTAAACGTGCTATCCATGAGGTTCTCAGCATCGCAAATGCTCCAATATGCATCCAGCCGCAGCTCCAGCGCCGCAATGCGGTCCGTCAGTAGCTGCAGCTGGATACATTTCCCACACACATGGTCGTCAGGGACACAGGAAGTGTCCCTGATTTCCCACATATTGCAGGAGGAGCATATCACGGTGCCGAGCTCTGCTGCCATGACTTACCCTTTAATTAATTAATTCATTAAAATTAAACTAATTGGGGTAAAAATTGAGTCGCGCCCCATTTGGGGCGCTAACCGTCGCGCCCCGAAAAAATTAGCGGCCCCGCGCCGGAACTTCAGTGGTTGCGCCCCAAGAGGGAAGCGGGGCGCCACTGGAAGCACCCCGCATCCCTCTTGGGGCGCTGCGAGGGAATATCCTGGCGCTACGTGCCGCAGCGCCACGCGCTGCGGCACGTCGCGCCGCGGTATTGCAGGCCTTCCTCCCCTTCTTAAAGGGGAGGGACCTTGCGCAGCGCGAACCGGGGCCCAGCTGGGCCCCCAGGGATCGGGAGTGCCGGCAAAAGAGCCCGGCACTCAAGAGAAGTGCCGGGCTCTTGGAGCGCAGCCGGCACTTCACGGTGGGGGGGCTTCACGGGGGCCGGGGACAGCAACGGGGGCAGGTGCTGGCAGGCGGCCAGCAACAAAAATGGCCGCCTGCCACCTCCCCTTTAAATATCGCCGCCCCGGCCGCACGTACGCCTCCCTGAACCCGTCGGACATAGCGTCTGGCGGTAAATCAGGGGGCGCGACTGAAGATCACGGCCGGGGCGCGAGCGGGGTGCTGCGCACGGCGATGACGTCATCGCCGGCGGCGCAGCGCCACAGGGCGCTACCGGCTGCCGCCGCCGCTAACCTCCCGCTGAATTTTTCGGGAGGCGTGGGCGGCGCTGCGCCCGGGCGTTAGCTGCTTTACGCCCCATTAGCGCCCTCTTAAGGCGCTAACGGGAGGCGCAAGCAGCTGAATTTTTCCCCCATTGAATCCCACCAATTTCACTTCAATTAAATGATATACTCAAGGGCCCTTGCTTAACAGCAGTCCCCGCTACACCACAGAGACTCTAGAAACTATAAACCACAGAATTTAAGTATGGAAAAAAGGAGAAAAAGAAAAATACTCACCAACCAATCACTTACCTGCTTTCTGGTGACGTCACACTTTGATTATTTTCTACTTCTCTCTCTCCCGCTCTCGGGGCTCAGATTGGTAAGATTGGCCTACCTGGTCGCTGCCGCCTTTTACCACCGCCGCCTCGCCGCTGTTGCTCCACCCAGGTCCGCCGCCTCTGTGGGCCTACCTGGTCGCTGCCGCCTTTTACCGCCGCCGCCCTCGCCTCGCCGCCTCATAACTAGTGGGGTGCCACAGGGATCAGTGGCAGGGCCTCATCTATTTACAATCTATATTAATGACTTGGATGAAGGGACCGAGTGTAGTGTAGCCAAATTTGCTGATGATACAAAGATAGGTGGGAAAGCAAGTTGTGAGGAGGACACAAAGGGCTGGATTTTGTGAATGGAGGCGAGTTGGAGGCGCGACTGCTGCTTGTCGTGTCAATGTCCCGCCTCCATCCTCGCCTGACCATTCAGAGGGATTTTCCCCTGATTGAGCTTGTTAAGCCCGCCCTGCGGGCTCAACAGGCCAATTAGGGAAGAAGTCACTGACAGATCACGTCAACGTCAGACGTGCTATCTGTCAAGACTTCTTGAAAGAAGAAATGACAGCGTTTGACAGCTCTGTGAAGCTGTCAAACACTGACATTTTCTTTAGTTTGATGAGTCTCTGAGGTGAGGACTCATCAAACATTGAAAATTTGTAAATTTCAGATGTCTGATGCGGAGGGTCCATCAGCCATTACCTGAAATTGACAAGCAGGGTGTCGGCTCTCCCCATCCAGCGCGGCTAAAGGCTATGGAAGGAAAACAAGGTAAGTGAACACCTTTTTAAACTTATCACTCACCTTGCATACTTACCACTCCACACTTGCACCCATCATTCACCTCTACATCTTACTTCCAGGTGCCTCCGACCACCGCAGATCTCCTTCACGTCTCCTCCAACCCGGCGGGGTTCTCCGAGGTCGGGAAGCCTTCACCTGTGAAGGTAAAATGGCACTAATCCTTTTTTCTGCCTGTTAGCTACCTGTTAACAGGCAGTTAAAAGGATTAAATGCCTTTCCCGCCTCCAGGAGACGGGACCCGAAGCTGCACATCTTCCCGCCTCCTGGCAAATGGGCACAGAGGCGGGATGGGGCGGGTTTGCCATCTGCCCCCACTTTCTCCGCGTTTACCGGCTGTCCCGCCTCCATGCCCGCCTCCTCGGGGCTTGGAAAATCCAGCCCAAAGAATCTGCAAAGGGATATAGATAGGTTAAGTGAGTGGGCAAAAATTTGGCAGATGGAGTATAATGTGGGAAAATGTGAGGTTATCCACTTTGGTCGGAAGAATAAAAAAGCAAATTATTATTTAAATGGAGAGAGACTACAGAATGCTGTGGTACAGAGGGATCTGGGGGGTCCTCGTACATGAAACACAAGAAGTTAGCATGCAGGTACAGCAAGTAATTGGGAAGGCAAATGGAATGTTGGCCTTTATTGCAAGGGGGATGGAGTATAAAAGTAGGGAAGTCTTGCTACAGCTGTACAGGCGTTGGTGAGACCACACCTGGAGTACTGCGTACAGTTTTGGTCTCCTTATTTAAGGAGGGATATACTTGCATTGGAGGCAGTTCAGAGAAGGTTCACTAGGTTGATTCCTGGGATGAAGGGGTTGTCTAATGAAGAACGGTTGAGCAGGTTGGGCCTATACTCATTGGAGTTTAGAAGAATGAGAGGTGATCTTATTGAAACATATAGGGCTCGATTTTGCCATGGGGAGGGCTGGGGCGTGTCAGCTGGTTTTCGTGTTAGCCACCCGACTCCAATGAGATGTGGAAAAAAATTGCGATTTTCCCCTAATTGGACCCTTGATTTCCAGCGTGTGGGAACCCCTGGCCCAATTAGTCTTTCCATCCTGAAAGTCGCCTCCGATGACGTCATCAATGCTGCTGGATTTAAGGCCTGCAAGCAGCCTTGCTTCTTCTGCAGACTACAAACTTCATGCCCATTGCTGTAAACCCTTATTTCAGCAACCATGTCCAGCAGCAGGCCAAAGTCTGCTCCACCATTTGATGAGCCCTCCCTGCAAGCTCTGGTGGAGGGAGCCAGATCCAATAAGGAGGTGCTCTTCCCTTCCTCGAGGAGGAGAAAGCCTCCTCAGCAGACTAAAGCTGTGTCGATGCAAGTGGCCCAGGAGGTCAATTCTCTGTCTATGTGCCGCAGAACCTGGCTGCAGTGCAGGAAGAGGTTTCATGACCTTCTGCGCACTGGAAAAGTGAGTATGAATTTCCCATCACCCTCATTCTGATCCCCATCGCCTCTCCTCACCAGCACTCAGCTTTGACAACCTCTTCCTCCACATCCCACTTGACACTGACATCCCTGCACCCTTACCCATTCCCTCTCTCTGTATGTTCACATTCACTTAGCTATTCGACTATGCAGCCCTCACACTCCCTATTGCTGTGATGCTATGACAATAACTTACAACACACAGGGAGGGCCCTTGGTCCTGGCACCTCACTCCATCTTTGTCTCCTTCTAAGCATCTATGCTATGGAATCTCTACACTCACTCCTCATTTTCACTCAAACTCCACTTGTGTCCCTCATTGCAGGAAAAGAGAGCCCACAATAAGAGGGAGAGGGCGAGGACAGGAGGAAGGCCACCCTCAGTAGCCCAGCTCACCCCTGCAGAGGAGGCGGCCCTGGAGATTGCGCAAGTGGGGGACGGACAGACGGGCGCATCACAGCAAGCTGGTGACAGAATAGTTTGGCATCTCTCTCATTGACATTGCATGAGTCACTGATAATGAAGCTGAAGCTCTAACTGATTGACTTATGATCATCTGCACTATTCAATGTTCATGTAACCATGACCTCACATCTCTAACTCTTTCCTTTAATCCCCCACAGGACCATCCAAAACCCCCGTCCCCACTGTCCAGGAGGAAGAGCCTGAGCTTCCACACTCCTCAGAGGAAGGTCCAATCTCTGAGGGCGCAGCGTCAGCAGAATTCACAGCACCCAGCACCAGCGCAGACACTCACGCCTCGGTGGGACCCTCGCGAGATAGAGTAATGTTGTCACCTGGTGTATCACAGCTCACAAGTGAGCATCAGCAGATGGTGGAGACAGGGACAGCAGTGGAGAGTCCTCGTCGGAGGGCGCAGGACTCTGCCAGCTTGGCTCAGCTGCATGTCGACCCTGTGCCTCCGGGTCCATCCAGAAGGAGAGCGGTGCTGGAACTCCAGGAACAGTGCAGGAGTCTCTGGCAGGTTTTGTCTCTAGGGTAGCTGCGAGTGTGGAGCGAATGGAGGAGTCCCTCGCTAACATGAGCAGAGCCTTTGTGGAGGCGTTGGCGCATGAACGCAGCACCACGGAAAGGATGGCAACCTCCGTGGAAAGCCTGGTTACGGCCATGGAGGCAGTAAGTCGCCGGAGTGAAGAAAACATGGTGAGTGTTCAAAATAGACAGACATCTCTGGAGGAGCGATGGTCAGCTATTGAACAGAGAAACCAGAGCTTCATGGAAGTCCTTCTGAGTAAGACTGCCAGTGCAGATACGGGTCCCCATGGCCCCCCTGATGTGCAGCAAGGTGCTCTCAAGCCACTTGCAAACGCTGAGGTGGACCTGACCCATGAGAGGGAAGTTGGTGGCAGACATCAAGGAAGTGGGGGCTCCTCTCCAAGCACTCACACTTCCATGCCACTGCAGAGCCCTCGGTCAGAGCCCCACCAGAGTCCCCACCCAACTGAGATCGGCGTCTCAACCCCTGCACAGCCGCAGGAGCAACAGACTGTTGCCGAGCCCTCACAGGCTCGCAACCCCAGAGGATGCCCGCCAAAGGTGTCGAGGCAGGAGCAGCAAGAAACTGAGCAAGGGGCCTTCACATCTGCTGAAGCCACAGGGGTAGCATCACGTAGGAGCACACGTAAAAGAAAAATAATGCACAAGTAGTCACAAGGGTAGTCACTTGTGTGTAATGTTGTGTTTAATCTTGAAATGCCAGCACTTGCTTGGTGTGATTAAAAATTCTGCTGGCAAACTGCTGAAGTTGTGGCGTCTGTCATTTTGCAAATGGGACTTCCACATTTTGGGCTTAGGATGACTTGCAATTGTCAGTATGGTGGTCAGAGTTATAGGAATCTGCACGATCTTGGCCATTGTCGATGGTCTGATAAGAAGGTGCGAGGCAAAAGTGTTTGATTGTGCAGGCTAAGCAAATCTGGTCAAGTGCGTCCCTTGCATCCCGGGCAGCAATGTGGTCGCGCACTGGCGCCTTCTGGCCTGTGCAGCTTCAGGTGGGTGAGCAGCAGCTTGGCACTCCTGTTGATGCTGCTGCTGCTGGTGGTGCTGTTGTTCATGGTTCTGCTGCTACCACGGCTGGTCTTCGTCCGAATCTGATGTCCAGGAGGAAAGGAAATAAATGGGTCCCATGCTTCTGGTATATGCCTCAGTTGAGGAAGTGCTCAGTCAAGGTGGTGAGAGGGGTTTCCCAGGAGGTCACACTGGAGATGGGTGTCAGGCTCCAAACTTCCACAACAATGGGTATGCCTGCTAAAAGTTCCCCCAGACCTGAGACAACAAAGTTCTGCCACCTGCAAATGAAGATTGCTGAAAACTCCTTTTTAATGGTGGAGCTGCAGCTGTTAGTAAGCAATCCACTTGTGCTGCCAGCCAGGTTTCACTAGGGTGTTTCAGAGGAGGCGTGAACCACGTGAGAAATGTGTTAAAATCAGAAACGCCTCTCAAAATGGGATTATAGAGGCAATTAACTGGTTGTTAAGGGCCTTAAGGGCCTATCCCGCCTCTTGGAGGCGGGATGGAGACGGGGTCAGAAAACTCGCATGTGGGAAAATTGCTCGGAGGCGGGATGGAGGCGGGATCGGGCCCGCCCGCCAGTTTTTGCGATTTTAACACCTCACACACCTCCAATCCCACCTCCTCGGGCCTGGCAAAATCGAGCCCATAAGATTCTGAGGGGGCTCGACAGGGTAGATGCAGAGAGGATGTTTCCCCTCGTGGGGGAATCTAGAACTAGGGGGCATAGTTTCAGAATAAAGGGTCGCCCATTTAAAACTGAGATGAAGAGGAATTTCTTCTCTCAGAGGGTTGTAAATCTGTGGAATTCTCTGTCCCAGAGAGCTGTGGAGGCTGGGTCATTGAATATATTTAAGGTGGAGATAGACAGATATTTGAACTATAGGGGAGTCAAGGGTTATGGGGAACGGGCAGGAAAGTGGAGTTGAGGCCAAGATCAGATCAGCCATGATCTTATTGAATGGCGGAGCAGGCTCGAGGGGCCAAATGGCCTACTCCTGCTCCTATTTCTTATGTTCTAATGTAAGACCTGGGGCAATGGCCTCCTGCCAGTGGCCGGGAAGAGCACTGCCCTCCTTCTTTCGACTGCCACGGCCAATGCCTCCACTGCCTGGTCGCTGAAACAGCGAACTCTCTCCCTAGGACTGGGATCAGCCATGAGGATAAGAGGTGTAGCTGCTGAGTTGCTTGGAGGTCGCCTTCAGAGCCAGCAATGTTGAGAATGAGGTTGTGCAGAATGATTGAACCTCCCCTTTAAGAATGGAAGGTGCCAGTGTGAATGATGATTCCCGATTGGTGTGCACCTGAAATTGGTTATCGCTCTGTGTGTAGCCCCCCCGCTCTCTGTGTGTAGCCCCCCGCTCTCTGTGTGTGTAGCCCCCCCCGCTCTCTCTGTGTGTAGCCCCCCGCTCTCTCTGTGTGTAGCCCCCCGCTCTCTGTGTGTAGCGCCCCGCTCTCTCTGTGTGTGTAGCCCCGCTCTCTGTGTGTAGCCCCCCGCTCTCTGTGTTTGTAGCCCCCCCGCTCTCTCTGTGTGTGTAGCCCCGCTCTCTGTGTGTAGCTCCCCGCTCTCTGTGTTTGTAGCCCCGCTCTCTGTGTGTAGCCCCGCTCTCTGTGTGTAGCCCCCCCGCTCTCTCTGTGTGTAGCCCCCCGCTCTCTCTGTGTGTGTAGCCCCGCTCTCTCTGTGTGTAGCCCCCCGCTCTCTCTGTGTGTAGCCCCCCGCTCTTTCTGTGTGTAGCCCCGCTCTCTGTGTGTAGCCCCCCGCTCTCTCTGTGTGTGTAGCCCCGCTCTCTCTGTGTGTAGCCCCCCGCTCTCTGTGTGTGTGTAGCCCCCGCTCTCTGTGTGTAGCCCCCCGCTCTCTCTGTGTGTAGCCCCCGCTCTCTCTGTGTGTAGCCCCCGCTCTCTCTGTGTGTAGCCCCCCGCTCTCTGTGTGTGTAGCTCCCCGCTCTCTGTGTGTAGCCCCCCGCTCTCTCTGTGTGTAGCCCCCGCTCTCTGTGTGTAGCCCCCCGCTCTCTGTGTGTGTAGCCCCCGCTCTCTGTGTGTAGCCCCCCGCTCTCTGTGTGTGTAGCCCCCCGCTCTCTCTGTGTGTAGCCCCGCTCTCTGTGTGTAGCCCCCGCTCTCTGTGTGTAGCCCCGCTCTCTGTGTGTAGCCCCCCGCTCTCTGTGTGTAGCCCCGCTCTCTGTGTGTAGCCCCCCGCTCTCTGTGTGTAGCCCCCCGCTCTCTGTGTGTAGCCCCCCGCTCTCTGTGTGTGTAGCCCCCCGCTCTCTGTGTGTGTAGCCCCGCTCTCTGTGTGTAGCCCCCCCGCTCTCTCTGTGTGTAGCCCCCCGCTCTCTGTGTGTGTAGCCCCCCGCTCTCTCTCTGTGTAGCCCCCCCGCTCTCTCTGTGTGTAGCCCCCCCCGCTCTCTCTCTGTGTAGCCCCCCCGCTCTCTCTGTGTGTAGCCCCGCTCGCTGTGTGTAGCCCCCCCGCTCTCTCTCTGTGTGTAGCCCCCCGCTCTCTCTGTGTGTAGCCCCCCCGCTCTCTCTGTGTGTAGCCCCCCGCTCTCTCTGTGTGTAGCCCCCCGCTCTCTGTGTGTAGCCCCCGGCTCTCTCTGTGTGTAGCCCCGCTCTCTGTGTGTAGCCCCCCGCTCTCTCTGTGTGTAGCCCCCCGCTCTCTGTGTGTAGCCCCCCCGCTCTCTGTGTGTAGCCCCCCCGCTCTCTGTGTGTGGCCCCCCCGCTCTCTGTGTGTAGCCCCCCCGCTCTCTGTGTGTGTAGCCCCCGCTCTCTGTGTGTAGCCCCCCGCTCTCTCTGTGTGTAGCCCCCCCCGCTCTCTCTCTGTGTAGCCCCCCCGCTCTCTCTGTGTGTAGCCCCGCTCGCTGTGTGTAGCCCCCCCGCTCTCTCTCTGTGTGTAGCCCCCCGCTCTCTCTGTGTGTAGCCCCCCCGCTCTCTCTGTGTGTAGCCCCCCGCTCTCTCTGTGTGTAGCCCCCCGCTCTCTGTGTGTAGCCCCCGGCTCTCTCTGTGTGTAGCCCCGCTCTCTGTGTGTAGCCCCCCGCTCTCTCTGTGTGTAGCCCCCCGCTCTCTGTGTGTAGCCCCCCCGCTCTCTGTGTGTAGCCCCCCCGCTCTCTGTGTGTGGCCCCCCCGCTCTCTGTGTGTAGCCCCCCCGCTCTCTGTGTGTAGCCCCCCCGCTCTCTGTGTGTAGCCCCCCGCTCTCTGTGTGTGTAGCCCCCCGCTCTCTGTGTGTGTAGCCCCCCGCTCTCTCTGTGTGTAGCCCCCCGCTCTCTGTGTGTGTAGGCCCCCGCTCTCTCTGTGTGTAGCCCCCCGCTCTCTGTGTAGCCCCCCGCTCTCTCTGTGTGTCGCCCCCCGCTCTCTGTGTGTAGCCCCGCTCTCTGTGTGTAGCCCCCCGCTCTCTCTGTGTGTAGCCCCCCGCTCTCTGTGTGTAGCCCCCCGCTCTCTCTGTGTGTAGCCCCCCGCTCTCTGTGTGTAGCCCCCCGCTCTCTGTGTGTAGCCCCCCGCTCTCTGTGTGTGTAGCCCCCCGCTCTCTGTGTGTAGCCCCGCTCTCTCTGTGTGTGTAGCCCCGCTCTCTGTGTGTGTAGCCCCCCGCTCTCTGTGTGTAGCCCCCCCGCTCTCTCTGTGTGTAGCCCCCCCGCTCTCTCTGTGTGTAGCCCCCCGCTCTCTCTGTGTGTAGCCCCCCGCTCTCTGTGTGTAGCCCCCGGCTCTCTCTGTGTGTAGCCCCGCTCTCTGTGTGTAGCCCCCCGCTCTCTCTGTGTGTAGCCCCCCGCTCTCTTTGTGTAGCCCCCCGCTCTCTGTGTGTAGCCCCCCCGCTCTCTGTGTGTAGCCCCCCCGCTCTCTGTGTGTAGCCCCCCCGCTCTCTGTGTGTAGCCCCCCCGCTCTCTGTGTGTAGCCCCCCCGCTCTCTGTGTGTAGCCCCCCGCTCTCTGTGTGTGTAGCCCCCCGCTCTCTGTGTGTGTAGCCCCCCGCTCTCTCTGTGTGTAGCCCCCCGCTCTCTGTGTGTGTAGCCCCCCGCTCTCTCTGTGTGTAGCCCCCCGCTCTCTGTGTGTAGCCCCCCGCTCTCTCTGTGTGTCGCCCCCCGCTCTCTGTGTGTAGCCCCGCTCTCTGTGTGTAGCCCCCCGCTCTCTGTGTGTAGCCCCCCGCTCTCTCTGTGTGTCGCCCCCCGCTCTCTGTGTGTAGCCCCCCGCTCTCTGTGTGTAGCCCCCCGCTCTCTGTGTGTGTAGCCCCCCGCTCTCTGTGTGTAGCCCCGCTCTCTCTGTGTGTGTAGCCCCGCTCTCTGTGTGTGTAGCCCCCCGCTCTCTCTGTGTGTCGCCCCCCGCTCTCTGTGTGTTGCGCCCCGCTCTCTCTGTGTGTGTAGCCCCCCGCTCTCTGTGTGTAGCGCCCTAAGTTAGCTGATTAGTGCTTGATTTAACGCTCCAGCTCTTTCTTGGAGCACTAACAATCAATTTAGCGGGAGTTCAGGAAGACTAGCGCCTGGCACTAATTGTCCAAGAGAGATAAATTCACTATCGCCCTGTTTGCGGGCGGTAACTTCTGAAAGCTGGGAAACTTAGCGTCAGGCGCTAATGATTCCCAACTTTTAAAAAATTGGGTATTAGCATTCCAGGAAGGAAGTGGAGTGCTAAATCAAGCGCTCCACTTCCTTCCTGGAGCGCTGAAGGACGCAGGCGGGGCAGTAGTGGTGCAGCGCTGCACTATGTCCCGTGCACGTTGTCTCGTTCCGAGGCTCCTTCCCTCCCTTAAAGGGAAGGGCCATCGCTGCAGGCTCTGCATTGGGACCAGTCAGCTGGTCCCTGACAGCGGCCACGATCCAGCTCGATCAGCCCCGTGCCCTCCAGCAGAGTGCCGGGCCGATCGATTGCGGCCCAGGAGAAGGAAAAAAAATTGAACAAAAGCATTTCAGAAATTTAGGTACTTACCTCGGCAACCTCCCCTTTAACTTCCGCCACCGAAGCGCTCGGCCTCCCGATCAATGCCTCCTGCAGCTGTCGGTGTCATCGCCCAGCGATGCTGCAGGGGTCAGAACCAAAGTTCGGGTCCGGGGAGCTACCGGGGCGATGCGTCACGATCTCCAGGTGAAGGAGATCGTGGTGCAGTCTTACCGCCGCCACAAACCTCTCACCGAAGGTCGCGGGAGTCGTCCATCCCGCTGCGCCTGGGTGGTAAGTCATTAGTGCCCCGTTATCGCCCCCCAGGGACACTAACAGGAGGCATTAACCCACCGAATTTCTCCCCCCAACTTTTTAATATTTAGCACCCCGTCCGGGGTAATACCGAATTTGTAGCCTTCAGTAACAGTTTCAGACATCTTGTCATTAATGGGGCAGGTCTTTTTGGGACTGGATCGGGGATGCGCAAGAGGCCAGAATTGGAGGAGCGCAGATATCTTGGAGGGTTGTAGGGCTGAAGGACATTACCTGTTATGCCTGCAAATGGCCACGGCTATGGGCACCGACAATAGCCTGGCTGTCGTGCTGAAGACTTGTGCTCCAGAACTAGCGGCGCCTCTAGCCAAGCTGTTCCAGTACAGCTACAACAGTGGCATCTACCCGACAATGTGGAAAACTGCCCAGGTATGTCCTATCCACAAAAAGTTGGACAAATCCAATCCGGCCAATTACCGCCCCATCAGTCTACTCTCAATCATCAGCAAAGTGATGGAAGGTGTCGTCGACAGTGCTATCAAGCGGCACTTACTCACCAATAACCTGCTCACCGATGCTCAGTTTGGGTTCCGCCAGGACCACGCGGCTCCAGATGTCATTACAGCATTGGTCCAAACATGACAAAAGAACTGAATTCCAGAGGTGAGGTGCGAGTGACTGCCCTTGACATCAAGGCAGCATTTGACTGAGTGTGGCATCAAGGAGCCCTAGTAAAATTGAAGTCAATGGGAATCGGGGGAAAACTCTCCACTGGCTGGAGTCATACCTAGCACAAAGGAAGATGGTTGTGGTGGTTGGAGGTCAATCATCTCAGCCCTAGGACATCGCTGCAGGAGTTCTCAGGGCAGTGTCCTAGGCCCAACCATCTTCAGCTGCTTCATCAATGACCTTCACTCCATCATAAGGTCAGAAGTGGGGATGTTCACTGATGATTGCACATTGTTCAGTGTCATTCACAACTCCACAGATAATGAAGCTAGCCATGCCCACATGCCCCAAGACCTGGATGACATTCAGGCTTGGGCTGATAAGTGGCAAGTAACATTCGTGCCACAGAAGTGCCAGGCAATGACTATCTCCAACAAGAGAGCGTCTAAACACCGCCCCTTGACATTCAACGGTATTACCATCGCCGAATCCCCCACCATCAACATCCTGGGGGTTTACCATTGACCAGAAACTTAAATTGGACCAGCCAAATAAATACTGTGGCTACAAGAGCAGGTCAGAGGCTAGGTATCTGCAGCGAGTGACTTACCTCCTGACTCCCCAAAGCCTTTCCACCATCTACAAGGCACATGTCAAGAGTGTGATGGAATACTCTCCCCTTACCTGGATGAGTGCAGCTCCAACAACACTCAAGAAGCTCGATGCCATCCAGGACAAAGCAGCCCGCTTGATCGGCACGCCATCCACCACCTTAAACATTCACTCCCTCCACCACCGGCGTACCGTAGCCTGCAGTGTGTATCATCTACAAGATGCACTGCAGAAACTCGCCAAGACTTCTTCGGCAGCACCTCCCAAACCTGCGACCTTTTCCACCTAGAAGGACAAGGGCAGCAGGTGCATGGGAACACCACCACCTCCAAGTTCCCCTCCAAGTTACACACCATTGGCGGCCGTGCCTTCTGTTGCCTAGGCCCTAAGCTCTGGAGTTCCCTCCCTAAACCTCTCCGCCTCTCTCCCTTTCTTTCCTCCTTTAAGACGCTCCTTAAAACCTACCTCTTTGACCAAGCTCTGTCCTAATATCTCCTTTTGTGGCTCGGTGTCAAAGTTTGTTTGATAACGCTCCTGTGATGCGCTTTGGGCTGTTTTACTACATTAAAGGTGCCACGTAAATGCAAGTTGTTGTTTTGCAGTAAACGTGGACACTTGTATAATGGGAGCTTCCCATAAGAGCAGCCTGACTTTCGGCATGCTGAATAATTTGCCTGGGTCAGCTTTCTCAATCAAGTTCAGAAAACTTCTATTAGTCACCACAAAGTCTCTTTTCTATAGAAAGCAAAACCCAACTTCTGTAATCTTTCCTCGAAAACTTAAGTTCTTGCTGCCTCAGAGTCGATGTTATGAAATCAATGGATAGAACGTGGTGGAGACCATGCTCTCCGCTAGGATTGTGCATTGAAAAAAATTAACCATCTAGTCTCCTCTTTGTTGTGTGTCTCTGCTCCCTCTCAATGTAAACCCCACATACCCAATTTAATATATTATAGATAGATATTTAAAGTTAAAGAATGAAATATAAACCATAGGACATATAAAATATCTATAAATTTGCCTGGTCTCTGCTGAATTAGCTTTTCTTAGTTTAGACAAATGAAGTTCAACACAGATAAATGTGAGGTATTACAATTTGGTAGGAAGAATAGGGAGGTCACTTATCACTTGGAGGGTGCGAGTCTAGGTGGGGTAGAGGAACAAAGGGATCTCGGAGTACAAATACACAAATCACTAAAAGTAGCGACACAAGTTAGCAAGGCCATAAAAAAAGCAAACCAAGCACTAGGGTTTATTTCTAGAGGGATAGAATTGAAAAGTAGGGAAGTTATGCTAAACCTGCATCGAACCTTGGCTAGACCACACTTGGAGTACTGTGTACAGTTCTGGTTGCCATATTATAAAAGGGATATAGAGGTACTGGAGAGGGTGCAGATAAGATTTACAAGGATGATACCCGAAATGTGAGGGTATACATATCAGGAAAGGATGAACAGGCTGGGACTCCTTTTTTTTTGAAAAAGAAGGCTGAGGGGTGACCTAATAGAGGTCTTTAAAATTATGAAAGATTTTGATAGAGTGGATACTGAGAGAATGTTTCCACTTGTGGGGAAGAGCATAACTGGAGGCCATCAATATAAGATAGTCACCAAGAAAGCCAATAGGGAATTCAGAAGAAACTTCTTTACTCAAAGAGTGGTGAGAATGTGGAACTCGCTACCATAGGGAGTGGTTGAAGCGAATAGTATAGATGCATTTAAGGGGAGGCTGGACAAGCATATGAGGGAGAAGGGAATAGAGGGTTATGCTGATAGAGTTAGATGAGGAAAGACAGGAGGAGGCTCGAGTGGAGCATAAACACCAGCATGGACTGGTTGGGCCGAATGGCCTGTTTCTGTGCTGTATATCCAATGCTGGAGAGAATAGTAAATCCAGTGCTTAAGTTAAGAAGGGCAAAAATCAGCCAAGGTTCCAGCTCCTGCTCGATATCCCATTATACGAACAGAAACAGGCTCAGCCGTGACGCCCTCTCCTGCTCCAATTGTTAGAGTTCAGGCTTCTTCACAAAACTTTTGACCAAAATGACGATTTCCACATTTCCACAAGTATGCCGACTCTCTCGCGATCTGAAAACTGTACCCATTCACATTATTTATTTATTCATTCACGGGCTGTGGGCAAGGCCGGCATTTATTGCCCATCCCTAATTGCCCTTGAGAATGTGGTGGTGAGCCGCTGCAGTCCGTGTGGTGAAGGTGCTCCCACAGTGCTGTTAGGGAGCGAGTTCCAGGATTTTGACCCAGCGATGATGGAGGAACGGCGATTATATTTCCAAGTCAGGTGAGTGTGTGACTTGGAGGGGAACTTGGAGGTGGTGGTGTTCCCATGCTATGTAACCGCCGGTTGTCAGTAAACTGTTCACTGAGGATCATGCAGCATCCCCACTGCACACTTCTGTCACTCCTAATAGGCCAAAAACACAGTCCAATTGGTACATACAGACTAAGTGATTGGATTTATTTACGTGTTAATTAATACGCGGATGCCTAATGATACAGTATGATACCAAATCAGTGCAATACTTAAAAACAATGAGGTAGATTTTAACTTTGTGAGGTAGTATAAAAGGGGTGATAGCGAATCGGCAGCCCATTTTACACAGCTCCCTATTTTTGAGAGAGATGTAAACTGGGCTGCCGATTCGCTCTCACCCATTTTATACTATCATACAAAGTCAAAACCTACCCCAGTGAGATTAGAATCAATCCAAAGGTTGAAATATCCTTTTTAGAATGTATTTCATACAGAGCTCAATAAGTGATAAGACTTTTGAATGAAACAGTCAGGTTTGTCTCTGAGTAGACCTTCCACCTGTGAGGTTTAGACTTCCTATGAGAATTGCCCAGCGCTTCTCCAGTCCAAAGTACTCTGACGTTCAAACTGTCGATCATCCATGATTGAAAACACAATAATAGGAATTATTGCATAGAACGCTAATGATCTGGGTTCTGAGTAGTGCCTTGACAATATACAAATTACTTTGCACCTAGAATGAAACCCCTATCGAGTCATAGAATCATAGAAACCTACAGCACAAAAGGAGGCCATTTGGCCCATCGTGTCCGTGCCGGCCGAAAAAGAGCTCTCCAGCCGAATCCCACTTTCCAGCTCTTGGTCTGTAGCCTTGCAGGTAGCAGCACTTCAAGTGCATATCCAAGTACTTTTTAAATGTGATTAGGGTTTCTGCCTCTACCACCCTTTCAGGCAGTGAGTTCCAGACCCCCCACCACCCTCTGGGTGAAAAAAGTTCTCCTCAACTCCCCTCTAATCCTTCTACCAATTACTTTAAATCTATGCCCCCTGGTTATTGACCTCTCTGCTAGGGGAAATAGGTTATTCCTGTCCACTCTACCTAGGCCCCTCATGCTAAGCTAATTTCCAGATCAATTAACCAGACCTTTCTCCCATTCACAGCTAGCCTTCCAAACTTCCTTTCAAAATTTGAATTGACTGGCCTATTGCTGTTCTGATGATCTAGTACGTGATGAATTGACTGGCCTATTGCTGTTCTGATGATCTAGTACGTGATGAATTGATCAAGCGCACCCTCTGACTCAATAAGCATTATTTTAGCAGCCTCTTTAATCAATAAAAAATATAACAATTTAAAAACAATCTCACTTAAAGCCCAACTGAAACTCGCCCACCAATGGTAACCAAGGACAGCATTACATTTTGTTAGTGCAGAGAATCAAGTGTAGCAAAGTCTCTGTCACTTCCACTCCTTTTCGTTGCTGCAAAAACACTGCAGTTAAATGGGAACTTTCACTCCCATTAACCACAGCAGCTGAATGTGCTGAAGATCATCCGCATTGCCAAATTTCCTGTTGATACTATTTGCATTTGATATGGGCTCTTATCAGATTGTTTCTCTGTTGTTTTCCGTCTAAAAGCTGTTCAACAGTATATAATCTTTGGTAAAGTTAGATGATAATCTGAGGTCTACTGCAGTGTAGTGTGGCTTTCTACAGCTTTTTTTGACACCGGGATGTCATGTAGGTCACGCAGAAGTTATCTTATTTCAATTTTCCAATTACCAATGGTAACGCAAAGCAGCTGATGTTTATTTCAAGAATTTCTGTAACCTCATCGTAAAAAAAAGGGTTCAATTGTATTTAAACCACATTAAAAATATCTGCCAATATTCTCTCCTCCTCTCCTGGAGGCACTGACTCTTGTCGCGTGAGCTTAGGTATTGGGGTAGATCTTGACTTGGTGCGATGGTATAAAAAGGGGCGATGTTGGAGCCCAAGGCCTCCACATTCGAGGGGACAAGCTCACGTGTCGAGGCTCGGAGAGATTTTAATTCTTGGGCCTTATTTCTATATCCAGGCCCCGACTCCTTTTAATAGAATCATCGAATAGTACAGCCCAGAAGGAGGCCATTCGGCCCATCGAGTCTGCGCCGGCTCTTTCGAAGAGCAATCCAGTTAGTCCCACTCCCCTGCTCTTTCCCCATATCCCTGTAATTTTTTCTCCTGCAAGTATTTATCCAATTCCCTTTTGAAGGCTACGATTGAATCTGCCTCCACCACCCTATCAGGCAGTGCATTCCAAATCCTAACCACTCCTTGCGTAAAAATGTTCTTCCTCATGGCGCCTCTGGTTCTTTTGCCAATCACCTTAAATCTGTGCCCTCTGGTTATCAACCCGTCAGCCATTGGAAACAGGTTCTCTTTATTTACTCGATCTAAACCCTTCATGATTTTAAACACTCTATCAAATCTCCTCTTAGCCTTCTCTAGTCTATCCATGTAATTGTATTCCATTATCCCTGGATCCATTTTAGTAAATCCTGCCTGAACCTGGCAGAAATCACTGTCTCAATCTGGTTCCTAGTGGGTAGGTGCCTAGAGCACAAAACTGCTCTTAATTTGATATTAGCTGGCGCCAAAAAAAACCAGAAAAACTTGCGTTTCTATCGCGCCTGTATTGACCTCAGGACGTCCCAAAGTGCTTTACAGCCAATAAAGTACTTTTGAAGTGTAGTCACTGTTGTAATGTAGGAAACGCAGCAATTTACGCACAGCAAGCTCCCATAAACAGCAGCGTGATAATGACCAGATAATCATTATCATTAACTTGACAGTCTCACTCAGAGAGGTCACACGATAGCTGGTGTGGGAAATGGAAAATGTCTGGGGCAGTAAGGGTGGTCTTCTGGGATTGGAGCTGAGACACATTGCTTCGGCAGACTGGAGGGAACTTTCGAATCTCGCTATCTGGAAGTCCTTGATGTTGAAGCCCAGTGTGAAACATGGAAAAGTGCTTAATTTCCTAACACATCCTTTGAGAATCACAAATCCTCCCATACCTGCAAAAAAGTAATTCCTGCCAGGGTAAAGATAGGTCCGCACACCAGCTTCAATTCAATTGGCTTCTACTGACATATGTAAGAGCATTAAATAATGCACTCCCATTTCATTTCTTGCCAGTAAGCTGTTACTGTTGCTCATCTAATTAAAAGTGTAGAAGAGAAAACCAACAGTAGTATCAGGCGTATCTCAAAATGAGGTGGCAACCTGTTGAATCTACAACACAGGGCTTCTTGCGAGCTAAACAGCGAAAGCAGCACACTATAAACAGAGCTACGCGATCTCACAAAAGATCAGGCCAAAAGTGTGCAACCCTGCCACATCCAGTCGTGAATGGTGGTGGACACTTAAACAACTAGTGGGGAGGAGGAGGTTCCATGATCGTTCCCATCCTCAATGACTTTCTCATTGGCAGTTATCTAGAATTGGATCTAACTCTCAACACTGTCATCAATCGGTGGCCATACAAGACATAGTTTAAAGGGAGTCTTTCCTTCTTCTTCTTAGGCAGTCCCTCGGAACCAAGGATGACTTGCTTCTACACTAAAAATGAGTTCTCAGGTGACTGATGAGTCCAATGCGGGACCTACAGTCTCTGTCACAGGTGGGGCAGACGGTGGTTGAAGGGGCGGGTGGGTGAGGTGCTTGGGTTGACGTGCGCTCCTTCCGCTGTTTGCGCTTGGCTTCCGCTTGCTCCCAGCGAAGAAACTCGAGGTGTTCGGCACCTTCCCGGATGCTTCTCCTCCACTTTGAGCGGTCTTGGGCCAGGGATTCCCAGGTGTCGGTGGGGATATTTGCACTTTTTCAAGGAAGCTTTGAGGGTGTCCTTGAAGCATTTCCTCTGCCCACCTGGGGCTCTGTTGCCGTGTCGGAGCTCTGAGTAGAGCGCTTGTTTTGGGAGTCTCGTATCGAGCATGTGGATGATGTGGCCCATGAGCAGATCAAGTGTGGTCAAAGCTTCAATGCTGGAGATGTTGGCCTGAGTGAGAACGCTGTAGTTGGTGCGCCTATCCTGCCAATGGATTTGCAGGATCTTGCAGAGGCAGCATTGGTGGTACCTCTCCAGTGCTTTAAGGTGCCTGCTGTACATGGTCCATGTCTCTGAAGCATACAGGAGGGCGGGTATCACTACTGCGCTGTAGACCATGAGCTTGGTGCCGGGTTTGAGATCCTGGTCTTCAAACACTCTCTTCCTCAGTCGACCAAAGGCTGCACTGGCACACTGAAGGCGGTGTTGGACTTCGTCATCGACGTCTGCCCTTGTTGACAGTAGGCTCCCGAGGTATGGAAAGTGGTCCACGTTGTCCAAGGCCTCGTCGTGGATTTTGATAATGGGGGGGCAGTACTGTGTGGCGGGGGCAGGTTGGTAGAGGAAATTTGTCTTACGGATATACCTCTTATTAGATCTACCTCTTAACACTGTCATCAATCGGTGGCCATACAAGACATAGTTTAAAGGGAGTGTCACATTGTTGAGGCACACTCATAGTCATTACAGTCATGTGTTTGTGACAGCATCCATTCCACAGCCATCTGTGTTTCACTTCCTCCTTCATCCCTCCCCTATGGTTTTGGGAAATGTAGAAATGGAAAGATTGAGAGTTTTGGTGGTAAGTCAGAAGATTTTTTTTTTTAAAGTGGCTTCCACCCCCGCCCCACCAAGTTTATTTCCCTCCTCTTCTGTAGGAGCAGACTCCTGCCAAAACACAGTTCCTTTTGTGCCCATTGCTCTCCATTGCCTTGGCACAGAGGCCATTCTTTACGTCTGAATGAGAAAAGCTAGATAAGCCCAGGAGGGAGAAAGGAATAGAAGGATATGCTGATAGGGTGAGATGAAGAGGGGTGGGAGGAGGCTCGTGTAGAGCATCAACACTGGCATAGACCAGTTGGGGCCGAATGGGCTGTAGCTCTGCTGTAGACTTTATGTAATTCTATGTAATTCAGCTCTAAAATGATAGATTAGTAAAAACAATCATTGCCTTACAAAGAAAAATGCCACTTCTCATTTAGATTTTCAATAGTTCTACACTGGGAAATTATCCTGTATTTTTAAAGTTGTGTCAGTGTCTGAACGCTTTGACATCGTACCTCTTACATGAGACACAATAGCTGTCTCTTTATTATTAGGAACATAGGAACAGGAGTAGGCCATTCAGCCCCTCAAGCCTGTTCCACCATTCAATTAGATCATGGCTGATCTGTATCTCAACTCCATCTACCCACCTTGGTTCCATAACAACAGCAACAACAACAACTTGTATTTATATAACGCCTTTAACATAGTAAAACGCCCCAAGGCTCTTCACAAGAGTGTTATCAAACAAAATTTGACACTGAGCCACAAAAGGAGATATTAGGGCAGATGGTCAAAGAGGTAGGTTTTAAGGAGCGTCTTAAAGGAGGTAAGAGAGTTAAAGAGGTGGAGAGGTTTAAGGAGGGAATTCCAGAGCTTAGGGCCTAGGCAGCTGAAGGCACGGCCGCCAATGGTGGAGCGATTAAAATCGGGGATGCTCAAGAGGCCATAATTGGAGGAGCGCAGATATCTCGGAGGGTTGTAGGACTGGAAGAGTTTACAGAGATAGGGAGAGGTGAAGCCATGGAGGGATTTGACAACAAGGATGAGAATTTTAAAATCGAGGCATTGCTTAACTGGGAGCTAATGTAATGTAATGTAATGCGAGCACAAGGGTGATGCGTGAACGGGGCTTGGTGCGAGTTAGGATACGGGCAGCAGAGTTTTGGATGACCTCTAGTTTACAGAGGATAGAACGTGCGAGGCTGGCCAGGTGTGTGTTGGAATAGTCAAGTCTAGAGGTAACAAAGGCATGGATGAGGGTTTCAGCAGCAGATAAGCTGAGGCAGGGGCGAGTCGGGCGATGTTACGGAGGTGGAAATAGGTGGTCTTAGTGATGGCGTGGATATGTGGTGGGAAGCTCATCTCAGGGTCAAATATGATACCAAGGTTGTGAACAGTGTGGTTCAGACAGTTGCGAGGGAGAGGGATGGAGTCGGTGACTAGGGAACGGAGGTTGTGGTGGGGACCGAAGACAATGGCTTTGGTCTTCCCAATATATAGTTGGAGGAAATTTCTGGTCATCCAGTACTGGATGTCGGACAAGCAGTCTGACAATTTAGAGAAAGGTGCTTACCTAACAAAAATCTATCATTCTCAGTCTTGAAATTTTCAATTGACCCCCAGCCTCAACAGCTTTTTTGGGGGAGAGAGTTCCAGATTTCCACTACCCTTTGTGTGAAGAAGTGCTTTCTGACATCATCCCTGAATGGCTTAGCTCTAATTTTAATGTATGCCCCTTATCCCACCAGAGGAAATAGTTTCTATCTACCCAATCAAATCCTTTAATCACCTTAAACACTTCAACTAGATCACTCCTTAATCTTCTATATTCAAGGGAATACAAGCCTCGTTTATGCAAACTGTCCTCATAATTGAACCCTTTTAGCCCCAGTATCATTCTGGTGAATCTGCGCTGCACCCCCTCCAAGGCCAATATATCCTTCCTGAGGTGGGAGGTGCCCAGAACTGAATGCAGTGCTCCAGATGTGGTCTAACCAGAGCTCTGTACAGCTGTAACATAACTTCCACCCCTTTGTATTCCAGCCCTCTTGAGATGAAGGCCAACATTCTATTAGCCTTTTAAATTATTCTTTGTACCTGCCCATTAGCTTTTAGTGATTTCTGTACTTGGAACCCAAAATCTCTCTGTTCCTCCACAGTTCCTAACGTCTCGCCATTTAGAAAATACTCTGATCTATCTTTCTTAGATCCAAAGTGGATGACCTCACCCTTTTGCCTTGCCTTGCTTTCATCTCCCTCCTATTTGGTGGGAGCTTGCTGTGCACAATTTGGTTGCAGTGTTTCCTACATTACGACAGTGACCGCACTTCAAAAAGTGCTTCATTGACTGTAAAGCGCTTTGGGGCGTCCGGTGGTCGTGAAAGGCGCTATATAAATGCAAGTCTTTCTTTTATTTCTTTTCCTACTGAAGCATTTTAAGATCTCACTTGTATGTGCTTAAAATGGAAATGTTGGCACATCTATCCCACATGCTATTATTAGGATGGGAAGCAACTCATTGCAGATTCTATTCCACTTTGATAACCTTGACTCTGTGCGTTGTTCTATTCAGAAGAATTCCTTTGCATTCGGAATAATAGCATTATTTCAAAAAACTCGACTCTTTCAGACATCTGTGGAATTTTGTGCTTTGGTTTTGCTGCACTTGGGAAATCTGCATTCTCTTGGCCTCATCCTTTATTTAGTAACATCGCCCGGTGTACTTTTGAAACTTGATTCATCTCCTGTGCTTATTTGTTTCAAACATTTATAAGCAGCCTATAGTAATAGTTAATAGTTCTTTAGGGTTAGTAATAACCTTCCACATGTGTGGCAGCTTGACTCAGTTGGTAGCGCCCGAGTCAGAAGATTCTGGGTTCAAGCTGCGATCCCTTATTTGAGCTCCTGAGGTGAGGCTGGCACTCCCCTGCAGTAATCAGAGAGTGTTGCATTGTCAAAGATACTGCCCTTCAGATGATTCTGCACTCTTGCAAATCTGGCCTCTTGCGCATCCCCGATTTCCATCACTCCACCATTGGTGGCCGTGCCTTCAGCTGCCTAGGCACTAAGTACTGGAATTCCCTCCCTAAACCTCTCCAGCTCTCTACCTCTCTCTCTCCTCCTTTAAGTTGCTCCTTAAAAACCTACCTCTTTTGACCAAGCTTTTGGTCACCTGTCCTAAAATCTCTTTATGTGGCTCGGTGCCAAACTTCTTGTCTGATAATGCGCGTGTGAAACGTCTTGAGATGTTTTACCACATTTGACACCGAACCACATATTAAGATAATAGGACAGGTGACCAAAAGGTTGGTCAACGAGGTAGGTTTTAAGGAGCGTCTTAAACGAGGAGCTAAGGCGAATAATATAGAGGCCTTTAAGGGGAAGCTAGATAAGTACATGAGGAAGAAAGGAACAGAAGGACCTGCAGATAGAGTTAGATGAAGTAAGGTGGGAGGAGGCTCATGTGGAGCATAAACACTGGCACAGACCAGTTGGGCCGAATGGCCTGTTTCGGTGCTGTATATTCCATGTAATTCTATGAAGTAAGGTTGACACTGAAGAGGTAGGAAAGCCTGTGATATGCTAATTTTCTGTCAGCTGTGTCTGCTTGAGAAGCTTAATGGTTATCTTTACACTTCCAACCTAAAGCCAATTCAAAGACATTTGAACTGGCCGACCTCAATAGCTCATCAGACCACCTCAGTCAGAAGGCCAGGTACTTCTTCATGATTAGGCCTCCACATGAATGCTTCTCTTCAGAGGCTTTGTCAGTTTGCAGTGACTGATGTAATCCTTCATGCCTTTGATCACGAGATCAAAGCAGCTCTTTTTCCCCCCGCTTGTACAGTGATCATGTGCGCCTACATTTTCCAGCTTTCTATATCATTTCATAAATTCACGCCCTGCTTATATTTAAACATTTATTTCACTCAAGTTAAATGGGTTTTGTTTGCTGCAAATAAGAAACACAGGAGTCCCAGAGTGATGTATATATTTGTTGATTGAATGTCACGATTCGGAACAAGCTGTTAAAATCTCTTAAGAGATCTGTGGGGAGCATAACTGAATCAGAGCCAGTGGAGTTTGAACAAGGGTTTGATAGCTAGAACAATAACACAATTTGCATTCCCCTTCACCAGCCTCTCAGCTTAGAGTTTTACAATCTTCATTGTAAGTACCCATTTATTATTTTGTGACTCAAAGGAGGTATGAAGTTAAGACTCCTTGATCTCCGTGAAATCTCACTCTCACAGCACTAATAATTTCCAGCCTTAATATCTGCGAAAATAATTTTTCGTTGTACTTTCCAGTTTCAACTCAATGACGTACTGATTTTTTTGTTCTGTTTGCTACCAGACGTTATTCAGTCCATGATACGCTTCATTAATATTCTCTCTCTCCTGAACACCTGACTCGTGTTGGGGCTACAGTTATACTCATACTGGCAATTCTCTGGCGTCAACTAGCCATATCGCAAGTGTTTTTAAAAAATTAATTCTTGGGATGTGGGCGTCGCTGGCAAGGCCGGCATTTATTGGTGGTGAGCCGCCTTCTTGAACCGCTGCTGTCCGTGTGGTGAAGGTATTCCCACAGTGCTGTTAGGGAGGGAGTTCCAGGATTTTGACCCAGCGACAATGAAGGATCGGCGATATATTTCCAAGTCGGGATGGTGTGTGACTTGGAGAGGAACTTGAAGGTGGTGGTGTTCCTATGCGCCTGCTGCCCTTGTCCTTCTAGGTGGAAGAGGTGGCGGGTTTGGGAGGTGATCTCAGAGAGGAAAGAAGTAGAGTACTTGCATTTCTATAGCACCTTTCATGACCTCAGGATGTCTCAAAGCACTTTACAGCCAATGAAGTACTTTTAAAGTGTAGTCACTGTTGTAATGTGAGCGAGTGTTGACAGATTATTCCAACATGGGGTGGAGGTGGTGATGGGAATCATAGCCAAACCTGATCCCTTCCTCACCCGAAATCCCCACAAGCACACTTTGCAGTAAGAGTCACTGGATAGCAATCAGATGCAGGAAACCCGAGATGATTTGTTTTCCCCTTCTCTAGCTTTGTGACACTGACATGAATTGCGGAACCCCCACTGTCACTAGTCCAGCTAACTCAATGAAGGCCAGGGATGGAATGTGGTACCTTCCTAGTCTCTACACGAGGCAAAGCCTCCTTGAAAAAGTGCAACATCCTCACCGACACCTGGGAATCCCTGGCCCAAGACCGCACAAAGTGGAGGAGAAGCATCCGGGAAGGCGCCGAACACCTCGAGTCTCTTCGCCGGGAGCAAGCGGAAGCCAAGCGCAAGGAGCGCACGCCAACCCAAGCACCCCACCCACCCACCCGCCTGCCCCTTCAACCACCGTCTGCCCCACTTGTGACAGAGACTGTGGGCAGAATTTTCATGGACCCATGGAGGCGGGTTTGGAGGCGTGTGGGGGGTTAAAATTGCGAAAACTGGCGGGCGGGCACAAGCCCGCCTCCATCCCGCCTCCACGCAATTTTCATTAAATCGTGTCTGCTGGTCCCGACTCCGTCCCGCCTCCAAGAGGCGGGATAGGCCGTTAAGGCCCTTAACAAGCACTAAATTGCCTCTATTATGCCATTTTGAAAGGCCTTTGAGATTTTAACCCTTTTTCCACGTGAAGCACGCCTGTTCTGAACCACGAATGTGAAACCTGGCAGTAGCACATTTGGATTGCTGACTATCAGCTGCAGCTCAACCATGAAATAGGAGATGTGATCAGCCATCATTTGCAGTTGGCAGGACTTTATTGTCTGAGGTCTGGGGGAACTTTTATATGGCATAATCACAGCTGTGGAAGTTTGGAGCCTGACACCCATCTCCAGTGTGACCTCCTGGGAAACCCCTCTCACCACCTTGACTGAGCGCTTCCTCAACTGAGGCATATACCAGAAGCATGGGAACCATTTATTTCCTTTCCTCCTGGACATCAGATTCGGACGAAGACCAGCCGTGGCAGCAGCAGAACCATGAACAACAGCACCACCAGCAGCAGCAGCATCAACAGGAGTGCCAAGCTGCTCCTCACCCACCTGAAGCTGCACAGGCCAGAAGGCGCCAGCACGCGACCACATTGCTGCCCGAGATGCAAGGGACGCACTTGACCAGATTTGCTTAGCCTGCACAATCAAACACTTTTGCCTCGCACCTTCTTATTAGACCATCGACAATAGCCAGGAACCTTCGGATTCCTATCACTCTGACCACCATACTGACAATTGCAAGTCATCCTAAGCCCAAAATGTGGAAGTCCCATTTGCGAAATGAAAGACGCCACAACTTCAGCAGTTTGCCAGCAGAATTTTTAATCACACCAAGCAAGTGCTGGCATTTCAAGATTAAACACAACATTACACCCAAGTGACTACCCTTGTGACTACTTGTGCATTATTTTTCTTTTACGTGCGTGGAGGCCCCTTGCTCACTTTCTTGCTGCTCCTGCCTCAATACCTTTGGTGGGCATCCTCTGGGGTTGTGAGCCTGTGAGGGCTCGGCAACAGTCTGCTGCTCCTGCAGCTGTGCAGGGGTTGAGACGCCCATCTCAGTTGGGTGAGGACTCTGGTGGGGCTCTGACCGAGGGCTCTGCAGTGACACGGGAGTGTGAGCGCTTGGAGAGGAGCCCCCACTTCCTTGTTGTCTGCCACCAACATCCCTCTCATGGGTCAGCCCCACCTCAGCGCTTGCAAGTGGATTGAGAGCACCTTGCTGCACATCAGGGGGGCCATGGGGACCCGTATCTGCACTGGAAGTCCTACTCAGAAGGACTTCCATGAAGGTCTGGTTTCTGTGTTCAATAGATGACCATCGCTCCTCAAGAGATGCCAGTCTATTCTGAACAATGACCATGTTTTCTACACTCTGGTGACTTATCTCCTCCATAGCCGTAGCCATCCTCTCCTCTACTGTAGCCATCCTTTCCACGGAGGTTGCCATCCTTTCCGTGGTGATGCGTTCATGCGCCAATGACTCCACAAAGGCTCTGCTCATGTTCGCTATGGACTCCTCCATTCGCTCCACACTTGCAGCGACCCTGGAGACAAAATCTGCCAGAGACTCCTGCACCTGTTCCTGGAGTTCCAGCACCACCGATCTTATGGATGGACCCAGAGGCAGAGGGTCGACATGCAGCTGAGCCGAGCTAGGAGAGTCCTGCGCCCTACGACTAGGACTCTCCACTGCTGTCCCTGTCTCCACTATCTGCTGATGCTCACTTGTGAGCTGTGATACACCAGGTGACAACACTACTCTATTTCGCAAAGGTCCCACCGAGGTGTGAGTCTCTGCGCTGGTGCTGGGTGCGCTGAATTCTGCTAACGCGGTGCCCTCAGAGGTTGCAGCTTCCTCTGAGCAGTGGTGAGGCTCATGCTCTTCCTCCTGGACGGTGGGGACGGCTGCTCGCGATAGTCCTGGGGGGGAGTAAAGGAAAGAGTCAGAGATGTGAGTCCAAGGTGACATGCACATTGCATATTGCAGATGATCATAAGTCAGTCTGCTGGAGCATCAGAATCATTATCAGTGACTCATGCAATGTCAATGAGAGAGATGATAAACTATTCTGTCACCAGCTTGCTCTGATGCACCTGTCTGTCCGTCCCCCACATGCGCATCCTCCTCCACTTCCATGATCTCCAGGACCGCCTCCTCCCAGGTGGTGAGCTGAGTTACTGAGGGTGGCCCTTCTCCTGTCCTCGCCCTCTCCCTCTTATTGTGAGCTCTCTTTTCCTTCAATGAGGGAGACAAGTGGAGTTTGAGTGAGAATGAAGGAGTGTGTGTAGAGAATCTATATCATTGATGGTTAGAAGGAGACAAATTCGGAGTGAGGTAGCAAGACCATGGGCCCTCCCTGTGTGTTGTAAGTTGTTTTCATAGCATCACAGCGATAGGGAGTGTGAGGGCTGCATAGTCGAATAGTTAGGTGAATGTGACCGTACAGAGAGAGGGAATGGGTAAGGGTGCAGGGATGTCAGTGTCAAGTGGGATGTGGAGGAAAAGGTTGTCAAAGCTGAGTGCTGGTGAGGAGAGGCAATGGGGATCAGAATGAGGGTGATGGGAAATTCATACTCACTTTTCCAGTGTGCAGCAGGTCATGAACCTCTTCCTGCACTGAAGCCAGGTTCTGCGGGTTATGGACAACGAGTTGACCTCCTCTGCCACCTGGATCCACACAGCCTTGGTTTGATGGGAAGGCTTCTTCCTCCCTGAAGGGAAGAGCACCTCTCTGTTTGCTCTTGCTCCCTCTACTAAAGCCTGCAGGGCAACGTCATCAAATCGAGGTGCAGACCTAGGTCTCTGGCTGGCCATTCTTCCTGCAGGTGCCTCTAACATGCAAAGGCAGAAGCTTGGCAGTCTGCAGAGGAAGCAAGGCTTGTTGCAGACCTTAAATGCTGCAGCAATGATGACGTCATCGGAAGCGACTTTCAGACTGGAAAAACTCACTGGCCATGGGTTCCCACACGTTGGAACTCAATTGACCAATTATGTTAAAATCGCATCAATCTCCCACATCGATTTAGATTCGGGTGGCTAACACGAAATGCGGATTACACGACCCCAGCCCGCCCCTGAATCAAAATCCAGCCCTGTAGGTCCCGCATTGGACTCATCAGTCACCTGAGAACTCATTTTTAATGTGGAAGCAAGTCATCCTCGGTTCCGAGGGACTGCCTAAGAAGAAGAAGAAGAACACGAGGCAACGCATTTTCCCACAAAGATATCAAGGGAGCAAAGATAGCATTCTTTGGGAGTCAAATCAATCTTCGTGCACAGACAGTGTTTTAATTAGGAGTTAAATGTTTTACCCATTTCTTTTTTGCACACTTGTAGGAATGTCAAACTTTTCCCTGGAAGCTTGTTATGATGATAACGCACAACTGAGTGGCCAGAGTAAAAACACTGCTTAACTGACTAAAATCCCACTTAACTGATGTAAATTGCACACAATGGGCCAATCCAGCTGTGGATTGGGCAGTGTCTGGGAGAATTGGAAACACAGCACAACTCACCCTGTATAACCAATGGCAACTTTTGCCTAGTCTTTGTGGGTCAAGTTGAGAACCCGCATGTTGCTAGTCATTTTTGGCTTTGTGCGATGGTGTAAAACAGGCGACAGCGAATCAGCAGCCCGTTTTACATCTCTCCCAGTTTTCATTTCCATTAAAGAAAGACTTGCATTTATATAGTGCCTTTCATGACATCAGGCACATGGGAACACCACCAGCTCCAAATCCCCCTCCAAGTCACACACCATCCTGACTTAGAAATATATCGCCGTTCCTTCATCGTCGCTGGGTCAAAATCCTGGAGCTCCCTCCCTACCAGCACTGTGGGAGTACCTTCACCGCACGGACTGCAGCGGTTCAAGAAGGCGGCTCACCACCACCTTCTCAAGGGCAATTAGGGTTGGATAATAAATGCCGGCCTTGCCAGCGACGCCCACATCCCATAAACAATTTTTTTTAAAAGGACGTTCCAAAGCACTTTACAGCCAATGAAGTACTTTTGAAGAGCAGTCACTGTTGTAATGTAGGAAACGCGGCAGCCAATTGGCGCACAGCAAGCTCCCAGAAACAGCAATGTGATCATGACTGGATAATCTGCTTTTAGGTGTTGGTTGAGGGATAAATATTGGCCAGGAAACTGGGGAGAAGTCCCCTGCTCTTCTTTGAACAGTACCATGGGATCTTTTACATCCAGTTGAGAGGGCAGACCTCTCACCCAAAGGATAGCACCTCCGACAGTGCGGCACTCCCTCAGCACTGCACTGGAGAGTCAGCCTAGATTTTGTGCTGAAGTCTCTGGAGTGGGGCTTGAACCCACATCCTTCTGACTCAGAGGCAGAGTGCTACCACTGAGCCACGGCTGAGACCATTTACACTAAAGCTATTGTGTTTTCTGCCACACTATTGCAACAGTTATAATATGAACTCAGCCTTAGCGTGAACTCTACGCGTTAATTTATAATTCCTTTTAGCCTTAATTTGACAATGATAACATAGCACGGGTCTGCCCTGGGACCACAGAGAATAAAAGCTAGTGCTTTTTTTCATGAATATAGGATGCCTGCAATATTATATTAATAATTACATCATTTGAAATGTTCAAAACCCATACATTTTATTCAGATTAAAACATCAGTTGGAGCCTAGCCTGAAACAAGAGCCAATTAAAGTTCTAAATGCAAATAAATACACACTGTATTTACCTTTTATTCTGTGGAAACAATTTGGAATGCACAATATGTTAAACTGTAGTCATGATGTTTCCCCATTCCCACTAGAGGGGAAAGTCCTATTAGTGCATGATACATATACCTGTTACTATGCTGTAGAATAAATCGACCTACAACCCACTTCACAAATTACATTTTCCACAGGATTAAGTATAGCATCTGATAATATGTAATGACAATATTCTGCAAAACAGTGAAAAAAGCATTCATTTAAAAAATGGATTTCCCCACATAAAGAAAGGATTTATTGCACCGCCGTGTTTAAGAAAAGAACAAATACACGCAATCGGCAGAAATTCCGAATCTGATGAGTATCTGAGTTTCAAGAGAAGAGACTTCGTCAGAACTGAACTGATCTAGTCAGAGCACCTTTACAGAGGCTGCACTAAAACCAAAGCTGCTGTTAAGTTGGGCTTGGAAAATGCTTGCACTGCTGGTTCCCTTGTAACCAAAGGCAACTCCGGCGTAAACTCGGTGGGCTCAATGAGGGAGTTTCTTTACATTGGGTTACTGATGGGTGCGCAAGACCTATTTTTAATACCTAAAACACGGGTGGGTTGGGTTTGGGTCAGATTTAAAAAATTTTAAATCTCAAACCCGTCCGCAACCCGCCCAATTCCGGGTTTAACGGAGGCGGGACACAGGGCAGGCAGCCAACCTGTCAAGCACAAAGGATAAAACTCCAAAGCATGCAGGGAACCCGTCCAAAACTTCCCCCCCCCCCCCCCCCCCCGCCAACCTACGTAATCCGCCCCTGTTAATATCCGAGCCCTATGTATTAGGAACTGCCAGTGCAAGCACCTCTCAAGGGGTATGGGGAGAGAGCGGGAATATGGTATTGAGATAGAGGATCAGCCATGATCATATTGAATGGCAGAGCAGGCTCGAAGGGCCGAATAGCCTACTCCTGCTCCTATTTTTCTATGTTTCTCTCAAACGCCAGTGTGAAAACAGCTAAAGATGGTCGAACAATGGCGGAAGTGAAAAGTGCAGGTGCGTACAACAGTAACAACACTTCAAAAGTACTTCATTGGCTGTAAAGCGCTTTGGGACATCCTGAGGTGGTGAAACACGCTGTATAAATGCAAGTCTTTTCTTTTTCTTGACGTTAACTAGAGAGCGCAAGTGGATTTTTAAAATGCAAGAAAGAGGTTTAAAATAGCTGTTGTCGGCCCTAAGATAAATACAGACAAGGATGTTCCTGAGGTTCATAAAATGTCCTCTTTAAATTCCGAACTATTCCTGTTAAGACAGAGCAGGAAATTAAGTTTTACATCAAATTTCGACTGTTGTAGGTGTCCACGCTGGTTCCGCTCCAGCCCAGAGTTTCTGTGTGTAAAAAATCATCATTACATCTGAAACCACTTGGAAAGACCACAGGAGTGGAGAGATCATAGTCGGGGGGAGGAGTTGTGGCAGTGTTCCTGGCCCCTGCACTGCTGGGTTCAGGAGCTGGGTGTTCCAGCAACAGCTGGCACTCTCGGTGGGTAGGGGATGGCAGGAAGGAGAGAATAGGGAGAAATCTGGGAGCAACTTAAAAAAAAGACACAAGTTGTATCCTATCCCGCATTAAGTCACACTCGCCCATAGCCCTGTGCTCGCTGAGCTACATTGGCTACCCGGTTCCAAAAGTCTTATATTTAAAATTCTCATTCTTGTGCTTATGACACTTCATAGCCATCCCCCTCCCTATTTCTGTAACCTCCTCCAGACCCACAGCAGCACCACCCACCCACCCCCCCACCCCCCGCCAATCCCAAACTCACCGTTCCTCTGTCTCCAGCCTCTTGAGCATCTCCCCCTCCATTCACCTCACCATTGGTGGCCGTGCCATCCTGTGATCTGGAATTCCTTCCCTAAGTCCTTCCATCTTTTCACCTCCCTGTTCTTCTTTAAGACCCTCCTTAAAACCTACCTCTTTGACCAAGTTTTTATAGAATAGAATCATAGAAAGTTACAGCACGGAAGGAGGCCATTTCGGCCCATCGTGTCTGCGCCGGCCAACAAAGAGCTATCCAGCCTAATCCCATTTCCCAGCTCTTGGTCCGTAGCCCTGCAGGTTAGAGCATCCCAAGTGCACATCCAAGTACTTTTTAAATGTGGTTAGGGTTCCTGCCTCTACCACCCTTTCAGGCAGTGAGTTCCAGACCCCCACAACCCTCTGGGTGAAGAAATTTCCCCTCAAATCCCCTCTAAACCTTCCACCAATTACTTTAAATCTGTGCCCCCTGGTTTTTGACCCCTCTACTAAGGGAAACAGGTCCTTTCTATCCACTTTATCTATGCTTTTGATCACCTCTTCCTCATCTCTCCTTCTTTGGCTTGGCGTCTGTTTTCCTTAATGCCGCTGTGAAGTGCCTTGGGACATTTCCTACATTAAAGGTACGATATAAATGCAATGTTGTTGTTAATGTTTGTTTCTAGTAGGACAGACTTTCTCTGACTGTTGCATATTCACAAAATCATAAACGTAGCAGGGCGATTTCCTCTGATTGCTATTTCCAGTGAAATAGTAAAGCCAATTTCAGAATGCTTTTACGATTTTGCTAGAAATGGTCAATACAGGAAATCACCCCGCTATGTTTACAATGCTGCTAATACAAAATGAACAGAGGAAATCTTCCATCTAACTTGGATAACCCACGACAAAAGGAGGACTGGAACCAAAAGTAAATGGCCTAGAAATCCGTCTCGGGCGGGGCCGAAAAACGGGCGGTATCTGCTCGGCCGCCCATTATACGCAACGCCTGATATTCAGTTCCATTGACTGCAGTAGACTGAATATCAGGTGCTGGGTATAACGGGCACCAGTTCCAATACCGCCCGCTTTTCGCCACCGCCTGAGACGAATTTCTAGCCCAAAGGTATCAGCTTGGCTCTGGTAGAACTCTGAGTCAAGAGCACTGTTCCTCCTGAGGTGGGAGGCCATGCACCAATCGCGAGGTCCCGCGCAGGCTGCTCACCAGCCGCTGCCGCTGGAAAAGATACTGCGCATCAAATTTAAAGGGACCGCGCACCAAAAAAAAAAATTAGAGGGAACATTGGTCAAGAGGCTGTGGCTTCATGCCCTACTGAAGGACTTGAGAACATAGTCTAGGCTAATACTTCAGTGCAGTGTTGAGGGAATGCTGCATTGTTCCTCCCTGAATGAAAAGCAGGTTAACAGGCCATTTTGCTATTTGTGGGGAGCTTGCTGTACGCAAATGGTCTGCTGCATTTGCCCGTATAACAACAGCGAATGTGCTTTAAAAAGTGATTCATTGGTTGTGAAGTGCCTTCACCCTATCGCCACATGGTAGGTGTTCTTTTTTGTAGAACACAGAATAATGAATTATGTTTTCTGTGGCTTTTGCTAGTCAGTTAACCCGTTAACTAAGTAGGGGGATGTGGAGCTGATATATAAGTACATGGGACCCAATGTGCTGTCCAATTCAAACAGCTCATGGATATGACTGGGCACGATGCACTGTGTTGACTTTATCGCTCACGTGCAACACATTCTAACCTACATATTGTTTAAATATGGCTCTGCGATATCTTGCTAACCATCGCGCACTTCAAAGCACAAATCTTGGCAAAGTCTCGCTTTCTTTAAAAATAGCAAACATACTTTAAACTCTCTATTATTGCGTTCAATCTTCTGAGAGATTAGATATATATTTTACAGATTTACTGCAATAACAAAGTCTTGCCCGTGCTGATTTCTTTTAATAAATTTCTACAAGCACAATATACAATAGCTTTCATTGGAGCAACTTAATAAGAAATCTTCGGAGCCTCGAAATCTTATGTTCCTTTCATCTAATAAGTTGGTCCTTTCTAAAAGTATTCTGTGCCGTGCCTGGAGTCCTTTCCAGTGAACCAGTGTAACACAACATTGATTTTCATCAACCAATTTCATAGTTTTAGATGTGTAGTATATTGCTGCGTCCACCATTGAGGGCATTATGAACACAGGCTCAGACTGGTTTCTGACAAAGAGTTGTTCCCTCAGTCAGCTTCTACCCAACTAGCAACAAATGAACATTAATCTACCAGACGGGGGACCTTTAGATCATTTCAGACACAAGTCATAAGCAAGAAAATAAAAACTAGCATTTACATAACGCCTTTCATGACCTCAGGACGTCCCAGAGCGCTTTACAGCTACTTTTTGAAAAATAGTAGCCAATTTGCGCACAGCAAGGTCCCACAAACAGCAATGCGTTAATGACCAGGTAATCTGCTTTTAGGTGTTGGCTGAGGGATAACCATCAGCCAGGACACCAAGGATAACTCCCCTGCTCTTCTTTGAAATAGTGCCATGGAATCTTTTATGCCCACCTGAGAGGGCAGACGGTTTAACCTCTCATCAGAAAGACGGCACCTCCAACAGTGCAGCACTCCGTTAGCATTGCGCTGGTGTGTCAGCTGAGATTTTGTGCTCAAATTTCTAGAGTGGGATGTGAACCCATAACCTGCTGACCCAGAGGCTAGAGTGCTACCACTGACCACAGCTCACACCTACTGATCCGACAAATTTTGAAGGGACACCCGAATACATTCTGCTAACGCTGCATTATCAATCATTAAAAAAAAACATTCATTTTTTGCTGCTTTGAAACTTTTTTTTTACATTACATCCATAATTGAACCTGTTTTTTTTCTCGCTTTTATTTTCCACTCCTAATTCTTTTAGATCTCCTTTCCCAATCACTTACTTTTCACTTCCATTGGCCCCGATTTTTAACTCCGGATGGATTTCCCGCTCAGGCCTGAGTTAAAATTACAGTCGGGTCTCAATGATGTCATCGGGCCACAACATGCACACGTAAAGAAGGACCCTGCTGGCTTCGGGCGCCTGTCCTTGCTGCCTGCTCAGGAGAGCAGATTAAATTTCAGATGTTGCGATCATGGTGGCTTTTGGACAGGTAAGAGCGAGGGCGATTTTAACTGCCCACCCGCCAGGTTTCTGCTGAGCGAGTAGGGTTAAAATCGCCCCATCACTCTTTACCAATTTGCTCGGACCAGTTTTTCTTTTCTCCCCCCCACCCCCCATCCCCTCTCCTTGCTGTGATATTGATTCATGGCAACCAGTCACCCGATGGTACATGACCAAAGTGATAATTAGTCACTTATGAGCTATTGTCTCTCAAGTGACAGCAGGCTATCTAGCTGCACAGGGTTCCACCTCAGGTCTGATGGTGTCTTCACCTGACGTCCATACATGGGCACTTCATGCAGGGTTCACTGAAAAGAAAAAGAAAGTCTTGCATTTATATAGCGCCTTTCATGACAACCGGACGTCCCAACGCACTTTACAGCCAATGAAGTACTTTCTGAAGCGTAGTCACTGTTGTAATGTAGAAAACGCGGCAGCCAATTTGCGCACAGCAAGCTCCCACAAACAGCAACGTGATAATGACCAGATAACCTGTTTTAGTGATGTTGATTGAGGGATAAATATTGGCCAGGGCACCGGGGATAACTCCCCTGCTCTTCTTCAAAATAGGGATCTTTTACGTCCACTGGATATCAACCAGAACCAGAAGCCCAGGTCAAATTTTTCTCTCGTTAACCTAAGGCTACTCATAACTCTCCACTGGTGCCCTAGCTGTGATCAAGTAACTCAGCACAGATGGTGAGATTGAACCTGGGACCTGTACTATTGAGCTAATCACTGGATAAACTCAGTGAGCCATTGAGAGGGGGAGGAGCTACTTCATTTTGGTCTTTCTTTTATTCCCCATCTTATCCCTGCCTCCGACTTTCGTTTCTGCTCATTCTGTCCGCAGCTTTGATCTCGCAAAGGTTCTTTATCAGTTACTTTTGCTAGCTTAACTCTCGCTCCACTTTCTTTCTGCAGCTCTTTCTATTTTTCTGAGTTTTTCTCCCCCCGTTACTTTCAGTTTTGTTATTTATGTTGGCCACTTCCACCCAGATCACATATTCTTTCATGTTGGTTCACAGCTGAAACTGTCTTTTCTGCTGCTTAATGTGGAGCAGAAGTGACTGACATAGCAAGGTTCACTTTGATACTGTCTTTATGTGGTTCGACAACAACAACAACAACAAGAACTTGTATTTCTGTCACGCCTTTAATGTAGTAAAACGTCCCAAGGCGCTTCAGAGCACAGAAGCGTCATGAAACAAAATTTGACACCGAGCCACATAAGGAGATATTAGGGCAGACTATCAAAAACTTGGCCAAAGAGGTAGGTTTTAAGGAGCGTCTTAAAGGAGGGGCGTTAAAGAGGTGGAGAGGTTTAAGGAGGGAATTCCAGAGCTTAGGGCCTTGGCAGCTGAAGGCACAGCCACCAATGGTGGAGCGATTAAAATCGGGGATGCTCAAGAGAATTGGAGGAGCGCAGATATGTTGCGGGGGGTGGGGGGGGGGGGGGCGGGGGGCGGTTGTGGGGCTGGAGGAGATTACAGAGATAGGAAGGGGCGAGCCCATCGAGGGATTTGAAAACAAGGATCGGAATTTTAAAATCGAGGTTTTTGCTTAACCGGGAGCCGATGCAGACCAGCGAACACAGGGGTGATGGGTGAACGGGATTTGTAATCACCACCATCTCCGGAACAAAAGTAGTGCAGCCACAGAGCAATTTAACTGAGATTTTCTTTTGCATTCTGTAACTTTGTTTGCTTCTTTTTAAATCACAGTGGGGGTCATTTTAACTTTGGGCGATAGTGTAACAAGGGCGATATCGGATCAGCCGCCCGTTGTACGCCTCTTCCAATTGAAGTCACTGGAAGTGAAAACCACGAGAGATGTATAACGGGCGGCCGAATGGGTAGCGCCCATTTTACACTATTGCCAAAAGTTAAAATTGCCCTCAATAAACAAAAAACTGTGGCCTAGAAATTCATCTCGGGTGGTCAATAGAACTGAATATCAGGCGTTGCATATAACGGGCGGCCGATCCGCTAGTGCCTGGTTTGCGCCACCGTCCGAGACAAATTTCTACCCCCTTATCTTCAGAAAACAGAACAGGCGCTCCAGTCAGTGAAATAACTAATGAATGAGAGTACAGAAAGAAAGAAAAATAGAAGAAAGGCTTGGATTTCTATAGCGCCTTTCAGTTCCTCAGGATGTCCCCAAGTTCTTTGCAGCCAATGAAGTACTTTTGAAGTGTTGTAATGTAGCAAACGTTATAACAGATACTAAGTGGAATAGAAAAGGTTACCCCTAAGCACTGTTCCAAGTTGAGCCATAACTGTAGCACAAGGGGACACTGGCACAAACTGAAATAGCTCAGGACTGATGTCAGGAAGTACTTCACTGCACAAAGTGCAACTGTAGGACAAGGAGACAAAGGGACAAGCTGATAAAGGGCAAGTTCCAGACTGATGCCTGGAGGCATTGTGATCCAGCAGGTGAGTAATAGCTGGAATAGTTGTCAGGGCAGGGGAGTGGAGATAAATTGGCCCCGATTTTAACTCCAGGTGGATTCCCCGCTCAGGCCTGAGTTAAAATTACAGTCGGGTCTCAATGATGTCATCGGGCCGCAACTTGCATATGTAAAGAATGACCCTCTTGGCTCTGGGCGCCTGTCCTTGCTGCCTGCTCAGGAGAACGGGTTAAAATTGCATATGTTGCGATCATGGCAGCTCTCGGACAGGCAAGAGCCAGGGCGGGTTTAACTGCTCACCCGTCAGGTTTCTGCTGAGTGAGAAGGCTTAAAATCATCTGCAAATTCAGGAGTCAACAAAGGGGTTGTTGGATGCTGTGATGGGGGCACAGCCTCTCTCATCTATATTTATCTTTATAAACCCATGAGATCTGTAAAGTATTTTAGGCTGGATTTTGCTAACCTCGGCGGGTCCATGGCGGTCGACGTCGGTGGCCGGTCCCGATCCCGCTGCTGTCTCCATCCCGGCCTCTGAAAGGAATTTCCTGAGATTGGGCTTGTTAAGACCCGCCCAGTGCGTTTCCCAGCCAATTAGAGGAAGCAGGTCTGGTGACGTCATTTGATGACGCGTCATCAGCCGGTTTCCTTAAAGGGACCATGGCCAACTTTCTTTTGACATTTGTGCTGTCAGTGCTCCACAGCATTGAGGTTCTGCAAACACTGACAAGCACTGCACAGAGGTGCAGGGCTGCACACAGGCTCTCCCATGACTCCCTCCATATGCTTATAGAGGAAATCATAACACACAGGGAGGTCCTCTTCCCTTCCCATGGGCGGAAAAGACCTCCCTAAGTGATCAACACAGCCTGGTTGCACATTGCAGGGGAGGGCACAAGCAGGGATGTGGTCAGGAGGACTAGGCTTCAGTGCCGCAAATGTTAGTACAATGCCACACTCAACCTCACCCTGCTGTGCCTCTCATCACATTCCCAACACTCTACCTTCCCTACTCTACTCCTGCACATCCTTACTCACACCAACTTACCTTGCACCTCCACCCATCCCTCTCTAGCTATATTATCACATCCCCATCTCACTAGCCACCCCTTACACTCATCCTCATCCTAGTATAATCATACCAACTACCAACACACAAGGGTAGGCACTTGGGTGTTTTATGCAATGTTCATGTAAAGTTTCTGTTAATGTGCTGTCAAGCATTGAAACCTTTATTTTCAACACTTTGCGTTCTTCGACAGGTTTGTGTGCACCTTTGGAAGTGGCTTAGTGAGTTGCAGTGAAGGGTGAGACATAACGGTACCCCCCCGCAATGGTGATGAGTGTGAAAGGAATGGCTTGGGCATTGTAGGGATGCGTTATGGTGTTGGTGTGGGGTGGTGCCAACCTGGCACATCATGTGGCAGCCATATGGGTGTACAGCATCAAGTGAAGTAAATCTGGCCATGGTGAGGCCATCCCTGGCCTCCCGGGCAGCAATGTGGTCGGGTGCTGATGCCCTCTGTCCTGTGCAGCATCAGTTGATTGCGGAGAAGGTTGGTGTTGTTGTTGGTGCTGCTGGTGTGCCTGGTGCTGCTGGTGTTGGGCTGATCGTGGTGGGATTCTGAGGATCAAGGTGAGAGAGTTTCAAGGGCACCCATGCTGATGGAATAGATAGCATGTGAAGTAGAGATGACAGAAGCGATCTATCAATGGTGGGAGAGGTAATGAGGTCAGACTGGATGGAAACTTGTGTAAAGACTTGCAGCATCCTGAATCAGTAGTGGAAGTGCAGTTTAGAGAAGCTAGTGGTTAAGGGAACATTTCTCAATCAGCTGGGAGCTTTGACTTGACATTTGAAGCTGTCAACTCATCAGCTGATTCAATGGTCAATGACCTCCCACCACAGCTTCACAGACAAGGTCTAGACACAGCAGGAGACCGTGGGCGACCTGTCAAATACAAAAAGTTGGGAAAAAATCATTGTTAAGTGGCTGTAAACAAGCCAATAATGATTTCTATTGTCTCGCCCGCTGCTGCTCAGTGCTGACAAACCTGACATTTGGGAAAGGCATGTGGCGGCAGGTTCACAGCGAGGTCCCAGCCCGTTGGGGGAATAAAAACACTTTCCCACCCGACCTGCCACCGATCGCACCCGCTGACCCCCTCCCCCACCCCCCGGAAAATCCAGCCAATGTATGGTGAGTGGGCAGGGGGGGGCGCGGGCTGGGGGCGGGCGGGGGGTGGGTATATGGCTGCAACAAAGTTTCAAAAATTATACCTGAATTTACTTTTCATTGGGGACAACCAGCTCTCTACTAACATTGAGCAGTAACCAACGTTTGGCTGGCCAGTGACCAAACCTATATGCAGGTGAGAAAGCAGGCAAGAGCAGAAATCTATTGCAGATTGTAATGCAAGAACCAAAAGCGTAACTCCAGTCTGAGACAGGAGCCAACCAAAGTTCACTTTAAGCTGCGTGGCCGCACAGCACGCTACAGCTCCCGCGCAGCTGGCTCACCGGCTTTTAAATAGGAAAAAAACACGCATGTGCAGTATTTTGAATGGGCCGCGCAGCCCGTTAATAAGAACATAAGAACATAAGAAATAGGAGCAGGAGTAGGCCATTCGGTTCCCTCGAGCCTGCTCCGCCATTCAATGAGATCATGGCTGATCTGATCTTGGCCTCAACTCCACTTCCTGCTGGTTCCCCATAGCCCTTGACTCCCCTATAGCTCAAATATCTGTCTATCTCCACCTTAAATATATTCAATGACCCAGCTTCCACAGCTCTCTGGGGTAGAAAATTCCAAAGATTCACAACCCTCTGAGAGAAGAAATTCCTCCTCATCTCCATTTTAAAAGGGCAAACCCTTATTCTGAAACTGTGCCCCCTAGTTCTAGATTCCCCCACGAGGGGATACATCCTCCCTGCAAACTTAAATGGAACATTGGTGCCAAGCTCAGGGATGTAACTGTAGAAGAACACACTAAAACAGTAATCTGTAACAGTAACTGAACATAATGCTATTGAGGCTCACTCTCAACAGAACCCCTCAACTAAATCAATTGAATTCATTTAATGACGTCTAACTTCACCCAAATATCCATTGCTTGGCACTTGTCAGCAGTTCGCAATCTAACTGTAATAAGTGAGTCAATAGTTCTTGGGCATGTGAAAGACAGATCACCACCAGTCAAGATGAGCACGTGTACCTCAAATAGTCTTTGCCTAATAAAAACCATTGCTCATCACAATATTACCATCTACTGGGAGTGCACAGAAGGGGGCAATGTTTCCGTCCACAGAACCTGCCCTTAAACTCTATGGGCTGGATTTTCATAGGGCCGTGGAGGTGGGTTTGGAGGCGTGTGGGGGGTTAAAATTGCGAAAAGTGGTGGGCAGACCTGATCCCTCCTCCATTCCGCCTCCACGCAATTTTGATAAAATCGTGTGCGGTGTTCCTGACTCCGTCCCGCCTCCAAGAGGCGGGAGAGGCCATTAAAGCCCTTAAAAAGCCCTAAATTGGCTCTGTAATGCCATTTTGAAATGTTTTAGCTAGTTTAACCCTTTTCCGACGTGAAGCACGCCTGATGTGAAACATGCCAGTGAAACCTGGCGGGAGCACAAGTGGATAGCTGACTATCAGCTGCAGGTCCACTATTACAACGGAGATGTGATGAAGGTAGTAGTAGTATTAGGTCTCTCTCTCTCTCTCTCTCTCTCTCTCTGAGCTGCTGCTCATTTTGCATCCAGGTCCACTCACACCAAAGGCCAGGCAGTCTTTGCAGACCTTCAATGCAGCAGCAATGATGACATCATCAGAGACGACTTTCAGACTGAAAACACTAATTGTTTCATGGGTTCCCGCATGCTGGAACTCAATTGCCCAATTAGGTGAAAATTGCATCAATCTCCCACATCCAATTGCAGTCGGGTGGATAACACGAAATGCGGATGACACGACCCCAACCCGCCCCAGTATCAAAATCCAGCCCAATGTGAGAGAAATTCAGTCGCGCCCAGGAAGGGGCGCTAACTTTTGAGAAGTTGGGAGCTAATCAATCACACTGCCCGCTAAATTCAGTCTCAAAAAATGCAGGGGAGCGCTAAATCAGACGCTAATGGCGTAGGTGAGTGGCGTTAGACTCCAAGCGATAACGAGTATGAGGTGTTGTGTAATCGGGAGTGAGCATTGGCGCAGGCACCTTCCAGCCATTAAAGGGGAGTGTCACTGGAGTCTGCACACCAGCCCCCAATGATGCGGGGAGTGTGGAACGGCGATATGCTGTGGGATGAAATGCAAAGTGCTTTGATGACCCGCAACACTCCGGGGACTAAGCAGCCTTTATTTGGCTGCAGATACATCCTGCACTCTCGGCCACCTTTGGAACGGAAGTTCCTTGACAGCTGGGACGCATCCCTTTTAGTAGCGCCCCGCCAGCTGGCTGGTTCACGCCTCTGTTCCCTGGCGTTGTCGGCGCAATGCGGTAAGGCAGAGTGCGCTACTGAAGTTTGCAGACCAGGCGCCCAGCGAGCGTTGCATACTCATTGACGTCACGATCTGCATGGCGAAAGGGACCGCTAGCTGTTATCGCCGGCGCTATGGGGCCGGTGAATTGGCCATGCAGCGTGGGATTCGCCCCGCCGCGGCGCTACTGCCTGAGCGCCCCGTTAGCAACCCCGCCAGGCGCTAACTGGGGGAGCTAACCTACTGAATTTTGTCCCCAAAAAGAATATCAACCGGTGCAAATGTAAAAAAAAAGCAATTTTCTGAAAAGTTGTGGAAGCAGATTCAACAGCAACTTTCAAAAGGAAATTGGATATGCACTAGAAAAGGAAAAATTTGCAGGGCTGTGAGGAAAGAGCTGCAGGATCCGTTCCTCCCCCCCCCACCCCCCCAACAACAGTAAAAAATTGGACTATGAAATATAAAAACCCAGAACTGCACAGCCCGCAAAAAGAGCTCGGCAATAAAGGGTTAATTCAGACATTGCAGCCAAATTGCTATACGAAGGTTTTCTTTCTAGGGAAGATACAAGAACATTCGCATATTCATTTACCTTAAGGGGTTACATTGTTAAAGAAAAATGAGAAGTCGCACAACACCAGGTTATAGACCAACAGTTTTATTTGAAATTACGAGCTTTCGGAGCTGCTGCTCCTTCTTCAGGTACAGTGAGGGAATACAAATCGATTGCACAGTATATAGAGACAGAGAAGCACACCTTGGACCATGGCTCCAGAAAAGCTGGTATCAGTGCAGGAAGAAGAAGACAATGGGCCAGGCCCTGAACCATTTGAATACGAATGCTAACAGAAACCAACAATTAGCATATGCAGTCACCTTGGGAAGGTTGCATTGTCAGAAAGGACCTCAATACAGACAGTCGGTGCCCAAGTAATCAATGGACAATACGAGGGACAATTAGCCATCAAGAGTTCTCTGCTAGAGACATTCACACATTTTGATACGGCCATCGTGTGCACAGGAGGGGCCAGGATATGTGTTTCAAGGTATTGCAAGTTGGTTTTGGTTTAAAGTAAAGCACTTCAAAGAGAGTCGGCGTGGGGAGCTAACTCATGAACAGTGAGCAGAAGGATTCGGGCCTACAATCAACTCCAGGAGACAGCCGATCGGGAGTGGTGATTGTATGTTTCAGTCAAATCATAGAGGGGGCTTTTGTGATTGAGTCTGAGTAAGTTTGTAAGTTTCTGTCAGATCACAATAAGGGTTTTGTGATTGAGTCTGGATAACTTTATATGTAACAGTCAAATCACGGACGGGTTTAACTTTGTCATATTGTGTCGATGCAAATGACCCTTGCGTAGGGGTTTGTATTTTGGGGTTGTTAGCCTGATATAAATCGTAGGGATTTATACTGGGGAAGTAATTGTGTGTGTGTGTTCAATAAACGAACAAATCAAAGGTTGAGCCAAAACCCTGTGCCGTGTGTATTTTGTTCTTATAAATCCTGACGTCCAAGAACTGTGTAACGGGGGACCAGTATCGGAGAAAACCCTTTACAGAGCAGGGGAGCGGGACTGATTGAATAGCTCTTTCAAAGAGCCGGCACAGGCACGATAGGCTGAATGGCCTCCTTCTGTGCTGTATTGTTCTATAATTCTACGAGTAATTGCAGTCTTTGGAGGTACAATTCTGCCCTGTGACCCCAGCTTCTGAGTGCCTAATGCGTTTGTCTGAAATTCCTCCACCTGCCATTTTAGCGGATGTATCAACTCATTTAAAGTAATTGCTCGAAACATAGTGGGAATTTCAGGTGAATTTGCGAAGCATTGGTATACCAGGATGAAACAGTGTCATTTCAAATCCATTGCTTTTACAGTTCGAGTCAAACAGGATGACGAATTGATGAATAGTTGGAACTGCTGGTGGATTGTAGCAACGTTAAATAGCATTTCAAGCTTGTTGGGTCTCCCAAAGGGACCCAGCTTTGATGCAACCCCTGTGGTTGTGAATGGCCTGCTGACCCACATCATCAAGCTTTGCACATGATTGACAGCCACTTGACTGAGGTACTGGAGGACGGTAGGTGCCTGTGGGACCTTAATGGGGAGGGGGGAGAATTGAGTGGGATTTATTTTTAAAACTCCTTGATCTTCGGTAGCAACGTTCATGAGCTGGCTTCTTTCTAGAAAAGGAGCGGAACCAGAGCTATATTAAGAAAAAAAGTTAGGTGTACCAAAAATGGGTTTTATTAAATAAAAGGGACAGAGAAAATGTCACCGGAGGCGGCTGGGGAGTAAATAGGATGTAGGGTACTGATCTAATGAAGGTCATAAAGAGGGTGGTTGGGTATCCTCATGTATGGTCGAGTGGAAATAACCTATTCTTTCAGTAGACTGTGGTTGGTAGCCAAGCTTTCCACCCTCTTGACTGTTGTTCCTCCCACATTATTTCTTTTAAAATTTCTAACAGATGAAATAATGATTGTCGAAGAAGTCCATCCTTGTCTTTCTGTTGCAGTAGTGGTTTGCTGCATTTTTTCTGCGTCCTTATAGATTGATTTCTGAGCTGAGAGGAGAGATTGAGCAGGTTGGGCCTATACTCTCTGGAGTTCAGAAGAATGAGAGGTGATCGCATTGAAACATATAAGATTCTGAGGGGGATTGACAGGGTAGATGCTGAGAGGTTGTTTCCCCCGGCTGGAGAGTCTAGCACTAGGGGGCATAGTCTCGGGAAAAGGGGCCGGCCTTTTAAGACTGAGATGAGGAGTAATTTCTTCACTCAGAGGGTTATGACTCTTTCGACTTCTCTGCCCCAAAGGGTTGTGGATGCTCAGTCGTTGAGTATATTCAAGGTTGAGATAGATAGATTTTTGGGGCTAATTTTAGCGCCCTGGAAAAATTAGCGTCACCCGCGACCGAAATTGAGTGGTAGCAACCCAAGAGGGAAGCGGGGCGCTACTGGAAGCGCCCCGCCTCCCTCTTGGGGCGCTGCGAGTGAATATCGCGGCGCTATGTGCCGCGGTACTGCAGGCCTTCCTCCCCTTCTTAAAGGGGAGGGGCCTTGCGCAGTGTGACCCGGGGTCCAGCTGGGCCCCCGGGGATCGGAGTGCAGGCAAAAGAGCCCGGCACTCAAGAGAAGTGCAAGGCTCATGGAGCGCAGCCGGCACTCCGCGGGGGGTGCGGGTCAGGAGGCCGGGGACGGGAGCGGAGGCAGGAGCGGGCAGGTGGCCAGCAACAAAAATGGCCGCCCGGCACCTCGCCTTTAAATAGCGCTGCCCTGACCGTAGGTAGGCCCCCCTGACCCCGTCGGCCATAGCGTCCGGCGGTAAGTTAGGGGGCGCTACCAAAGATCGCGGCCGGGGCATGAGCGGGGCGCGGCACATGGCGATGACGTCATCGCTGGCGGTGCAGCGCCGTGGGGTGCTAACAGTTAGCACCGCCGCTAACCTCCCGCTGAATTTTGCGGGAGGCGTTGACGGCACCGCGCTCGGGCGCTAGTTGCTTTGCGCCCCGTTAGTGCCCTCTTAGGGCGCTAATTGGAGGTGCAAAGCAACTAAATTTTTCTCCCTTGAACTCTAGGGGAATCAAGAGATCTGGGGATCGAGCGGGAAAGTAGAGTTGAGGTCGAAGATCAGCCATGATCTTATTGAATGGCAGAGCAGGCTCGAGGGGCAGTATGGCCTACTCCTGCTCTTAATTCTTATGTTCTTATGTTTTTTATTGGTCCTGTGGCCAATTATGATGCAAGTTGTCACTTGCCACTTGCCTGGATGAGTACAGCTCCAACACTCAAGAAGCTCGACTCCATCCAGGACAATGCAGCCCGCTTGATTGGTACCCCATTCACCACCTTAAACATTCACTCCCTCCACCACCGGCGTACCGTGGCTGCAGTGTGTACCATCTACAAGATGCACTGCAGCAACTCGCCAAGGCTTCTTCAGCAGCACCTCCCAAACCCGCAACCTCTACCATCTAGAAGGACAAGGGCAGCAGGCACATGGGAACACCACCACCTCCAAGTTCCCGTCAAGTCACACAACATCCTGACTTGGAAATATATCGCCGTCATTCATCGTAGCTGGGTCAAAATCCTGGAACTCCCTCCCTAACAGCACTGTGGGAGCACTTTCACCACACAGACTGCAGCGGTTCAAGAAGGCGGCTCACCACCACCTTCTCAAAGGTAATTAGGGATGGGCAATAAATGCTGGCTTTGCCAGCGATGCCCACATCCCATAAAAACAAATTTAAAAAAAAGTGGAATGGGGTGGTCCCTGGGTGCAGTAGGCGGTTGCCTTAAAGGAAAATCAGGCAGCTGGGCTGCATTAAGAAAATCGGACAATGGGCTGAAGGCAGTGGTGGGTGGGTTTGGTACGAAAATTGGATGCGCAGATTCAAGGAAAGTGGGTTACATTAAAAAAAAAGGGATTAGAGGCTTTAGTGGTTGATAAAAGATACAGGCGCACACACGGAGGTCGCAACAAGCACACATGGAGGAAGGTACAGGTGTACATAGAGACCCAAGATTCCTATAGGGAGGTAGGCGTCAATGGTGGGAATGGGAAGGGTTAATCCAGGCCAGGTGCAGTAAAGAAAGCCTCCACAGAAAGGGATAATGTATCTATTTCTGGAAAAATATCAAAAGATAAGTACATTTATAAAGTTAAATCTAAATTCAAATCTTAAATGCTAACAAATTTACCTGCAATGGTAGGAATCCAATATTGCAGAGAATCAGAACTGAGAAGCCAAATATAGTGCTCCTTGGTGCTATCTGGTGGCCGGAGCTTAAAACTTCATGCAGACCCAAGGCAGTTCCTAAAGTATTCTATTCCCATACTGTCACATTAATTGTAAAATCTTATTTCTAAACATCACTTTGAGTAGAATGGGCCTACATTCTCTGGATTTCAGAAGAATGAGAGGTGATCTCATTGAAATGTATAAAATTCTTAAGGGGCTTGACAGGAAGGGACAGAGCGTACAAACATAAGAGTGCACCAGTAAATAAGGTCAGAGTAGGGAAAAATGATAAAAAGACAAAATTAAAGGCTCTTTATCTGAATGCACGCAGCATTCGTAACAAGATTGATGAATTGACGGCACAAAATAGAAATAAATGAATATGATCTAATAGCCATCACAGAGACGTGGTTGCAATGTGATAAAGGCTGGGAACTGAATATTCAGGGGTATTTGACATTTCGGAAGGATAGTCAGAAAGGAAAAGAAGGTGGGGTAGCTCTATTAATAAAGGAAGAGATCAGTACAATAGTGAGAAATTATCTTGGCTCGGAAGTTCCAGATGTAAAATCAATTTGGGTGGAGGTAAGAAATAGAAAGGGAAAGAAGGCACTTGTGGGAGTAGTCGATATGCTCCCTAACAGTAGCTACACTATAGGACAGAGTATAAATCAAGAAATAATGGGGGCTTGTAAGAAAGGTACTGCAATAATCGTGAGCGATCTTAATCTTCATATAGATTGGACAAATCAAATTGGCAAAAGCAGCCTTGAGGATGAATTCATAGAGTGTATTCGGGACAGTTTCTTGGAACAATACATTGTGGAACCGACCAGGGAACAGGCTATTTTAGATCTGGTAATATGTAATGAAACAGGATTAATTAATGATCTCATAGTAAAGGATCCTCTAGGGAAGAGTGATCATAACATGATAGAATTCCACAATCAGTTTGAAGTTGAGAAACTTGGGTCTGAAAGTAGAGTATTAAACTTAAATAAAGGCAATTACAAAGGTATGAGGAGAGAATTGGATAAAGTGAACTGAGAAAATAGATTAGAAGGTAAGACAGGTAGAAAAGTAGTGGCAGACATTTAAAGAGATAGTTCATGACTCTCAACAAAGATATATTTCAGTGAGAAAGAAAGACTCAAAGAGAAGGATGAATCAACCATGGATAACCAAGGAAGTTAAGGATGGTATCAAATTGAAAGAAAAGGCATACAATGTTGTAAAGATTAGTGGTAGGCCAGAAAATTGGGAAAATTTTAGAAATCAGCAAAGGATGACTAAAAAAAAATAAAGAGGGAGAAAATAGCTTATGAGAGTAAACTAGCAAGAAATATAAAAACTGACAGTAAGAGCTTCTACAAGTATATAAAAAGGTAGAGAGTAGCTAAAGTAAATGTTGGTCCCTTAGAGGACGAGACTGGGGAAATAATAATGGGAAACAAGGGAATGGCAGAGGCACTGAACAAATATTTTGTATCTGTCTTCACAGTAGAGGACACTAAAAACATCCCAGCAACAGTAGAAAATCAAGGGGCAAAAGGGAGGGAGGAACTTAACACAATCACTATCACTAGAGAAAAAGTGCTAGGCAAACTTATGGGTCTAAAGGCTGACAAGTCCCCTGGACCTGATGGCCTGCATCCTAGGGTCTTAAAAGAAGTGGCTACAGAGATAGTGGATGTATTGGTTGTAATCTTCCAAAATTCCCTTGACTCTGGAAAAGTCCCTGTGGATTGGAAAACCGCAAATGTAACGCCCTTATTCAAAAAAGGAGGGAGACAGAAAGCAGGAAACTATAGGCCAGTTAGCCTAACACCTGTCATTGGCAAAATGCTCGAATCCATTATTAAGGAAGTAATAGCAGGGCATTTAGAAAATCATAATACAATCAAAAAGAGTCAACATGGTTTTATGAAAGGGAAATCGTGTTTGACAAATCTATTAGAGTTCTTTGAATAGGTAACGAGCAGGGTGGATAAAGGGGAACCAGTAGATCTAGTGTATTTGGATTTCCAAAAGGCATTCGACAAGGTCATAGAGGCATAGAGTCATAATGGCACAGAAGGAGTCCCATTCGGCCCATCGAGTCCGCGCCGGCTCTCTGCAGAGCAATCGAGTCAGTCCCATTCCCCGCTATAAGGTGCCACATAAAAGGTTACTGCATAAGATAAGAGCTCATGGTGTTGGGGCAATATATTAGATTGGATAAAGGACTGGCTAACTAACAGAAAACAGAGAGTCAGGATAAATGGGTCATTTTCAGGATGGCAATCTGTAACTAGTGGGGTGCCACAGGGATCAGTGCTGGGGCCTCAACTATTTTCAATCTATATTAATGACTTGGATGAAGGAAGTGAGTGTATTGTAGTCAAATTTGCAGATGATACAAAGATAGGTGGGAAAGCAAGTTGTGAGGAGGACATAAAGACTCTGCAAAGGGATATAGAAAGGTTAAGTGAGTGGGCAAGAATTTGGCAGATGGAGTATAATGTGGGAAAATGTGAAGTTATCCACTTTGGTAGGAAGAATAGAAAAGAAAAATATTATTTAAATGGAGAAAGACTACAGAATGCGGCGGTACAGAGGGATTTGGGTGTCCTTGCACATGAAACACAAAAGGTTAACATGCAGGTGCAGCAAGTAATTAGAAGGCAAATGGAATGTTGGCCTTTATTTCAAGGGTGATAGAGTATAAAAGTAGGGAAGTCTTGCTACAACTGTACAGGGTGCTGGTGAGACCACACCTAGAGTACTGTGTACAGTTTTGGTTCCCTTATTTAAGGAGGGATATATTTGCATTGGAGGCAGTTCAGAGAAGGTTCACTAGGTTGATTCCTGGGATGGAAGGGTTGTCTTATGAGGAAAGGTTGAGCAGGTTGGGCCTATACTGATTGGAGTTTAGAAGAATGAGAGGTGATCTTATTGAAACATATAAGATTCTGAGGGGGTTGGACAAGGTGGATGCTGAGAGGAAGTTTCCCCTAGTGGGGGAATCTAGAACGAGGGGGCATAGTTTCAGAATAAGGGGTCGCCCATTTAAGATGGAGATGAGGAGGAATTTCTTCTCTCAGAGGGTCAAGAATCTTTGGAATTCTTTACCCCAGAGAGCTGTGGAAGTTGAGTCATGAATATATTCAAGGCTGAGATAGACAGATTTTTGAGCAACAGGGGAGTCAAGGGTTATGGGGAGCGGGCAGGAAAGTGGAGCTGAGGCCAAAATCAGATCAGCCATAATCTTATTAAATGGCGCAGCAGGCTCGAGGGGCCGAATGGCCTGCTCCTGCTCCTATTTCTTATGTTCTTATGTTCTTATGGTAGATGCTGAGAGGTTGTTTCCCCTGGCTGGAGAGTCTAGAATTAGGGGGTATTGTTTCAGGATAAGGGGTCAGCCATTTAGGACTGAGATGAGGAGAAATGTCTTCACTCAGAGGGTGGTAAATCTTTGGAATTCTCTACTCCCAGAGGGCTGTGGATGCTCAGTCAATGAGTATATTCAAGACTGAGATACATTTTTGGACTCTAGGGGAATCAAGGGATATGGAGATCGGGCGGGAAAGTGGAGTTGAGGTCGATGATCAGCCATGATCTTATTGAATGGCAGAGCAGACTCGAGGGGCCGTATGGCCGACTCCTGCTCCTACTTCTTATGTTCTTATCACAGGGGGCCTCATCATAGAAGTGTGGACACAATTAACATCGAAAAGTCCATAGGAAGTGTTTACAGGTGACTGCAAACACCAATTTTAATATATCGATGAATAAAGCTGCACTTCTAGGCTGTGTATGTTTTGCTTAACAGGAATGAAATATTTGTTCTGAAGCATTCAGTTTACAGGAAAGCTATTGTCAGGGGAAAGTGTTCATCAGACCAAGCACATGTAAGGTAGCTCACATCAGGCTGCAGTACTACATGATGAAAGTGATGATATGCTGCTTGTATGTGATGTCAGAGTGTTGCCCATCTCCCTCCCTTGGCCAAAAACACTCAGTTCCATTTAAACTAAAAACTTTCAGCTCAGTATTACCTTGAAAATCTCTAAAGAATCCTGCATAATTATATCATTTCTAATACGTTAATAATAATTAAGGCCATAGAATCATAGAATGATGCAGCACAGAAGGATTCGGCCCATCGTGCCTGTGAAAGAACTATTCAATTAGTCCCACTCCCCTGCTCTTTCCCCATAACCCTGCAAATTTTTCCCCTTCAAGTATTTATCCAATTCCCTTTTGAATATTACTATTGAATCTGCTTTCACCACCTTTTCAGGCAGTGCATTCCAGATCATAACAATTCGCCGCATAAAAAACTCTTTCCTCACATCGCCTCTTGTTCTTTTGCCAATTACCTTAAATCTGTGCCCACTGGTTACTGACCCTTCTGCCACTGGAAACAGTTTCTCCCTATCTACTCTATCAAAACCCTTCATAATTTTGAACACCACTATCAAGTCTCCCCTTAACCTTCTCTGCTCTAAGATGAACAATCCCAGCTTCTCTAGTATCTCCACATAACTGAAGTCCCGCTTCCCTGGTACCAGTCTAGTAAATCTCCTCTACACCCTCTCCAAGGCCTTGACATCCTTCCTAAAATGCGGTGTCCAGAATTGGCCATAATACTCCAGCTGAGGCCTAACCAGCTGGGTATGCATATTTTACAGCCTTCTCAACTTGTCCTGACACCTTCAAACATTTGTGTACGTACACCCCCAGGCCTCTCTGTTCTTGCAACCCCTTTGAAATTTAGTTTATATTGCATCTCCTCATTCTTCCTACCAAAATTAATCACTTCACACTTCTCTGCGCTAAATTTCATCTGCCATGTGTCTGCCCATTTCACCAGTCTGTCTATGTCCTTCTGAAGTCTGTACTATCCTCCTCACTGTTTACTACATTTCCATCTTTTCATAACGGGACAGTCTTTCACATTACCATCGCCGAATCCCCCACCATCAACATCCTGGGGGTCACCATTGATCAGAAACTTAACTGGACCAACCACATAAATACCGTGGCAACAAGAGCAGGTCAGAGACTAGGTATTCTGCGGCGAGTGCCTCACCTCCTGACTCCCCAAAGCCTTTCCAGCATCTACAAGGCACAAGTATGGAGTGTGATGAATACTCTCCACTTGCCTGGATGAGTGCAGCTGCAACAGCACTCAAGAAGCTCGACACCATCCAGGACAAAGCAGTCCATTTGATTAGCACCCCATCCACCACCTTAAACATTCACTCCCTCCACTACCGGCGTACTGTGGCTGTAGTGTGTACCATCTACAAGATGCACTGCAGCAACTCATCGAAGCTTTTTCGGCAGCACCTCCCAAACCCACGACCACTTCCACCTAGAAGGACAAGGTCAGCGAGCGCATTCGAACACCACCGCCTCCAAGTTCCCCTCCAAGTCACACACCATCCTGACTTGGAAGTTTATCGCCGATCCTTCATCGTCGCTGGGTGAAAATCCTGGAACTCCCTACCTAACAGCACTGTGGGAGTACCTTCACCACACGGACTGCAGCGGTTCAAGAAGGCGGCTCACCACCACCTTTCTCAAGGGCAACTAGGGATGGGCAATAAATGCTGGCCCTGCCAGCGACGCCCACATCCCATAAGCGAATAAAAAAAAAGTAGCTGTGAGTAAATGGCTGAGCAGGACAAGCAGAAAGTGGTAGTTCCATTACTCCCGCTCAAGTGCTACAACGTGTAATAAAAGGTTAGTTTCTCCCTCCACCCATAAAAAGTTGCAGGTTATGGGCTTTTAACAGACCAATCAAGACTGAGTTGTGAACTCAATTAGATATTTTATCACAATTGTGTGGGCAAACTATAAATGCTAATTGAGTTAACAACTCAGTCTGATCCATGAAGTAAGGTTAGATTTTCTATATTGCTTCACAGCACTGCCAGTACTGAATAGTACAGCAGAGCTTTCATTCTCACATATTGCAGAAGTAATGTTAACAACACATTTATATAGCAACTTTCATAATGTCCCAAAGCACTTTACAGCCAATGAAGTACTTTTGAAGTGTAGACACTCTTGTAATGTAGGGAAACGTGGTGCACAGCAAGCTCCCACAAACAGCAATGTGATAATGACCAAATCATGTGTTTTAGTGATGTTGGTTGAGGGATAAGTATTGGCCAGGACACTCCCCTGTTATTTTTTGAAATAGTGCCGTGGTATTTTTACGCCCACCTGAGAGAGCAGACGGGGCCTCAGTATAACGTGTCATCCGAAAGACTGCACCTCCGACAGTGCAGCACTCCCTCAGCACTGCACTGGAGTGTCAGCCTAGATTTTGTGCTCAAGTCTCTGGAGTGGGACTTGAATCCACGACATTCTGACCCAAAGGCGAAAGTGGGGCCACTGAGCCACGGCTGAGACCTAAGGCAAATAGAAATGCAAAGTTGATTTAAGATTAAATTAAGATTTAAAATTTGGCAGATGGAGTATAATGTGGGAAAATGTGAGGTTATCCACTTTGGTAAAAAAGCAAAATATTATTTAAATGGAGAGAGACTACAGAATGCTGCGGTACAGAGGGATCTGGGTGTCCTCATACATGAAACACAAGAGGTTAGCATGCAGGTACAGCATATTGGCCTTTATTGCAAGGGGGATGGAGTATAAAAGTAGAGAAGTCTTGCTACAACTATACAGGGCATTGGTGAGACCACACCTGGAATACCGCATACAGCTTTGGTCTCCTTATTTAAGGAAGGATATACTTGCATTGGAGACAGTTCAGAGAAGGTTCACTAGGTTGATTCCTGAGTTGAAGGGGTTGTCTTGTGAGGAAAGGTTGAGCAGGTTGTGCCTATACTCATTGGAGTTTAGAAGAATGAGAGGTGATCTTATTGAAACATATAAGATTCTGAGGGGGCTTGACAGGGTAGATGCAGGGAGGATGTTTCCCCTCGTGGGGGAATCTAGAACTAGGGAGCATAGTCTCAGAATAAGGGGTCGCCCATTTAAAACGGAGATGAGGAGGAATTTCTTCTCTCAGAGGGTCGTGAATCTTTGGAATTCTCTACCCCAGAGAGCTGTGGCGGCTGAGTCAGTGAATATATTCAAGGCGGAGATAGACAGATTTTTGAAAAACAGGGAAATCAAGGGATATGTGGAGCGGGCAGGAAAGTGGAGTTGAGGCCAAGATCAGATCAGCCATGATCTTATTGAATAGCGGAGCAGGCTCGAGGGGCCAAATGGCCTACTCCTGCTCCTATTTCTTATGTTCTTATGTTCTTATTATGTTGTATCAATTTTCGATGGACATAGGATGGAGATCACATCAGTCACCTTACTCTCTTCTCTTTTTACATCGCTCAATAAAACTGTTTCTCATTCTGAGCCTTAGCATTGATTTGGCCAATTTAGCTAATTGTTAAGAGTTGTCAAACATTCCTTCTTATTTATTTATTGCAGTTTAGAAATGATTCGGTTCGCTCTTTGTGCTCATTGATGTACCGACAGCTGGAGGAACGATGTGGAGTTGTATTTGCTTGGACCTGAAGTCTATTTTGGATTTTGACAGAAAGAAGTGAACTCACTTTTGAACTGTAATACAAAAAGAAAATGCTGCAGATGCTGAAAATCTGAAATAAAAACAGAAAATACTGGAGATATTCAGCAGGTCAGGCAGCATCTGTGGAGAGAGAAACAGAGTTAACGTTTCAGGTCGATGACCTTTCGTCAGAACTGGTAATAAGCAGGAAATGGAACTTTAAAAATCTGTTCCATTTCCTGCTGTTTTCCAGTTCTGACGAAAGGTCATCAACCTGAAACATTGGGCTGGATTTTCAATGACCCGTGGAGTCGGGTTTGGAGGCGTGTGGGGGGTTAAAGTTGCAGATTCGGGGGTCCCGACCCCATCCCGCCTCCAACCCGCCTCCACGCAATTTTGATAAAATCGTGTGCGGTGTTCCCGACTCTGTCCCGCCTCCAAGAGGCGGGAGAGGCCATTAAAGCCCTTAACAAGCCCTAAATTGGCTCTGTAATGCCATTTTGAAACATTTTAGCTAGTTTAACCCTTTTCCGACGTGAAGCACGCCTGATGTGAAACACGCCAGTGAAACCTGGCAGGAGCACAAGTGGATAGCTGACTATCAGCTGCAGGTCCACTATTACAACGGAGATGTGATGAAGGTAGTAGTAGTATTAGGTCTGAAAGTCGCCTCTGATGCTGCTGCATTGAATGTCTTCAGAGACTGCCGGGGCCTTTGGAGGACCTGGATGGAAAATAAATTCTCTCTCTCTCTCTCTCTCTCTCTGCTGAGATGCTGCTCATTTTGCATCCAGGTCCTCTCACAGCAAAGGCCAGGCAATCTCTGAGACCAGACCAGGCAGTCTCTGACCTACAATGATGACATCATCAGAGGCGACTTTCAGACTGAAACCACTAATTGGTTCATGGGTTTCCCACATGCTGGAACTCAATTGCCCAATTAAGTGAAAATTGCATCAATCTCCCACATCCAATTTCAGGCGGGTGGATAACATGAAATGCGGATGACATGACCCCAACCCGACCCCAAGACAAAATCCAGCCGGTTAACTCTGTTTCCCTCTTCACAGATGCTGCCTGACCTGCTGAGTATCTCCAGCATTTTCTGTTTTTATATCACTTTTAAACTGGGCAATGTGAGAGCGGCTGGGAGGGAAGTGCATGGTGCAACTCTGCCACAAGAACCAGGTAAGATCAGCTGGAAGGTGGACTTGCATGGAGCCAATTTCCATGTAGCAAATATGACATTTGTTTTTTTTTGCTCATTCGTTCTTCTCATGTCATGTTGGAGCCTTATTCTTAGAGCAGGCCAGGCAATGGAACGAAATAAATCATTATTATACCAGTTAGTTGAATGATGGCAATTAAAAACAACGATTTTAAATTGATCACATGGATTTTTTTGTGTTTGTTTTATCTTGAATTTACAACTGATTAATTTTTTTGGGGGGGATCTGGTTTCGTTTACTCATGTGCTTTAATTTCCGCTCCACCAAACCAAGATGGATATGACTGGGCAATGGCTGGAATTTAGTTGTGAAAGATTGACTCGTTGGGCTAAAAAAAGCTTCATATCAAAAACCACACAGGGTATAAATACTTCAACGTTCGCTTTGTAAATGTATATCACATACTGTAAGGCAGGTGTCAGGTAAGTGGAAACAGCAGAAAAGCATCTGGCTGTAATTTTTCTGTCCTTCTCGTTTACAGTAAATTATACCTGTAAAGTCGGAGAACATTGACAGCTATATTTTTGCCCATTGAGGTGCAAAGGTACGACTGGATGAGGAGAGGCACAGCCTTATGAGAATCAGAGGACAGCAGGATATCAAAGAGGTGGGATTTTATTAACGGGAGGGCTGAACATTTTACGACAATTGGAGGAAACTTCTTATTTCCCGCCCCACCCCCCTCTATTTTCATCTTCCTATGATGGAGGAGCAAGCTTTTGAGCCAAGCACAGCAGGAGGAGTGAAGTATTTGTCGATTTCGCCGGTTGAGGAGTGTGCAAAGAGCCTTTTTCTCCCAAGGGGCAATGCAATCCGCCCAAATTTCTTTTCGGTGTCAGCAGCAGATGACATGGTCACACCTAGCCTGTTCTGCTCGGCAATGTAGGAGCAATTGGACCCCCTCTGCAGGAAAAATAGGAACACTCTGCCACTAAGGGTTTAATCCTGTGCGGATTTTTTGGTATTTTTTTAAAAGGACATTTTGAAAGGAATATTGTGACTATTTTTTGGAACCACGGTCAGAAAGCTAGCTATGAATCTGCAATTTAGTTTTTTTTTTAATGCCTGTCCCTCAGGAGATCTTAATAAAAGATTTTTTTTTCAACTGACCAGGTGCCGACTTCTTCCTCTGACTTTGATCAAAATAGTGAGACAGAATCGCGGTCTTATCCATACCGAGCCCACTTGTCTATTCTCTTTTATGTCAAATCTACCCCGTTTCTTAAAGCCTCCTCAGCCAGCCCAACAGAAACTCAGATCGGGCCAGTGGAAGGAGAGCTTTATTCTCGTGCAAATAAAGTTCTTCCTTTTAGAAGGACATCTTTGCTTTCTTCCCCAGACCCCTGTACTTTGCCTTGAAACAGGCTCGCAGGCTACAACAGGCTTCTCTCGCTCCCACCTCCTGAAATGCCTTCCTTTTCATTACTTTGCTAATCACATTGCCAGCTCCTCAGCCCCTTGCTGTTCGGGACCTGGGAGAATCGAGCCCGCAAGATGCATTTCTTTTGATGCCGAGGTCTCCGTTTCTTTTCCTTGCCCTCAATCGTATTTCAGCGGTCCCACCGTTTGCTCTTTGATAGCTGCTGCTTTTAATTAACGGGATCAAAAGCAGGTTAGTGTGGAAACCACGCCAGCTTGAATCACCTCCCCCTCGTAAGGCAAGGAAAAGGGATAAGGGCGCACCGCTTACAACCAGGCGTAACTTGTCAAGATAACGGCTCCGAATACAGCAATAACTTCAAGAGCAACCTTAATAAGCTGCTGGAGTCTGTTATGTGATGAAAAATGCTTCTGAATGCTGGAAATACGCAGCAGGTCTGTAAGCATCTGAAAAGACAGACTAACATTTCAGAACTGGCAAAGGGGAAGTCGTTTTTACTCGTTCCTGGGATGTGGGCGTCGCTGGCAAGGCCAGCATTTATTGCCCATCCCTAATTGCCCTGGAGAAGCAGGTGGTGAGCCGCCTTCTTGAACCGCTGCAGTCCGTGTGGTGAAGGTACTCCCATACACTGCAGCAACTCACCAAGGCTTCTTTGGCAGCACCTCCCAAACCTGCGACCTCTTCCACCTAGAAGGACAAGGGCAGCAGGTGCATGGGAACACCACCACCTCCAAGTTCCCCTCCAAGTCACACACCATCCTGACTTAGAAGTATATTGCCGATCCTTCATCGTCGCTGGGTCAAAATCCTGGAACTCCCCCCTAACAGCAGGGTGGGAGTACCTTCACCACACGGACTGCAGCGGTTCAAGAAGGCGGCTCACCACCACCTTCTCAAGGGCAACTAGGGATGGGCAATAAATGCTGGCCTTGCCAGCGATGCCCACATCCCATAAATGAATTTTTAAAAAGTGCTGTTAGGGAGGGAGTTCCATAATTTTGAACCAGCGATGATGAAGGAATGGTGTTGTCTTTCCAAATCAGGATGGTGTGTGACTTTAAGGGGAACGTGGAGGTGATGGTGTTCCCATGCACCTGCTGCCCTTGTCCTTCTAGGTGGAAGAGGTCGCGGGTTTGGGAGGTGCTGTCTGAAGAAGCCTTGGCGAGTTGCTGCAGTGCATCTTGTAGATGGTACACACTGCAGCCACGGTACGCTGGTGGTGGAATGAGTGAATGTTTAAGGTGGTGGATGGGGTGCCAATCAAGCAGGCTGCTTTGTCTTGGATGGTGTCGAGCTTCTTGAGTGTTGTTGGAGCTGCACTCATCCAGGCAAGTGGAGAGTATTCCATCACACTCCTGACTGTAGTACATGACCGCTAAAGGACTTACCAAATCAAATTGGAGAGGGAGAATAACAGAAGTCTACAGGTCTGTTAACTGATTTAACAAGCAAAAGAAATTTATACAGTGCCTTTCACAACCTCAGGACATCCCAAAGCGCTTCAGGGCCAGTTAAGTACTTTTTGAAGTGTAGTCACTGTTGTATGTAGGAAACACAGTAGCCAATTTGCACACAGCAAGATCCCACAGACAGCAATGTGACAATGACCAGATCATCTGATTTTAGGTGTCGGTTGAGGGATAAATATTTGCCAGGATGCCTCAGCTGCTCTACTGCAAAATAGTGCCGTGGGATCTTTTACATCCACCTGAGGGAGCAGACAGGGCCTCGGTTTAATGTCTTATCTGAAAGTAGGCACCTCTGACAGTGCAGCACTCCCTCATTTCAACACTGCAGTCCTTTGAATTTGCACACACACCCCTGGAGTGGGGTTTGAACCAACAGGCGAGAGAGCTACCACTGAGTCACAGCTGACACAATGGCAGGATGCTAATGAGTTTTAGGGGGCTCTAAACAACTTTTAAAATGCTGGAAAGAGCTGAGAAGTGTTGGATGATGGTTATCTTCATCTGAAATGGTTGTAGAAATTCCAAACAAAGTCATAATTCTTCTGGTCATTATGTGTAGTGTTATGTGGCATTTTTAACTAAAATATAAACACATTTTTTAAAAGGTAGAGAGGAAATTTTCACATACGCTGATGATGTCAGTATACGTGCTATAAGGTTATTCCACTTGAGTGTAATTGCTGTTCCCTTTGATAGTGTCTTCACTCCCTGTGATTTTAAGGCTATTCCATACGAGTGTAATTGTCTTCGGTCTCTCCCTGGTCTGAGGCTGTACCAGACTGTGCGCAACCTTGGTGTCGTATTTGACCCTGAAAGTGCTTCTGACCACATATCCATGCCATATCTAAGACCGCCTATTTCCACCTCCGTAACATTGCTCGACTCCGCCCCTGCCTCAGCTCATCTGCTGCTGAAACTCTCATCCAGGCCTTTGTTACCTCTAGACTTGACTACTCCAACACACTCCTTGCTGGCCTCCCACGTTCTACCCTACGTAAACTTGAGGTTATGCAAAGCTCTGCTACCCGTGTCCTAACTCGCACCAAGTCTTATTCACCCAGCACTCCTGTGCTCGCTGACCTACATTGGCTCCCGGTTAAGCAACTCCTCGATTTCAAAATTCTCATCCTTTTCGCACCTCCCTATCTCTGTAATCTCCTCCAGCCCCACAATCCCCCCTGAGATATCTGCGCTCCTCTAATTCTGGCCTCTTGAGCATCCCCGATGTTAATCGCTCCACCATTGGCGGCCATGCCTTTTGTTGCCTAGGCCCTAAGCTCTGGAATTCCCTGCCTAAACCTCACCGCCTCGCTACCTCTCTTTCCTCCTTTAAGCCGCTCCTTAAAACCTACCTCTTTGACCAAGCTTTTAGTCATCTGCCCTAATTTCTCATGTGGCTCGGTGTCAAATTTTGTTTTATAATACTCCTGTGAAGTGCCTTAGGATGTTTTCCTACAGGCTCGAGGGGCCGATTGGCCTACTCCTGCTCCTATTTCTTATGTTCTTATTAAAGGTGCTATATAATACAAGTTGTTGTTGTAATTGGTGTTCCCTTTGATAGTGTCTTCACTCCCTCTGATTTAAGGCTATTCCACGTGAGTGTTATTGGTGTTCCCTGTGACAGTTTAATTGTTCCACATGTTCTTTGGTTGTTCGGTGTGAAGATAATAAATGATGTAAAGTTTTTTCAGCGCATATTTGTCCAGCTTTTTATTTGTGTCCCAGTCATGTAATGGCTACACCCAATAGTGCTAAATAGAGGGCCACCAGATGGGTTTCTTTAAAGTTTGTTAGCTGTTCACATCGGCCCTGAAATGATGGTGTAGGATAATAGGTAAGATTAGTTAATGGGCCGGACTTATCTCTGAGCGGCGAACAGACAGCACCAGCCAATCGTTACATTTGCACTTGCCCATAGACTTCCTGTGGGCTTTTGTTCGGCAAGTTCCTGTCAACCAAACAGCGCAGTGCACTCTACATTGCATCTGGGACCTGTGTGAACAGGGAAAGCAACTGTGACCGCGATTTTGTCATTGGATGTGGGTTGGGAGCGGGTCAGCTGGTTTTCGAGTTCCAGTCCCGCCCCCCAACTGCATCCGGCCCATGGACATGATTTTACGTCAATTGATCTTGTTCAGCCCGCCCTGTGGGCTTGCCGGCCAATTAAGAGGAAGCTGGTCAGATGACGCCATTTGTTGACGCGTCATCTGCCAGTTTTCTTAAAGGGACCATGCACAATTTTTTTTGACAGCTTATTTCTCAGTGTTTGACAGCATTGAGGTGCTGCAACCACTGACAATGACTGTTCACAGGTGAGCTCTTGCACCCAGGCTCTCCAGTGACTCCCTCCTTAGGCTAGAACAGATGGCAGCTGCAGGTGAGGTTACAGAAGCGATCTGTCACTGGTGAGAGAGGTTCTCCCAATGAGGTGGGACTAGACATCCAATTCAAAACTTGTTACCTACAGAAAAGTGTAAATGCATTAAAAATGATTTTCCCAACATTTGCTTACCTCTGCAACTCATCCTTCATACCACTTCTGCAGCTGTCATCAATGAAAAAACATTACAGCAGACTCACAACACGCCACACTTACCTGGCATGGTGTGTGGATATTGGGAAACCCAAGGCAGAAGTGGCAAAATTGAAAAAGAGCCTGTTAACAACTATCAAGTACCTGTTAACAGGCAGTTAAGTGGCTATAATTCTCTTCCTGCCGCTAAGTGTCGGGTCCATGTGCAAATCGGGGACCCGACACTTGGGAAGATTGATTGGTGGCGGGTTGACAGCGGGTTTCCTACCCGCTGTCAATCTTTGCGATTTTGACAGCGGTCCCGCCTCCAAACCTGCACTCTGAGCACCGGCAAAATTCCGGCCGGTGTGTCTCCTTAACCAATCTGTTTGAAGAATCGTTACTGAGCAACGCATAGTCTGAACCAGGAAGTGTAAGTTAGAATATTTAATTCAATGTCAAATCAGCTACAGAAAGCAAAATAAAGAGAGGGAAAGAAAGATTGGATTAAGAGAGAGATAAAAAAGACAGAAAGAAAAAGTAGAAAAAAAGTTCTTTTTTTTAAAATCTCCAACAATAATTAAAAGCTGAAGGAATGAGATTCCACACTTGTAAAAGTTAATTTTCAGTGCCAAAGAGGTTGTTTGGCAGTAATTAAGACTTATCACACCATTGAAAGGGTACTTACACTGAAATGGACAAGTGCTATGCTAACATTTTCTGGTGAGCTTAGTCTGTATCTATGAGGTAAGTACAGGAATTGCACACCGGTCAATGTATCTGAATGTTGAGCCAGGCAGCGAGATGCCGTTTTCGTGCAGCTTATAGAGGAACGTCGCATCTCGGACAGCAACTTCTGGATTTCCGCGTTTAACTGCGCTTGTGCGGTCACTGGAAGTTGCTGTCCGATTTGCACATAAATAACGGTGAGTGCTGTCAGCTTCACCCTTATTTTTACAGCAAAATCCTGCCCAATGCATTATCGGAAGATCTTTGCTATTTTAGCAAAAGCATTAATCCACAACCACGACTGACATTTATGTAGCACCTTTAACGTAGAAAAACATCTCAAGGTGCTTTACGCAGATCTCATCAGACAAAAAGGAAGCTGAACCAAAGAAAGAGATATGAAGAGGAGTGACCAAAAGCTTAGACAAAGAGGTATGTCTTAAAGGAGAGGAACGTGCTGCGAAGAGTCTTGTACAACCTGAGACGATGGCTGAGAAGGGGGGATGGAATCTGTGGCAATGATACAGCGCTTGTGTTGGAGCCGAAGACAGTGGCCTTGGTCTTCCCAATATTTAACTGAAGGAAATTGCGGCTCTTCTAACACTGGAGGTCGGACAAGCACCTTGCGTTTAACAGCTTAATCATTTCAATGGTTCCTTGTCACACGCTCACTCGTGCACACAACAAAATAATAAGAAGAAAATAAAACAATTAACAGGAAAAAAATCTCAACTTCACACAGTCCCGAGAACTGTGATTATTTTTCTATTAAGTTAATATTTCTGAAATTGTAGTTTCTGTATTTCAGAAATATGAATTGTGATATCGTCTTTGTCTGCTTAATTGTTCGACTTTGCGGTTCAGACATAGAATTTCTCTGTAATCAGTAGAGATTATTAATCTACAAAACCTTAGTTAATAGGTCATAGATACCACTGGAACATTCTAATTCTCCACAGTCAGATTCCATTTAACAACACAAGCACGCAAGGTATTAAAGAAGCGGTAGCTTTTAATCATAAAATGCCAACTAAATATATTTCCAACCTCTGACAGGGAGAAATGACATCAGTCGCAGCACTTTATAACTTGTCTCCATCTTCTTTATCTCAAAGAACTTTAAGGTGAAGACACAAGATCATTAAGGGTGAGAAAGGTAATTTAGCCCATCTTGATTGATCCACACAAAAGCACCTTACATTTTCCCCGTTGCAGCATCCAAATGTTCCTTAAATTATTCCAAGGTGTTTTACTTGCCCTACAATATCTGGGAGTGTGCGTAACGTGTTACTCAGTATTTCTGTGAAGAAAAAAAATCGTATTATCAGTCCTCAATTTACCTTTTACTAGCTTGAACCTTTTACGAGTTTGAACCTGTGTCCCCTTGGCCTACTTCCACAGTTTAATTTAAAGTAGCATTCCAGACTAACATTTTCCAGACCATTAACTGTCATATAGCTCCATGAGCTCATCTCTCAGATGTCACCTTTCCAGACTTAAAAGCCCAAGATGCTCAGGTCTTTCATCATGCCTCAGACCTCTAACACTAGGGCTCAGCCTTGTAGCTCTTCTCTACTGCCTCCAGTGTTTGAATGTCACTCTTGCGTCTTAGTGGCCCGAACTGGACAAGGTACCTAAGGTGTGATGCAGAGCACCGCACAGTTTGATCCAGATTGATATTTTAGCTATACAGTTCACCGTTCTATTGGCTTTGTTGATTGCTACTCTGCATTGGTTGGACGTGTTCATCACCAAGTCTATTAAGACTCCCCAGTCCCTTTCTGCTTCAACCTTTGCTATTACAACACCATTCATGGAGTACGAGTCTGCATTAAATTTAATTTCGCTATGTTCTGCCCACAGACTTATTTTTTCCAAATCATTTCTGAGCTGTTTCCTCCGATTCCACTGCCCCTCCTAGTTTAATATCTTCAACAAAGTTGATAATTGTGCATTAAGTTTCTGAGTCCAAAGGGCCAACTTTGGGTGCACAGCGGGTGGGCAGTGGGCGGAGTGATCACAGTGATCAGAGTTCGGCAGCTCACCAATCGAGATTGGGAGGGCGGGGAGGAGTGGTCAAAAGATCTGGAGTCTCCTCCTTGGAGCCAAGCTAGAAGTGAGTCATTAAGAGGGATGAGAGTCAATTCAAGGGGGCCAGTGGATGGACCGCCAGCAGGCAGGAAGATATTTGTAGGACTAGGAAAAGCATGGATGCTCTTCCTGGCCCCACTAAAATCAATGGCACAGCTTTTTGTGCGGGGGATTTTCTGAATGGCCTGCAGAGGTCCCTTTAGACCTTTTATTTGGCCGCTCAACACTCAGTTCCATTGGATGGAGCACACACTCTACCTGGTGGAAGACCAAAATTGCATTGGGGTCCTACATACGGTGTAGGACCTCCATTTTCATATTGTAAGTAGGCGCACCCCTGTTTCCCGACCTGCTCCAAAATGGCCGCATGCAGGATGGTGAGTGTTGCGCCGAGATTTTCAGTCTGATACCCGTCCCGTTCCCACCCGAAACACGGGGGTGAACCTTGACCCCAGGATCTTTTATGTCAATGTGAAACAGTAGCGGCCGCTAGAAAATAGTTTACCAAAGATCTTTTCGTCGGAGGTGCCGACTTTCGGAAAAGACATTAAACTGAGGCCCTGACTGCCCTCTCAAGTGAACGTAAAAGATCCATGACATTATTTGAAGAAGAGCAGGGGAGTTCTCCCTGGTGTCCTGGCCAATATTTATCCCTCAACCAGCATCTAAAAAGTATCTGGTCATTATCACAATGCTGTTTGTGGGAGCTTGCTGTGCGTAAATTGGCTGCCGTGTTTCCTACATTACAACAATGACTACTCGTCAAAAGTACTTCATTGGCTGTGAAGCGCTTTGAGTCGTCCTGATAGAAAAAACATAGAAACATAGAAACTAGGAGCAGGAGTAGGCCATTCGGCCCGTCGAGCCTGCTCCACCATTCAATACGATCATGGCTGATCATCCAAATCCAGTACCCTGTCCCTGCTTTCTCACACAGAATCCCCATCGAGCCTGCACCGACACATATCCCACCCTATCCCCGTAACCCCACGTATTTAATTCCCCCTAACATATCCCATCCTATCCCCGTAACCCCACATATTTAATCCCCCCCTAACACTAAGGGTCAATTTATCATAGCCAAATCAACCTAACCCGCACATTTTTGGACTGTGGGAGGAAACCGGAGCACCCGGAGGAAACCCACGCAGACACGGGGAGAATGTGCAATGATGTCATGAGCGGCGCTATAGAAATGCGAGTTCTTTCTTTTTTCTTTCAATTGTTATCTAAATTTTACAGCCAAATTTATTGTTTCTCTTTTGGACCTGGGCTACTAATGAATTAGCACCTTTACAAAGTAATTCAGTATCAGGTCTTCTTTAGTATTCCGTCTGTAGTATTAATCAAAGAGAGAAGAAACAAGTTGACAGCAAAAATCTCACAGTACCTAGCTGCTGTCTAATATGTATGTTTGATATCCTCATTATTTTATTACCCCTGGCCGATAATGTAATAATTAGCCTCCCCCCCTACACCCAAATCTTATGCAGACAATTACAGCTGGATCATAATGAACAGTTTGTTAAACTAGATGGTTGGAAAACTCAGTAGGGGGTGCGGTAAAGAAAGGGCTTCATAACATCACTGTAGCATCTCATTACCACTTACTCTCTCTCCAAGTGCTTTAAAGTGTTTTAGAGGTGCGATGGGCTTCAACCCACTGAGATTAGCATGGCAGTAGCAGGGGTTCGCTTCTATTACCATAATGTATACACGATTATCAGTGCCATCTACGAACTGTCGTAGCTCTTTAATTTATGTTTATTCCTAAAGTGTATCTTTTTTGTTGCATCTTTTTTCCTCTGAGCAAAAACTTATCTTAGCTGAGTTTTTTTTTTAAAAGTCCTACTTGCCTCGAGAAATGAATAAACTTTATCAGCTCAGTTGGTCAGCGTATTGCCAATTGCAGAATCGAGCCAGTCAGATCAGAAAGGTCCCAGGGTTGAATTCTGGGTCAGCAGCAGAGAAGAGAGGAAAGAGTGGAGTTAACAAAACTTCAAAACATTCTTCCAACACTGCTTGAGATAAAATGATGTATGGAAATAGACAAAAATGCATTTTAGATTGTTCAGTTTACTACCTGTATTTGTATCAGTCGGTGTGATATATTACAACATTCCTACATTACAACAGTGACTACACTTCAAAAAGTACTTTGTTGGCTGTGAAACACTTTGGGACGTCCTGAGGTTGTGAAAGGTGCTATATAAATGCAAGTCAGTCAGTCTTTCTTTCTTTCTTTCTTTCTTTCTTTCTTTCTTTCTTTCTTTCTTTCTTTCTTTCTAAAAAATGAAGCATTGTTGTCTAAGATTTAACTTGATGTGGACTTTTTAAAAATTCTGTCGCAGTACACACAAGGTTAAAAAGTAGTTTTACTCACTTAAATCATTACCAACTTCACTTGATACGTAGATTGTTGGTATTGTGATGTGATCAGTCACCAGGCAATTTGCTTGAGAGAGGAGCTACTCAATTCAAATACAAACATGTTGTATGATTTGTTCAGATATGTATCTGATTGGCAACCATTTGAATTTAACAGGGAATTATTTATATTCTGCTTGGTTCTGATTACTGTTTTCAAAGGGTTTTGTGAGCCTGTGCTTTTCTAATCCATAAATTTTAATCTGGAGCTCTTGATTGCAACTTCAAAAGAAAATTAACTAAACAAAATCACTTCTGTAGTTAGTGGGAAAAAGACGAAAAAACAATTGTATAAAAACTTATTTATAGCATAAGAGTCGTGAATGTGTTATAGATATAGATAATATAGAACAGTACAGCACAGTACAGGCCCTTCGGCCCTCGATGTTGTGCCGAGCATTGTCCGAAACCAAGATCAAGCTATCCCACTCCCTATCATTCTGCTGTGCTCCATGTGCTTATCCAATAACCGCTTGAAAGTTCCTAAAGTGTCCGACTCCACTATCACAGCAGGCAGTCCATTCCACACCCCAACCACTCTCTGAGTAAAGAATCTACCTCGGACATCCCTTCTATATCTCCCCCCATGCACCTTATAGTTATGCCCCCTTGTAACAGCTACATCCACCCGAGGAAATAGTCTCTGGACATCCACTCTATCTATCCCCCTCATCATCTTATAAACCTCTATTAAGTCGCCTCTCATCCTCCTCTGCTCTAAAGAGAAAAGCCCTAACTCCCTCAATCTTTCCTCATAAGACCTCCCCCCCAAACCAGGCAGCATCCTGGTAAATCTCCTTTGCACTCTTTCCAATGCTTCCACGTCCTTCCTATAGTGAGGTGACCAGAACTGCACACAATATTCCAAATGTGGTCTCACCAAGGTCCTGTACAGTTGCAGCATAACCTCATGGTTCTTAAACTCAAACCCCTTGTTAATAAACGCTAACACACTATAGGCCTTCTTTACTGCTCTATCCACTTGAGTGGCAACCTTCAGAGATCTGTGGATATGAACCCCCAGATCCCTCTGTTCCTCCACGTTCCTCAGAACCCTGCCGTTGACCCTGTAATCCTTATTCAAATTTGCCCTACCAAAATGAATCACCTCGCACTTATCAGGGTTAAATTCCATCTGCCATTTTTCAGCCCAGCTCTGCATCCTATCAATGTCTCTTTGCAGCCTACAACAGCCCTCCACCTCATCCACTACTCCACCAATCTTGGTGTCATCAGCAAATTTACTGATCCACCCTTCAGTCCCCTCCTCCAAGTCATTGATAAAAATCACAAACAGCAGAGGACCCAGCACCGACCCCTGTGGCACACCGCTGGTAACTGGTCTCCAGTCCGAAAATGTTCCATCCACCACCACCCTCTGCCTTCTATGAGATAGCCAGTTACTTATCCAATCGGCCAAATTTCCCTCTATCCCACAACTCCTTACTTTCTTCATGAGCCGACCATGGGGAACCTTATCAAATGCCTTACTAAAATCCATGTATACGACATCAACTGCTCTACCTTCATCTACACACTTAGTTACCTCCTCAAAGAATTCAATCAAATTTGTTAGGCAAGACTTACCCTTCACGAATCCGTGTTGACTATCCCGGATTAAGTTGCCTCTTTCCAAATGGTCATAAATCCTATCCCTCAGGACCTTTTCCATTATCTTACCAACCACCGAAGTAAGACTAACCAGCCTATAATTACCAGGGTCATTCCTATTTCCTTTCTTGAAGAGAGGAACAACATTCGCCACTCTCCAGTCCTCTGGCACCATCCCCGTGGACAGTGAGGACCCAAAGATCAAAGCCAAAGGCTCTGCAATCTCCTCCCTTGCCTCCCAAAGAATCCTAGGATATATCCCATCTGGCCCAGGGGACTTATCGACCCTCAGGTTCTTCAAAATTGCTAAAACATCTTCCCTCAGAACATCTACCTCCTCCAGCCTATCCACCTTTATCACACTCTCATCCTCCAAAACATGGCCCCTCTCCTCGGTGAACACTGACGAAAAGTATTAATTCATCACCTCTCCTATCTCTTCTGACTCCATGCACAAGTTCCCACTACTGTCCTTGACCAGCCCTACCCTCACCCTGGTCATTCTTTTATTTCTCACATAAGAGTAAAAAGCCTTGGGGTTTTCCTTGATCCGACCCGCCAAGGACTTCTCATGCCCCAGTGTTATGTTCTACTGTATAAAAAGCGAGTAAAGCTTGCATGTTATGATGCTGCTACTATTTATTTGTTCATTTACTATTTAATACCTTTGTCTGGCAGTCAAAGCCTAAAATAAGATCTAGTGCAGTGCTATTCTTCTGACTTTTCAAAGACAAAAACAGTTCCTGTGGTGGTACTGTATAGAACCAGTAGCTAAATCAATCTGATTTCTGTAGTTACCCTAGACATGCTATAATACTTTACCTAGATATCAAGGCAAATGAGAATACTCTCAAGGATGAGTGGAGTTAGGGTTCAGCTATGAGAGTAGGCAGAAAGAAAGAAATTTGATTATCTTTGGAGATTTCGATATCCCAGAAACAATACAGAAAATCAGCAGCAAAAGAGTGGTGAAAGCTTAGCCAATTAGTAACTTTGGCCGGGATATTGCGGAGGACAGCGGGTTGGGTGCAGGGGTCCTCTGAGGCGGGCGGGAAACCCGGGATTCCCGCAGGCCCTGCCGACTTTAACAGCAAGGCTTGGTTTGCACGCAAGGCCTTGGTTTCCCGCCCGCAGCCAGCCAGATTGAGAGGCTGGCTAGCTGTGGGCGGGTAGGTCTGCGGCTGCAGGGAGGGAGGGAGGGTTCGGTCCTGGGGAAGGATGGGCGGGGAGGGGGGTCGGTCGGGGATCGCAAGGGGGGCTCGGTCGGGGATCGTGGGGGGCTTGGTCGGGTATGGGGGGGGGGCGTCGGCCAGGGATGGGGGATCAGGGGGGTTGGCCAGGGATTGGGGTTCGTGGGGGGTCGGCCGGGGAACGGAGACTGGGGGAGGGTGTGGGGGGGAGAGAGGATCGGGGCCGGCCTTAGCATCATCAGTGGGGGTTGGGGGGAGGTCTCATGGTGGGGATCGGAGGCCTCGTGGTGGGGTCTCCAATTGCGGATGGGGTGAGGTGTGTTAGGCAGGGACCCTGGATCCAGGAGGTAGGTATAAAGCCACTTACCTCCTGGATCCAGCAGTCCCCACCTCGCTTTAACTGCCAGGTTTCATGAATTGTGTGAAACCCGTCCACAGGCAGTTAAATTCAAAATGGAGGAGGAAAAAGAGGCTTCCAGCCTCATTATAATATTTATGTGAGAAGTCGCACAACACCAGGTTATAGTCCAACAGTTTTATTTGAAATCACAAGCTTTCGGAGCGCTGCTGACGAAGGAGCAGCGCTCCGAAAGCTTGTGATTTCAAATAAAGCTGTTGGACTATAACCTGGTGTTGTGCGACTTCTCACATTTGTCCACCCCAGTCCAACACCGGCATCTCCACATCATTATAATATTTAAATTGGTGTGATGCCCCCTGGGAGCGGGTTGGTCGCCGCCCCCGCCCCCGTCCCGCCTCCATTAAAACTGAAGTGGGTGGGTTGGAGGCGGGATCAGGTCGGGAATCCCATTTTTACAATTTAACTGCCCGCCCGCTTAAAATTCCGGCTTTAGTTTTAGGAGACAGTTTTCCACCACCTTCCCCCCCCCCCCCAACCCCCGCCCCCCCACACACAAATATATGGAGCAGACCTCAAGCTTTGAAAAATGGGAGTGAAGGGTATAAGGATTGTTTGAGATGATTAAAAGCTACACAGATGCCAGGGTTCACGATCATGCTCACAATGTGCCAGTTTTGTTCAATAATATAAAAGAAAGATTGCATTTATATAGCGCCATTCATGACCTCAGGACGTCCCAAAGCTCTTTATAGTCAATGAAATGCTTTCTGAAGTGTAGCCACTGTTGTAATGGAGGAGAAAATTGTTTCCTTCACAAGCTGTGAGAACTGGCCAAGGTTTCTTCATCCTCTATTATAGGAAGCGTTTCATGCTAATGGGGGGACCACTGAGCAATATTGCGGAGGGTTAGTGGGAGAAGGTGGGTTTTAAATATGTAGAAGGTATCTGAAGTGGAAGTGTCGATTTGCTGTTTAACTAATCCCTGGACCATTGAAGCTTAGGGGTGGCAGTAGGAGGTGCTCCAAACACATAGAAATAAACAGGAGCTTTCAATTCCACCAGGGTCTCAACTGTGAGGCTTTTGAAGTTATCCGAATGTACAAAATAAAGTCTAAAACCGCTTGCAATTTCAGTGCAAGGCAATTGTTTCCGGTTAGCTAGAGAATTGTTGAATAAATTCTAACTGGCATTTGTGTGTCAGGCTATTGAGAATGGGTTCAGACAGGCCGGGGCTGCCTTAGACACATGGTAGGAATGAGAGAAGTGATTCTAATAGCTTCAAATAATGGAAATTCGGACTCAGAGAGACAAATGGTATTGTCTACTGTTTATCTGCCATGCAACGTGTCACCGTATTTGGTTCTTCCATTTCATTTTTAAGCAACATTTTCCACTGGGAGAAGTTGCCGTAAAGCCTGTTTACTCCAGGGCGAATGTCCTTTTAGCCTCCATAGTATATTTGTTTCCCCGTCAGTGACAGCGCTCTAGCTGGTTTTCGCACTGTGCAGGAGACTCGGGCTGATGGGAAAAAGTACAGCTCGGCAGTGTTTTCTGTGAGCTTCCGAGTTGAATCTTAATGCATTTACCGCTTGCTTCATTTTTCTCAACTCTTCTCATTAAGCTGCAGTCTCATGCACAAACCAATCCCTGATTCTGCAGCAATTGATCATCCCACTCGGAAAGGTCACAAGGGTAACTGGTGTAGGACGCTCGCCTCTGATTCAGAATGCTAAGATATCAAACGTACACATTAGACAGCAACTAGGTACTGTGAGATTTTTGCTGTTAACTTGTTTCTTCTCTCTTTGATTAATACTACAGACGGAATACTAAAGAAGACCTGATTCTGAATTACTTTGTAAAGGTGCTAATTCATTAGTAGCCCAGGTCCAAAAGAAGAAACAATGCAGTTTGGCTGTAAAATGTAGATAACAATTGAAAGAAAAAAGAAAGAACTCGCATTTCTATAGCGCCGCTCATGACATCAGGACGTCTCAAAGCGCTTCACAGCCAATTAAGTACTTTTGAAGTGTAGTCACTGTTCTAATGTAGGAAACGCGGCAGCCAATTTGCGCACAGCAAGCTCCCACAAGCAGCAATGTGATAATCTGTTTTAGTGATGTTGACTGAGGATAAATATTGGCCTGTGAGGTAACACTAACTTTCCAAACTTGTTTGATTTGAAGGAACTGTGGTACATGCCCACGTCAGGGTTATGTATGACTTGTAGGGGAATTCGGAGGTTATGGTGTTCCTAACAAGTCAACACATTGGAATTTATCAGTTTATAAGGATTTTCATTTAATCTGCCCTTCTGTGCATACTGTTCCTAAGAAGCCTACATCTTCAATCAGACATTCATTGACTCTCACAAAACGCCACTATGGCTTGTGTCAGTCTGAATTCCTTTTGCATCAGATCTTTGTGCAACATCTAGACTGTCTTTATGCAGAACCTGGTAAAATAGGTTTGGGGAATTGCAGTTTGCACATTGTTCTAATAAAAGGCAAGTCGGAATTTAGTGATAAGTTATCAAGATCAGATAATCTCTTATTAACTTACAACTTGTAGCATCCTGTCTCAAATGGGTCTTGAAACTGAGTACTTGCAGTTCACCCGTACACAGGAAAAGGTATCTATTCAAATTTCTTTTTGAATACAGGCTGACAGCTCCCCACTCAGCTCTGTCCTCTGCAACTCCATTTGCGGCCCTCCACAAACACAAAGCGATGTCTAGGCTTTAAACTTAAAGGGGGAGAAATTCAGTATCGCCCCGTTTGGGGCGCAATTATCGGCCGGGCGCAAAGTTTAGCGCCTGGCGCTAATTATCGCCTCCGACTGCAAACTTGGCTTCTATCGCCCCTGGAGGTGATTGGAGCGCTAAATCAGGCGCTACACATCTGTCTTAAGGCGCTAACGCCAAGGAGCGAGGCGCTACCTCAGAGCGTGGGCGAAGCTCAGGTGATGTCAGTAAGCAATGGAACACAGACACACTGGCGCCGGCCAGTTCTTAAAGGGGAGGGTCGATCTTGCTCTCCATCCACACCCTGCTCATTGTAGCCTTGAATCTCGGCCTGGAGAGACCTGTACATCAAATCTGCTGGAAAGAACAATGGAGAGGCCCAGGGAAAGAGCTCAGAGTGCAGCCCCCACAGTCTCTTCTAAATCGATGCAAGGAAGGTCAAATCAAAATGAACCTGCAAAGTGCTACTCAGTAACCAAAACTCCTTCACATAGCATTGAATCTCTCCAGAAGTCTCTCTCTCTCTCTCTCTCAGAATGCGTGGTGCAAAAATGTCACCGACAAAAAAAGGCAGGAAGCGGTCGCCTTTAAATAGCGCTCCCCCAGTCCCTTCCCGACTGCAAAACGCTCCCCTCAACCTGTCATTGCTAGCGGCAGGCAGTAAGGCAGGGGGCGCCACTCAATATCTGGTCGGGGCGCTACCGGGGCATTGCACGCTCGACTGACGTCATGATCTGTGGGCGCAGGTGATCGTGGCGGTAGTGCTCAGCGCCTGCCGCAAAATGTCTGGTCAATTTTGCGAGTGACGTAAACATCGCCGTGCCCTGGTGCTAGTTGCTTTGTGCCCCATTAGTGCCCTCTTAGGGCGCTAACGAGAGGCGCAAAGCAACCGAATATTCCCCTAGATTCAAAACGGCACAGAAGGAGGCCATTCAGCCCATCGAGTCCGCGCCGGTTCTCTGTGGAGCAATCCAGTCAGTCCCATTCTCCCGCTCTATCCCCGTAGCCCTGCAAGTTTATTTCCCTCAAGTGCCTATCCAGTCTCCCCTTGAAAACATTCAGTGTCTCTGTTTCCACCACTTCCGTCGGCAGCGAATTCAAAGTCCTCAACACTCGCTGCGTAAAAAAGTTTTCCCTCACATCCCCCCTGTACCTCTTGCCTAAAACCTTAAATCTGTGTCCCCTAGTCCTTGTACCATCAACTAGTGGGAACAGCCTTTCCCCGTCTAGCCTATCCAAATCCATCATAATCTTGTACACCTCTATCAAATCACCCCTCAACCTCCTTTGCTCTAATGAAAACAAATCCAGCTTTTCCAACCTGTCCTTGTAGCTAAGATCCCCCATCCCTGGAACCATTCTGATAAATCTCCTCTGCACCCTCTCAAGGGCTTTCACATCCTTCCTAAAGTGTGGTGACCAGAACTGGATGCAATACTCCAGTTGTGGCCTACCCAGTGCTTTATAAAGGTTCAGCATAACTTCTCTACTTTTGTACTCAATACCTCTATTTATGAAGCCCAGATCCCATATGCTTTGCTAACCAGTCTCTCAATATGTCCTGCCACCTTCAGGGACCTATGCACATTAACTCTCATGTCCCTCTGTCCTGCACACTCTTTAAAACTGTGCCATTAAGTGTATATTGCTTCTCCCTGTTCCTTCTGCCAAAATGCATCACCTCACACTTCTCTGTATTAAATTCCATCTGCCACTTGTCTGCCCATTCTGCTAGCCTTTCTATGTCCTGTTGCAGTCGATTGGTATCATCCTCACTGTTTGCCACACCCCAAGTTTGGTGTCGTTGGCAAATTTAGAAATTCTACTCTGTATTCCAACATCCAGGTCATTTATATATATATATAAAAAAAGCAGTGGCCCCAGCACTGACCCTTGGGGAACACCACTGTCTACCATCCTCCAGTCTGAAAAACAGTCATTTACCACAACTCGCTGTTTTCTATCCTTAAGCCAATTCCTTATCCAAGCTGTCACTGACCCACCTATTCCATGAGCCTCAAATTTGTTAACCAGCCTTCTCTGTGGTACTTTGTCAAACGCCAATTGGCCAGAGGTGCCGTCTTTTGGATGAGACATTAAATCAAGACCCCGTCAGATAAATTGTGGCTTCCTCAGGCTGCCTACTGTTAAACTGATATTCGACAGAATACAAAGAAATGCTAATCATTCATTTCCTGATTATCAAAGCTTAATCAAAGGTATTTTGCAAAAGGTATTCGTATTTTTAATGTTAGGACATGCAGCTGAGCTCTCTATTAACCTTGAAAGCATTTAAACTAAATGTAAAAATATCTCAGATGATCCATTTTTTGGATTTGGCTTGGCACAGGACAGGTGAGGTTGGAAGCATTGACCCATGTTATAATGCCTGTTGTGCACCAATGCACATCAAGAAGAGTAAGAACAATAGTATGATGGGAGCTTAACAAGTCTGCAGCAGATAGAAAGGCATTAATTAATAACTTATTTCAGTATACTCAGCGTCCATTGTAAATCGGCCTCCTCCTGAGGTACCCACCATCGCAGAAGCCAGTCTTCAGCCAATTTGACTCACTCCACGTGATATCAAGAAACGGCTGAGCGCACTGGATACTGCAAAGGCTGACGGCCCCGACAACACCCCGGCTGTCGTGCTGAAGACTTGTGCTCCAGAACTAGCTGCGCCTCTAGCCAAGCTGTTCCAGTACAGCTACAACACTGGCATCTATCCAACAATGTGGAAAACCACCCAGGTGTGTCCTGTCCACAAAAAAAAAGGACAAATCCAATCCGGGCAATTACCACACCGTCAGTCTACTCTCAATCATCAGCAAAGTGATGGAAGGTGTCATCGACAGTGCTATCATGCAGCATTTACTCACCAATAACCTGCTCACTGATGCTCAGTTTGGGTTCCACCAGGACCACTTGGTTCTAGACCTCATTACAGCCTTGGTCCAAACATGGATGACAGAGCTGAATTCCAGAGGTGAGGTGAGAGTGACTGCCCTTGACAAGAAGGCAGCATTTGACCGAGTCTGGCATCAAGGAGCCCAAGTAAAACTGAAGTCAATGGGAATCCGGGGGAAAACTCTCCACCGACTGGAGTCATACCTAACACAAACGAAGATGGCTGTGGTGGTTGGAGGTCAATTGGGCTCATAAGTGGCAGGTAACATTCGCGCTACACAAGTGCCAGGCAATGACTATCTCCAACAAGCGAGAGTCTAACCACCGCCCCTTGACATTGATTGTGGTGGTTGGAGGTCAATCATCACAGCCCCAGGACATCGCTGCAGGAGTTCCTCAGGTCAGTGTGCTAGGCCCAACCATCTTCAGCTGCTTCATCAATGACCTTCAATCCAACATAAAGTCAGAAATGGGGATGTTCGCTGATGACTGCACAGTGTTCAGCGCCATTTGCAGCTCCTCAGATAATGAGGCAGTCCATGCCCGCATGCAACAAGACCTGGACGACATTCAGACTTGGGCTGATAAGTGGCAGGTAAAACTCGCACCACACAAGTGCCAGGCAATGACTATCTCCAACAAGCAAGAGTCTAACCACCGCCCCTTGACATTGAATGGCATTACCATCGCTGAATCCCCCACCATCATCATCCTGGGGGTCACCATTGACCAGAAACTTAACTGGACCAGCCACATAAATACTATGACAACAAGAGCAGGTCAGAGGCTAGTTATTCTGTGGCGAGTGTCTCATCTTCTGACTCCACAAAGCCTTTCCACCATCTACAAGGCACAAGTAAGAAGTGTGATGGAATACTCTCCACTTGCCTGGATGAGTGCAGCTCCAACAACACTCAAGAAGCTCGACACCATCCAAGACAAAGCAGCCCATTTGATTGACACCCCATCCACCACCTTAAACATTCACTCCCTCCACCACCGGCATACTGTGGCTGCAGTGTGTACCATCTACAAGATGCACTGCAGCAACACGCCAAGGCTTCTTCGGCAGCACCTCCGAAACTCACGACCTCTGCCACCTAGAAGGACAAGGACAGCAGGTGAATGGGAACACCATCACCTCCAAGTTCCCCTCCAAGTAACACACCATCCTGACTTGGAAGTATATCGCCGATCCTTCATCGTCGCTGCGTCAAAATCCTGGAACACCCTCCCAACAGCACTGTGGGAGTACCCTCACCACACGGACTGCAGCGGTTCAAGAAGGTGGCTCACCACCCCCTTCTCGAGGGCAACTAGGGATGGGCAATTAATGCTGGCCTTGCCAGCAACACCCACATCTCAAGAACGAATATATAAAAAAATAATTTTGATAAACCCTTGGCCGATGGTGTTTGTTTTTTTTCAAATTCGGATGAACACCCGGTTTCACAGTAGACTGGATCAGGAAGCTGCAATTTATCCAATTCCTCGTTCGAAGTTTCAGTGAAGATGTCCTCTAGCCCCCACACACACAACATGGCACCCTGGGCTTGCACTGCGCTGCTACTGTTTTCTGCCTCTGAGTCAGATGGTTGTGGGTTCAAGGCCCAGTCCAGGGACTTGAGCACGTAACCCAATCTCACACTTCAGTGCAGTACTGAGGGAGTGCTGCTCTGTCAGAGGTGCTGTCTTTTGGATGAGACGTTAAACCGAGGCCCCGGCACAGTGGCAGCAAGCTGAGCCTGCATGAGAGCAGTTTGAGCTTCCACTGAGGCTCTCAGACATTGGGTCGTTTCCATTTGAGCTGCAATGGAAGTTGGGCCATCAGACCCAGCATCATGGTTGGGTCCTAATGCGCTGATGGAGTTGCCCATCACTTCCATGCTGAAAATCATGGGCTCCAAGCTCTGCGCAAAGCCCTGTGCAAAGTTGGTGCCGGCCTCCTCCATGCTCCTTAACAGTGGCAACAGGGTCTCTGGCAGGCCCGCCAATGAACCCAGAATTTCTGTGTGCATGCCCATCAGCCTTCTTCTGTAGGCCACCCCATCGAAGTCCTCATCTGAGTCCTCTGCAGCAGAATGCGTGTGCGACCTCGCCCTCCAGGAAGCTGGCACCTGCGCTACCCTTTCCCCTTGCCCTGGCTGCAGGCCACTTGTGCCCGGTGACTCACCAAGTGCAGATCCTGCATCTGTACTACCCTCTAAAGTATGCGTAGTGCCAGTATCTGTGCTGGTGCCCTCTGCTTCTTCAGTATCCTTAATATCATCTGCGTCATCTTTGTTATCTGGTTGAAGGTCCTCGTCCAGTGGTGGCTCCGTGTATTGTCTCTTTTGGCTAAGTAAAGTTATGCAGCATGCAACAAACCAGTATGGTACTGGACTCTCCATTTTGGAGGAAGGGACTGATCTGCATGCATCAGTGTGGCCAACAAGCATATCTTTCTGAAAGGAGTCATGCATCCGGGGGGCGTGGGGGATGGGGGTCGGGGAACGGGGACGAGGGACATGAGGGGGCCAGTGGGTTCGATACAAGTTTAGCATAACTTCACTACTTTTCAATTCTAGCCCTCTAGAAATAAACCCTAGTGCTGAAGGGATAATTACTAGTCCTAGCCCTTTTCGGGCTACCCCAGATCAGGCGTATTCCCCAGACGTTCACCTTCAACTAAAGTTAGCGGTAGCCGAATCCTATAAGACGGTTAATTGGGTCTAAAGGTCAGACTATCTCTCCGTAAAGGAAAGAAACGACCTGAAGATGTTACCATCCTCCGGATAGCACTTTTAACAAGTTTAACTAGACTGTAACCTTCTGGATATTATGAGAGTCCAGAAACCCCCCCAGAATTCTGCAACTCCTCACACAAGAGTGTACAGAAATTGAGTTTGCGTGGTTGATACAAAATTACTCTGTGAGACAATTCTAAAAATATATAGATTTATTAAAGAACCAACATTCAGCTAACAGCTGTTGATTCAATCACAACTTTAACAGTTCAAAATACAAATAGCTTACATTTCTTATCAGAGATCCTTATTCTCAAATCTTAACTTCATTACATTTCCACACTTCTACTTATTCTTAATCCAGAATATCCACCAAAATCAAATACCTTGATTACCCGAGACTCAAGAGTTGTAGGCCTACAGAGTGGTTCTGAAGGCGAGAATCGCTCTGCCCCTTCCAGCGACTTCTGTTTTCCCATTTGAAAATCCTATCTTTTATACAGTTTTTTAGTGGTATATTCTTTGAAGTTTTCTGTTGATGTAAGCTAATTACCTCCAGTGATTCTCTATTGAATTCTTTCTATTCTTACTGTTAATTCAGCTGTTAGCTTGCAGAATTCTGTCTGCTGTCTAGGTGTTTCAAAACCTATCATAAAATGGTTATTACAGATTTATCTCTTTGATGCCATTCTTTCGAAGGTCTTCAATTCAATTCTTAATATTGGCTTAACTGCTTGTATTACAGACTTCTCATCTCCTTGTGTTCCAAGTTCAACACAGAAACAATGTGATTGCTTGGTACATCTATTGATGTAATATTTTCAAAGTCTTCTGTAGGTATCTTTTACAACATGTAAATTAAAAACACTTCATCTAGGGTGTTCTTTGCATTTCTTAGCTATTTCAATTGGTTGTATATATAATCATGTCTCCTGTTTCATTTGATGTTACTTTTACAAAGGCACATGGTTTTTTAATGTTCTGTTTTTCTGTTCGAAGTGTTAGCTTTTAACACTTTAAACTGGGTATAGCTATTGTGTTGGTTCCAAACTGCAGACTCCTTGGAAGAAAGTCTTTGTTTCAATGAGGCCATTGTCTCAGTGTCAATAACCATTTCCCATTTCAAAAGTTTGTGTGGTGTTTACAACTTTTGTGTTAACACTTCATCTTATCTCAGAAGCCTGTATTTCTGTTTATGGCTTGTGTCGTTGAGGTTTTTAGATTTGTAAACCCAGTTTGTCATATTTTAATAAAGTCTGAATTCTGTTCATAAGATGGTGTATTTTTCTGAATAGGTTTGGCTCATTCCTTTACAGTGCTTGGTTTGCTTTTTTTATGGCATTGTTAACCTGTGTCGATACTTTCAGTGATTTGTGTATTTGTACTCATAGATCCCTTTGTTCCTCTACCCCATTCAGATTCTTATATTACTTCCAAGTAATATGCGACCCCTCTATTTTTCTTACCAAAATGTAATACCTCACATTTATCTGTGTTGAATTTCATTTGCCAATTATATGCCCATTCTGCAAGTTTATTAATGTTCTCCTGTAATTTGTTGCAGTCCTCCTCAGTATTGACTTTCCCCCCGAATTTGGTGTCATCCACAAATTAAAAAATTGTGTTTTTGACTCCAAGGTCTAAATCGTTAATATAAATTGTGAACAACAGTGGTCCCAGCACTGATCCTTGTGAAACACCACTACCCTACTTCTGCCACTCTGAATAGCTACCCAATAACCCTACTCTCTGCTTTTTGTCTTGAAGCCAGCTAGCTATCCTTTCTGCTACTTGTCCCCTGACTCCACATTCCCTGACCTTATTCATTAGTCTATTATGTGGTACCTTATCGAAGGCCTTTTAAAAATCTAGATAAATTACATCTACTACATTACCCTTGTCTACTCTCTCTGTTACCTCTTCAAAAAATTCAATTAGGTTGGTCAAGCAAGACTTTCCCTTTTGAAATCCATGCTGACTATTTATTATTATATTTTTCATTTCTAGATGTTCTTCTATTTTCTCCTTTAATAGGGATTCCATTATTTTTCCTACCACCGATGTTAAACTGACTGGCCTGCTTTTTTCCAGTTCTGACGAAAGGTCTTCGACCTGAAACGTTAACTCTGTTTCTCTCTCCACAGATGCTGCCTGGCCTGCTGAGTTTTTCCAGCGTTTTCTGTTGTTATTTCGGATTTCCAGCATCCGCAGTATTTTGCTATTGTGTTCCCTGGACATGTACTGTCTCCCTTCTTAAATATAGGTATTGCATTAGCTATCCACCAGTCCTCTGGCACTACAGCTTTTTCTAACGAATTACTAAATATGTGTAGTAACGCTTCTGCTATTTCTTCCCTAGATTCTTTTAAAATGCGTGGATGTAATCTGTCCGGACCAGGGGTTTTATCCTGTTTGAGTTTCATTAGTTCATTTAGTAAATCTCCTCATTTTATTTTAAATGCAGTTCACTCATTACTAATCTCATCATCCGATGTCATCTCCACCTGTTCTATCTCCCTGGTAGATACTGAAGCAAAGTAATGATTTAATATCTCTGCCATCTCTCTATTGCTGCCTGTGGTATTATCCTCTCATTTTAAAGGGTGGAAGATGCCTGTGCATGAATTTTTTTATTGTGGGGTGGCCGTTGCACACCAGCTACCACACGGGCTTGACAGAGCAAGGTCTTGGTCCAATGGCAAGGGGATCCAAGACGATTGGAGACCAGGCTCTACTACATCGTCCTAGCACACACACACACACACACATTCCTACTGTCCTCCTCCCTCCTTCCGGTACGTCCTCTCTGCCTGGGTTTCTTAGGATGCAGTGTGATCCTCCTGACCTCACCATTGGCCCGTGCTGCATTTTCCCTGGGCCCCGACCCCGCTGCTGGTCCACACTGCACCACTCCTGGGCCTCGACCACGCTGCTGGGCTCGTCCTCGCTCCTGAGCCCCATCCTCGCCCCTGGACCTCGTCCTCGCTCCCAGGTCCCAAACTCGATCCTGGGCCTCGTCCTTGCTCCTGGGTCCCAGCCTCGCTGCTCCTCCCGTCCCTGCTCCCAGGTCTCTTACTTGCTCCCGGGCCTTGTCCTCGCTCTTGGGCCTTGTCCTCGCTCCTGGGCCTCCTCCTCGCTCCTGGGTCCTGACCTCGCTGCTCCTCCCGTCCCTGCTCCTGGGCCTTGTCGTCGCTCCTGGGCCTCGTCCTCACTCCTGGGCCTCGTCCTCGCTCCTGGGTCCCAGCCTCGCTGCTCCTCCCATCCCTGCTCCTGGGCCTCGTCCTCGCTCCTGGGCCTCGTCCTCGCTCCTGAGTCCCGACCTTGCTGCTCCTCCCGTCTCTGCTCCTGGACCTCGTCCTCGCTCCTGGGGCTCGTCTGTGCTCCTGGGTCCCGGCCTCGCTACTCTGCCCATCCCAGCTCCTGGGCCTCGTCCTCGCTCCTGGGCCTCGTCCTCGCTCCTGGGCCTCGTCCCCACTCCTGGGTCCCAAACTCACTGCTCCTCCTGTCCCTGCTCCTGGGCCTCATCCTCGCTCCTGGGCCTCATCCTCGCTAGCTAGGGCAGATTAGCTAAAAGAGGATGCTGGGCTGAATACATCAACATTTTTATTCAAGGGTGCAATCGGTTGCAGAGGTTCTCATGGTTATCCTGGATTATTTGAACCTCTTAGGTGTAGTTCCTCAGGCTCCACCAATTATCTGACGTCACTTTTTCAGATGCAGAATTTTTATTTTTCAGATTCTTCCCTGTGTCACAAACAAGCCTTTGCTCTTTGCCACACCTCCTGCCCTTTATGGCCCCCTTTAAAATGAAGTTCGGGACCTGGAACATCAGGACCCTCATGGACAACTCCAACAGCTACAGACCGGAACGCCGTACTGCTATCATTATCCGGGAGCTCAGACATTTTGACATCAACATCGCCGCCCGAAGCGAGACCCGGCGGGCAGGGGAAGGCCAGCTCAAGGAGCAAGGCGGTGGTTACACCCTCTTCTGGAAAGGCAAACCTGAAGAAGAATGCCGCTTCCATGGGGTAGGCTTCGCCATAAAAAATGAGCTAGTTGGACGTCTCAGAGACGCCCCTTGTGGAATAAATGAATGCCTCATGACTCTTCCGCTCACCCTAGCCCGGAATCAGTGCGCTACGGTCATTAGTGCATACGCCCCAACACTGGAAGCCACAGATGAGACCAAAGAGGAATTTTAATCCAGCCTCAAACAATTCCTGTCCCAAGTCCCAACGGGCGACAAGCTGATCCTCCTTGGTGACTTTAACGCCAGAGTTGGAAAGGACACAGACCTCTGGGGAGGTGTGATCGGCAGAGAGGGTGTAGGGAAAGCCAACTCCAACGATGGTACTCCTGACGAAATGCTTACAACATGGCCTTGTCATAACCAACACATTGTTCCGTCAGAGGGACAAGTACAAGGCTTCATGGCAACACCCTCGATCCAAGCACTGACATCTGCTTGACTACGTCATCGTCCGAGCGAGGGACCACAAGGACATCCTATCACCCCCAGCACCCCTTCCCCTTCACCCGGCACCTTCCCGTGCAAGTGCAGGAGATGCAACACCTGCCCTTATACATCCCCCCTTCCCACTCTCCAGGGCCCCAAACACCCCTTCCAGGTGAAACAGCGATTTACTTGTACTTCTTGCAATCTAGTATACTGTATTCACTGCTCACGATGTGGTCTCCTCTACATTGGGGAGACCAAACGCAGATTGGGTGACCGCTTTGCGGAACACCTCCGTTCAGTCCGTAAGGGTGACCCCGAGCTTCCGGTCGCTTGTCATTTTAATTCACCCCTCCACGCCCACTCAGAACTCACCGTCCTCGGCCTCGTGCATTGTTCCACGAAAGCTCAGCGTAAGCTCGAGGAACAGCACCTCATCTTTCGTTCAGGCACTTTACAGCCTTCTGGACTCAATATCGAGTTCAACAATTTCAGATCATAACCCCGGCCCCTACCACATATATACACATTTTATCCACCCTTTTGGTCCGTGCCTTTTTCCTTTTTCCTTTTTTTTCTCTCTCTCCCCCTACGGCAGCTGTCTCTCATTCTGCCAGCATTTCACACCTCACCTTTTGTTTCTTAACCTGTCCCATTACCATCTCGTCTTGCCTTGAGCATCTCTTAATGTCTCTACTTACCATAGACCAACCCTTTTGTTCTTTTATTCCTCCCCCCAGCCTCCCCCTTGCATTTTTATCTGTTTAATTTCCTGCTCTTCTCTCAGTTCCGATGAAGGGTTTCGACCTGAAACGTTAACTCTGTTTCTCTCTCCATGGATGTTGCCTGGCCTGCTGAGTTTTTCCAGCATTTTCTGTTGTTATTTCCTTTTTTTATTGATGTGCTTGTAAAATATTTTACTGTTTTGTTTTATGTTCCTTGATAATTTAATTTGATAGTTCCTCTTTGCCTTCCTAATTGTTTTTTTGACTTCTCTCCTAATCCCTTCATATTCTTCCTTATCATACTTTCCCTTACTGTCCATATACTTAATGTATGCATCTTTCCTTACCCTCAATTTTTCCCTTATGGCTTCATTCATCCACGGTGTCTCATTAGTGTTTAGCTTGTTCTTGTTTATTTGCGGAATATATTTTTTCCTGGACTCTGTTGAACATCATTTTAAATGTTTCCCATTGCTGTTCTACATCATTGTTTGCCAATACTGTTGTCCATTTTATTTTCCCAAGTTCTATTCTCAGCCCCTCAAAATCAGTTTTTCTCCAATCTATTACCCTGGTCTTTGTCATACCTATGTCCTTCTCAATTATTATCTTAAAGCGTATTAAATTATGGTCACTATTGCCCAGATGTTCCCCTACTTTTACTTCTTTTATCTGCTCTGGTTCATTCCCCATTACTAAATCCAATAACGAATCCTCCCTTGTTGGGCTTTTTACATATTGGGTTAGAAAGGAGTCCTGTACATATTGTAGGAACTCCATTCCCTTATCCCCTTCACCTACCTCTTCTGTCCAATTAATATCTGGGTAGTTGAAATCCCCCATGATTATTATTCTATGTTTTTTTACTCATTTCCCTAGGCAAGGCATGTGTTGTCAATGAAGGCCTGGACTTAAGAAAACCCAGCAATCTGCACGAATCCCAAAGTCCTATCCTGCTTCTTCTGGTTGTCTATGGTGAACACCACTAAATAGCATGGCATCAGTCACCTGCTTAATCAGGCACCTGCTTTAAGTGTCAGCCGTGGCTCAGTTGGCAGCACTCTCGCCTCTGAGTCAGAAGGTTGCGGGTTCAAGTCCCACTCCAGGGACATGAGCACAAAATCTAGGCTGACACTCCAGTGCAGTGCTGAGGGAGTGCTGCACTGTCAGAGGCTGCCAGCTTTTGGATGAGACGTTAAACCGAGATCCTGTTTGCCCTCTTGGGTGGATGTAAAATATCCCATGGCATTACTTCGAAGAAATGCAGGTGGAGTATCTCCCCAGTGTCCTTGCCAATATTTATCCCTTAACCAACATCACTGAAACAGATTATCTGGTCGTTATCTGAACTGCCTCCAATGCAAGTATATCCTTAAATAAGGAGACCAAACTGTACTCCAGGTGTGGTCTCACCAATGCCCTTTGGGCCTAGTACTTCTCTCTCTCCCCATCTTCTAAAAGCTTCTAAGTGACGTTTAAATGCAAGTTGTTGATTTGTACTGCTTCCTTGTAGTAAGGAGTATATGATTGGGTCGATTAGGCCTGTATTCACTAGAGTTTAGAAGAATGAGAGGGGATCTCATTGAAACATATAAAATTCTGACAGGGCTAGACAGACTGGATGCAGGGAGGATGTTTCCCCTGGCTGGAGGGGTCTAGAAGATCTAATGCAGCTCACATGGGCCGTATACAACAAGGTCCACACTGAAAAATTGTGGCGTGTTCACTTTAAGTATCTTGTGTGATAATCAACGGGCTCCTTACCCGGCAATGCAGTGTACTTTCGTTAAGATTTATCAGCCTGGCTTGTACTGTCCTTTGAGGTGCTGATCCAAGTATGTTCTTCCACACGGTACTCATGTAGATCTGTGACTTTCCTGCTGAGTTCTCAGTGCAGTTTTTTGTTCAGGCAGCAGAGGGCAAACACTCCCCATCCCCGAACTGCAAAGCACCCGATCCCTATGTATAACATTACACTAACGCCAGTAAAACAACCTATCAAAGCCCCTGCTGAAAACCTGGATGGCTTCGTAGAATCTTACAGCACAGAAAGGAGACCATTCGGCCCGTCGTGCCTATGCCGGCTCTTTGAAAGAGCTATCCAAATTAGTCTGCTGCTCTTTCCCCATAACTCTGCAAACTTTTTTTTTCTTTTCCAGTATTTCTCCAATTCGCTTTTGAAAGTTACTATTGAATCTGCTTCCACCACCCTTTCAGGCAGTGCAGTTCAGATCACAACAACTTGCTGAGTAAAAAAATGTTCCTCACCTCCGCCCCCTCACCCCCGGTTCTTTCGCAAATTATCTTAAATCTGTGTCCTCGGGTTCATTGAATCAAAGAATGATACAGCACAGAAGGAGACTATTCGGCCCATCGTGTCTGTGCCGGCTCTTTGATAGAGCTATCCAATTAGTTCCACTCCCTTGCTCTTTCCCCATCGCCCTGCACATTTCCCCCCCCCCTTCAAGTATTTATCCATTTCCCTATTGAAAGTTATTATTGAATCTGCTTTCAGGCAGTGCATTCCAGATCAAAACAACTCGCTGTGTAAAATGTTTCCTCTCATGTCGCCTCTGGTTCTTTTGCCAATTACCTAAATCTGTGTCCTTTGGTTACCGACCCTTCTGCCACTGGAAACAGTTTCTCCTTTTATTTACTCTATCAAAACCCTTCATGATTTTGAACACCTCTATCAAATCTCCCCTTAACCTTCTCTGCTCTAAGGAGAACAACCCCAGTTTCTCTAGTCTCTCCACATAACTGAATACTTTCATCCCACTCTAAAGCCTTGACATGCTTTCTAAAGTGTGGTGCCCAGAATTGAACACAATACTCCAGCTGGGGACTAACCAGTGGTTTATAAAAATTCAGCATAACTTCCTTGCTTTTGTATTTTGTGCCTCTGTGGCGGATCGCCACCTAAACGGGCATTATCCACTTTTCCGTCCGTGGACAAAATATCGGGCACCTTGCCTTTAAGGCAGGAGAAAAGGAGTGGGCGGGGCCTCAGGATTTTTCCAGAGAATTCTGGGAGCAGTGAGTTTCAGCCATTTTGGACCATGCAGTTGTATTAAAAAACCTTTGTTTTCCACACATGGATTCAGTCTTAATTCGTGTTTCGCGGCAGCCTCAACACCTCTATTTATAAAACCAAGGATCCCGTATACCTTTTTAACAGCCTTCTCAACATGTTCTGACACCTTCAAAGATTTGTGTACATACACCCCCAGGTCTCTCTCTTCCTGCACCCCCTTTAAAATTGTCCCATTTAGTTTATATTGCCTCTCCTCATTCTTCCTACTAAAATTAATCACTTCACAATTCTCTGCATTAAATTTCATCCGCCATGTGTCTGCCCATTGCACCAGTCTGTCTATGTCCTCCTGAAGTCTGTTACTATCCTCCTCACTGTTTATTACATTTCCAAGTTTCATGTCATCTGCAACCTTTGAAATTATTTCCTGTATACCTAAGTCCAGGTCATTAATATATATCAAAAAGAGCAGTGGTCCCAACACCAACCCCTGAGGGACACCACTGCACACTTCCCTCCAGTCTGAAAAACAACCACTCATCGCTAGTCTCTGCTTTCTGTCCCTTAGCCAATTTTGGATTCACACAGCCACTGCCCCCTTAATCCCATGGGCTTCAATTTTGCTAACAAGTCTATTATGCAGTACTTGGTCAAACGCCTTTTGAAAGTCCACATACACAGCATCAACTGCACTGCCCTCATCAACCCTCTCTGTTACTTCATCAAAGAACTCAATCAAGTTAATCACACAGGGTTTGCCTTTATTAAATCCATGCTGACTTTCATTTATTAGCCCATACTTTTCCAAATGCCAATTAATTTTGTTCCAGATTATCGTCTTTAAAAGTTTCCCCACCACCGACGTTAGGCTGTAGTTGCCGGGTTTATCCCTCTCCCCTTTTTTGAACAAGGGTGTAACATTTGCAATCCTCCTTTGTTGCAATACTGGTAATGCGTTCATCGTTATCACCACGTTCCTTTGATTTAGTTCCAAGGACTGCTGTGCAAATCATTATTGAAACACTTGGGCAGTAAAACCCTACACAGAGCGATACACTTCGCTCGTATTAGGTGAGCCACAGGGTGGCATCTATTTGGGCATCCGGGCTCCTCACATCAACCCCATGGCTTACAGGAACAGAAAGGGCTTCCATTCAATTAACATGCAGGTGGTGTCTCACAATAAAAATATCTTAATGCAAATCAATGCTCATTGTCCAGGAAGCACCCATGATGGCTTCATTACGTGTTAATCAGTGGTGCCTGCCTTATTTGAAGACTCACAAAGGCTGGGTGGATGGTTACTCGGAGGCTGCTGCCATGGTTGATGACCCCCTGAGGAAGTAAATACAATGAGGCATATGCCTGAGCTAGAATGAATGTGGAATATATCATTGGCATACTCGAGGCAAAATTTAGACTGATCAAGGCTCTGAGGAGAGCGTGGGGCAGTGGGATTAGATTTGGATTGCTGAGCTGGCACAGACATAATAGGCAGAATGGCTTCCTTCTATGCTGTAAACTGCTATGGATCTATGGTTCATCTTCAAAAACCTCCTCAAAAACGACCCTGAGCCTGCCTCCAGTCATCTCTTCTAACTATTCTCCCACTGCCTGCTTGTTAGCCGTGCTGTTCTTCCGCCCCTCAGTGAAGCACTTTGGGATATTTCCTCGTGTTAAAGGTTATATATGTCTCGTTTTGTTGTTGAGTTGAAGTGGATCACTGCATCATTTGCGCAAGCTGGGCTCAGTTTTAATTCCCGAGGCGGGTTGGAGTCGGGTTGCGTGGTGGGCGGGTTCGGGAGCCGCTTCCGGCGGGAACAGCTGCAGAGTTGCGATTTTTATTCAAGTACCTTGTTAATTTCACGGAGGCGCGCTGGCCGGTCCAATGAGTGGGATCGGGTCGGCTGGCCGCCTCTGATGATGTCATAATAGCAGCTGCTTTTCAAGCTGCCATCCAGCCTGAGCCTTTCTATTGTGGGTTCCTGGACTTGTTTTAAACGCTATGGTTTCTTCCAGAGGCAAGGCAGCTCCTCGTTTTAAAGATGAGTCCCTCCATGCTCTTGTGGATGCTGTCAGAGGGTGCAGGGAGATTCTCTTCCCTCCGGATGGCTGGAGGAAGCCTCCTCAGCAGACCAAGGCAGCCTGGCTGCGCATTGCTCAGGAGGTCAGCGCAAGGTCCGTATGTTCACGCTCATGGATCCAGTGCCGCAAAAGGTTTAGTGATCTTGTGCGAACATCAAAAGTGAGTATCCCATCTCACTTGCCTTCACTCTGCTTCCCTTCTCTTCTCATCACCAGCACTCTGCGTTGTAAGCCTCCTCCTTCACATCCCACCTTACTCTTACTTCCCTTGCACCCTTTCCTATCCACGTGGCTGCTACACCTCCGATTATGAGGACCGGGATGAGAGGGCATAAATGTTTCCCATCCCCTTGCTATAGATTTCATTTGAGGCAACAATCTTGCAAGCGCACAGTCGAAGCGGCCTGAAATTATTCCATTCATGCCACACTGCAGATGGGTGTCAGCTTGAACAGTCAGAAGGTCAGTAGATGTGCAAAATGTTATCTCATACCGCCAACAGCAAAGTTGTTGCATTTGAATGTCAGCCATGTTACAGGGGCGCTTTTAAAGCGCTCCACCAATGCATACAAATCATGTCCTCCAGCAACTCATCTCCTTGAACCTGGCCTGTTTCTGACCAGTTGGGAAACAGGAGCCAGAAGCACGAAAATGGGAAAGCACTATCAAAATAGGATTAGCAAGGCAGTTAACAGGCTGTTAACTGCCTTAACTACCTGTCCCACCGGTTCCAGATGGGTCAGTTTGGGAGCGGCTAAACAGACACTCACGAAAATCGGGTGGGGGCAGGATGGAGGTGGGTTGAGTGTCTGAAGCCATTTTTTACGATTTTCCCAACAGACTCGCCTCTAAACCTGCCTCCTCAGACCAATTAAAATCGAGATCGCTATTACTGGGACAAAAGGATTCCTGCATAAACAAAAAAGATTTGCCAACTACTTCTTCAAGAAGCCCTTTAAAAGGCACTCAGGGTGGAGGACTGAGTTACAACAGCAACTGCAAAGTAGCAAAACTCCCCAAAGCGTTCGCATTATCAGACAAGATCTGACACCGAGCCACATTCGGAGACCTTCGGAAAGGTGACCAAAAGCTTGGTCAAAGACGTAGCTTTAAGGAGCCTCTTAAAGGAGGAGAGTGAGGTATAACGGCGGAGAGGTTTAGGGAGATAATTCCAGAGCTTAGGGCCCAGACAGCTGAAGGCACGGCCACCAATGGAGGGTCAAAGGAAATTGGGGATGCACAAGAGCGCAAAATTGGAGGAGTGCCGAAATCTTGGAGAGTTTTCGGGCTGGAGGAGGTTACAGAGATAGGGAGGGGCAAGGCCGTGGATAAATTTGAACACAAGGATGAAAATTTTAAAATCGAAGTGTTGCTGGACCGGGAGCCAATGTAGGTCAGCGAGCACAGGACTTAGCATAATGCCTTTTTATCTTTGGTTTCTAGAATTAAATCCAGCCTACATGAGGGAATGACCCCTCTGTTGCATAAAACTGGCATTAATTGGCAACTTTATCGGCAACTTTATCTAAGTCTGTAAAAGTAGCTGAATTCAGAAGGGGGCAAAACGACACTAGTGCAGTTGGGAGTGCTCTTCTGAGTCTGGAGCAGAATAAAGGGAACTTTGCTCCATTGACTGGGTGCCAAAATTCAATACATTCCCTCAGGTGCATAAATTGGGATTGGATAAATTGGACAGGGTAGGTAAAGAATTAAAAATTAAATAATATCCTTTCGCCGCATTTGGCAATGTGGTTCAGGAAATACGAAGAACATAGGAACAGGAGTAGGCAATGTTCCCTCTTATTTTTTTTAGGTGCGTGGCCCCTTTAAGGGGCTGCACGGCCCATTCACAGTTTCACGCATGTGCGAAACTTAACATTGAAAAAGCCGGTCCCAGGCTGCGTGGGACCGGCAGAGAGCTGCGTGGTCGCGCAGCTTATGGGGAACGTTGGGAGGAGGCCATTCAGTCCCTCGAGCCTGTTCCGCCATTCAGTTAGATCATGGTTGATCTGTATCTTAACTCCATCTACCCGCCTTGGTTCCGTAACCATTAATACCCTTGCCTAACAAAAATCTATCAGTCTCAGTTTGAAAATGTCAATTAACCCAGCATCCACAGCCTTTTAGGGAAGAGATTCCAGATTTTCACTACCCTTTCTGTGAAAAAGTGCTTCCTGATTTCACTCCTTAATGGCTTTGCTGTAATTTTAAGGTTATTCCCCCTTGTTCTGGACTCCCCCACCAGAGGAAATAGTTTCTTTATATCTACCATATCGCATTTCTTTATCATTTTAATCACCTCAATTAGATCATCCCTCAACCTTCTCAACTCAAGGGAGCACAAGCCAAGTTTACGCAACTTGGCCTCATAATTTTAATCCTTTCATCCCTGGTATTATTCTGGTTAATCTGTGCTGTACTCACTTCAAGGCCATTATATCTTTCCTGAGGCACTTAACAGCCTTCCGGACTCAACATTGAGTTCAGCAACTTCAGTTCCTAACCACTGCTTCCATTTTCTCGGACAGCTATTGCTGGTAATGATTCTATTGTCGTCATTTACCGCTTCCCTAAACCCATCTTTTGTTTCTTTACTTGTCCCGCCTCTTTTCTTGTGTCAGCCGTGGCTCAGTTGGTAGCACTCTTGCCTCTGAGTCAGAAGGTTGTGGGTTCAGAGTCCCACTCCAGAGACTTGAGCACAAAAATCTAGGCTGACACGCCTGTACAGTACTGAGGGAGTGTTGCAATGTCGGAGGTGCTGTCTTTCAGATGAGACATTAAACCGAGGCCCCATCTGTTATCCCCGGTGTCATAGCCAATATTTATCCCTCAATCAACAGAACAAAAACAGATTATCTGGTCATTATCAAATTGCTGTTTGTGGAAGCTTGCTGTGCGCAATTGGCTGCCACATTTCCTACATTACAACAGTGGCTACACTTCAAAATGTGCTTAAATTGCTGTAAAGCGCTTTGGGACATCTTGAGGTTGTGAAAGGCGCTATATAAATGCAAGTCTTTCTTTTTTCCCATTACCATCCCCTTTTGCCTTGCACCATCATCCTTTTTGTCATTTAATCTCTCCTGCCCTGCACCCTATCACAGACCATCCCTTTTGTTCTTTCCTTTCCTCCCCTCCCATCTTTCCCTGCCTCTGTACTTGCTTAAAACCTGTTGCAGCTCTAACTTTTTCCAGTTCTGAGGAAAGGTCATCGACCTCTGTTTCTCACTCCGCAGATGCTTCCTGACCTGCTGAGTATTTCTCGCATTTTCTGTGTTTATCTTCCCTGAGCTTCGGTACCCAAAACTGAATGCAGTGCTCCAGATGGGGTCTAACCAGAGCTCTGCATGACTGAAGTATCACTTCCTCCTTTATTGAATTCCAACTCCCTTGCGATAAAGAACAGACACACTTGTCTCAACACACTTGTGACAGGGTTTTTCTATAGCGACAAGCCATCTTCTTTTCTCACCAGTTCTCTAGCATCCTCTCGTAAGGGAGTTGACTTCAGGCTGGAGTCTGTTTCCACGGGTGCCAGACCTCCTCTGCTACCTTCTCTCAGAGGTCTTTATCTTGTGTGTGCTTTGACAGTGAGTTGTTCAACCATGAGGGGCAAGGGTATCACAACTGAGTTCAATCTTGCCCTCGCCCAAGATCTACACATGCATGTCCCACCGGGGCCCTGGATACCACTTAGGAGCTGAAACCTAGCCTAAGGACAAGCAGGCGCATGGGAACACCATCACCTTCAAGTTCCCCTGCAAGTCACACACCATCCTGGTCTGCCCCCACTGAACTGAAGGGCACAGTTGGCAAGTGTATGCAGCTAGCTCAGCACAGACCAAGGTTCAAACTTGATTTAGATTTCAATTTGGCTTGGGAATGGTAGAAGAAGGGAAAATAAATGGTTCATATTAAAAGCAAGTTTGATAGACATGGTTAATTACACCACAGCATGCAAATTGTGTTACCTAATTTCAAGACTAGCATTGCGTGAAATGATTAACTTTTGCTTTTTAACTTGAAAGCTCCGCTTGTCACTCCCTCGCACCTAACTGTTTTAATTTCAGAAACATGTCTAAGAAAACCTCAAAGTGATGATTCCCCAAAAAGCAGACAACCTAAGAATAGCCCTGACATGAGTAAACTAGTAGTTCCATCGGCTTTGTACCTCCTACACTGGGTATACACAATATTACTTGTATTGGAGGGGAAAAAAAACATAAGTATATGAAACTCTGAAGGGGAAATTCAAATAGGTTATATCTATCAGGAAAGATTGAACAGGCTGGGGCTCTTTTCTCTGAGGAGTGACCTGATAGAGGTGTTTAAGATTATGAAAGATAGACGTAAAAAAGATGTTTCTGCTTCTCGGGGCCATAAATATAAGATAGTCACTAATAAATCAAATAGGGAATTCAGGAGAAACTTATTTACCCAGAGAGTGGTTAGAATGTGGAACTCGCCACCACAGGGAGTGGTTGAGGTGAATAGCATAGATGCATTTAAGGGGAAGCTAGATAAGCACATGAGGGAGAAGGAATAGAAGGATATACTGATAGGGTGAGATGAAGTAGGGTGGGAGGAGGCTCATGTGGAGCATAAACGCCGGCATAGACCAGTTGGGCCGAATGGCCTGTTTTTGTGCTAACATTCTATGTAAATACTGAAGGAACAAAATTGGTGTGAAAAATTGAATTCCTACATTTAAAAAAAAAAGTAAATCTCTTCTGGATTGACACTAGTTGGAAAAAAGTTTTAAAAAAATATTTCAAAAAATTAAGGACTTAAACAAGCTCGAAAGGGAGAAGTTGAAGCAGAATGGAGGAGATTCACAGTAGTTGGCACCAATGTTCCCTCTTATTTTTTTGGGGGTCCATTCAAAATCCCGTGCATGCGTGGCTTTTCACATTGAAAAGCTGGCAAGCCGCTGCGCGGGAGGTCGCGAGAGCTGCGTGTCTGCACGGAAGCGCAGCTTGAAGGGAAAATTGGTTGGCACCAATGTTCTCCTTAATTTTAAATTTGGGTGCGCAGTCCCTTTAACGGGCTGCCTGGCCCATGTAAAGTTTTGCGCATGCGCGAAATTTCTCATCGGAAAAGCCGGTCCCGGGCTGTGCGGGACCGTCAGATGGGCTGCGCAGCTTAGCGGGAACGTTGGTTGGCACCAAACCCTAAGCTGCTGGAAGCAGGGCAGAGGAACGGGAACAACACCATGTACTGGATGGTGGCAAGCATTACTCAGGAGTCATGACAACAGGAAACTATGTTTTTGGAGTAGGAAGATTGTTAATGTAATGTATATGGATAACTTAGTATTGGGTCCAACATAATCAATGGAAATTAAATTGGGTGGCAAGTTAGAAATCTACTCCACTGTTGTCTCTAGCACTCCCAGTTTATACTGGCACTCTTGTGTCTCTCCTTCATCAATTCAGCCTGGCATTCTTTTCCCTCTCCAACCTAGTTTAGCTTCCACTCTCCCCCATTCAAATGGGTAATCTCTCCCCCCTCCTCCCACCATTTCAAATTCCTGCTGCTACTCTTTGTTCACCACCTACCTCCTCGTTCATACTGGCACCTTACCTCCCCACTCCCTGTCAATCAATACTGGCATTCTACCTCCCCGTTCCCTGTCAGTTAATCCTGGCACGCTACCTCCTCACCCCCTATCAGTTAATACTGGCACACCCCATTCCCTATCAGTTAATACTGGCACACTCCATTCCCTATCAGTTAATACTGGTACACCCCATTCCCTATCAGTTAATACTGGCACACTCCATTCCCTATCAGTTAATACTGGTACACCCCATTCCCTATCAGTTAATACTGGCATACCCCATTCCCTATCAGTTAATACTGGCACACTTCATTCCCTATCAGTTAATGCTGGTACACCCCATTCCCTATCAGTTAATACTGGCACACCCCATTCCCCATCAGTTAATGCTGGAACTCTCCCTCCCCATTCCCTGTCAGTTAATACTCACACTCTACCTCCCCATTCCCTATCAGTTAATGCTGGGGCTCTCCTTCCTCCTAAGCCCAAAGTGCTTCTCCCACCTGCTGCACCTTTCCATTCCATTATCGTCCTTTTCCACCATTGCCTCTATTACCAGCCATTTAACTGCACCTTCATTGACATCAATTTTCCCCTTCCCTTCCCCCTTCATTTTCCTCCGTCTCTCCCCTTCACTGCTGTTCCCTTTGTCCCCTCTTACATCCATCTGCCGCTCCCCTTCAGTGTCAGCTGTGGCTCAGTTGGTAGCACACTCGCCTCTGAGTCAGAAGGTTGTGGGTTCAAGTCCCACTCCATAAAGCTAGGCTGACACTCCAGTGCAGTGCTGAGGGAGTGCTGCACTGTCAGAGGTGCTGTCTTTCGAAGAGACGTTAAACTGAGGTCCCGTCTGCCCTTTCAGATGGATGTGAAAGATCCTATGGCACTATTTTCGAAGAAGAGCAGGGGAGTTCTCCCCAGTGTCCTGGTCAATATTTATCCCTCAATCAACATCACTAAAACAGATTATCTGGTCATTATTACATTGCTGTTTTTGTGAGCTTGCTGTGCACAGATTGGCTGCTGCGTTTCCCACATTACTACAGTGACTCCACTTCAAAAAAATAGTACTTCATTGGCTGTAAAGCGCTTTGAGACGTCTGGTCGTCGTGAAAGACGCTATATAAATGCAAGTCTTTCTTTCCCATTAATTTTTCTGTGAGATATATACATTTCTGGAAACTGATTTCAAGTGATTTCGCTGCCTGTGCCTGTGAAATTGACAATGGCCATTAATTGTCACCTTACTTTGTCTATCAAGGTGATTTATTTTAGGTGTTGACAAAGCATCATGGGGTGAAATTGGACAACGGGCGGAATCACATTGGTCGCCTATTATACGCTCTGTTGGATATTCAATTCCGTTGACTTCAATAGGACTGATTATCGGGCATGTCATATAATAGGCGGCAGATGTGATTCTGCCTGTTTCGTGCCCCCGCCATTTCCATTTTCACCCCGCATGTCTCTTGGGGGTAAAAATTCACTTGGTTGCGCCTCCCGTTAGCGCCTTAAGAGGGCGCTAATGGGGCGTTAAGCCGCTAACGCCCGGGCGCAGCGATGTTTGCGCTGCTCGAGAACTTAACTTGAGATTGTGCGGCGGCGCTAAAACTTACCGCTGCGACCACCTGCGCGCGCAGATTGTGACGTCATTCCATGGTGCAACGCCCTTGGGGCGCCCCGGAGCGGAAATTGAGTGGCGCCCCCTGCCTTACCGCCTGGCGCTTCCAACGACCGGAAGACTGGAACGCTATCAATCGGTGTGGGGCTGGGGGGGGGGGGCGCTATTTAAAGGGGGCCTCTTCCTGTCTTTTTCTGTGGTCGACATTTATGCACCACTCGTTCTGAGAGAGAGAGAGAGATTCGGAGAGAGAGAGAGAGACTTCTACATTGACTCAACGCTTTGTGAGGTAGTTTTGCCTATTCATCCTAACTTTGTTGCTACTTTAGTTGCTGTACCTCATTACTTTTCTGGCAAAGAGAATATGGGGGCTGCAATGATTGGGGGCGTCGTCCTGCTCCAGCTGAATCGGAGGATACCAAGACGCAGACAGAGAGTGGCAATGATGGCCAGACGGAGGAGGGCCATCAGGCGCATGTACAGGAGAGCTTACCCTCCCAGGGTATATCGTGAACAGCTCTCCTACATCCATATGTCCGAGGAGCTGTGTTTGCGAAGGCTGCGATTCAGCAAGGAGGTGGTCACTGAGCTCTGCCACCTGCTGCAGCCAGATCTGCAGCCTCAGCTGAGGTCCAGGACGTCTCTGTCGGTGGCAGTGAAGGTCACAGTGGCTTTGAACTTCTACGCCACTGGCTCATTCCAAGCTGCTGTTGGGGACCTCGCCAATATCTCCCAGTTTGCGGTGCATCGCTGCATCCGGCAGGTCACCAATGCCCTCTTCAGAAGGAGACGAGACTTCATCTCTTTCCCTATGACCCCAGACAAGCAGCGTGACCGTGCTCTGGGCTTTGCGAGGGTAGCGGGCTTCCCCATGGTGCAGGGCGCCATTGACTGCACGCATGTGGCTTTGCGTGCTCCGCGAGAGAATGCAGAGGAATTCAGGAACAGAAAGGGGTTCCATTCCTTGAATGTGCAGTTGGTCTGTGACCACAGACAGATGATACTCGCTGTCAATGCCCACTATCCGGGCAGCTGCCACGATGCTTTCATCCTGCGCCAGACTACTGTGGCAGAAGTTTTCGAGGCACCGCATCAGCCAGTTGGTTGGCTTCTGGGGGACAAGGGGTATGCATTGAGCACCTGGCTGATGACACCGCTCCGTACGCCAAACACCCCTGCTGAGCTGCGGTACAATGAAAGCCATCAAGCAACCAGGAACATTATTGAGCGCACAATCGGCGTGCTGAAACAACGGTTCCGCTGTCTGGACCATTCCGGAGGAGCCCTGCAGTACTCGCCTGAGCAAGTTTCGAACTTCGTAGTCGTGTGCTGCATGTTGCACAACATGGCAATCCTCAGGACCCAGCCAATGCCACCAGGCCTTGTAGCACCACCAGAGGAGGAGGAGGAAGAGGACGAGGACGATGATCATCAGCAGCACCAAGAAACATAGAAACATAGAAACTAGGAGCAGGAGTAGGCCATTCGGCCCGTCGAGCCTGCTCCACCATTCAATACGATCATGGCTGATCATCCAACTCCAGTACCCTGTCCCTGCTTTCTCACACAGAATCCCCATCGAGCCAAGGCAGGAGGGCGGCCCACAATGGTCAAACTGCAAGGGCCGTCCGTCAACGACTAATAGCAAGCCGCTTCTAGGGCCCCTGCCATTGCTACAAACACTAATCAACCCAGCACGCAACCCCTAAGCCGGCCAAGGCACCAATAATTCCAACCACCAGCCATGTATATTTTGAATACAGAAACTTATTTATTTTACAAACTCTGTGTGTGTCAATTCCTCATGACAAACTCATAGAAATAAACACAAAAAAACAGTCAATAACATAACTGGTTCTCACAACCTGGAGATAATGTCCAAAACACTAAACAAAAGTTGGACCATGAACCTCGGCCTTTAATAAAAAAATGACCAGCATTTTGTCACACCTCCTACTTTTTGCCCTTCGAGGGTGATCTCCTTCCCTTGCGCACTTCCCCCCTTCTAACCCTACTGCTCCTCCGTAATGGGACCTCAGTGGCTGCAGCAAGGCTGGTGGAAGGCTGCTGCTCGTCAGACCCTGACACTGCAGATGCCCCTGAAGGACGGCCTCGACCACTTCTGGGCCTGGAGGGCCCGGCTGCAGACTGCACCAACTCTGCATGGGCGGCAGCAGTCTGTCCTACAGGCGGTGGCAAGTGCAGTGGAGAAGTGACAGCGTTGGCAGCAGGAATGCTGTCATCGTGAGAGAGGACAGCAACTCCCTGCTCGCCCGACACACTGGCACTCCCACGGGGCAGCACTTCAGCATCCGGAGCAATCTGCCGGAGAACAGATTGCTGGCCTGCTGCGGCGCGGTGACAGCCCCGGGGACATGTGCACGAACCATCGAGGTTGGCAGCAGTCTGTGCTCGCGTGGCCTCCATCTGAGTCTGTATGAGAGCAGTCAGAGGTGGGATCACGGCAGCCAGTGACTGAATTGCAGCACTAAGCGTTAGTGTGGCATCCGCCTGTGCTACAGTGAAGTGCTCCACACTCCTTGCCAGTGACTCAATGCAATCGGGCACCCTTCCCACTGCACCCATGAGCTCAGTGTGCATGCCCACCGCCTGGGTGTTCATTTCTGCAATCAGCCGCTCCTCCTCTGCGTCCATTGCAGTAGGAGTGTCTGGCATACTCTCCCTCTGGGGAGAAGGCCCCCGTTCTTCCCTACCCCCCCATGGCGTTGCTGCAGCCCGCTGGGTCCTGGAGCTTCACCATCATCAGCCCCTTCCCCCCTGCTCCCCTCCGGGGAAGGCGTGTTCCCAGTGTGGGCATGGGCTTCCTCGGGAGAGGGTGGTACTGATGCTCTGGCTTCCTCTTCCTCCTCAGCTGCAGCATCACTCCCAGTGGCAGCTTCAGGGCCCGTCAACTCAACTGGTGAATCACCATCTGAAAGCAGGGAGGTACAAGAGTGGCTTTAGCGTGAGGACAGGGTGGCAGTAAGGGAGGAATAAGTGCAGCGAGTTAGCAAGTTGGATTGAAAGTGTCAAAGGCTGGTGTTGTGAGGGACAAGTGGAAGGACAGAGGACAAAAAGGTGATGACCTTACCATTGCTGTCCAGAACGAGGTCGGCGTCTCCAGTGGCGACGGGACCGATCACCCGGCTTGCCACAATCCTGTGGACGCGCTCCTCCAGATCGCTGAGGGGTTGCAGCTGAAGCCGCCCTCCACCTGTCCGTTGCTGCTGTCTCCTATTATGAGCCAGCTTAGCCTGCAAGAAAAAGGACAGCATCTGAGTAACTATGCAGCCATGGTCTTGCCTGATGTGCCTCCCATAGGTGAATAGCCCTTACAATATACAGCCATGGTCTTGCCTGATGTGCCTCCCATAGGTGAATAGCCCTTACAATATACAGCCATGGTCTTGTCTGATGTGCCTCCCATAGGTGAATAGCCCTTACTGTATGCAAAGTGTGGAATGTGTGTGTGTGTTTGATGAAAGGGCCATAGGTGTTGGATGAGTGTTGTGCATTGGGGTTTTAAGACCCTCTGGCCATAGAGTGAGGTTGAGATGGAGGGATGGAGAGGTATTGAGAAAAAGCCACTCACCCTGACGACCCGAGTGAGGTCGTTGAACTTTTTGCGGCATTGAGTATGGGTCCTGGGCACCATGCTCCTGGATAGACGCTCTGAGCCACCTCCCTCCACACTCTTCTGAACTCGCGTGGCAAAGGCCTCCTGCCACTCTCAGGGAACAGCATACATCGTCTGCACTCCACTGCGTCAACCAGAGCATCCAAGGCCCGCTCGGTGAAGCGATGAGCGCGTTCTCTCACCCTCTCCATGCTTGGCAGCAAAATGGATTACAGGTCTCTCCAGGCTGAGATTCAAGGCTGCAATGAGCAGGGTGTGGCTGGGGAGCAAGTGGCCCCCCCCGCTTTAAGAAGTGTCCGGCGCCAGTGTGTCTGTGTTCCCTCGCTAACTGGCAGCAGCTGCGCTGCGCTCGCGCGCTGAGTTAGCGCCTCACTCCTTGGCCTTTGCGCCTTAAGACAGGTGTGCAGCGCCTGCTTTAGCGCTCCACTCACCTCCCGGGGTGGTAAAAGTGAAGTTTCCTGTCAGTGCCGATAATTAGCGCCAGGCGCTAATATTTGCGTCCGGACGATATTTGCGCCCCAAATGGGGCGCGACCTAATTTCTACCCCTTGGTATTTACAACAACAACTTACATTTATGTAGTGCCTTTCACATAGTAAAACGTCCCAAGATACTTCACAGGAGCGATTATCAAACAAAATTTGACACCGAGCCACATAAGGAGACATTAGGACAGAAACTTGGTCAAAGGTTTTAAAGATCCTCTTCAAAGTGGAGAGAGAGGTAGAGAGGCGGAGAGGTTTAGGGAGGGAATTCCCAGAGCTCAGGGCCTAGGCAGCTGAAGGCATGGCCGCCACTGGTGGAGCGATTAAAATTGAGAATGCTCAAGAGGCCAGAATTGGAGGAGCGCAGAGATCTCGGAGGGTTGTAGGGCTGGAGGTGGCCACAGAGATAGGGTGGGGCGAGGCCATGGAGGGGTCTGAAAAGAAGGATAAGAATTTTAAAATCGAAGCATTGGCGGACTGGGAACCAATGTAGGTCAGTGAGCACAGGGGTGATGGGTGAATGGGACTTGCAGGATTTAAGAGGCAAAATATTGTCCTGGAAGAGTCATGGGTTCACATGCAAGAGTCCAGAGAAGCAGCGAGTTAACTTTACTTTCCTAATGAGGTGGTGGTAATGCAAAGACTTGCAAGCAATCGATGAACTACAATGACTAACATCTGCACAGAGGAACAAACAAAAACACAGAAGAGAACTGAAAGTGTTCAAAATGGATATGAAATCAACAGCCAACACGCAAATAGACTACTTTCTCAGAATTGCTAAATTACAAGCGACACTCTGGAAGAGATCAAACTCCACAAGAAACAGAGGCATTAAGTTTAACAAGGGAAACTCCAGAAAAGGCGGAGGACGTACAAATGGCGGCTGGTCCTCCTCCAGACACACGTATCACAGGAAAACACATAGGGGGAAAAATTAGGTCGCGCCCCATTTGGGGCGCAAATATCGTCTGGACGCAAATATTAGCGCCTGGCGCTAATTATCGCCACTGACTGGAAACTTCACTTTTACCGCCCTGGGAGGTGAGTGGAGCGCTAAATCAGGCGCTGCACACCTGTCTTAAGGCGCAAAGGCCGAGCAGTGAGGCGTTAACTCAGCGCGCGAGCGCAGCGCAGCTGCTGCCAGTTAGCGAGGGAACACAGACACACTGGCGCCGGCCAGTTCTTAAAGTGGGGGGGGGGGCCAACTGTTAGGATCAGTAGGCAAAACTACCTCACAAAGCGTTGACTCAATGCAGAAGTCTCTCTTTCTCTCTCTCCGAATCTCTCTCTCTCAGAACGAGTGGTGCAAAAATGTCAACCACAGAAAAAGACAGGAAGAGGCCCCCTTTAAATAGCGCCCCCCCCAGCCCCACAGCGATTGATAGCGTTCCAGTCTTCCGGTCGTTGGATGCGCCAGGCGGTAAGGCAGGGGGCGCCACTCAATTTCCGCTCCGGGGCGCCACAAGGGCGTTGCACCATGGAATGACGTCACAATCTGCGCGCGCAGGTGGTCGCAGCGGTAAAGTTTAGCGCTGCTGCACAATGTCTAGTTAAGTTCCAGAGCGGCGCAAACATCGCTGCGCCCGGGCGTTAGCGGCTTTGCGCCCCATTAGCGCCCTCTTAAGGTGCTAACGGGAGGCGCAACCAACTGAATTTTTACCCCATAGGATTTTCCAGAGACACTCGCAATTAACCAGCAACTGGCACACACACTGCACAAAAACTCCTCTTACAGATACAAGATAATCTGAAGGTTAGCAGGGCTGGAGATCAGGGCCTAATGCCGCCACTGCTGGAGTCATTGCTATTAATATTGCTGATAAGTTAAAGAGTTGCCACGATATTTCCTATATTACAACAACAACATGCATTTATATAGCATCTTTAACGTAGCGAAACATTCCCAAGGTGCTTCACAAGAGGGTTATTAATCAAAATTTGACACCGAAAGAGGAAAGAAGAAAGAAAGAAAGACTGATATTTATATAGCACCTTTCACGACCACCGGACGTCTCAAAGCGCTTTACAGCCAATGAAGTACTTTTTGTAGTGGAGTCACCGAGACAAAGACGGAGATATCGGGACAGGTGACCAAAAGCTTGGCCAAAGAGGTAGGTTTTAAGGAACGTCTTAAAGGAGGAGAGCGCGGTAGAGAGGCGGAGAGGTTTAGGGAGGTAAATCTTGAGTGGCTACACTTCAAACATGTACTTCATTGGTTGTAAAACACTTTGGGACGTCCTGTGGTCGTAAAAGGCGCCACACACAAGTGCAAGTTTTTCTTTTGTTTCTTAATCAGAGGCATCAGTGCAACCAGGGAACCTGGGTGTAGTCCAGGCTCTTCACTGGGCGATCATTTAACTCGCTGTGCCATTTAGGTTATTGGGGGGAAAAAAACAGCAATCCCAGCTAATAGGACTGTTAAGTGCCTATTTAGTGCTTTGACAGCCCTAATAGTTGTGATAGAAACAACTGTGGAGAGCAGAGGATCAGGAGAGATTATCCACAAAACAAGCGTTCGAAACTAGGAACGTAGGAATTTACAAAATAACAACAGAAAACGCTGGAAAAACTCAGCAGGCCAGGCAGCAGCCGTGGAGAGAGATACAGAGTTAACGTTTCAGGTCGATGACCTTTCATCAGAACTGGGAAGAGCCGGAAATCAAATAGATTTAAGGCCAGGGTAAAGCTGGGAAAAGGGGGAGGGGATAAAGGAACAAAGGGGGAGATGAAGAGACATTAAGAGACATTAAGAGATATGCAAGGCTAGAGGTGGTGTTAATGTGACAGATTAAGGCTGAAAGAAGTGTGAAATCCACTGGCAGAATGAAGGACAGCTGCCAGCTTCTAGGAGTTTACAACACAGGAGGAGGCCATTCAGCCCTTCATGTCTTTACTATCTCTTTACTAAAGCAACGTAAAACTAATCCACTGTCCCATTCTCTCTCTGTGGCCCTGTGTCTTTGTTTGCTTCCAATATTTATCCATTTTCCCCTTAAAAGGTGCAACAGTCTCCCTGTGGCACAGCTTTTTATGGTCCAACAAATCTCAAGGCAATTTCAGCAAACCTCCTTGTCGATCTCGGTGATAATTTTAGATTGGTCACGTCTCTTCACTGACTCCACAATCAGAAGACATGGCTTTTCCCTATTCAACCCCCTTCCGAATGAAAAACATCCCCATTAAGTCTCCTCTGAACCATCTATGCTGCAGTGAAAAGAGGCCCAAGTATCTCAAGTGTCTCCTCATAACTATAGGATTACATTTTCACGTGTCCGATTCCATTGAGTGGGACGCGAATGTGGCAAGCCCACCATCTGCCAAATGGAATCGGTGCAAGGCCTGAACCATTTTTATGGTAGGGCCTCCTTTGAATAAGCTTGGCGAGGTGCAGATTAGAGGGTTGAGGGAGGGTGTGAAATCTGGTGGCTCCTTTGCAAAGCTGAGCCTTAAAGGGTGGAAGATAGTAATGAGGGAGGGACACGGAGGGGCTGGCAACAGGTGGAAGGATTTCTGTGGGGCCAGGAGGAGCACTGAAGCTCACAAAATTCATTTTATAAACCTATCATTTGAGTGGCCGGCAGCAGAGCACTGGTTAGGCTGCTCTACGCCAAGTGCCAATGAACCATTCTTTCGGGCTTTCCGCAGCTCTTCTGCTGAAGTTATGAGCAGAAGAACCCCTGCAGAAATGCACCTCCTGTACTCTAGCACTTGGACCTCCTTGGATGTCTGCCATGGCTCAGTCGGTAACGCTCTCACCTCTGAGTCAGTAGGTTGACTCCAGAGGCTTGAGCACAAAATCTAGCCTGGCACTCCAGTGCAGTGCTGGGGCAGTGCTGCACTGTTGGAGGAGACGTTAAACTGAGGCCCCGTCTGCTCTCTCAGGGGGACGTAAAAGATCCCACGGCACTATTTTGAAGAAGAGCAGGGGAGTTCTCCCCGGTGTCCTGGCCAATATTTATCCTTCAACCAACATCACTAAAACAGATTATCTGGTCATTATCACATTGCTGTTTGTGGGAGCTTGCTGTGCGCAAATTAGCTGCCGTGTTTCCTACATTACAACAATGACTACACTTCAAAATTACTTCATTGGCTGTAGAGCGCTCTGGGACGTTGTGAAAGTTGCTGTATAAGAGAAAGTAAATCCTGAATTGGTTAAAAGAGAGATGAGAGATATTATAATAAATACAAGAAAAAGTATTATAGAAGTTAATTAAGCTAAAGGATTACAAAGGGCTGGGACCTTACATCGTGGGATCCGTAATGTAGGTTACTGAACCCTGATATGGAACAAGACCCCTGGCTGATTATTTACCTTCCTTAGCCCAGGCATTTGGATGAATTGCTGCACCCCAGTTTGGAACTTGGGTTACCAGGCAACAAACCACTGAGTGAGTCAGAGCTGTAGCACTCAGCCAGCCCTTCCGGCTTGTGCAGAATGTGGTTTGTAGTCACTTGCTGGTTTAGCTTTTCGGTTAGCCACAAATCCGGTTGTCTTTTTCCACATTTAAACAAATCATATGGCTTTTCACCCCATGGATGTTTTCAATACTGGTGTTTGCAGCACTTCTATTGGACTCAAAAGGTGAAGCTAACAGGTTTTTGATGTTTGTCTCTGTGCTTTTTTCCCTCCAAGTGCCTCCCATTTTCTCCCCTCTTCACTTGCGGGCACTGACTCGTGTAGCCTATATCTGCCTGGGCACCGGGAGGCCCCCCACTACCTTGGCCAAATGGCCTTTCTTTATATCTGAGTCTAGACAGTGAGTATCAGCAGGATATTCAACTGTGTAGTCCATCACCGGTGAGCCCAATCTTAACATATGAATACGATGGGCAGGAAAGGACCAGCTGGCCCGTCAAGCCTGATGGCCCCATTGAGAATAGAGAGGGACCGAGTCCGGAAAATTTAGTAACCAGACTCAGATGGCTGGAGCACCATGACTAAACACTTCCTGCCCCTCCCCGCCCCGCCTCCCTCCCCCACAGCCACGTCATTTCCTGGGAAAGGCAAAAAAAAACAGGGAAAAAAACCCAGGGCCAATAAGGGGAAAATGACTCTGTAAAATTCCCCTCCGACCCCCCTCAGGTGATCTTGTTCTCACCCAGTGTTCGCACCCATGTGCACATAGGTTAGTGAACAGCGATTCGGCGATTCCAACAGAAAAGATGTCTGGATTGCACTCGAGAGGGGACAGAGGAGATTTACAAGGATGTCGCCAGGACTGGAGAATCTTAGCTACAGGAAGGATGATGATTTGGGCGAGGCCCTGTGGCTGGTGAACAGGTTACCCAGCAGGAGTCAGCGCCTACAGGGCTGGAGGGGGGAAAAAAATTGCTACAAATATGGGATCAGAACAACAGGGCCTTGTTATTTGGTGGAGGGATTGGCAGAATTCTTGGAGAAATGACTGTTGCGGCTGGAGGGCGGAAGGAGGTATATTAGTATTTACAGAGTAGCATTCCATCTCAATTTCCAATAGCATTTGACTGTCTTTTGTCTCTGTTCCAAGGGATAGATTTTTATGAATTTGCGCTCCTAGTACAATGTTTCATGTGCCAAGAATGCGTCTTAGATATTGGGTAGCGGGCCCTGCAATAGGTCAGGGATGGGGCGGACTCAGAGGGATGAGCAGATGTCCTGCCCTGACGTGACTCCAACCCGAAGAAGAGAATCGTTCCCCATTGGCCTCGATATTAACTTAACCTGGTTTCCGCCCGGCGGTGGGGAGCAGTTAAAATGAGGCCGCTCGCTTACCCCCTCATCGTGTCCCGATGTTAACCAGCTCTTCTGTGCGGGCGAGCAGGGCCCCCGCGGGAAGGAAGCAGGGCTCTTCTTTAAAAATGCCCTGATTGCGTATCGATGGCATCATCGCATGGCCGGAGGCTTGAGCGGGGGAGCAGTGACGGCTTCTCGTCCGGCCTGACCTGTCAGAAGCTGGGTCGTGGGCCAGAAGAGGGCCCAGCCAGGTAAGTTTTATAACGTTATTTTAGATTTCCTTGTGGACCAGGAGGGGCAGGAGAGCTGCGGTGGGCCTCACGAGGAAGCCTTGGGCCTTCCTTAGCCCGGGCCGCACCCCCCCCCCCTTCCCTGATCGTGGCCAGAAACCGCTCCCCTCGCCCCCTGATCGTGGCTAGATCCAGAGGACACAGATTTAAGGTGATTGGCAGAAGATCCAAAGGCGACATGAGGGAAAACTTTTTACGCAGCGAGTGGTTATGACCTGAAAGGGTGGTGGAGGCAGATTCAACCGTGGCTTTCGAAAGGGAATTGGATAAGTACCTGAAGGAAAAAAATTTGCAGGGCTACGGAGAAAGGGCGGGGGATTGGGACCAGCTGAAGTGCTCTTGCAGAGAGCCAGCACGGGCTCGACGGGCCGAATAGCCTCCTTCTGTGCTGCAACCATTCTACAAGATTCTACGATCCCACGGATCCCTAGCGAATTCCAGCACCCGCCCACCAGCCAGGTACAGGAGCTGGCCGGGTTAGGGCGGGACTCCGGGAGAATTCATGCAAATTGGGCCGAGCCTCCACTTCCTCAGACTCCCCCTGGGTTCACTGCCCGCTTTGGGGCTCGTACCCACCGTACCCACCGTACCCACCCCTCCCATTAAAATCAAGGCCATTAATATGTCCCATTTCCCACAGCTTCAGAATCACATCTGTCTCCCCAAAGCCTTTCCAGCATCTACAAGGCACAAGTAAGGAGTGTGATGGAATACTCTCCACTTGCCTGGATGAGTGCAGCTTCAACAACACTCAAGAAGCTCGACACCATCCAGGACAAAGCAGCTCGTTTGATTGGCACCCCATCCACCACCTTAAACATTCACTCCCTCCACCACCGGCGTACCGTGGCTGCAGTGTGTGCCATCTACAAGATGCACTGCAGCAACTCGCCAAGGTTTCTTTGGCAGCATCTCCCAAACCCGCGACCTCTACCACCTAGAAGGACAAGGGCAGCAGGTGCATGGGAACACATCACCTCCAATTCCCCTCCAAGTCACACACCATCCTGACTTAGAAGTATATCGCCGATCCTTCATCGTCGCTGGGTCAAAATCCTGGAACTCCCTCCCTAACAGCACTGTGGGAGTACCTTCACCACACGGACTGCAGCGGTTCAAGAAGGCGGCTCACCACCACCTTCTCAAGGGCAACTAGGGATGTGCAATAAATGCTGGCCTTGCCAGCGACGCCCAGATCCCATAAGCGAATAAAAAAAAACATTGGTCCATTAGACAATGTCTAGAATATTTAGCAATGGACCAGTGCAGAATTATGACTGAATTGCAACACAAATGCGTTCTGCTGTATCCCTGCATTACAGGAAATAACTTGCGTGCACTTATTTTAGTTTGTTTGTGCCATGGTTGGTCACCTCTTACATTTTGTTTATTCGAGCGTGCCTTTTGAGGGTTTCCCCCTGTTACTGAAATAGCCCCATTCACACTGCTGGGCAGCTTTATCAAGCAGGCAGAGCAACATGTGACAGTGGCTGGCAGCTCAGCTATGAGGCCTATAACAACAACAACAATAACAAGCATTTATACAGCGCCTTTAACGTAGAAAAACGTGCCAAGGCGCTTCACAGCAGCGATTATCAAGCAAAATTTGACACCGAGCCACATAAGGAGACATTAGGACAGGTGACCATAAGCTTGGTCAAAGAGGTAAGTTTTAAGGAATGTCTTAAAGGAGGAAAGAGAGGCGGAGAGGTTTAGGGAGGGAATTGCAGAGCTAAGGGCCTTGGCAGCTTAAGGCACGGCCACCAATGGTTGAGCAATTAAAATCGGGCATGGGCAAGAGGCCAGAATGGGAGGAGCCTGACCAACTGAGTATTTCCAGTATTTTATGTTGTCATTTCAGATCCGCTCGCAGAGGGAAGAGGAAGACACAGAAGAGGAAGAAGCCAAAGAGGAGGAATCAGAAGGAAGGATGCAACACAGACAGCCCTTTTCTGGCCGAGACCTGCGGTACCAGTGGTCACAACCCCAATTTCCCTTCCCACATTTGTCCCACACCTTACCTTCCCTCTGTCACTGATCATCACAACGTCCTCTTGACCACAATGCTGAAATAAAAGCCACCACAAAGCAAACTTTCCAATCCAACTTTATACATCTATCCATCCAATATATCAAGAAATCAACTCATCACCCTTATGCATTCTCTTAGTGACTATCTTGTGTGTGCCTTTGCCTATCCTACTGATATCATGCAGTGCTACCCCAGTGGCTGCAGCATGGCTGGTGGAAGGCTGCTGACTTTCAGTGGGGGACACTGCAAACGGCCTTGCTGGTCGACCTTGAGGAGCTGGTGGCTGGGAGTGTCAAATCAAGTGACGGTGTTTCTTCTTCTTCTTCTTCTTCTTCACTCTCCTCTTTCTCTTCTTGGTCAACCATTGGCTGGGCAGGCTGGATTTCTTGGGTGCGTGAAATGAGGAAGGCACAAGGGTGGAGTTGTGCTGACGGGAGGGCAGGAAAGCAAGAGGTGCATGCCAGAAGGAGGATAATGTATGAGGATACCAGCATCTTTTACCCTTTCAGCCCGCTGCTGGCCAAGGGCTCAGCCATGCCCCTGCCAAGAATGGCCAGCACTGACTCCTCCAAGGGGGTGAGGTGAGGCTAGGAATGGGAGATGTGCCTTGTGATTGGTGCAGATTGTTGGTAGGTGAGTGATTGGGGGTCATGCATTGAGCAGTGTGTGAGGCTAGTGGTGCAGCTGGTAGAAGATGGCTTTTGTAGATGCATTCACTGACCTTAACCAGTGGTCTGAGGTCATGAAGCTTCTTTGGGCACTGGAGCCAGGTGGTGGGGGTGACACTGCTGGCAGTGACGACCTTAGTGATGTACTTCCACATTGTTGTTTCTGCAGGGCCTCCTGGTCCCTGTGGGTAGAGGACCTCTCTTGCAGTGTTGACTCCCTGCACAAAGCTGGAGTGCTGCGTGCGAGACCCTGGGTGCTCCTTCCCTGGCTTGCTGACCCATTTGTGATTCAGCAGTTTTTCCATTTTTTGAGGTTCGGAAGGGAGTTCAGCTATCAGAGCTGAATAATCACATTTGGGACTTCTTTTTAATGTAAAAATTTTTTTTGAAAGGCAGTAAGTGCTGAAAATTGCATTTTTTTTCACTGCATTTTAATATGTATTGGTTCTGAGTGCATGGCCCCTTTAATTCACAGCCCTTTTAATTGCCCACAATTCCTTGCGAGCTCCACCGCCTTGCTCCCAGAGGCTGTGCAAAGCTCGAACACCACTTCAGGACAGGAACTTAGCCTCGGAGGTCTCCACTAACGCCACCAGGAGGGCGTTGCACAGAAGGTTAGCGCTGTGCCACCAATCTCCTGCCCCCCAGATGAGTTTATTCTCCTTAGCGTTGCAGCCATTTTCATAGAAACATAGAAAAATAGGAGCAGGAGTAGGCCATTCGGCCCTTCGAGCCTGCTCCACCATTCAATATGATCATGGCTGATCCTCTATCTCAATACCATATTCCCGCTCTCTTTCAGCGGCGGTAACTCCAGTTGCCGGTGACACCTGCAACTTTCGTGGCGAACACAAATTTCCAGACCATAATACCTCTGGCTGGGTCCTCCCTGCATGTGAAACACCAGGGAACACATTAAGCCGAAAGGTGCTGGATATTAAAACACCCCCATCTCACACCTGAAACACATCGGAGGTGACCATTTCCCTGCCTCATGAAGCAGGACCAAATGGTACAATCTGGAACTCTCTCCCCCAAAAGACTTCGGATGCTGGAACAACTGGAACTTTCAAGACTGAGATTGATAGATTTTTGTTAGGTAAGGGTATCAAGAGATATGAAGCTAAGGCGGGTAAATGGAGTTGAGGTACAGATCTGCCATCATCTAACTGAATGGTGAAGCAGACTCGAGGGGTTGAATGGCCTACTCCTGTTCCTGTGTTCTTATGTTCTTATCTGTGGACGCCAGGAATTTGGCAAGGGTTCTACTGGTGGCTTCAGCAGGAGACCAGGAGAATCCCAGCAGAGTTTCAGGGCCCAGATGTTTGGTGAGGTGACACTATTCTCTATTACGAAGTTCAGTTGGGCCCAATTGGTGAGCATTTTTATTCCCCTTACCAGCACATCAAAGTGAAACCAATAGACCTCCTCCATACAGCTCCAGGATGCTGTCATTCAGAGCTGCTTCAACACTTCTGAAAGGTAGTCTATGGAGGTGTAAAGCCAACAGTAGCTGCTTTAACATTGTTCTTCGGACCGGCTCCAGTAGAGTGGATGTCCCACAACAACCTTTTTTTCTTTATTCGCGGGATGTGGGCAACACTAGTGTCCTGGAGAAAGTGGTGGGTCACCTGCTTGAACGGCTACAACCCATGTGGTGAAGGTGTCCCACAATGCTGTTTGGTAGGGAGTTCCAGGATTTTGACCCAGCGATGAAGGAACAGTGATACGTGGCCAGGTCAGGATGGTGTGTGATTTGGAAAGGAACTTGGAGGTGCTGGTGTTCCCATGCACCTGCTGTCCTTATCTTTCCAGGTGGGTGGAGGTCGCGGGTTTGGAAGGTGCTCTCGAAGAAGCCTTGGCGAGTTGTTGAAGTGCATCCTGTAGATAGTTCGCATTGCAGCCATGGTAAGCCAGTGATGGAAGGGGTGGATGTTGAGTACAGTGGAGAAAGTGCTGATCAAGTGGACAATTTGTCTTGGATGGGGTCAAGGTTCTTGAGTGTTGATGCAGCTGCACCCATCCAGGCAAGCAGACAGTATTCCACTACATAGAAACATAGAAGATAGGAGCAGGAGTAGGCCATTCGGCCCCTCGAGCCTGCTCCGCCATTTAATGAGATCATGGCTGATCATCCAAATTCAGTACCCTGTCCCTGCCTTCTCCCCATATCCCTTGATCCCTTTAGCCTTAAGAAATATATCTAACTCCTTCTTGAATATATTTAATGAATTGGCCTCAACTGCCTTCTGTGGTAGAGAATTCCACAGGTTCATCACTCTCTGGGTGAAGAAATTCCTCCTCATCTCAGTCCTAAATGGCTTACCCCTTATCCTTAGACTGTGACCCCTGGTTCTGGACTCCCCTGCCATCGGGAACATCCTTCCTGCATCTAGTCTGTCTAGTCCTGTTAGAATTTTATAAGTTTCAATGAGATCCCCTCTCATTCTTCTAAACTCTAGCCAATCTCTCCTCATATGTCATTCCTGCCATCCCAGGTATCAGTCTTCGCTGCACTCCCTCCATGGCAAGAACATCCTTCCTCAGATAAGGCGACCAAAACTGCACACAATACTCAAGGTGTGGTCTCACCAAGGCCCTGTACAACTGCTTCAAGACATCCTTGCTCCTGTACTCGAATCCTCTCGCTATGAAAGCCAACATACCATTTGCCTTCGTAACCGCCTGCTGCACCTGCATGCTTACCTTCAGCGACTGGTGCACAAGGACACCCAGGTCTCGTTGCACTTCCCCTTTTCCCAATCTATTGCCGTTCAGATAATAATCTGCCTTCCTGTTCTTGCCACCAAAGTGGATAACCTCGCATTTATCCACATTATACTGCATCTGCCATTGCATCTGCCCAATCACCCAACCTGTCCAAATCATACTGGAGTTTCTCTGCATCCTCCTAACAGCACACACGCCCACCCAGCTTTGTGTCATCTGCAAACTTGGAGATATTACATCTAGTTCCCTCATCCAGATCATTAATATATATTGTGAATAACTGGGGTCCTAGCACCGATCCCTGCGGTACCCCACTAGTCACTGCCTGCCACTCGGAAAAAGACCCGTTTATTCCAACTCTTTGCTTCCTGTCTGCCAACCAGTTCTCTATCCAAGTCAGTATCTTACCCCCAATCCCATGTGCTTTAACTTTGCACGCTAATCTCTTATGTGGGACCTTATCGAAAGCCTTCTGAAAGTCCAAATACACCACATCCACTGGTTCTCCCTTATCTGTTCTACCAGTTACATCCTGGCTTGAGTCTTGTTGATGGCGGAGAGATTTTGGGGAATTGGGAGGTGAACCACTCCCTACAGAATACCCAGCCTCTGCCCTTCTCTAGTGGCCACGGCATTTATGTGACTGGTCTAGTTGAGTTTCTGGCCACTGGTGACCCCCTAGTGTGCTGGGACCACTGTTGTGCACCATTTACATAACTGATTTGGACTCGGGAATCAGAAGTAGAATGTCAACATTTGCAGGTGACACCTAATTGGGGGGTAGAGTTAATACTGAGTAGAAGGCGACAAAATACCAGAAGACATTAACAAACTTGCAGTATGGGCGTGTAAGTGGCAAATGAATTTCAAAATAGATACGTGTGAGGTGGTGCATTTAGGTTGGAGGAATAAGGAAGCTACATACTCCTTGGAAAGAGTCTAGATGGGGTAGAGGTGCAAAGGGATCTAGGGGTACAGATTCACAAATCATTAAAAGTAGCAACACAGGTTAACAAAGCCAAACAAAGTGCAGTCAAAGCACTGGGGTTCATTTCTAGAGGAATATAATTCAAAAACAGAAAAATTATGCTAAACTTATAGAGGGGGAAAAATTCGGTTGCTTTGTGCCTCCCGCATAAGAGGGCGCTAACGGGGCGCAAAGCAACAAGTGCTCGGGCGCGGCGCCGCCAACACCTCCCGCAAAATTCAGCGGGAGGTTAGCGGCGGCGGTAACCGTTAGTGCCCCGTGGCGCTGCGCACGCCAATGACGTCATCGCCATGCACAGCGCCCCGCTCGCGCCCCGGCCGGGGCGGCACTAATTAAAGGCAAGGTGCCGGGCGGCTATTTTTGTTGCTAGTCGCCTGCCAGCACCTGGCCCCGTTGCTGTCCCCGGCCTTCTGTGCAGCCCCCCCGCGGGGTGCCGGCTGCGCTCCGTGAGCCCGGCACTTCTCTTGAGTGCCGGGCTATTTTGCCGGCACTCCAATCCCTGGTGGCCCAGCTGGGCCCCGGGTCGCGCTGCGCTAGGCCCCTCCCCTTTGTGAAGGGGAGGAAGGCCTGCAGTACCGCCGCGATATTCCCTCGCAGCGCCACAAGAGGTAGGCGGGGCGCTTCCAGTAGAGCCCCGCCTCCCTCTTGGGGCGCTACCGATGAATTTCGGCAGTGGGGGCGCTAAAAGTAGTGTCCCGGCGAAGTTAGCGCCCCAAAGGGGATGTGACTCCATTTTCCCCCCATAGAATCTTGGTTAGACCACACTAGGAGTACTGTGCAGAGTTCTGGTCTCCATATTACAAAAAGGATATAGAAGCACTGGAGAAAGTGCAAAAATAATTTACAAGGATGATACTGGAACTGAGACGGTGCAACTAACAGAAAATACAGAACAGGCTGGGGCTCTATTCTCTGGAAAAGGGAAGACTGAGAGGTGACCTGATGGAGGTCTTTAAAATTATGAAGGGGTTCGATAGGGTAAACATAGAGAAGCTTTTTTCCACTTGTGGTGAGTCCAAAACCACCAGGGGCCATAAATAAATCCAGTAAGGAATTCAAGAGAAACTTGTTTATTCAGAGAGCAGTGAGACCATAGAACTCGGTGGGAAAGCAAGTTGTGCAGAGGACTCAAAGGGGGAAAAATTCAGTTGGTTGCGCCTCCTGTTAGCGCCTTAAGAGGACGCTAATGGGGCGCAAAGCATCTAGCGCCCAGGTGCGGCGAAGTTTGCGCCGCTCGCAAAATTAACTAGACATTTTGCGGCGGCGCTAAACACTACCGCCACGATCTCCTGCGCCGGCAGATCGTGACGTCAGTCGAGTGCGCAACGCCCCGGTATCACCCCAGAGCGGATATTGAGTGGCGCCCCCTGCCTTACCGCCTGATGCTAGCAACGACAGGTTGAGGGGAGCGTTCTGCAGTCATGAAGGGAAAGGGGGAGCGCTATTTAAAGGTGACCGCTTCCTGCCTTTTATTGTTGGTGCCATTTTTGAACTACGCATTCTGAGAGAGAGAGAGAGAGAGACTTCTGGAGAGATTCAACATTGTGTGAAGGAGTTTTGGGTTTTGAGCAGCACTTTGCAGGTTCATTTTGATTTGCCATTCCTTGTATCGATTTAGAAGAGACTGTGGGGGCTGCACTCTGAGCTCTTTGCCTGGTACTCTCCATTGTTCTTTCCAGCAGATTTGATGTGCAGGTCTCTCCAGGCCGAGATTCAAGGCTGTAATGAGCAGGATGTGGCTGGAAAGCAAGATTAACCATCCCCTTTAAGAACTGGCCCGTGCCATTGTGTCTGTGTTCCATTGCTGACTGACATTACATGAGCTTCGCCAGCGCTCTGAGGTAGCGCCTCGCTCCTCGGCCTTTGCGCCTTAAGACAGGTGTGAAGCGCCTGATTTAGCGCTCCAATCACCTCCAGGGGCAATAAAAGTCAAGTTTGCAGTCGGTGGCGATAATTAGCGCCAGGCGCTGATCTTTGCGCCCGGCCGATAATTGCGCCCCAAATGGGGTGATACTGAATTTCTCCCCCTTAGAACCTGCAAAGTGATATAGACAGGCTAAGTGAGCGGGCAAACATTTGGCAGATGGAGTATAATGTGGGAAAGTGCGAGGTTATCCACTTTGGCAGGAAAAATAAAAAAGCTAATTGTTATTTAAGTGGAGAGAGATTACAAAATGCTACAGTTCAGAGGGATCTGGGGGTCCTTGTGCATGAAACACAAAAAGTTAGCATGCAGGTACAGCAAGTAATCAAAAAGACAAATGGAATGTTGGCCTTTATTACAAGGGGGTTGGAGTATAAAAGCAGGGAAGTCCTGCTACAACTGTACAGGGTATTGGTGAGACCACACCTTGAGTACTGCGTACAGTTTTGGTCTCCTTATTTAAGGAGAGATATACTTGCATTGGAGGCAGTTCAGAGACGATTCACTTGGTTGATTCCTGAGATGAAGGGATTGTCTTATGAGGAAAGGTTGAGCAGGTTGTGCCTATACTCATTGGAATTTAGAAGAATGAGAGGTGATCTTATTGAAACATATAAGATACTGAGGGGGCTCAACAAGGTAGATGCAGAGAGGATGTTTCCCCTCGTGGGGAAATCTAGGACTCGGAGGCATAGTTTCAGAATAAAGGGTCGCCCTTTTAGAACTGAGATGAGGAGGAATTTCTTCTCTCAGAGGGTCATAAATCTGTGGAATTCTCTGCCCCAGAGAGCTGTGGAGGCTGGGTCATTAAATACATTTAAGGTGGAGATCGACAGATTTTTGCCAGATAAGGGAGTGAAGGGTTATGAGGAGCGGACAGTGAAGTGGCTTTGAGCCCAAGATCAGCCATGATCTTATTGAAAGGCGGAGCAGGCTCCTATTCCTGCTCCCATTTCTTATGTTCTTATGCTACCACAGGGAGCAGGTGAGATGATTAGCATAGATGCATTTATGGGGAAACTTGATAAGCACATAAGGAAGAAAGGAATAGAAGGATATGCAGATAGGGTGAAATGAAGTAAGGTGGGAGGAAGCTCGTGTGGCGCATAAATGCCGGCATAGATCTGTTGGGCAGAATGCCCTGTTTCTGTGCTCTAAATACTATGTAATTCTGTTTACATCTATGTAAGATGTTGATGGGGGTAGGTGGGGGCGGGGGGGTGTGCGGGTGGAGGGGTTGTTCAGTGATGTTAATGCCATTTAATAACAAGGGGAGGTGTTTAGGCTCTCTTTCGTTTCAAGATGGTCATTGCCTGGCACTTTGTGCAGCACAAATGTTATTTGCCACTTATTAGCCCAAGCTTGAATGTTGGCTAGGTCTAGTGCAAGCGGGCATGGGCTGCTTCATTATCTGCAGAATTGCGAATGGAGCTGAACACTGTGCAATCGTCAAACGGTCCCACTTCTGACTTTATTATGGAAGTAAAGTCGTTGATGAAGATAGTTGGGCTCAGGGCGCTGCCCTGAGGAATTCCTGCAGCGATGTCCTGGGGCTGAGATGATTGGATTCCAACAACCACAACCATCTTCCTTTGTGCTAGGTATGGCTAGGTAGCCAGTGGAGAGTTTTCCCTCTGATTCCCCATTAACTTCAGTTTTATGAGGGCTCCTTGGTGCCACACTCCATCAGTGCTCAGACTATTGTCTCCTGGTGCTTATCCTTTATCACAATGGTGCTACCATTTCTCCCCCTCTTCAGTTGCAGGACAGCTTTAAGAGACAAGCGCAGTCCTTTAAGAGCTGCTGCTTCCAATATCCTGCCTCCAGACCTTCAGTGCTCCTGTTGAGCTATGTGCTGGAAGTGCTGCACTAACATTTAAATGAGCCCACCTCATTGTGTGTGCCACAAACCAGGCAGCTCAAGCGGAGCTGTGGTCCTGCCACCTTAAGGCTGGGACTGCATTATTAGTTCCATGTATAAAACTGATATCAACCATTGTTGATTTTTTTTTAAATTTGCTTATGGGATCTGGGCGTCGCTGGCGAGGCCAGCATTTATTGCCCATCCCTATTCATTTTTATTATCTACAGCTTCAACAACAACTTGCATTTTGTCGTACTTCTCGCAAAGCAGTTTACAAAGAGGAGTTTGGAAGGACAGTCCAAAGGGGACCCAAGGCGCAGGTGAAAAGGTAGGTTTTGTTTAAGCTTTTGCAAATGGGGAGAGATGTGGCAGGGTGTTGGGCTTTTAGAAGAGTACTCCGGGCTGCTAGGACACAATAAAAGCCTCCCCCACTGATGCGAGAGAGAGAGAGAGAGAGAGAGAGGGAGCAATGCACAATAGGCTGGCGTCATAAGAGTGGCGGGTGCAAGGTGGAAAATAGGCAGGATGAGGTTACAGACACCATGGAGAAATCTCTAGTTAAATACGAGAATTTCAAAATCGGTGCACTGCGAGATGGGAAAGCCACTGGAGGTTAATGAAGCCAGTCTAGTCTCATTAAGAAACAACTAAATGCTGTAATGGAAGGATAGTAGATTGTGTAAAGATAAGATCAAATGGGCTGAAAGAGCCTTCGTTATCGGAACCTGCCTTGTGACAGGAAGGAAGATGTTAGAGAACCGGCATTCTGTATTTTTTCTATTTCTACACCCGTGACCAGAGAATGAGAATAGTTAGATCCTTAATGGTTGTTTCTCAACAGATTCTTTGTTGAAAATTGCAATTCTGGGAGAAGTAACTCGATCATCAATGAGTAAAATATCTGAAAGAGACCTCTTAGAAACAATGTCAAATGTTACAGCTTATTTTACACTTAATTTGGGGGTTATGATCATTATAATGGGGCAATCATCCAAGTTTAAGAAGTCCAAATGTAGATCAAGGTCAACCCTTGGAGAAAAATTCTCTTCAGGCTCAGCCTAGAATGAGTCAAAGTCCTGCAACCAGATCTGAAAGTTCTGTTCAAGGAAGAAGGTATCCTCTTCCTGCTTTATTATTATATACATCAGTAGTCACCAGGTGGCGCTATTACACTTCTCCCTCCTTGTTGAAGAAGTTAGTCATAGCAAATAATCATTGTCCATGACTTGCATGGTATACACAACTCTTGGTATACATTTCTCAAATGGAACCCATTTTATGTTTCCAAATTCTACTATAGAATTCTGTAACAGAAACAAAAGATATGAACTTATTTTCCATCTTTACAAATTAAACTTAACCACTGGTTTTCAATTTCAAAGAGGATACCTTCTTCCTTGAACAGAACTTTCAGATCTGGTTGCAGGACTTTGACTCATTCTAGGTTGAGCCTGAGGAGAATTTTTCTCCAAGGGCTGACCTTGATCTACATTTGGACTCCTTAAACTTTCAGACTGTTTGTCTGCCTGACTCGGGCTCAGACTTATGGCTTGATTTTGCCCTAAGGCGGGTCTGTTGTGAAAATAGCAAAGATTGACAGCGGGTAGTAAAGCTGCTATCAATCCGCCTCCATGCGAGTCTCTCAAGTGTTGGGTCTGTCTGCGCAGAACTGACCCGACACCAAGCGGCGTGGGAGACAATTGAGCTCATTAAATGGTTTGTTAACAGCCAATTTAATGGTATTTTGAGGCTTCCTTCCAATTTTACGTCCTCCCCCACGGGTTACATAGGAACATAGAAACATAGAAGATAGGAGCAGGAGTAGGCCATTCGGCCCCTCGAGCCTGCTCCGCCATTCGATGAGATCATGGCTGATCATCCAAACTCAGTACCCTGTACCTGCCTTCTCCCCATATCCCTTGATACCTTTAGCTTTAAGAAATATATCTAACTCATTCTTGAATATATTTAATGACTTGGCCTCAACTACCTTCTGTGGTAGAGAATTCTACAGGTTCACCACTCTCTGGGTGAAGAAATTCCTCCTCATCGCAGTCCTAAATGGCTTACCCCTTATCCTTAGACTATGACCCCTGGTTCTGGACTCTCCGACCATCGGGAACATTCTTCCTGCATCTAGTTTGTCCAGACCTGTCAGAATTTTATATGTTTCGATGAGATCCCCTCTCATTCTTCTATACTCCAGCGAGTATAAGCCCAATCGACCCAATCTCTCCTCATATGTCATTCCTGCCATCCCAGGAATCAGCCTTGTGAATCTTCACTGAACTCCTTCCATGGCAAGAACATCCTTCCTCAGATAAGGCGACCAAAACTGCACACAGTACTCAAGGTGTGGTCTCACCAAGGCCCTGTACAACTGCAGCAGGACATCCCTGTTCCTATACTCAAACCCTTTCGCTATGAAGGCCAACATACCATTTGCCTTCTTCACCGCCTGCTGCACCTGCATGCTTACCTTCAGCGACTGGTGCACAAGGACACCCAGGTCTCGTTGCACTTCCCCTTCTCCCAATCTATTGCCATTCAGATAATATGCCTTTCTGTTTTTGACACCAAAGTGGATAACCTCACATTTATCCACGTTATATTGCATCTGCCACGCTTCTGCCCACTCACCCAACCTGTCCAAATCATCCTGGAGTTTCTCGGTATCCTCCTCGCAGCACACACGCCCACCCAGCTTTGTGTCATCTGCAAACTTGGAGATATTACATTTAGTTCCCTTATCTAGATCATTAATGTATATTGTGAATAGCTGGGGTCCAAGAACCGATCCCTGCGGTACCCCACTAGTCACTGCCTGTCACTCGGAAAAAGACCCATTAATTCCTACTCTCTGCTTTCTGTCCGCCAACCAGTTCTCTATCCAAGTCAATACCTTGCCCCCAATCCCATGTGCCTTAACTTTACACGCTAATCTCTTATGCGGGACCTTATCGAAAGCCTTTTGAAAGTCCAAATACACCACATCTATTGGTTCTCCCTTATCTATTTTCCCAGTTACATCCTCAGAAAATTCCAGTAGATTAGTCAAGCATGATTTACCTTTTGTAAATCCATGTTGACTTTGTCTGATCCTGTCACTGTTTTTCAAGTGCTCAGCTATTACATCCTTTATAATGGACTCTAGCATTTTCCCCACTACCGATGTCAGGCTTACCGGTCTGTAATTCCCCGCTTTCTCTCTACCACCCTTTTTGAATAGTGGGGTAACATTAGCTACCCTCCAATCCACGGGTACAGTTGCAGATTCCATCGAATGTTGGAAGATGATCAGCAATGCATCTACTATTTCTAGGGCCAATTCCTTAAGTACCCTAGGATGTAGATTATCAGGCCCTGGGGATTTATCGGCCTTCAATCCCGTCAATTTCCCTAACACCATTTCCCTGCAAATACTGATTTCTTTCAGTTCCTCCCTTTCATCAGACCCTATGTTCTCCAACATCTCTGGGAAGTTATGTGTGTCCTCCTTTGTGAAGACAGAACCAAAATATCCATTTAATTGGTCTGCCATTTCTTTGTTCCCCATTATAACTTCCCCCGCTTCTGACTGCAAGGGACCTACACTTGATTTCACTAATCTTTTTCTCTTCACATATCCCAATGAGGTGGCACTGGACATACAGTTGGTTCAAAACACTTGCAAGCTAAAGAAATCTCTATATGTCTTGCAAATGCAGTAACCAAAAGTTTCTGAGCTCTGAAACTGACCATCTGCAACATGGCATCCTTTACACCACTTCTGCAGCACTCAGCTTATCAGATACATTAGAGCTGCTCGGGGAACATGCCAGATCACCCTGGCGTGAGTTGAGTCTGCTCTGACGTATCTGATAAGCCGAGTGCTGCCCATTATCAGACACAATTTCTTCTGGGAGGCCGTATGAAGAAAACAATCTTTGCAAATTGTCTAGTGTTTTGCTTGTTATTATCCGCATCGGAAATACCTCTACCCACTTCGAATGACTATTTATCAGTATGAACAATTGCTGTCCTCCTAGCTCGGCAAAAAGAGTGGCCCGATAGCGGACCAAAATGAAAGCAATGGCAGCGGCGAGATGATAAAGAGCGGCCCGAGAGCGGACCTGAATTAAATAGTAGTAAGCCTGAGGATTGGGAGAAACCAGCAAAGGATGACCAAAAAATTGATAAAAAGGGAAAAAATAGAATATGAGAGAAAACTAGCAAGAAATATAAAAGCAGATTGTAAGAGCTTCTACAAGTATGTAAAAAGGAAGAGAGTAGCAAAAGTTAACATTGGTCCCTGAGACAGGAGAGATTATAATGGGGAATAAGGAAATGGCAGAAACGTTAAACAAATATTTTGCATCTGTCTTCACAGTAAAAAGCATACCAAATATGGTGGGGAACCAAGGGTCTAATGAGGGTGAGGAACTTAACGTAATTAATATAAGTAGAGAAAAAGTACTAGAGAAACTAATGGGACTAAAAGCCGACAAATCCCTTGGACCTGACGGCCTACATCCTAGGGTTCTAAAAGAAGTGGCTGAAGAGATAGTGGATGCATTGGTTTTGATCTTCCAAAATTCCCTAGATTCTTGAACGGTCCCAGCGGATTGGAAGGTCGCAAATGTAACACTGCTTTTCAAGAAAGGAGGGGGAGAAAAAGAGGGAACTACAGGCCAGTTAGCCTGACATCAGTCATCGGGAAAATGCTGGAATCCATTGTTTAGGAAGTGTTATCAGGGCACTTAGAAAATCATAATATGATTAGGCAGAGTCAACATGGTTTTATGAAAGGGAAATCGTGCTTGACAAATTTATTAGAGTTTTTTGAGGATGTAACTAGCAGGGTAGATAAAGGGGAACCAGTGGATGTCGTATATTTGGATTTCCGAAAGGCATTCGATAAGGTGCCACATAAAAGGTTATTACACAAAATTAGGGCTCATGGGGTTGGGGTAATATAGTAGCATGGATAGAGGATTTGTTAATGACAGAAAACAGTAAGTAGGGATAAACGGATCTTTTTCAGGTTGGCAGGCTGTAACTAGTGGGGTGCCGCAAGGATCAGTGTTGGTTACAATCTATATTAATGACCTAGATGAAGGGACCGAGTGTAATATATCCAAGTTTGCTGATGATACCAAGCTAGGTGGGACAGTAAGCTGTGAGGAGAACACAAAGAGTCTGCAAAGGGATATAGATAGATTAAGTGAGTGGGCAGTAAGGTGGCAGATGGAGTATAATGTAGGGAAATGTGAGGTTATTCACTTTGGTAGGAAGAATAGAAAAACAGAATATTTTTTAAATGGTGAGAAACTTTCAAATGTTAATGTTCAGAGAGTTTTGGGTGTCCTCGTGCAAGAAACACAGACAGCTAGCATGCAGGTACCGCAAGCAATAAGGAAGGCAAATGGCATGTTGGCCTTTATTGCAAGGGGGTTGGAGTATAGGAGTAAGGAAGTCTTGCTACAATTTACAGGGCCTTGGTGAGACCACACCTGGAGTACTGTGCACAGTTTTGGTCTCCTTATCTAAGGAAGGATATACTTGCCTTGGAGGCGGTGCAACAAAGGTTCACTAGATTGATTCCTGGGAAGAGAGGGCTGTCTTATGATGAGAGGTTGTGTAGAATGGGCCTATACTCTCTGGAGTTTAGAAGAATGAGAGGTGATCTCATTGAAACATACAAGATTCTGAAGGGGATTGACAGGGTAGATGCTGAGAGGTTGTTTCCCCTGGCTGGAGTGTCTAGAACTCGGGGGCATAGTCTCAGAATAAGGGGTAGGCCATTTAAGACCGAGATGAGGAGGAATTTCTTCACTCAGAGGGTTGTGAATCTTTGGAATTCGCTGCCCCAGAGGGCTGTGAATGCTGAGTCTTTGAGCATATTCAAGGCTGAGATAGATATATTTTTGGACTCTAGGGGAATCAAGGGATATGGAGATCGGAAGGGAAAGTGGAGTTGAGGTCGATGATCAACCATGATCTTATTGAATGGCGGAGCAGGCTCAAGGGGCCGTATGGCCTACACCTGCTCCTAATTCTTATGTTCTTATGTTCTTAAAATCTACATGTAACCTTTGCCACACTCTGGGAGACCATTTCCATTGCTGTAATGGTACTGATGGTGGTTTCTTGCTCACCGATTGACATGTTGTACACTGACTGACTATGTAGTCTATCTCTTTATCTAAACCTGGCCACCATAAGTAACTGCGTGCAAAACTCTTGGTCAAGCACATTTCCAGGTGCTGGTCATGAAGGTCTCCTAACAATTTAGACCTGAACCTATCTGGGATAACCACTGCTCCCCACATGATACAATCTCTATCCACTGGCAATTCATTCCTATCAACAAAGTATGGGTGGATATCTTCCTCTGATACCTGGTTTGGCCATCCATTTGCTATATAATCATACACCTTTGATATAATTGGGTCACATTTGGTTGCCCAACCAATCGCTTCAGCTGTGACTGGCAACTCATGAGAAATAGAACCCTTCTTCCTTATTGGGTGTAACTTGTGATGGGGATGGCAACCTGGACATAACATCAGCATTACTGTGATCAGCTGATCGTCTGTACTCAATGTCACTGTCAATGCTGACAAAATCAATGCCCATCTCTGCATCCGGGCTGCAGCTAAGGTTGGAACTTGGAACTTTGGATGGAGGATTAGTGTCAGGGGCTTATGGTCAGTAACTATGGTAAACTTACGACCAAACAGGTATTTGTGAAATTTCTTGGCCCCAAAAATCAATGACAAAGCTTCCCTTTCGTTCTGCACATAATTCCGCTCACTGGCACTGAGAGTGCGTGAAGCAAAAGCAATTGGTCTCTCCTCCCCACTATCTAGTACATGAGAGATCACTGCCCCAACTCCGTACGGAGAGGTGTCACACGCTAGCTTGATCTCCTTAGATGCATCATAGTGAACTAACATGGTACTCGCTACTAACTGGCTTTTACACTCTTTGAATGCTGTGTCGCATTCTTTTGACCACTTCCAAGGGCCCTGTTTTCTCAACAGCTCATTCAGTTGATGTAACAATGTAGCCAAGTTTGGGAGGAACCTTCCGTAATAATTCAAAAGACCCAAAAATGATCGAAGTTCAGGGACATTCTTGGGAGAGGGTGCATTTCTGATTGCATTCAGCTTTCCCTTGGTTGGATTTAAACCATCTATGTCTACTCTGTGCCCTAAGTACTCCACTGAGTTTTGAAACAACTCACACTTGTGAGCTGTCACTCATACTCCGTGATTCTCTAGCCGTTTGAGCACTTCATTCAACACCTCATCATGGATTTGCCTGTTTGGTGCTGAAATGAGTATGTCATCCAAATAACACACTACCCCTTCAATCCCTTGTAAAATTTGGTTCATCATCCCCTGGAATATGTCGGGGGTGGCAAACACTCCAAATTGTAGCCTATTGAACTGATATAGGCCTCAGTGAGTATTTATAGTCAAGCATGACTTGGACTCTTCATCTCACTCAAGTTGTAGGTAGGCGTTTGTTAGATCTAACTTCAAAAAGATCTGGCGTTGTGAACAAATCTTCCACATTTGGCAACGTATTGGGTAGATTACACTCTAGAGCCTGGTTTACGGTTACCTTATAATCACCACACATCCTTACCTTACCATCTGATTTAGGTACAACAATTGTGGGTGTAGCCCAATTACTCAGATCTACCTTAGAGATAATGTTCTCAGTTTCTAGTCTTTTGAGTTCTTGCTCAACTTTCTCCTTGAGTGCGTATGGTACGGGACGTGGCTTGCAGTAAACTGGTCTTGCGTCCTTCTGCACTCTGACACTCGCCTTGAAGTCTTGGATCAGACTGCCTGTTTCGCTGAACACTTTCGGATACTGCTTGGTGACATCATCTTTTGATGCAAATTTCACTTCCATACGAAAAATCTAATTCCAAATCCAGCTTCAGTGATTCCAACCAATTTCTACCTATCAAGGCAGGCTTGTCTCCTGCCACTACTATGAGAGGCAAGCTATGACACTGATCCTTATATTTCACTGGTATGGTGACACTGCCTACTACAGGGATTTGCTCTCCTGAGAAGCCTCGCAGCTCTACCTTCGATTTCTCTAGTCGATAATCATGCAACTTGTCGCGATATAGCGATTCCAGTACTACGCTCACGGATGCACCAGTGTCGATTTCCATGGGTACCCTGCTTCCTGCGACATCTACTTGGATGACGATACCTTGCAAATCGCTGTTAGATACCTTCGTGCTCCTGATGATGTGAATCTCCAGAAACTCCTCGTCCTGCTGCTTCTCTTCAACGGTACGTAGTGTCTGGCAATTTCTACTTCTAGCATTGCCAGTCGATTTACTCTTCTGTTGGCACACCTTCACAAGATGCCCAGTTTTCTTGCAGTTGAAACACTCTGCCTTCACATATGGACAGCTTTGAGCGATGTGCTTCAATGCACTGTTACCGTGGCCGGTTGCTGAGACCTTGGGGCCCAACTGCCTTTTACTTTTAGCCTGCAGCCGATTCACCTCGGTTGTCTGACGACTGGAAATGACACGAAACTCTCGGGAGTATCGGTCGGCCATATGGGGTTGTCAAGAATTTACTTCTGATAGTTCATTTTTCAACCCACAAACAAAGCGGTCACGCAAAGCTCGGTCCAGATTGGGTGGAGGTGTCAATTTCATTTCCTGAAGAATATTAGTTAATCATTTGCATTTTTAACAGCAAGTCTTGATCTTGATAACTTCAATTAGGTCACCTGAAAGTAATATCTTTCCCAAGATACCTAATTTCCTTAATCTTTCTTCATAATTTAAGTTCCTGATACTTGGAACCACCTTACTTGTATTTAAATACCCGCCAAGACCTCACCTCTCTGTTTCTTTGTAACCTTCTCCAGCACTACAACTCCTACCCGATATTTCCATCCCTCTGACTCCAGCTTCTCGTGCATCACCGATATTGCCACCATTGGTGACCGTATCTTCAATTGGTTAAGCCCTCAGCTCTGAAATTTCCTCCCTAAAACTCCTTGCTTCCCCCCCCCGCCCCTCACACTCCTTCTTTAAAACCCTCCTTAAAACCTACTTAGCTTTTGGTCAACCTTCCTAATATCTGCTTCTTTGGCTTGAGGTCCGTATTTTTCTTGAACCCCCCATGTAAAATGCCTTGAGACACTTTTCTATGATAAAGACGTGATATAAATGCAAGTTATCGGGGCGCGATCTTGCCAGCCCTGGGGAGGCGGGTATGGAGGCGGGACTGCCGGGAAAATGGCAGAATCTGGAGGCGGGTGCCCAACCCGCCCCATCCCGCCTCCAACCCACCTCCGTGCCATCTTCCCAGGAGGCAGGTAGCTGACCCGCGCCGGGTCCCGTCTCCTGGAGGCGGGAAGGGGATTATAGCCACTTAACTGCCTGTTAACAGGTAGTTAACAGGCAGATAAGAGGATTATCCCCATTTTGCCCACACAAGTGCAGGCTTCCCGAAGGCTGCGAACCCCGCCAGGGTCACCGAGGTGAGCAGTGGGTCTGCGGGGGTCGGAGGGGTGCAAAAGTGCGCTGTGAAGGTAAGTGATGGGTGCAAATGTGGAGAGGTGAGTATGTGAGGTAAGTGGAAAGTGTTAGAAAAAGTTTACTTACCTTTGTTTCTTCCTGCAGGCTTCAATCATTGGGGATGCAGAGAGTCTCGCATCTCCGCGGCAGAGATGACAGATGGCTGCTGCATTCTCCGATGCAACAACCATCTAATTTCTGCTAAAGAAAGAGGTTTGATGAGTCTTGAGTTCAAGAACTCATCAAACGACAGAGAATGTCAGTGTTTGACAGCTTCACAGAGCAGTCAAACGATGACGATTCATCTGTCAAAAATTGGGTGGAGGTGTCAATTTCATTTCCTGAAGAATATTAGTTAATCATTTGCATTTTTAACAGCAAGTCTTGATCTTGATAACTTCAATTAGGTCACCTGGAAGTAATATCTTTCCCAAGATACCTAATTTCCTTAATCTTTCCTCATAATTTAAGTACCTGATACTTGGAACCACCTTACTTGTATTTAAATACCCGCCAAGACCTCACCTCTCTGTTTCTTTGTAACCTTCTCCAGCACTACAACTCCTACCCGATATCTCCATCCCTCTGACTCCAGCTTCTCGTGCATCACCGATATTGCCACCGTTGGTGACCGTATCTTCAATTGGTTAGGCCCTCAGGTCTGAAATTTCCTCCCTAAAACTCCTTGCTTCCCCCCCCGCCCCTCACACTCCTTCTTTAAAACCCTCCTTAAAACCTACTTAGCTTTTGGTCAACCTTCCTAATATCTGCTTCTTTGGCTTGAGGTCCGTATTTTTCTTGAACCCCCCATGTAAAATGCCTTGAGACACTTTTCTATGATAAAGACGTGATATAAATGCAAGTTATAGGGCGCGATCTTGCCAGCCCTGGGGAGGCGGGTATGGAGGCGGGACTGCCGGGAAAATGGCAGAATCTGGAGGCGGGTGCCCAACCTGCCCCATCCCGCCTCCAACCCACCTCCGTGCCTGTAGAATTCGCAAAATTATCGCAATTTTATAATATAAGAAGGAGACATATAGTTTCGTACAAACAGCTTTATTTCAGCAGAATGCTGTCAGGTTTTCAAAGTGGACACAAGCAGCCTGTAAAATGGCCGCCACGCCTCGTGGCAGAACGTTCTAGACTTTTCAATAAGCAGACAAGATGGCGTTCCAATAAACATTTGTGCGAGATCGGACAAGACTCAGCACATTTGAGATAATTCACAAGACATAATGGGTTTGCATTTTGCACATAAATACTGGAATCGGTCTCCCAGGTGCGAATAAGGGCTATTGTACCGAGCGATCAAGAACCCATCCAAAGACATTAATATGCAAAATCCCCACGACTCTACGATGAGAGAGCCGTTTGCGGGTAGTTACAGAAAACATTTGGAAGCCCCAAAACCCCTCCAGGGAGAATACTGACCGGTTCCACAATGGGAGAAGTATTAACGGGTACTCAGACAGTTACAAGTATCACCGAAACCCATTAAAACACAGATCACCCTATACAAGAAGTTTGAGCGCCAAAACCCTGACAAAAGAAAGACATTAAGATTGGGCGGGAAAAGAGGAATTACAGCACTATAACTGTAAGGTACAACCGTCCATCTGTCTTTTGCACTTGCCTCTTGACTCTTGGATCGTGACTCTTGACTGCTGTCTCTGCCTCTTGCTGCTCGACTTGCTGGAAGACTATTGAACTTTCTGATCCGCCAGGATCAACCTCGTGGCTTGCCGCGAAGATCTGTGAAGAACTGGGCTGTGAAGCCTTGAAACGGGCACACCATCCCGAGAAGTCGGTAAACAGTGTTGGAACCGAAGGCCCGAGATGAGATGAGATGAGATGAGATGAGAAGAGAAGAAGACGACAATACGTATCGCCACGGTCAGTAAGCCCCGACCGCGCCTGTAGGTCGAATAAACACTTTCCTTGCCCAGGAAGACCATTCTTCGAGTTTTATCGCATCGGTGTGAGGGCACAGGAAGACTATTTTTTGAGTCGTGTCGGAACTCCGAGGACAACACAGATCTTCATGACAGCAGACGGTCCAGCCTGCTAGCCGGAGCAGAAGCGAGTAAACAAGTGGGGTACAGAGACCCCTGATCAACACGTGGGTGGTCAGGTGCTGCGGTAAAAACATCCGAGCAGAGTTTCGGAATTCTCCGAGTTATCACGAGTGGTGAGCATGAGTCTCGATCCTACAAATCTAGTTTAGAACAGGTATTGATAGGGGAGGGTTTAAGTTTTAAGGATAATTGTAATGTGTGCCCCCTTTTACGATGTGTCGTGCGCTCCTCGTTTCCCTAAAATTAGTTACATAACTGCGTGTAAGATTGTACTGTCATTAATCTGTGCTTATGACATGTATTTTGTAATCTTGAATAATATGCAATAAAGATTTTCCATTTCGCACTATTCAACCGGGTCTACCTGAGTTTTCTCTGCATTATTGCTCTCGCACCTAAGTCCAGTGTCAGAACCGTAAGGGCGAGTGGGTCGAACCACTCACAGGTGTCTAGTGTTACCAGGCTGGCTGGAGACCAGAACAGGCAACAAGGCCTAACCTCGCACTAGCACCCAGGCTAAGCACAGAGCCACAGGCCTCACCCCTTACAGTGCCATCTTCCCAGGAGGCAGGTAGCTGACCCGCGCCGGGTCCCGTCTCCTGGAGGTGGGAAGGGGATTATAGCCACTTAACTGCCTGTTAACAGGTAGTTAACAGGCAGATAAGAGGATTATCCCCATTTTACCCACACAAGTGCAGGCTTCCCGAAGGCTGCGAACCCCGCCAGGGTCACCGAGGTGAGTAGTGGGTCTGCGAGGGTCGGAGGGGTGCAAAAGTGCGCTGTGAAGGTAAGTGATGGGTGCAAATGTGGAGAGGTGAGTATGTGAGGTAAGTGGAAAGTGTTAGAAAAAGTTTACTTTCCTTTGTTTCTTCCTGCAGGCTTCAATCATTGGGGATGCAGAGTCTCGCATCTCCGCGGCAGAGATGACAGATGGCTGCTGCATTCTCCGATGCAACAACCATCTAATTTCTGCTAAAGAAAGAGGTTTGATGAGTCTTGAGTTCAAGAACTCATCAAACGACAGAGAATGTCAGTGTTTGACAGCTTCACAGAGCTGTCAAACGATGACAATTCATCTGTCAAAAATTTTTGACAGATGAAACATCATACGCTGACGTTCTCTGAACATAAGAACATAAGAACATAAGAAATAGGAGCAGGAGTAGGCCAATCAGCCCCTCGAGCCTGCTCCGCCATTCAATAAGATCATGGCTGATCTGATCCTAACCGCCAATCTACTATCTATCACAGAACCATCTCCTGCATCTAACAGAATTGCACACATGAAATAGGAGCAGAATCAGGCTACACGGTCCCTGGGCCCGCTCCACTACCCACAGGGCCATGACCGGATCCGAACCTAGACTCATGTCCAAATTCCTGCCCGCTCCCCGTAACCCTTAATACCCTTTACTTCTAGGAAACTGTCTATTTCTGTTTTAAATTTATTTAATGATGTAGCTTCTACAGCTTTTTGTGGCAGCATATTCCATGGACCTACCACCCTCTGAGTGAAGTAGTTCCTCCTCATCTCAGTTTTGAAAGAGCAGCCCCTTATTCTAAGACTATGTCCCCTAGTTCTAGTCTCACCCGTCATCGGGAACATCCTCCCCGCATCCACCCGATCCAACCCCTTCACAATCTTATATGTTTCAATAAGATCGCCTCTCATTCTTCTGAACTCCAATGAGTAGAGTCCCAATCTACCCAACCTCTTCTCATATGACCACCCCCTCATCCCCGGGATTAACCGAGTGAACCTTTTTTGCACTGCCTCGAGAGCAAGGATGTCTTTCCTTAAGTAAGGACACCAAAACTGTATGCAGTATTCCAGGTGCGGTCTCACCAATACCTTGTACAACAGAAGCAATACCTCCCTATTTTTATATTCTATCCCCCTAGCAATGAAAGCCAACATTCCATTTGCCTTCTTAATCACTTGCTGCACCTGCATACTTACCTTTTGAGTTTCGTGCACCAGGACCCCCAGATCCCTTTGCACTTCAGTACTCTCCAGTTTCTTGCCATTAAGATAATAAATTGCTCTAGGATTTTTCCTGCCAAAGTGCAACACCTCACACTTTCCAGTGTTGTATTCCATCTGCCAAATCTCTGCCCACTTACTTAGCCTATGTCCCCTTGCAGGTTTTTTATGTCCTCCTCACTCACTACTTTCCCTCCCATCTTTGTATCATCTGCAAATTTTGATATGTTACACTTGGTCCCTTCCTCCAAATCGTTAATATAGATTGTAAAGAGTTGGGGACCCAGCACTGACCCCTGTGGAACACCACTAGTTACTGATTGCCAGTCTGAGAATGAACCATTTATCCCAACTCTTTGCTTTCTGTTAGATAGCCAATCCTCTATCCATGCCAGAATATTACCCCCAATCCCGTGATTTTTTACCTTAAGCAATAATCTTTTGTGTGGCACCTTGTCAAATGCCTTTTGGAAGTCTAAATACACTACGTCCACTGGTTCCCCTTTATCCACTCTATATGTTACTTCCTCAAAGAACTCCAGCAAATTTGTCAAACATGACTTCCCCTTCGTAAAACCATGCTGACTTTGTCCTATTAAATTATGATTATCCAAATGTCCTGTTACTGTTTCCTTAATAATGGACTCCAAAATTTTACCTACCACAGATGTTAGGCTAACCGGTCTATAGTTACCAGCCTTCTGTCGACTGCCCTTGTAACCGGCTTCCCCTTAATTGGCCTGCTAAGCCTATTTAGATACTTTTTAAGACCTTTACATTCCATTTTTCATCCCAATATTCCCTTGGGACCAATCCCATATACCTCTATGTTCAGAATCTTCATATCAAAAACTGCTTCCAAATATACTCACCAAACCACCATTGTAGGGTCAGAGGAGGAAGTGTAGCTTAGCAGCATTCTGTGCACCATTCAGGATACCTGACAGAAAAGGGAAGACAAAGCCCCAAGATGATACCTCACTCTCAGTCACCTGCATTTAGTTACCGCAAAAATGGAAGCGGTTTCGTTTTTTTTTAGCTCTCTCGGTGGTTGGAAGTTGGCTTAAGTTCCCCAGATAACCGAGGCAACAGAGGGAGCACCCAAAAAATATTGGTACTGAAAATAATAAGGTTGTTAATCAAACTAGGTATCAGTTGATTTACCCTCAACATTTTAATAAGTTTGGACTAGATTTAGTTGTAAATAAGCAGTAATGTTTGGCCAAATAGCTGAATTTCCCATCATTCTCTACTGCAGTCCCACTCAATTTCGGGCACGGTTGTGGAAGAGAATTCCCCCTAGCCTCTCAAAGGAAGCGCCTGTTGCATTGGATTTACAGCAGACTACATAACGACATTTGCCCAGTAAACAACACTTCAAAACGAATCCATTGGCTGCAAATTGCTTCCCATGAGGGTATGAAAGGCACCATATAAATGCAAGTTTTTTTCTTTCTTGCTGTTTCAGTAATTCGACATTTTACTACGTTTTCTAAAAGGATGTAGCGAGACAAGAACTTGCATTTAAATAGGGCCTTTCATGACCTCAGGACGTCCCAAAGCGCTTTACAACCAATGAAGTACTTTTTGAAGTGTAGTCACTGTTATAATGTAGGAAACGCGGCAGCCAATTTGCACACAGCAAGCTCCCACAAACAGCAATGTGATAATGACCAGATAATCTGTTCTTGATGGGGATGAAATTGAACAGGGGTGGAGACGCAAAGCAGGTGGAATTGCTTTTGCTGCCTGCTATAGGACACGCCCGATATTCAGTCCGATTGAAGTCAATGGAACTGAATATCAGATGGGGCGTATAACGGGCGACGGATGTGATACAGCCCGTTCAGCGCCCCCCCAGCCCAATGTCCAATTAGATCCCATCCGTGAATGATAGGTATCTATAGAGTGCCAAGGATGACAAACATGCTCACATATGTGACCAGATGTAGCACTGATAAGGCTGCTTTCTGTTGTCTCTGGCATTATAGTGTCAGCTGTGGTTCAGTGGGTAGCACCTTCACCTATTGCGTCAGAAGGTTGTAGGTTCAAGTCCCTTTCCGTAGACTTGAGCACAAAAATCTAGGCTGATACTGCAATGCTGAGGGAGAGCTACACTGTTGGAGGTGTAGCCTTTCGGATGAGACGTTAAACCTAGGCCCTGCTTACCATCTGAGGAGAACATATAAGATCCCATGGCACTATTTCAAAGAAGAGCAGGGTAGTTCTCCCCAGTGTCCTGGCCAATATTTATCCCTCAACCAACATCACTAAAAACAGCTTATCTGGTCATTATCACATTGCTGTTTGTGGGAGCTTGCTGTGTGCAAATTGGCTGCCGCGTTTCCTACATTACAACAGGGACTACACTTCAAATAGTACTTCATTGTAAAGCACTGTGGGACATCCTGAGGTTGTGAAAGGTGCTATAGAAATGTAAGTCTTTCTTTCTTTTACAGTTTCTGCAGAGGACGTTTGCTATGGATGCTGGGATAGCTTTGCTCCTATGGAAGACCTTGTGAGGAAGATTCTCAACTTGCCGCCCAATTGTAAACCTGGCGTTGCAGATACCAGAGGAAATTAAAATCGGGGGCGGGGGGGTTTATTTAATGGGCGGCCAATCCGCAACATAATTTTATTGCCCAGGTGCCAAGTTGAAAGTCTTCCCCCTCGTTTTCTCTTGCTGTCCAGCAAAATGTTTCAAGAGAAGTGCTGGCAATTACCAAGGCCTTCCATACACGTTAGAGCACGGCCCTGAGGTGAGAGAGCAGGCCGACTGTGGGCTTACCTGGTTTACAGGTGTGCTGGTACATGTATGGAGTTTTTTTTTAAAATTCGTTCATGGGATGTGGGCGTTGCTGGCGGGGCCAGCATTTATTGCCCATCCCAAATTGCTCTTGAGAAGGCGGTGGTGAGCTTTATGGAGCTGTGTGGCTTTGGCACGGAAGACAGAAAGCGACGCACAGATGTGCACCGTCGGTGCTGCTGCTTGAATTAGGATTATTTGCCTCTCTATCATCCACACAGGTTCCTTAATTGTGTAATTGGTATGACGAGCAGGCGACTTACTCAACTTACAAATGACAGAACGAGCTGGTTTCGGCTGGGGTACGGAGTCTGTGTATTGTGATGCACGAGGCACCGCAACTGCGTGGGACAGGTTGGATGGACCAGAGGGCCTCGTCCAGCCCGTCATTGCTCGTATGTTTGTAAGCTGCTTGTTCTTTTTCTGGTTGTTGTCGAGCAACATGGTGAAGGCGCAGGACGCCACTGAGCTTGAACAGAATAAGACAGAAGATGAGGCCAATCAGGAAATAGCGATTTGGCAGCACCCAGCCTAGGTTTGAGATGGTAAAAAAAGGAGGAAAGGATTCCGAGATGGTGAGTTCCACAGTTTTGAAGCCCTGAGGGAAATAAGTTAAGGTGGTAGACTGTGCAATGAGTCTTGATTTTACCACAGGTGATGGCACAGGAAGGAGGAAACAGGATTTAAGGCTTCCGCCTGGAATCTGAATCACTGCCCACACATAGGAAAATACGTCCTTGAAGACCACTGCTTCAAATCCACCACAAGAAAACTGCACCTGAACTCTCCTCCCCAAAAAACCCGGCAGTCCCCCGAGACCTGACGCAAGCCCTTTCCGCCACATTTAAACAGGTCAATGGGCGTGGCTAACCCCTCTGCCCCATTCCCCTCCATTGCTGTCCCAATCAAGCTCCAAATAATTACCGCCACTCGATTCGTAGCGTTCAGGGCTGCTGCGAGGAACCCCTGAGGCGGATACCACGCTGGGGAGGCCATTTTGTGTGCTGCGACTGAAGGTGGGCATTTCCTTGCCTGCAGAGCAATATTTGTAGTATTTTAAGGGGAATGAGTCAGAACTCTTGCCGTTACTTTTACTCACCTCTGCTCACAAAGTGCTGGCTTGCACTTTAAACATGGATTTCTCAATCCATAATCAACCTTTATTTTGTTGTTATGAAGAGGGGGAGGATGAAGATATGGAAGAGGCTAGATTGCTTCAGAGTTTTAGTCCGACAAGACTTTTCATTCGCTTTGTTTGAATTTTTAGATTAATGGAAGTAATATTGTTTCTATTTGAACTTTATTGTGAAATTACCACTTGAAAAATACCGTTTGAAGTAGTTTTGTTCGGTCCGGAAAGCTCATAGCCAAACAGGCCCCCCAAAAAATTCCTGCCTGCACCACTCTCCCACCGTTGTCCTTCTGTGGTGCTCGCTGTCTGTCCTTTTTTTCTTTGGAGGGGAGAAAAGAAAATGGCTGAGAATTTCCTCCAGGCTGCCCCTGCTCCGCCACCGTAACTTCTTTTACGCCTGTAGACGGGGTTTCTGGCGCACTTCCGATGAAGTTATGGCAGCAGAGCGGGAGCGGCACCAAGGAAAACTCCCGGCAAATGTCGCGGGCCCGCAAGTGCCATGGGAGACTTGCCCCAGATGAGGTCATGCATTTCGGGATGATGAGAGACGAAGGTGTCGTGACTCTTCAAGTTCCTTGAAGACCAGCAGAAACCATTGCGTCAGGGTGGGTGCGCGGTTTTCAGTAAAGAAGGTGCTGGGGTATTTGGAGAGGTAGCGCTTAGCAGAAGTAAGTTTCTCTGACTCCAGGTGCTGAGAGAGTATGATCGGCAAGGAGGTGAGTGAAGCTGTATGAGTGGTAGAGGATGTATATTGCTACCAGAGCCTTGACCGACCTTAGCCACTCTTGTGAGGTCATTGACCTTCTTTCTGCACCATGTGGCAGTTGTTGGGTTGGTGGAGCCTGCACTAACTACCTCTGCCATCTCCATCCAGACAAGACACCACCAGTCTCCTATGGGACCTGCTGCTCTCAGAGCTCATCAGTCTCCCCTGGCCCTCACTTCGTCCAGAAATATCTCCACTGATTCATTGGCAAATCTAGAGGCCCTACCAGCTGCTGATGCCCCCAAGGCTGCTGGTCCTTCTGCCTTCTTGCTGCGAAGTGATGTTGCCCTTTAACTGGCTTCAGCCTTTTAAAACTGCACCAGAACTGTATTTCCCTCCCTTCCCAGCAGTGGTAAGCCAATGAAGAAAGCAAGGAAGACGTGCATTTATGTAGCGCCTTTCACAACCACCGGATGTCCCAAAGCGCTTTACAACCAATGAGGTACTTTTATAAGTATAGTCACTGTTGTAACATAGGGAACGCGGCAGCCAATTCGCGCACAGCAAGCTCCCACAAACAGCAATGTGATAATGACCAGATAATCTGATTTTAGGGTTTGTTGGTTGAGGGGTAAATATTGGCCCAGGACACCGGGGGATAAATCCCCTGCTCTTCTTCGAAATAGTGCCATGGGGTCTTTTACGTCCATCTGAGAGAACAGACGGGGCCTCGGTTTTAACAGCTCATCCGAAAGACGGCACCTCCGACAGTGCAGCACTCCATCAATACTGCATTGGATTTTCAGCTGAGATTTTTGTGCTCAAGTCTCTGAAGTGGGACTTGAACCCACAACCTTCTGATTCAGAGGCGAGAGAGTGCTACCAACTGAGCCAAGGGTGACCCTGAAGGGCGTTTTAACTGGCCACCAAAATTCATTGATTTGCTCGTGAGGGTTCTGGGGGAAAATTGTGGTGAGCTAGTGGTGGTCAGTGTTCGGACCAGCCCACCGCAAACAGGAAGAGAAATCAGGCCTTCATATTTTGAGCTTAAGAGGAGTAAGGGAGAAAAGTTCAATTGTGGCATCAATCCGCCCATACATGTCTTCTTGTCAGTTTGTGTACATGTGTGCAGTTATATCGTTTACTAGAGAGGGGGAGCTGAGAGCAGGATGAGCAGTGTTAGTGATGAAGAAAATGTATTTATTTATCTACCATATCAAATGAGTTCAGCAGTTATGCAAACAATGAGGTTTTCCCTTGCAGTGTAATTAGTGGAAACACCCTCAAGCCAGATAAGTTGCCCTCTGTGCACATATGGGAAACTCCAGTTTCCTTCAAAACACGGAACACCACTGCTAATGAATAAGTACTGTAAAAACAGAAAATTAGCTCCTATGGGCAAACTTTAATAAAAACATAAGGACACACGATCTTGTGTATATATAATATATATATATACGAATCAATACTTCTGATCAGTTACCATGCTATTCATCATACCATTAAAACAAACCACTTCTTGACAATAATTTTATCACATGACTATTTGCGTGAACTATGAAACTAAAGACACACACAGGTCATTTTAGGTTTTGCAAATACAATTCTTTAATGCGCTGTGACATTCTCCTCAATCATAGAGAACGGTAACCTTTAAAACAACGAACAGCCCCGAACTCTTTGCACATTTCTTCAACTGCAAGCTGCGAGCCTGTGTTCAAAAAACCTTTGAATTAAAAATGACAATGGATGTTTGAGATAGACTGAAACAGATAACTGCCATCAGACTGCTCAGTTTAAAAATGACTGTTGCTGATGTAACGGTGGTCTGCTTAACACGCTCTGATACATTCCCGCGTCTGCTATCAAACCTTTACACAGAATTAGCCAAGTGGCTGCTACAACGGAATTTTCCCTCGTGATGAGCAGAAAGCTACAAGAAGGAAGTCCAAGTAAGCTTAGAAATAGAATCATAGAAACATACAGCACAGAAGGAGGCTTAGTCCCACATCCCCATGATACAGCTTCTATGATACAAGTGTAGAAATGACTGATTGCGTTAATATTAGGCAAACACTTAAAGTATTTGTTTGACATTTTTTTATCCTCTATTTCAGCGGATGCATTAAACCAATTAAAATAAACACCTCCATTAAAATAGCAGACAAGTGAGTTAAGCAGTTCACTGTTAATATTAACATTAAACAACTAACTGGAGGAGGAGGCTCCATGAATATCCCCATCCTCAATGATGGTGGAGCCCAGCACGTGAGTGCAAAAGATAAGGCTGAAGCGTTTGCAACCATTTTCAGCCAGAAGTGCCGAGTGGATGATCCATATCGGCCTACTCCCGAGGTCCCAACCATCACAGAAGCCAGACTTCAGCCAATTCGATTCACTCCACGTGATATCAAGAAACGGCTGGGCGCACTGGATACAGCAAAGGCTATGGGCCCTGTCAACATCCCGGCTCTCGTGCTGAAGACTTGTGCTCCAGAACTAGCCGCGCCTCTAGCCAAGCTGTTCCAGTACAGCTACAACACTGGCATCTATCCAACAATGTGGAAAACCGCCCAGGTGTGTCCTGTCCACAAAAAGCAGGACAAATCAAATCCGGCCAATTACCGCCCCATCAGTCTACTCTCAATCATCAGCAAAGTGATGGAAGGTGTCATCGACAGTGCTATCAAGCGCCACTTACTCACCAATAACCTGCTCACTGATGCTCAGTTTGGGTTCCGCCAAGACCACTCGGCTGCCGACCTCATTACAGCCTTGGTCCAAACATGGACAAAGGAGCTGAATTCCAGAGGTGAGGTGAGAGTGACTGCCCTTGACATCAAGGCAGCATTTGACCGAGTGTGACATCAAGGAGCCCTAGTAAAACTGAAGTCGATGGGAATCGAGGGGAAAACTCTCCACTGGCTGGAGTCATACCTAGCACAAAGGAAGATGGTTGTGGTGGTTGAAGGTCAATCATCACAGCCCCAGGACATCACTGCAGGAGTTCCTCAGGGCAGTGTCCTAGGCCCAACCATCTTCAGCTGCTTCATCAATGACCTTCCCTCCAACATAAGGTCAGAAATGGGGATGTTCGCTGATGACTGCACAGTGTTCAGCGCCATTCACAACTCCTCAGATGATGAAGCAGTCCATGCCCACATGCTGTTGGATCGATTTCTCCCCCCATGGTAAAAATATTGGACTATGAAAGATAAAAACCCAGAAGTGCACAGCCCGCAAAAAGAGCTGGGCAATAAAGGGTTAATTCAAACATTGCAGCCGAAATTATGAACCTTCAAGAGACTGGATCACAGACAATCTAATATACGAATCTAAAGTCTGAACGAGAACATCCGCATATTCATGTACCTTAAGGGGTTACATTGTCCACCTTAGACCATGGCCCCCGAATAACGAGTTTCAGAGCAGGCCTAGACAATGGGCCGGGCCTCGAATCTTTTGAATACGAATGCTAACAGAAACCAACAATTTCGCACATGCAGTCACTTGGGGAGGGTTGTATTGTCAAAAAGATATCTCAAATCAATGGACAATACCAGGAACAATTCACACATTTTGATATGGCCATCATATGCTCAGAGGCGGCCAGGAAATACTGAAGGTTGGTTTTGGTTTAAAGTAAGATCACTTCGAAGACAGTGGTGTGGGAAGACAACGGCAGAACAGTGAGCAGAAGGATTCGGTCCTACAATCAACTCCAAGAGACAGCCGATCGGGAGTGGTGATTGTATGTTTCAGCCAAATCATAGAGGGGGCTTTTATGATTGAGTCTGAGTAAGTTTGTGAGTTTCAGTCAGATCACAATAAGGGTTTTGTGATCGAGTCTGGGTAACTTTATATGTAACAGTCAAATCACGGACGGGTTTAACTGTGTCACATTGTGTCGATGCAAATGACCCTTGCGTAGGGGTTTGTATTTTGGGGTTGTTAGCCTGATATAAATCGTAGGGATTTATACTGGGGAGGTAATTGTGAGTGTGTGTTCAATAAACGAACGAATCAAAGGTTGAGCCAAATCCCTGCGCTGTCTGTATTTTGTTCTTATAAATCCTGACGTCCAAGAACTGTGTGTAACGGGGGGACTGGTATAGGAGAAAACCCCTTACAATGCAACAAGACCTGGACGACGCTCAGGCTTGGCCTGATAAGTGTCAGGTAACATTCACGCCACAGAAGTGCCAGGCAATGACTATCTCCAGCAAGCGAGAGTCTAAACACCGCCCCATGACATTCAACGGCATTACCATCGCCGAATCCCCCACCGTCAACATCCTGGGGATCACCATTGACCAGAAATTTAACTGGACCAGCCACATAAATACTGTGGCAACAAGAGCAGGTCAGAGGCTAGGTATTCTGCAGCGAGTGTCTCACCTCCTGACTCCCCAAAGCCTTTCTACCATCTACAAGGCACAATTAAGGAGTGTGATGGAATACTCTCCACTTGCCTGGATGAGTGCAGCTCCAACAACACTCAAAAAGCTCGACACCATCCAGGACAAAGCAGCCCATTTAATTGGCACCACCTTAAACATCCACTCCCTCCACCACCGGCGTACCGTGGCTGCAGTGTGTACCATCTACAAGGTGCACTGCAGCAACTTGCAAGGCTTCTTTGGCAGCACTTCCCAAACCCGCGACCTCTTTCACCTAGAAGGACAAGGGCAGCAGACGCATGGGAACACCACCACCTCCAAGTTCCCCATCAAGTCACACATCATCCTGACTTAGAAGTTTATCGCCGATCCTTCATCGTCGCTGGGTCAAAATCCTGGAACTCCCTCCCTAACAGCACTGTGGGAGTACCTTCACCACACGGACTGCAGCGGTTCAGGAAGGCAGCTCACCACCACCTTCTCAAGGGCAACTAGGGATGGGCAATAAATGCTGGCTTTGACAGCGACGCCCACATCCCATAAAAACAAATTTAAAAAAAAATATATCAGCAAAAGCCATTCGTAACTGAAAGAGTCTGATGGCAACTAACGGTTTTGGTCTTTCTCGAACATCATTTTTGACAAGTAAACCCTTTTTTTGTAAAAAAAAATATCAGTTTGCATTTATTAATAATATAAAAATATAAAAATAAACATAGAATCTCAATGACACAGCCCCAGTGTGCAATGCCATGAAATGATCTCACGCTCACAAATACAGTCGAGATTTCCTCTGTATGCTCAAAATCATTTTACGCAGGACCTTTATAACTGGAAGCAAAAGGAGATTTTTTTTTTCCAATGCGGCTGAATTTGACCAGATGCGCCAAAGGTTAAAAGGGTAGTTTGATAACCCAATGGACTGCCCTGTGCCCAGTTGTGATTTTCAAAGAATATCTGGCAGAAGCATGATGGGCCGAATGGCCTCCTCGTGTGCTGCATCATTCTATGATTGATGACCGAACTAGATATGTAGCCAATGTGTGACCGAGCATCGACACTCGTCATATCTTATCGGAACATGGGAACGGGAGTAGGTCATTTAGCAACTCGAGCCTGTTCTGGCATTCAATGAGATCATGGCTGATCTGCGACCTAACTGCATAGATCCGCCTTTGGCCCAGATCCCTTAATACCTTGGTTAACAGAAGTCTATCATCTCAGATTTAAAATTAACCCAACATCAACTGCTATTTGCAGAAGAGATTTCCAAACTTGCATGTAGAAGTGTTTCCTAACTTCACTCCTGAGGCATATCACTTCAATAGGCATATCAATAGTAAAAGGGTAGTAAGAGGAGGGGTGGGGCTGATTACAGATCAAAAAGGAGATCTATGCATGGAGGCAGAGGGTATGGCTGAGGTGCTAAACGAGTACTTTGCATCTGTCTTCAACAAGGAAGAGGATGCTGCCATAAACATAGTGAAGGAGGAGGTAGTGGAGACACTTGATAGGATAACAATTGATTAAGAAGAGGTATTAGAAAGGCTGGCTGTACTTAAAGTAGATAAATCACCAGGAGCGGATGGGATGCATCATAGGATGCTGAGGGAAGTGCGGGCGGAAATCGCGGATGTACTGGCCATAATATTCCAATCCTCCTTAGAAACGGGGGTGGTGCCAGAGGACTGGAGAATTGCAAATGTTACACCCTTGTTCAAAAAAGGGTGTAAAGATAAACCCAGCAACTACAGGCCAGTCAGTTTGACCTCGGTAGTGAGGAAGCTTTTAGAAACAGTAATCAGGGCCAAATTAACAGTCACTTGGACAAGTGTGGAGTAATTAAGAAAGCCAGCATGGATTTGTTCAAGGCAAATCGTGTTTAACTAACTTGATTGAGTTCTTTGATGAGGTAACAGAATGGGTTGATGAGGATAATGCAGTTGACGTGGTGTACATGGATTTCCAAAAGGCGTTCGACAAAGTGCCACATAATAGGCTTGCCAGCAAAGTTGAAGCCCATGGAATAAAAAGGACAGTGACAGCATGGATACGAAATTGGCTAAGTGACAGGAAACAGAGAGTAGTTGTGAACGGCTGTTTTTTCGGACTGGAGGAAGGTATACAGTGGTGTTTCCCAGGGGTCGGTACTAGGACCACTGCTTTTCTTGATGTATATTAATGACTTGGATGTGGGTGTACAGGGCACAATTTCAAAATTTGCAGCTGACACAAAACTTGAAAGTATAGTGAACATTGAAGAGGAAAGTCTAGACTTCAGGAAGACATAGAGAGACTGATGAAATGGACGGACACGTGGCAGATGAAATTTAACATAGAAAAGTACATTTTGGTAGAAAGAATGAGGAGAGCACATATAAACTAAATGGTACAATCCTGAAGGGGGTGCACGAACAGAGACCTGGGGGTATGTGTGAATAAATCATTGAAGGTGGCAGGGCAGGTTGAGAAAGCAGTTAAAAAGGCTTACGGGATCCTGGGCTTTATAAATAGAGGTATAGAGTACAAAAATGTGGAAATTATGATGAACCTGCATAAAACACTGGTTCGGCCCCAACTGGAGTATTGTGTCCAATTCTGAGCACTACACTTTAGGAAGGATGTGAAGGCCTTAGAGAGGGTGCAGAAAAGATTTATGAGAATGATTCCAGGAGTGAGGGACTTCAGTTACATTGATAGACTGGAGAAGCTGGGGTTATTCTCCTTGGAGCAGAGAAGATTGAGAGGAGATTTGATAGAGGTGTTCAAAAACATGAGGGGTCTGGACAGAGTAGATGGTGAGAAACTGTTCCTATTGGCGGAAGGGTCGAGAACCAGAGGACACAGATTTAAGGTGATTGGCAGAGGAACCAAAGGCGACGCAAGAAAAAAACTTTTTTACGCAGCGAGTGGTTAGAATCTGGAATGCACTGCCTGAAAGGGTGGTGGAGGCAGACTCAATCACTGCTTTCAAAAGGGAATTGGATAAGTACCTGAAGGAAAACAAATTGCAGGGCTACGGGGAAAGGGTGGGGGAGTGAGACTAGCTGAGAGTCGGCACAGGCTCGACGGCCAAATGTCCTTCTTCCATGCTGTAACCATTCTATGATTCTGTGATGATATGAAAGGTCTGGCTCTAATTTCTAGACTATATCCTCTAGTCCTAGGTTCCCCAACCAGCGGAAATAATTTTTCTGTATCTACCCTATCAGTTCCCCTTAATATCCTGAAAACTTCGATTTAATCAACCCCTAGTCTTCTAAATTCTAGGGAATACAACCTTAGTTTGTGTAAACTCTCCTCGCAATTTAACCCTTGGAGTCCAGGTATCATTCGAGTAAATCTTCACTGCTCTCCCCCTAAGGCCAATGTATCCTTCCTAAGGTGTGCTGCCCAGAACTGCTCACAGTAGTCCAGGTGTGGTCTAACCAGGGTTTTGTATAGTGTGATTTCTAACCCTTTGTAATCTAAGCCTCTAGATATAGAGGCTAGCATCCAATTAGCCTTTTTGGTTTTTTTTGTACCTTCCATATCATTTTAATGATCTATGTTCATGGACACCCCCCTCCCCCAAGTCTCTTTGGACCTCCACTGCTTCTAGCTTTTCACCATTTAGAAAGTACTCTGATCTATCCTTTTTAGGTCCAAAGTGGATGACCTCACACTTGCCTATACTGAAATCCATTTGCCACAGTTTTGCCCAGTCACATGGGGGGCGATTTTCCCAGCCCCGAGCAGGCGGGTTTGGAGGCGGGACAGTTGGCAAAATGGCAAAAACAGAGGGCAGGTTCGGAACCCGCCTCCAACCCGCCTCTGCACAATTTTGCCGGAGGCGGGTTTGATGGGTGCGATTTGGTCCCGCCTCCATCAGTCTGGAGAGGTAGTTAAGACCCTTAAATAGTAGTTAAGGGCCTCTATAATCCTATTTTGACAGGCCTTTGTTATTTTACCACATTTTCAGCGTGTTCCATGACCCACCTAAACCACACCAGCTAATCCTGGCGGGTTGACAAGCGGGTGGCCTCCTCACAGCTGCAGCTCCACCATTAAAACGGAGCTTTCATCAGGGATCAGTTGCATGTGGCAGAACTTTTGTTCCATAGGTCTTTCAGCACTTTTAGCAGGCCTACCGAAGTCGGAGGTGCTGCAGCTTCTATCTCTCAACTGTGGGACCTCCTTGGAAAACCCTCTCCGCACTTGGACTGAGCGCTTCCCCAACAGAGGTATCTGCCAGCAGCATGGGAACCATTTATTTCCTTTCACCATGGAGCTCAGATTCGGATGAGGAGCAGCCACGGCAGCAGCAGACCAGGCAGCTCAGCAGCAACAGTAGCAGGAGCGCCAACCTCCTGCTCAGCCACCTGATGCTGCACAGGGCAGGAGGTGCCAGCGCATGGAAGTACGTTGCCGCAGGAGATACCCCCAACACAGGGTTTACAGACAGAAGATGAGCTGCCTCAACCTGACTGAGTTGCAGTGCCAAAGGAGGCTGAGACTTTCGCGAGAGGTTGTCCGAGAGATCTGCGCATTGCTGCACCAACACCTGGAGCCCAGAGGAGTGGGTGGACACCCCTTACCAGTGGCTGTCAAAGTCACCACCGCACTCAACTTTTTTGCCTCAGCCTCCTTCCAGGGATCATCAGCAGACATCAGCGGCATCTCCCAGTCAGCCGCCCACAGTTGCATCACGCAGGTTACCGATACCCACAATTACATCCACTTCTCAAGGGATCAAGCCAGTGTAAACACGTGTTCAGTTGGCTTTGCAAATATGGCAGGCTTACCAATGGTGTAGGGCGTCATAGACTACACACATGTGGCCCTTAGGGCACCCCATCACAACCCAGCTATCTTTGTCAACTGCAAGGGCTTTCACTCCCTCAACGTACAGCTGGTGTGTAACCACAAGAAGGAGATTTTACATGTTTGCGCCAAGTTCTGTGGTAGTTGCCATGACTCTTTCATCCTGCAGAACTCTAGTGTTCCTCCGCTCTTTAATCCACCAAATTAACTTAACGGATGGCTCCTTGGTGACAAGGGCAACCCCCTGAAGAAGTGGATAATGACGCCGATCAGGAGGCCAGCTAACGAGACTGAAGAGCGCTACAACACCAGCCACATTTCGACCAGGTCCATCATCGAGCAAACCATTGGCTTGCTGAAGATGCAATTCCGATGCCTTGACAGATCAGGTGGAGCCCTGCAGTATTCAGCAGCCAGGGTCTCCAGAGTGGTCATGGTCTGCTATGCACTGCACAACATGGCACAGCGTCATGGCTTGCAGCTTCCTGATGAGCAAGTGGCTCAGGTCATAGCCTCCTCAGATGAGGAGGAGGAGGAGGAGGATCTGGAGGAGGTGGAGGAGCAGGAGGAGGACCGAGCTGCGGTGTATCGACCAGCAGCAGCGGCAGCACGCAAGCACATGGCTGCCCATAATGCAAGGGATGCACTCATCCTGGCCAGATTTGCATAGGTTGCCCATTTCGGCACATGTCCTTGGCTCCATCTTAACACATGATAGCCAATGTAAATAACTCTCTGGCCTCCTTTCACTCTGGCCACCAACCTGACCACGCAAGTGTTGCAGAGCCCGCAATGTGGAGCTGCCTAAGGCGAAATAACAGATGCCATCACGCCAACAGTTTGCCATCACCTCATTTTTATACATTCAAACAGGGATGGCATTTCATCATTAAACAGAAACAATCACCCAAGTGCCTACCCCTGTGACTAATGGTGCTCCTACGTGGTGCTCCCCCTGTGGCTTCAACAGAAGTGGAGGCCCCTTGCTCAGTTTGATGCTGCTCCTGCTTTGACACCTTTGGCGGGCGTCCTCTGGGTTTACGAGCCTGTGTGGGCTCGCCAAATGTCTGCTCATCCTATGGCAGTGCAAGGGCTGAGACGCCCATCTCAATTGGGTGCGGACTCTGGTGGGGCTCTGACTGACGGCTACGCAGTGGCATGGAAGTGTGAGCGCTTGGAGAGGAGCCCCCACTTCCTTGTTCTCTGCCACCAACTTCCCTCTCATGGGTCAGGTCCACCTCAGCACTTGCAAGTGGCTTGAGAACACCTTGATGCACATCAGGGGGGCCACGGGGACCCGTATCTGCACTGGCAGTCCTACTCAAAAGGACTTCCATAAAGCTCTGGTTTCTCTGTCCAATAGCTGCACATCCTCCAGAGATGTCAGTCTATTCTGAACAATCACCATGTTTTCGTGACTCTGGCAACTTATTTCCTCCATGGCCGTAGCCAACCTTTCCACGGAGGTTGCCATCCTTTCCGTGGTGCTGCGTATATGCGCCATTGCCTCCCCAACGGCACTGCTCAGGTTAGAGTTGGACTCCTCCATCCTCTCCACATTCGCAGTGACTCTGTAGACAAGACCTGTCAGAGACTCCTGCACCTGCTCCTGGAGTTCCAGCATCGCTCTCCTGGATGGACCCAGAGGCACAGGGTCCACATGCAGCGGAGCAGAGCTAGGAGAGTCCTGCGACCTCCGACGAGGACTCTCCACTGCTGTCCCTGTCTCCACCACCTGCTGATGCTCACCTGTGAGCTGTGATACACCAGGTGACAACACTATTCTATGTCCAGAAGGTCCCACTGAGGTGTGCATATTGGCCCAGGGGAACCCACACCTCTGAAATCAACTGGCCAATTAGGGGAAAATAGTAGTTTTTCCCACCTCTCAGTGGAGGCGCGTTTGGAACCCACCCAAACTGAAACCCCCCTCCAACCCGCCTCCATTGGGAAAATCGCGCCCATGATCTATTAAAATTGCTTTGTAATTTTATGCTTCCATCTACACTGCTTACAATGCCACCTATCTTTGTGTCATTGGCAAACTTGGATATGTGGCTCTCTATCCCATCATCTAAGTCGTTAATAAATACAGTGAATAGTTGAGGCCCCAACACAGATCCCTGCAGGACACCACTAGTCACCTCCTGTCAATTAGAGTACCTGCCCATTATCCCTACTCTCTAGGGGCGATTTTGCCAGCCCTGGGGAGGCGGGTATGGAGGCGGGACTGCCGGGAAAATGGCAGAATCTGGGGGTACTCATCCCGCCCCCAACCCACCTCCGTACCATCTTCCCAGGAGGCGGGTTCCCGACCCGCGCTGGGAGCCGCCTCCCCGAGGCGGGAAGGGGCTTAGTGCCAATTAACTGCCTATTAACAGATAGTTAACAGGCAGTTTTTTTGAGAATCTCTATTTTCAACCCTGAAGTGTGGGCTTCCTGATGGCTCCGAACCTCGCCAGGGTCAGCGAGGCAGGCCATGGGTCTGCGGGGGTCGGAGGGGCCAAGACGTCTGGTGTGCAGGTGAGTGATGAGTGCAAGTGTGGCGAGGTGATTGTGTGAGGCGTGTGTAAAGTGTTTTAATAAGTTTTACTTACCTTTAATTCTTCCTGCAGACTTCCTCCCTTCAGTTCAGAATGGCCGCTGAACTGTCAAAAGCTGCAGCCTTCTGCTTTCTGCTCAGGAGAGCTCTATAACTAAGCCTGGGTGTGAAGGGATAATTACAAGTCCTAGCCCTTTTTGGGCTACCCCAGATCAGGTGTATTCTCCAGACGTTCACCTTCAACTATAGTTAGCGGTAGCCAAATCCTAGAGACGCTTAATTGGGTCTAAATGTTCAGACTATCTCTCCCTAAAGATGATACCATCCTCTGGATAGCACTTTTAACAAGTTTAACTCGACTGTAACCTTCCGGATATTATGAGGGTCCAGAAAACCCCCCAGAATTCTGCAACTCCTCACTGAAGAGTGTACAGAAATTGAGTTTGCGAGATTGATACAGAAACACTCTTTGAGACAATTTTTAAAATGTATAGATTTATTAAAGAACCGACATCTAGTTAACAGCTGGTATGGCAATCACAACTTTAACCGTTCAAAATACAAATTGCTTACATTTCTTATCAGAGATCCCTATTCTCAAATCTTAACTTCGTTACATTTCCACACTTCTACTTATTTCTTAATCCAGAATATCCACCAAAATCAAATACCTTGATTACCCGAGACTCAGAGTTGTAGGCCTACCGAGTGGTTCTGAAGGCAAGAATCGCTCTGCCCCTTCCCAGCGACTTCTGACTCTCTATCTGAAAAGCTCTATTTTTATACCTTTTTTTAGTGGTATTTTCTTTGAAGTTTCCTGCTGATTTAAGCTAATTATCTCTAGTGATACTCTATTGAATTCTTTTCTATTCTTACTGTCATTTCAGCTGCCAACTTTTAGAATTATGTCTCTACCTTTAGGTGTTTAAAAAACTATCACAAAATGGTTATTACAGATTTATCTTTTGATGCTATTCTTAGGAAGTCTTTCTATTGAATTCTTAATATCACTTAACTGCTTGTAAGCCAGACGTCGTGACTCCGTGGTGTTCCAAGTTCAATACAAACACAATGTAATTGCTTGGTGTCATCTATTGATATTATATTTTCAAAGCCTCTCTGTAGGTATCTTTGACAACTTGTGAATTGAAAACACTTCTCTATGGCGTTTGTTTGTTTTCTTGCTATCTCAATTGGTTGCATATTTAATCGTGTTTCCTGTTTCTAAGTTTAACATAAAACTATTTTACGGCAGGTATTTCTTTTACTTGATGTCATTTTTTCAAAGGCACTTGGTTTTTTTAATGTTCTGTGCACCTGTTCGACGTGTTAGATTTTGACACTTTACTTGGGCATTGCTATTGTTTTGTTCCAAACTCTAGACCTTCTAGAAGCGCCAATGGTTTGCTTCGATAGGGCCATTGTTTTTGTGTTTACAACCATCTCCCATTTCAAAGCTTGTGGTGTTTTACAGCTTTTGTGTTAACACTTCATCTTATCTCAGAAGCCTGTATTTCTGTTTGCAGCCTGTGTCGCCAAGGCTTTCCAGACTTTTAAACTCAGTATGTCTTGTATTAATAATATCAAAATCTGTTCATAGGATGATGTATTTCTTGGAATATGGCTTATTCCATTACAGGTGGAAGGACTCAACTTAGAGGACAGATTGTCAGTGTTTCGACAGCTTCACAGAGCCGTCAAATGATGACAATTCATCTGTCAAAAGCTCTTGACAGACGAAACATCACTCGCTGACATCACCAGTAACTGGCTTTCCCTTAATTGGCCTGTTGAGCCCGCTGGGCGGGCTTAACAAGGTCAATCAAGGGAAAATAGTGTGGGTTGGCCGGACGTCGATGGAGGCGGGACTAAAACCCGACAAGTGGGAGTCCCGCCTCCAAAAGCTCCCCATTGAGAAAATCCAGCCCTCTGTCTCCTGCCACTCAGCCAATTTCCTAACCAGGTCAATAATTTCCCCTCAATTCTATGAGCTTCTACCTTAGTTAACAGTCTCTTATGAGGGACTTTATCTAATGACATTCCCACGTCCGCTACTTTCGTCACCTCTTGAAATAATTCAGTCAGGTTCGTCAGGGATGACCTACCCTTTACAAATCCATGCTGGCTCTCTCTGATCAGCTGAAACTTTTCAAGGTGCTCAGTCACTCCATCCTTAATAATATACTCTAGTAATTTCCCAACAACAAACATTCGGCTAACTGGTCTATAATTCCCTGGTTTCACTCTCTCACCTTTCTTAAATCGCAGAGTGACATGTGCAATTTTCCAATCTAAAGGAACAGTTCCTGAATTGAGAAAACTTTGGAAGATCATAGGTGTAAGTGGTTTTCTCGGGCGCACCGAAAACACACCTCTTACTACAAGTTCTGGATGATAGGGATTATATGGAACAGATTAGACTCGGACACCCATTTGAGCTCAACCGTATTGTGTTTAATAGGATTAACAATAACACTCGTAACAGTACAAAACAGTACAACCCTGGCTTGTCCAACAAGCCATACCGTGCTAAATTACCACTGGTCTAATAAAATAACTCTCCCGTGAAATAAACTAACACAGGGCCCCAGCACTAAACCCCTCTAAGGTTTGGTTGGGATTTACAATCACCCCCTCACACAGCTAAGTGGTCTTGTGGATGTGTGGGCGCAGGCAATATGCTCACCCCGATTGCCCGTTGTCTTGCCTGCAGCTTCTTCCTGTACGTCTCGCTCCTGGTTCCGTACCGCCGACGTGGTATCCAAGTTCCAGTTTGAGTCGAGGTCCATTGATGAGGGTTGAAGAGCAGCGCTCAGCTTCTGGTGGTGTTCCGTCGAGCCGAGCCTCATTCGGGAGACTCGCTGTAGACTGATGCGAGGAGAAGGGAAATAAAACAGCCCCTGAATGGCTCCTGATCTACCCAAAACCCATCGCCTTTTCCTCCCGCCAATACTGATCGATGTATTGACTCAGGTGATCTGTCTGGACCCCCCTGTGGCCTGGAGTGACTCATGACCTTTGAAATCTTTGTGAAAAATTGCTTAACTGGCTTATCTCCTGGAAGACAATGGCCTGGCCATCTCCTGCCTTCCACCAGTTTCGGTTGGGACTGTGTTTTATTCATAGTGTGTCTGAGTTACCTCTCGGGGTATTGTTCCCAGTAATCATGTTAGATGGTGGTGACGTCAATCGGCCTGGGTTCCCTTCCACCCAGCCTGTCAGTGTGAGATGGCCGTTTGCATATGAATGCACCTTAGTCAGGTTGGTCTGGCTTGCAATCCGATTCCCTAAGCCACTCCCACAAGCTTGCTCAACAGTACAGTTCTTTTCTTGGGGTTTTGGATATAAAATATGATTCACAAAAATGGCCAGAAAGCTGGTGCTACATAGGGGGCGATTTTGCAAGCCCTGGGGAGGCGGGTATGGAGGCGGGACTGCCGGGAAAATGGCAGAATTTGGGGGCGGGTGCCTAACCCGACCCAACCCGCCTCCATGCCATCTTGCCAGGAGGCGGGTAGCCGTCCCGCGCCGGGCCCCATCTCCTTGGAGGCGGGAAGGGATTAAAGCCTATTAACTGTCTGTTCACAGGTAGTTAACAGGCAGAAAATAGGATTATCCCCTTTTTGCCCTCACAAGTGCAGGCTTCCCGAAGGCTCCAAAACGCGCCATGTCAGCGAGGCGGGTACTGGGTCTGCGTGGGTCGCGGGGGGGTGTGCAAAAGTGTGCTGTGGAGGTGAGTAATGGGTGCAAGAGTGGAGAGGTGAGTATCTGAGGTAAGTGCAGAGTGTTAGTAAAAGTGTACTTACCTTTGTTTCTTCCTGCAGGCTTCAGTCGGTGTGTATGTGGAGAGTCTTGGACCTCCGCTTTGGGGATGACAGATGGCCGTTGCATTCTCAGATGCAACAACCATCTCATTTCTGTAAAAGAGAGAAGTGTGATGAGGTCTTGAATTCAAGACCTCATCAAACTACAGAGAATGTCACTGTTTGACAGCTTCACAGAGCTGTCAAACAATGATAATTCATCTGTCAAAAATTTTTGATAGATGAAACGTCATACCTTGACGTTCTCTGCAACTGGCTTTCGCTTAATTGGCCTGCTAAGCCCGCTGGGCAGGCTTAACAAGGTCAATCAAGGGAAAATAGCGTGGGTTGGCCACAAATCATTGGAGGCGGGACATCGACCCGCTAAGCAGCAGTCCTGCCTCCAACGCGCCCCCATTAACAAAATTGCCCCCATAGTTAGGGCATCTGCAATGTTCTCACCTACTTCCTTTAAAACCCTGGGATGAAAACCATCTGGTCCTGGGGATTTGTCAGTCTCTAATGTTTTTCAGATTTTTCACAGTAACACAGCTCAAAAAAATTACACAAAATTCTCAGAAAAGAATGTTTAAAAAAATATTTAATTATTTTTACATTATTCAGTTTTTTCATTATTTCTTTACCTAGTCACACAGTTTAGAAGCAATACAAGTTCTGTATATCGAACTGAAGTATACATAATTATTTATCTATAAGCAAAATTATTTTCCCATTGTTCCGGTAGCAAGTAAGATCGGCTGGAGACACCGCAGAGTTGAGCAAATATAAAATCATACGTGAATAAGCGAGACTAAATTTTTATAAGTGCACACCCATTGCTTGAAATAACTTCATATTTAAGGGAGGAAAATTAAATACAACAGAATAGACTGGGATAAAAACAGAAGATGCTGGAAACACTCAGCAGGTCGGGCAGCATCTGTGGAGAGAGAAACAGAGCTAACGGCCGGAATTTTGCCGGCACTCAGAGTGCGGGTTTGGAGGCGGGACCACTGTCAAAATCGCAAAGATTGACAGCAGGTAGGAAACTTGCTGTCAACCCGCCTCCAATCAATCGTCCCAAGTGTCGGGTCCCCGATTTGCACATGGACCCGACACCTGGTGGCGGGAAGCGGATTAAAGCCAATTACCTGCCTGTTAACAGGTACTTGATAGTTGTTAACAGGCTCTTTTTCAATTTTGCCGCTTCTGCCTCGGGTTTCCCGATGTCCGGACACCTCTTAGGCAGTCCCTCGGAACCGAGGATGATCTCTCCGTTCTTGGCCCACAGTGGGGTAGGACCTTGGGTGCTTGGGCCGTAGGTGGTCTTGACTGCGCTAAAGAATCCACGCATGTCGTGGTTGTCAGCTAGCTGCTGGAAGATCGAGAAGAGCGTTGGTGCAATGAAACAGCCTTGCTTGACCCCGGTCCGTTCCTGAATTGGGTCTGTGGTGGAACCATTGGTCAGGATCATGGCTTGCATGTTGTCGTTAAGCAGGCGGAGGATGGTGACAAACTTTTGAGGGCAGCCGAATTTGAGGAGTACACTCCATAATCCCTCACGGTTGACAGTGTCGAAGGCATTTGTGAGGTCAAAGAAGGCCATGTACAGCGGTTGCTGCTGTTCCCTGCATTTCTCTTGCAATTGACACGTGGTGAAGATCATGTCCATTGTGTCCCTTAGTGGGCGGAATCTGCATTGCGACTCTGGGAGGAGCTCTTCAGCCACTGGGAGAAGGCGATTGAGGAGGATTCTTGTGATGACTTTCCCTGTGGCAGACAGCAGGGAAACTCCTCTGTAATTACCACAATCGGACTTGTCACCTTTCTTGAAGATGGTCACAATTACAGCATCTCTGAGATCCCCTGGCATGCTCTCCTCCTTCCAGATAAGAGAAATGAGTTCATGAATTCGCGCCAGTAGTGCATCTCTGCCATGCTTTAGTGCCTCGGCAGGGATTCCATCTGCTCTTGAGGCCTTGCTGTTCTTCAGTTGTCGGGTGGCCTTTTCAACCTCATGCCGGGCTGGGGTTGTGCTGAGGTGGTGGCGGGTAGCATGCTGCGGGATGGAGTTGAAAACACTCGCGTCGAAGACAGAGTCTCGGTTAAGGAGATCTTCGAAGTGCTCCTTCCAGCGGGCACTGACTGCTTCCCTGTCCTTGATGAGTACCTCTCCATTCTTGGCCCGCAGTGGGGTAGGACCTTGGGTGCTTGGGCTGTAGGTGGTCTTGACTGCGCTAAAGAATCCACGCACGTCGTGGTTGTCGGCTAGCTGCTGGATCTCCTGCGCTTTCTCCACCCACCATCTGTTCTTTAGGTCGCGAGTTTTTTGTTGGACCTCGGCCTTCAGGCGTCTGTAGAGCTGCTTTCTTGCTCTCGAGTTGTGTTGCTGTTTCCAGATCAGGAGTGCCTTGTGCTTGCGGCTTATTAGCTCCTGGATCTCCTGGTTGTTCTCGTCGAATGAGTCTTGGTGTTTCGTGGTCGAGTGACCGAGCGTCTCTTCACAGGTGCTGATTATGGAGGCCTTGAGTGCAGACCAGGCGCTGTGGACACTCTGAGTCTCTGCATCACTGGAAGTCGTTAGGTTGGTTGTGAGGCACAGGCTGAATAGGGCTTTCTTAGCGGGGTCTTTGAGTGCTCCAGCGTTGATTTGCCTGCGGCATTGTTTCTGTTGCCATCGCTGTTTTGGGGCTATATTGATGGAGATGACAGGCAGTGGTCTGTCCAGCAGTCGTCAGCTCCTGTCATGGCGCGAGTGATGTGGACGTCCTTGCGGTCCCTCGCTTGGACGATGACGTAGTCCAGCAGATGCCAGTGCTTGGAGCGAGGGTGCTGCCATGAAGCCTTGTACTTGTCTCTCTGACGGAACAAGGTGTTGGTTACGACAAGGCTATGTTCTCAGCATTTCGTCAGGAGGAGGGTACCATTGGAGTTGGCTTTCCCTACCCACTCTCTGCAGATCACACCTCCCCAGATGTCTGTGTCCTTTCCAACTCTGGTGTTAAAGTCGCCAAGGAGGATCAGCTTGTCGCCCGTTGGGACTCGGGACAGGGATTGTTCAAGGCTGGAGTAGAATTCCTCTTTGGTCTCGTCTGTGACTTCCAGTGTTGGGACGTACGCACTGATGACTGTAGCGCACTGCTTCCAGGCTAGGGTGAGCCGAAGAGTCATGAGGCGCTCATTTATACCGCAAGGGGAGTCTGAGAGATGCCCAACTAGCTCATTTTTTATGGCGAAGCCTACCCCATGGAGGCGGCGTTTTTCTTCAGGTCTACCTTTCCAGAAGAAGGTGTAGCCACCGCCTTGCTCCTTGAGCTGGCCTTCCCCTGCATGCTGGGTCTCGCTTAGGGCGGTGATGTCTATATCGAAATGTCTGAGCTCCCAGGCAACGATAGCAGTACGGCGTTCCGGTCTGTCACTGTTGGGGTTGTCCATGAGGGTCCTGACGTTCCAGGTCCCGAGCTTCATTTTAAAGGGTGGAAGATGCCTGTGCGTGAATTCTTTTAACATGGGGTGGCCTTGCACACCACTTACCACATGGGCTTGATAGAGCAAGGTCTTGGTCCAATGGCAAGGGGATCCAAGACGATTGGAGACCAGACTCTGCTACAACACACCACGCCAGGTAAGTGTGGCATGTTGTGAGTCTGCTGTAATGTTTCTGCATTGATGACAGCTGCAGAAGTGGTGTGAAGGATCCAATGGTGCACTGGTGAGTTTCAGAGGTAAGAAAATGTTAGGAAAATCATTTTTAATGCATTTACACTTTTCTGTAGGTAACAAGTTTTGAATTGGATGTCTAGTCCCACCAGGGCAACACGGTGGCATAGTGGTTAGCACTGTTACCTCCCAGCGCCAGAGACCCGGGTTCGTATCCAGCCTAGGGTGACTGTCTGTGTGGAGTTTGCACATTCTCCCCGTGTCTGCGTGGGTTTCCTCCGGGTGCTCTAGTTTCCTCCTACAGTCCAATGATGTGCGGGTTAGGTTGATTTGGCTATGATAAATTGACCCTTAGTGTTAGGGGGGATTAAATGCATGGGGTTACGGGGATAGGGTGGGATATGTGTCGGTGCAGGCTCGATGGGCCGAAATGGCCTCTATCTGCACTGTGGGGATTCTGTGATTCTTCTGTGATTCATTGGGAGACCCTCTCTCAGCAGTGACAGATTGCTTCTGTAACCTCACCTGCAGCTGCCATCTGCTCTAGCCTATGGAGGGAGTCATTGGAGAGCCTAGGTGCAAGAACTCAACTTTGTCCAGTGATTGGCAGTGTTTGCAGTACCTCAATGCTGTCAAACACTGAAAAATGAGCTGTCAAAAAAAATTGTGCATGGTTCCTTTAAGAAAACCGGCAGACGACACGTCATCAAATGACGTTATCTGACCGGCTTCCTCTTAATTAGTCGGCAAGCCTGCAGGGTGGGCTTAACAAGGTCAATCAAGGGAAAATCATGTCCGTGGGCCGGATGCAGTTGGGGGCGGGTCTGGAACCCGGAAACCAGCTGACCCGCTCCCAAGCCGCATCCATTTACAAAATCGTGGCCGAAGAGTCATGACCTTTCACCAGAACTGGCCACTGAGCCATGAAGGAACCTTGATTGACCATGACTCTTGTAGTTTATAATAAATAAGACATGGGGAGAAATTAAACATTCTGATCATTGGTTTGTACACACAGGATTGTGGTAGTCTGCCAGATGCAAAGATTTGTTGTGATGAAAGAAGTCCATTTCTTAATTCATGCTTCAATGGTAAGGCTTTCTTCAATGACAGCTGGATAAAATTCGTCAGCTTTTGAGATTGGTATCTGATAGCCGATCCATTTCTGTTGAGCAAGGAAAAACTCAGTTTAATATTAGTGCTTTTGGTTTGTTTTAGTTATCATAGAATCAGAGAAACAGGCCATTCGGCCCATTGTGCACTTTGGTAGAACTATTCAATTAATCCCATTTCCCTGCTCCTTCCCCATAGCCCTGTAAATTGTTTTTCCTTCAAGTATTTATACAATTCTCTTTTGAAAGTTCCTATTGAATCTGTTTCCACCACCCTTTCAAGCAGAGCATTCCAGATCACAACAACTCGCTGTGTAAAAAACTGTTTCCTCATGTCGCCTCTGGTTCTTTTGCCTATCACCTTAAATCTGTGTCCTCTGGTTACCGACCCTTCTGCCACTGGAAACAGTTTCTCCTTATTTACTCTATCAAAACCATTCATGATTTTGAACACCTCTATCAAATTTCCTCTTAACCTTTTCTGTTCAAAGGAGAACAACCCCAGCTCCTCCAGTCTCTCCACAGAACTCAAGACCCTCATCCCTGGTACCATTCTAGTAAATCTCTTCTGCACCCTCTCCAATTATTTTCATCATAAATATTCTTCAATGACTTTTCCCTATTCCCCGCTTCTCACCAGATTGTGCTCTGGCCGGGGTACAACTTCACCAGTTGCCAGACGCGCTTTACAGGGAGCGTAATCGAATACAAATTGTCACTGAACCAAAGAAGGAGATATTAGGTGGGTTGAATAAAAGATTTGTCACAGAGGTAGGTTTTAAGGAGCGTCTTAAAGGAGGAGAGAGAGGTGGAGAGGTTTCAAGAGGGAAATCCAAAGCTTAGGACCTAGACGTCTGAAAGAACGGGTGGGTTTTTTTTTAAGGAGGGGGAATGATGAGGGCAGATTTGAATGGGAGGGGCACAGCACCTGAGGAGAGGGTACATTTACAATATCAGCTAGCATGGGAGCCAGGAGAGAAATCTGCGTGATCAGCAGTTTAGTGGGAATAGGGTTGAGAGTGCAGGCGGTGGGTCTCATGAGCTTGGAGAGGGCATGAGAAGAGAGAAACTAAAGAAAGATGAGGGCTCAGGTCTCGAACTGCTGATGATAGGTCATCAACCTGAAATGTGAACTCTGTTTCTCTCTCCACCGATGCTGCCTGACCTGCTGAGCAAAGTTCTCCATAAGGTGTGCATCCGAGCATCAGTTGTGAGGTCCCGTGCAGGCCGCTCGCCAGCTGTTGACACTGGAAAAGACAGCGCACATGCGCGGCTGCGCAGCAAATTTAAAGGGACCGCGCACTTTCTGTTTTTAATTATAATCGTTTCTTCCATCCAATTCAATCAGAGCCCATTTTCCACCAGGCCCTTTTGGTATTCAGTAGCTAATAAGTATTTACTTTTGATGTTTGGCTTGAAACTGGTGGCATGCATCACATTTTGATGTGTGTGTCTCCATATCCTTGTTCATCAGAAGCCAATAAAGCACTTCTCCAGCTCTCCATAGAGAACCTTGAAATCCGATGTGGCTTGAGTGAACTTTATCTCTCATCTCATCCAGAGTGGTCTATCCACTCAATCCTCCTTGGTTATCAATGCACCCTATATACTGATCAATAAAACATACAAGATTCTGAGGGGCTTGACAGAGTAGATGCTGAGAGGCTGTTCCCCCTGGCTGGAGAGACTAGAATTAGGGGGCATAGTCTCAGGATAAGGGGTCGGCCATTTAGGACTGAGATGAGGAGGAATTTCTTCACTCAGAGGGTTGTGAATCTTTGGAATTCTCTGCCCCAGAGGGTTGTGGATGCTCAGTCATTGAGTATATTCAAGGCTGAGATCGATAGATTTTTGGATACTAAGGGAACGAAGGGATATGGGGATAGTGCGGGACAGTGGAGTTGAGGTCGAAGATCAGCCATGATCTTATTGAATGACGGAGCAGGCTCGAAGGGCTGTATGGCCTACCCCTGCTCCTAATTCTTATGTTCCTATGGGATGTAAATTGGGCACTGTCTATAACTAGCGGGCGACACGCTCCACCAAGTTACCACCCATGCAGCAAAGACGAACATTTACCCCACCGACTCTTCTTCCCCTCCCACCCAATTGATGTATTTCTGTTTTGTTGAATATGAACAGTAAAATGTTTGAACCCTGAGGCTCTCTGCCACTTAGATCATCAAACAGGCCCAGTATTCATTCTTAGATGAAACACTGAGGTTTGAATTTTGCCGGTGCTCAGAGGGCAGGTTCGGAGGTGGGCCCGCAGTCAAAATCAAAAAGATTGGCAACGGGGCGGTATCCTGCTCGAAACCCGCCTCCTTGTGAGTTTCCCTAGTGCCGGCTCTGCCTGCGCGTCGCAGATCCGCCACCAAGCAGCTGGTCATACAATTGCGATAGTTAAGAGGGTGTTTAAAGCAATTTAATCACCATTTTACCAGGTACAAACCATTTTCCCAAGTTTCCACGAGGTTCACGTCACTCGGGGATCACGCCAGGTAAGTGTGTCGGGTTCTGAACAACTCCCCATTTCTTTGAATAGGCGACAGCTGCAAAAGTGGTCTAAAAGCTACCATTTTACAGCTAGTCACTTTCCAATGTCAGAAGCTGGAGCATTAATGATTTGGAACAAACTTTTGAGGTTTATGCACTTTTGAAGTGTTTGGAGTAATCTCTCTATCCACTGTCACCTCCTTGGAACAACCTATCTCAACATTGACAGATTACTTCTGTCATCTCAACCTCACCTGCCATCTATTCCATCAGCATCGGTGCCCTTGAAAAAAATCTCACCTTGGTCCTCAGAATCCCAACACAATCAGCCCCAACACTAGCATCAGCGGGCACACCAGCAGCACCAACATCCACACCAACCTTCTCTGCAATCAACTGATGCTGCACTGGACACAGGGCATCATCACCCGACCACATTGCTGCCCGGGACGTCAGCGATGGCCTCATCATGTCCAGATTTGCTTCACTTAACACTGTACACCCTGGCTGCCACATGATGCACTCAGTTGGCACCACCCCACACCAACACCATAAAGCATCCCTACATGTCCAAGCCATTCCTTTCACACTCATCACCATTGGGGGAGTGGGGGGGGGACGTTATGTCTCACCATTCACTGCAACTCACTAAGCCACTTCCAAAGCTGCATACAAATCTGTCCAGGAACGTAAAGTGTTGAAAATAAAGGTTTCAATGTTTGACAGCACATTAACAGAAACTTTACATGAGCATTGGCTAAACCACCCAAGTGCCTACCCTTGTGTGTTGTTAGTTGGTATGCTTGCAGTAGGATGAGGGCGACTGTGAGGGGTGGCTAGTGAGATGGGGAAGTGATAATATAGATAGAAAGGGATGGGTGGAGGTGCAAGGTAAGTTGGTGTGAGTAAGGATGTGCAGGAGTAGAGTAGGGAAAGCAGAGTTATGGGGATGTGATGAGTGGCACAGCAGGATGAGGTTGAGTGTGGCTTTGCAGTAACGTTTCATGATCAACTGAGGTCATTGAAAGGTTTGCGCCACTGTAGCCTGGTCCTCCTAATGACATCCCTGCTTGTGTCCTCCTGTGCAATGTGCAACCAGGCTGTGTTGGTGTCCTGGGGAGGTCTGTTCTGCCTATTGGAAGGGAAGAGAACCTCCCTGCGTGCTGTGACTTCCTCCATAAGCATATGGAGGGAGTCATGGGAGAGCCTGGGTGCAGCTGTGCACCTTTGTGCAGTGCTTGCCAGTGTTTGTAGCACTTCAATGCTTCAGAACACTGACAGCACAACTGTCAAAATGAATGTGGACATGGCCCCTTTAAGGAAACTGGCTGATGACGTCATCAGACCCGCTTCCTTTTAATTGGCCAGGAACCTCTCAGGGTGGGCTTAACAAGCCCAATTAGGGCAAAATCACTTGCAGGAGGCGGAATGAAGATGGGTGCGGAGTTTGAGGCCGATGTCTGCTCCGGCCGCACCGGACTCGCCACAGCTGGCGAAATCGTGGCCTGAGAGTGAGAAAGAACTAGCGTTTATATAGCACCTTACACATCCAGATGAGGGCACTCAAAATCAACTCCTATTACTTTGTAAAAATGAGTCACTGGCAACGTTCCCGCTGAGCTGCGCGGCCACGCAGCAGTCTGGAGGTCCCGCGCAGGCCACTCACCGGCTTCTCAATGGAAGAAACCGCACATGTGCGTAAGTTTGAATGGGCCGCGCAGCCCGTTAAAGGGACCGCGCACAAAAAAAAAATCAGAGGGAGCATTGGTCACTGGGTAAGTCTTTTTTGACAATGTGCATTACATGGCTGAAGAGGAATTATTTATAGCGTTGAGTTTTTCCATGCCATGCAAAATACAAAATGCAACATTAGACACAAATAATCAGGCGGTTATCATTTCAATTTCTGGCCGTGAAGCATATGGCATTCATTAGTGCCTGCCTACCTGAAAATCACCGTTGTGGACCTCAAACAATTCTTTGAACTTCTTTTGAGGATCGGGGATTGGTTTGAATATAATTTCCAGCACTTTGTACCTAAGCGATGTTAAATACATTAATTAAATCTACCTTAACTTTAAACTATTTTGCATATAAATATAGAAGAGAGCTTGGGGTAGATTGTGACTTTGTGCGATAGCGTAAAGGGGCAATAGCATAATACGCGTGATAGCAGGTCAGCAGCCCGTGTTACATCTCTCCCAATTTTTATTTCCATTGAAGTCAAGGAAGAGATGTAAAACTGGGCTGCCGACTCGCTATCACCCATTTTACACTATCGCACAAAGTCAAAATTTACCCCTTTGTGTGTCAATACAAATCTTCAATGTAAGTTAAAATAATGTGGTTCATACACTACTCCATGGGAACAGACTTTGCATTAAGCTACACCATTGTGATCTCAATAGTATTCTTTTGGACAAGGGCAATATTTTCTGAGCAGAGGGGGCTTAGCTCAGGCTTTCATGCAGTGGCACTCTAACTGGTCTCAGTGCTCCTGGGTTAGGGAAGGCAATACCAGCCAGGATTGTCACACTTAACTGCCATGTAATGATCCTGTCTGCAACTGCCCATGTGAGGGTGTAGGCTGAGCACCGATCTGTGGTCAAAGGTGATGCCTCACAGTGTAGCAGTCTACTGAAACCCACTCTTCGTCTGTCTTTTTTTTCTTCTCCCCACCTGGCAGCTGTCTTTCATTCTGCCAGCGCAATTCACACTTCATCTAGAGCCATCCTTTGTTCCTCAACCTGTCCCATTACCATCTCCTTTTGCCTTGAATATCTCTTAACCTCTCCTGCCTTCTATCCTATCACAGACCTTCCCTTTCGTTCTTTCATCCCCTCCCCCCTTTCCCAGCCTTTACACTTGCTTAAAAATCTGTTCCATTTCCTGCTTTTTTCCAGTTCTGACGAAAGGTCATCGACCTGAAACGTTAACTCTGTTTCTCTCTTCACAGATGCTGCCTGACCTGCTGAGTTTCTCCAGCATTTTCTGTTTTTATTACTGAAACCCACTGTCTGGTTCATGGCCACTTGGTCAAGGCACCAGAGGAAGAATGGTACCCATAGAATTGTAGCCCAGGAAGGAGTCAGCACCTTCCGAAGAGGAGGTGAGGGGAGAAAATTGGCAAAGGAAAATAAATCTACTGGAATTAGACGCATTGGGAAAAGGAGGAGGCCATTCAGACCCTCGAGCCTGTTCCACCATTCAATGAGATCATGGCTGATCTGTATCCTAACTCCATCCACCCGCCTTGGCTCCATATCCCTTAATACCATTGGCAAGCAAAAATCCATCGATCTCAGATTTAAAATTATTGATTAAGCCAAGATCTACTGCTTTTTGTGGGAGAGAGTTCCACACTTCTACCACCCTTTGAGTGAAGACGTGTCTCCTAACTTCTCTCCGAGTGATGTAGCTGCAAATGGCCTGAAACTTGCTGAGCGAAGGCAGTTGATTTTGCACAAAGGCTGAAGGGTTTGGAGATGGCGAATTGGGAAGGATTGGAAAAGGGGGAAAAAAATAAATAAAATCAGGTTTCCCGATGGCTCAGTGGGTAAATTACCAAGGTTGTGTAGTATTCAGTCACACAGATCAGGAAAGCACCAGTTTGATCAATGACACTCAGTGTGAGTTAGCTGGTCTCAGTGATGATGGGGTGCTAAAATTGGGTTTTTAAAAATTCATTCATGGGATGTGTGCATCACTGGCAAGGCCAGCATTTATTGCCAATCCCTAATTGCCCTTGAGAAAGGTGGTGGTGAGCCACCTTCTTGACAACTGAGTGGCTTGCTAGGACCATTTCAGAGTCAACCACAAACCATGTTGTTGTGGGCCTGGAAGTCACATATAGGCCAGACCAAGTAAGGGCAGCAGATTTCCTTCCCTAAAGGACATTAGTGAACCAGATGGGTTTTTACAACAACCTGTTAGTTATATGGTCACCATTACTGACAATAGCTTTTTATTCCAGATTTATTTAATTGAATTTGAATTCCCCAGCTGCTGTGGTGGGATTTGAACTCTTATCCCTGAGACCATTAAGTTCAATGCCCCTGAGTTACTAATTCAGTAACATTACCACTATACTACCATTCCCTGAGTTAATGAGGGGATCAAACATAATAGCCAGGCTTCTTGTTCCTAATTATTAGCACTGTCCTCTGTTGGACAAGTATGGACATCAAAGAAGGACAGGATCAAGCTCAGCTGGGAATTTTCCTCCTCTTGAATAACCTGCAAACGCTCACAATTGAGGCCCACATGATAAAAATATTGGCCTTGAATTCTGCAGATGTTCTTCTGGTCTCTTGCTCGGGTTGCCAACTCTGGTCGGACGTATTCCTGGAGGTGCCATCACATGACCTCCTGCCTCCAACCGCCCCGCCTCCCACACCCCTGCCATTGGTCGCCCAACATGTCCTTACTCATGGTACATCGCCTTCCCACACCAATTGGCAAGTGAACAGACTCTTAATTACCCGATTGGCTGATTCTGGACTGTCAGTCAAACAGCCTTTCCCCACCCCCACCCCCGCCATGTCCAATATTTTTATAACTAGTGAACAAAAAAGTGTTCAAAGAAAATTTTGAAAAATACACAAATAATTTAATGCCCCTATTATTTTTCTCCTGGGTTTCTAACAGCAGCGACCCGGCGATTCGTTTTTAATTCCCTGGAGACTCCAGGGCAATCCTGAACGGTTGGCGACCCTATCTCCCACTGTAATTTGGGCAGGAGATTGACGAGCCCCCAGAGAAAAGGCACGAGCGGCCATTTAAGTTGCTTCTCCGGGGGTTCTGCCGGTCTCGTGGCAAAGTTGCGGCACGGCACTGGGAGAAACCCCCACCCCAATGAAGTTCAGGGCTGTCGACTTTAGCAAGGCACGCGGGGCTGTTGAAACCCTACGGAGCTGAGCACTAATGTCAGACAGTGCCGTCAGGATAGGAGGTGCGGGGGAGGGGGAGAAACCTGGAACTATTCACAACTCAATAAATCTTTGGATGTAAAATTACCTTCTGACTGCAAACATTAGAAGCAGCCCCACCAATGTCGTAAACACGGCCAAGATAATCACTGTCCGAGTTAGATTAAATGGGTGTTTAGGTTCTGTAAATAAACAAGGCTGTTATTATAGGTCACACATGATATTCATTGTTTGAAAAGGCATGAAAGTTGCTTAAAAAGGAGTTGAAATGCAATGGGAATAGGACACATAGTACAATTGATTAGTATGAACATGTTCAAAGAAATGGGCCTAGAAATTGGATCACGTCCGCCCGTTCTACGGGCATAAAACAAGGGTCCAATATGGCGGGCAGAGAGCGCACAGTAATTCCGCACCAGAAGTGCCAAATTGGTTACGGCTCTTTCATAGGCTGTGTGCCTGAAACTAGTGTTAGGCCCATTGTTACGAATGTCCAACCCTTTGCATAGTTGGACTGCGAATGACTAAAGCATAGCCATGCGTACTGCGGTCAGTTTCTTCAGGCGCTCAGCAGTCCTTCAAGGGACCGCTGGAGCCTGCCACCCGAAAGACAAGTTTCATGTTGTCTTACTTACCCTATTCTGGAGTCAGGAGGAGTGGGGGAACACATTACAACTGCGGACCACTTCGTGTCCCCTCTCCGATTGCCAACTTCACCCTCTTTTTTTTTAAATTCATTCATGGGATGTGGGCACTGCTGGCAAGGCCAGCATTTATTGCCCATCCCTAATTTGCCCTTGAGAAGGTGGTGGTGAGCCGCCTTCTTGAACCACTGCAGTCCGTGTGGTGAAGGTACTCTCACGGTGATTATACTTCTTTGTAGCGGTTTGGTACAACTGAATGGCTCGCCAGGCCATCTCAGAGGGGCAGTTAAGAGTCAACCACATTGCTATGGGTCTAGAGTCACATATAGGCCAGACTGGGTGAGGACGGCAGTTTTCCTTCCCTAAAGGACCTTAGTAAACCAGATGGGTTTTTACGACAATCCGATAATTTCATGGTCACCATTACGGACACTAGCTTTTTATTCCAGATTTTAATTAACTACATTTAAATTCCCCAGCTGCCATGGTGGGATTATGAACCCCCGATCATTATTCCAGGCCTCTGGATTACTAGTCCAGTAATATAACAACTATGCTACCGTACCCCTTACTCTGTGGCCTCCCCCGAGGTCCCCAGCCAGTGTTCAGAACCGATCGATCTTGCTGTCCCCCAGTGAGTTGCCTATGGGGATGGCAGCTCGCAGGTACTATATTATGAGTCAGGTGGGTTAACTCGATGTGGTTCTGCTGCCAGCCTCATCAGGCTCATGCAGTGCACGCTGCACCAGGATCACACCCTCATTTGGGCGCGATCAAAATTTCTAGGCCCGAGTCTCATTAAAATTAGTAGGTTAATACTCAAAACAAAATGATGAAATGTGTAATATTGCCAAAAGCTTTCTCCTCAAAAATGTTTGACAATGCAGTGGGGGTTCAAACAATTGGGATTTTGCATTAAAAATAAATCTTGCAAATGAATGGAAGTTTTACCGAGACATTTGAATGCTTCACTTTCCAGGTGTGCACTCAACGCGTTGCCTCTTTTTGTCTCGTGTAGAGAGTGGGGGAAAAAAAAAATCCCCTTTGCAAAAGTCACCGCTTATCGATTAAGCTCATTACGGGACAATGAAGGGCAAATGGCTCCAGAATAAGTACGAGATTGTTTCTTTTGAAACTATTTGTTTTTAATCTCTTACTATTTCTATTTACGGGGCTCCTCTGTGAAGTCCTTTATGTCTTTCGTTTTGGCTGAAATTGTGGAGCGGACATGCTGGTGTGATACAAGTTGTAGGGAATTCCCTTCAAGCGGTTTTGCTCCCTACCATTCCCAACAGTGTCAATCAATCGGTTGGTTTCCTCGCCATTAAAAAAGAAAAATACCATGACTGCCCATCAGAATGTATCATCCTTTTGCCTTGCACCATCATCCCTTTTGTCATTTAATCGCTCCTGCCATCCACCCTACCACAAACCTTTCCCTATTGTTCTTTTCCTGCACCCCCTTTTCCCTGGCTGTGCACTTGCTCAAAAGCTCATCATTTCGAACATCTTCCAGTTCTGATGAAGGGTCATCGACCCGAAGCGTTAACTCGGTTTCTCTCTCCACAGATGCTGCTTGACCTGCTGAGTGTTTCCAGCATTTTCTGTCGTTAGTTCAGATTTCCAGCTGTAATTTGCTTGTGTTTGAGTATTTAAACAGACCTGTTTGACTGACGAAGGAGAGAATTTGCTCCTCTTTATGAAGGAACATTGTAAATGGGATTATTAAAAAAATGACATTTAAAAAACACAGTAAATATAACTTTAAAATCATGAAGGGTTTCGACAGAGTAAATAAAGAAAAACTGTTTCCAGTGGCTGAAGAGCCAATAACCAGAGGGCACAGATTTAAGGTGATTGGCAAAAGAACCAGAGGCGACACGAGGCAAAACCTTTTTACGCAACGAGGGGTTAGGATTTGGAAGGCACTGCCTGATAGGGTGGTGGAAACAGATTCAATAGTAGCCTTCAAAAGGGAATTGGATAAATACTTGAAGGAGAAAAAAAATTGCAGGGGTATGGGGAAAGAGCGGGAGAGTGGAACCAACTGGATTGCTCTTCGAAAGAGCCAGCACAGACTCGATGGGCCGAATGGCCTCCTTCTATGCTGTACTATTCCTGATTCTATAACCTAGCACATTTCCAGAGCTAATTATTTATTCATGGCCAAGTCATTAACACATTATGGGTCAACATTCAAAATTCGACATATGTTCATCACCCAATTTTATTTGCTCACTGTTTTCTTTTTAAAAAGCAAAATATATCCATGTCCTTTTAGGGACAAGCTTCTCAGATGAACCAGAGTTAAAGCAATTTGTCCCTAAGCATATTTAGGGGAAAGATCCAGAGGAGTGGGACTAATTAGATAGCTCTTTCAAAGAGCCAGCACAGACATGATGGGCCAAATGGCCTCTTTCTGTGCTGTATGATTCTATGATTTGCTCTTCACAAATGATTCATCCACCTCTTCAACATGGCAAATTCTTCTGAAGAAAACTCAACTTGGTCTGTGCAGGAGAATGAAAATGAGAAGGTAGAGGAAAACAGACATCACAGCACCCCGTTTTTGCGTAGAATAATAAGGCTCCTGCCTGTTTCCTGCAGGAGCGTTGGCTGCCTACATTCAAGCCTGCTCCAAAATCATCGGTAAGTTTATTTTATTATTACTTTCATCTCACTGCCGCCCTATTCAAGCTGAAAAATGAGTCAGCAGAGAGAGACAAAAAAATCAGCCCAGGATCTCTCTGGCATCAGTAGCGGAATGCTTCCATGCGTTAAAATCTTCAATCTGTGGTACAAAACCAAAACTATGGGAAGCACCCAGTGGACATAACAGTTAACAGAGGTTCAAGAAAAAAAACCACAGGCGCCTTACATAGAAACATAGAAAAATAGGAGCAGAGTAGGCCATCCGGCCCTTCGAGCCTGCTCCGCCATTCAATATGATCATGGCTGATCCTCTATCTCAATACCATATTCCCGCTCTCTCCCCATACCCCTTGATGCCTTTTGTGTCTAGAAATCTATCTATCTCTTTCTTAAATATATTCAGTGACTTGGCCTCCACAGTCTTCTGTGGTCGAGAATTCCACAGGTTCACCACCCTCTGAGTGAAGAAATTTCTCCTCATCTCAGTCCTAAATGTCCTACCCCGTATCCTGAGACTGTGACCTCTCGTTCTAGACCCCCCCAGCCAGGTGAAACATCCTCTCTGCATCCAGTCTGTCTAGCCCTGTCAGAATTTTATACGTTTCAATGAGATCCCCTCTCATTCTTCTAAACTCTAGTGAATACAGGTCTAGTCGACCCAATCTCTCCTCATACGACAGTCCTGCCATCACAGGAATCAGTCTGGTGAACCTTCACTGCACTCCCTCTATGGTAAGTATATCCTTTCTTAGGCAAGGAGACCAAAACTGTACACAGTACTCCAGGTGTGGTCTCACCAAGGCCCTGTATAACTGTAGTAAGACATCCTTACTCCTGTATTCAAATCCTCTTGCAATGAAGGCCAACACACCATTTGCCTTCCTAATTGCTTGCTGCACCTGCATGCTTGCTTTCAGTGACTGGTGTACAAGGACACCCAGGTCCCTTTGTACATCAACATTTCCCAATCTATCACCATTTAAATAATACTCTGCCTTTCTGTTTTTCTTACCGAAGTGGATAACTTCACATTTATCCACGTTATACTGCATCTGCCATGTATTTGCCCTCTCACTCAACTTGTCTAAATTGTCTTGAAGCCACTTTGCATCTCCTCACAACTCACAATCCCACCTAGTTTCGTGTCGTCAGCAAACTTGGAAATATTACATTTGGTTCCCTCATCCAAATCATTGATATATATTGTGAATAGCTGGGGCCCAAGCACTGATCCCTGCGGTACCCCACTAGTCACCACCTGCCACCCCGAAAAAGACCCATTTATTCCTACTCTCTGTTTCCTGTCTGTTAACCAATTTTCAATCCATGTCAGTATATTACCCCTAATCCCATGTGCTTTAATTTTGCACACTAACCTCTTATGTGGAACTTTATCAAAGGCCTTCTGAAAATCCAAATACACCACATCCACTGGTTCTCCCTTATCTTTTCTGCCAGTTACATCCTCAAAAAGCTCCAGTAGGTTTGTCAAACATGATTTCCCTTTCATAAATCCATGTTGACTTTGTCTAATCCCGTTGATATTTTCTAAGTGTCCTGTTATCACATCCTTTATAATAGACTCTAGCATTTTCCTTACTACTGATGTTAGGCTAACCGATGTATAGTTCCCTGTTTTCTCTCTCCCTCCTTTTTTAAATAGTGGGGTTACATTTGCCACCCTCCAACCTGCAGGAACTGTGCCATAATCTATAGAATTCTGGAAGATGACAACCAATGCATCCACTATTTCCATGGCTACCTCTTTTAGTATTCTGGGATGCAGATTATCAGGCCGTGGGGATTTAGCGGCTTTCAGTCCCATTAATTTCTCCAGCACTATTTTTTTTACTAATACTAATTTCCTTTAATTCCTCCTTCTCACTGGACCCTTGGTTCCCTACCATTTCTGGGAAGTTATTTGTGTCCTCTTCCGTGAAGACAGAACCAAAGTATTTGTTTAATTGCTCTGCCATTTCCTTTTCCCCCATTATAAATTCTCCCGTTTCTGACTGTAAGGGACCTACATTTGTCTTCACTAATCTTTTTCTTTTTACATACTTGTAGAAGCTTTTACAGTCCGCTTTTATGTTCTTTGCAAGTTTACTCTCATACTCTATTTTTCCCCTCTTAATCAATCTCTTGGTCCTTTTTTGCTGAACTCTAAACTGCTCCCAATCCTCAGGCTTGCTACTTTTTCTGGCAACTTTATATGACTCCTCTTTGGATCTAATACTATCCTTAATTTCTTTTGTTAGCCATGGTTGGACCGCTTTTCCTTTTGTGTTTTTGCGCCAGAAAGGAACGTATAATTACCAATAAAATCCTCATTGCTCCAGTTACTCCAGAACTTAGTCTCTATGCAAGACTTTAATTTCACCCTTACTTTCACTGAGTAACGCTTTGTTGGGTTGATGTTTAGAAGAATAAGTTTGGTTTCACCATTGGTCGATAAAAACTGAAAAAAAACAAGCAATAATTAGTGATACAAGTACTAAAACACACTATAAAAGAACCAGAGGGGTGATGAGAAGATTTTTTTTTACACAGCGAGTTGTTATGATCTGGAATGCATTGCCTGAAAGAGTGGTGGAAGCAGATTCAATAGTAACTTTCAAAAGGAAATTGGATAAATACTTGCAGGATAGAAAATTTGCAGAGCTACGAGGAAAGAGCAGGGGAGTGGGATTAATTGGACAGCTCCACCAAAGACCTGGCACAGGCACGATGGGCCGAATGGCCTCCTTCTGTGCTGTATCATTCTATGATTCTATAATGGATTTGTATGTTGCGTATGCCTTCCCTGGTTCACGCTTGGAGAAAGTGATTAATTGGGTCCAAAATCCCGTGGGGGTTCTATCAGTCTCCTGCCAGAACGGTGGGGGACAGATGGAATTCCCAAGGGAAACGGCATAAATGGGTGAAAACAACAATTTTTCTGGGGGAGTTTTCACCAGTCTCTCACCAGAGTTATGGCAGGAGAGACTGGGAGGACCCATGTAGAATTTGAAGACTACCGAGTATAGACTCATCCTCGGTCTTTGCCTCAATAGCATCCTTTAGGCTTTTTACCTCTTCCGTGACTGTTCTCTTACTTTTTTTTTTTAATCGAACTCTCGCTTGTTGCATGTTCTTTACATCAGCTAAAAAAATTGTGGTTTACTTCAAATCATAATATCAAACTGGAAATTATACTGATTTGCTTTTAATAAATGGTACTAGTTTCATTAATAGCCCCTACCACTAATGCAGAACTGAAAGGGTACAACTATCAGGAAAGGCTGAATGGCTGGGGTTCTTTTCTCCAGAAAAGAGAAGACTGAGAGGTGACCTGATAGAGGTCTTTAAAATTAGGAAGGGGTTTGATAGGGTAGATGTAGAGCAAATGTTTCCACTTGTGGAGGAGTCCAAAAGCTGGGGCCATAAATATAAGATAATTACTAATTAATCCAATAAGGAATTCAAGAGAAACATCTTTACTCAGAGAGTGGTGAGAATGTGGAACTCACTACCACATGAAAGTGATTGAAGCAAAGAGCATAGATGCATTTAAGGGGAAGCTAGATAAGTACATGAGGGAGAAAGGAATATGTTGATAGGGTGAGATGAAGTAGGGTGGGAGAAGGCTCATGTGAAGCATAAACACCGGCATGGACCTATTGGACGGAGTGACCTGCTCCTGTGCTGTAAAATTCTACGTAATTCTATTTTATGAGACTTTGGAAAATTGCTCTTTGGCGACACAGATTGGAGAAAAGAGTGCAGAGGACAGTGCACCTGATCTGCTGGACATTAAGATCAATGGCTGGAAAATCGAAATCAGCGCAAATAAGCCACGCTGACCTCTACTCCCAGATATTCAATCTATGCTCCCTTTGAGTGCGATTCACTGCCAAGTGCAGTCTCGCATTTTTCAGGCTTTTATTCGTACACGTCATTGTCCCTATATAATTTTTTGGTACTTGTGTTGTGAAATCAGCTCTACTTTAATACAATAAGCAAAAAAGAACATAACAATTAGGAGCAGGAGTAGGCCATCTGGCCCTTCAAGCCTGCTCTGCCATTCAATAAAATCATGACTGATCTTCGATCACAACCCCATCGCTCCCAGTCTTGAATATACTCAACGACTCGGCATCCACAGCCCTTTGGGGTAGAGAATTCCAAAGATTCACAACAGATTCTCAGTGAAGAAATTTCTCCTCATCTCAGTCTTAAATTGCCTACCCCTTATCCTGAGTCTGTGCCCCCTAGTTCTAGACAATAGGGGTATTATACCTGTAATCTCGACTTAAATAAATTGTAAACTCACAGGTGGATTTAAAAAAATGTCAATTGTTAGCAACTCACAAGAGAGTGAAGCAAGGAATATATATGCTTTACCTCAATAATATTCTCAGCCAATTCTGTGACTTTCAGTTGATATTCAAAGCATTCACCATTAATAACATAACCTGGAGGCTTGTCCCATTTCACAGTCAGATTTGGTAAAACCTTAACATTTAGTGGTGGGTTGTATATCTCTGAAAGTCAAGGATACAAAAAACCATTCACAATCAATCGAACATTTAATACATTGAGCAACGCAACAATCCAAAAAATGTAGGGGACGATACACTGCATTAGGAAAGGGGCTATTACATACCATAATACTGTGGCTCAAACTTTGTATAGTATGGCAGAATCGTTGCAGAATGACTAGATCCATTGACACATATTAGGACTTCCTCCTCAACTTCAATTCTGCCTTGTTCAACGTGGCATCCGTGCCTCCCCTGCACATCCGTAAAATATTGAGCACATCTCCTGGTGTTCTCTTCCTGTCTTAAAGGGAAAATATTTGTAATTAATATAAAGAATTTATCACCAAATTTGGAGGCGTTTAACTTATTACATATCTAAAGTTCACACTTACCTGTAATACATTATATATTGTGTGTCACTTGGTGCTTTGCTGCCAATATGCCATGTGCAATTCATGTTTGAATGATTATACACAACACATGAAAAGTTGGAAATCAATGTTTCCTGATCACCTGCATTAATAAAATAAACAGAATATTAATTAAAACATATTGTATATCAGTGGTTCATTAAAAATACTTTTAGTCCACACGGTTTTTAAAGAAAAATTATAGCACAAAAAGAGGCTGGGGTAGAGTTTCCGCCTTGGCCGCAATCAGTGATTCCGGCGCAAATTGTGCGCAAAATTGCACCCATTTTGAAGAGTGTTTTCTTTTCCCCCAGTTTCCGCTCAAACACATTTGGATATTGCCGAACGCAAAATCTGCCATGAACCAGCACAATCAGGCAACGTTTTAAAATGTAATTTTTTTAAAATTCAGCTTTAAAAGATATTCATGAAGGACTAAAAATATATTTTTTACTCTTTCTATCTGTCTCTTTTATCTCTCTCTCTTAATTCCATCTGTCTTTCCCTATCTTTATTTTGCTTTCTGTACATGATTTAACTCTAATTTATAATCCTGGTTTATACTTCCTGTTTTAGACTCTGCGTGTCTCAGTGAGGATTCTTCAATCTGATTGGTTGAAGAGCCTCGCTAGTTCTTGCCCTGCTCAGAGACGCCACAGATTTCCCTGTAGATGGCGCCATGCTGGATTAGACGCCCGATTAGAGCAAGTCTGCGCTCAGAAGCCCGCAAAAACTTTGTGGGCAACTGTCAGCGAGGTGAATGGCGAGTGTCGTTCCTTCGCCGCTGACCGCAAAATCCAGGCCATTCTGTTCCTCTGAAACATGCTGTTTCAACAGAGGCATTGGGCTGGATTTTATCAATGGAGGCGAGCAGGAGGCGGGACTCCCACTTTTGGGGTTTTAGTCCCGCCTCCATCGAGTTGTGGCCAACCCACTTGATTTTCCCTTGATTGACCTTGTTGAGCCCGCCCAGTGGGCTCAGCAGGCCAATTAAGGGCCACCCAGCAACAGGTGACGTCACAGATTGACATTTCATCTGTCAAGAGCTTTTGACAGATGAAATATCAGCGTTTGACAGCTCTGTGAAGCTGTCAAACACTGACAATCTGTCCTCTAAATTAATTCCTTCCTCTCAGGCTGATTTAGAGATCTCTGCAGAACAAAAAGCAGAGGCTGCAGCTTTTGACAAATCAACGGCCATTCTACTTTCTGTGCCGTTGAGATTTCTGACTCCCGAGACCTGAAGGGCTGACACCTGCAGGAGGAAGTTAAGGTAAGTAAAACTTTTTTCCACACTTTACACTTACCTTACACACTTACTTCTGCACACATGCACCCATCACTCACCTGCCAACCGGACATATCGACCCCTCCAACCCCTGCAGACCCACGGTCCGCCTCGCTAAATCGGCGTGGTTGGGACCTGTCGGGAAACCCACACTTCAGAGCTAAAAATAGGGATTAGGCAAAAAACTGCCTGTTAACTACCTGTTAATAGGCAGTTTATTTGCACTAATCCCCTTTCCCGCCTCGGGGAGGCGGGTCCCAGCACAGGTCGGGTACCCGCCTCCTGTGAAACTGGCATGGAGGCGGGTTGGGGGCGGGATGAGTTCGGGACCCCTGAATCGGCTATTTTCCCACCCCACATGCCTCCAAACCCTCCTCCACGGGTCAATGAAAATTCTGCCCATTAACTTAAAATAGGTTTATAGCCTTCATTAAAAAAAGGACAAGAACATTTCATTATGAATGCAGCAAATGCTTTTGCTACATTTGCACAGCATGTTTTCACCCTATTCCTTTTTTATCCTAGTAGATTCCTAACCATCAAGAGGTCACAGTAAGGAGTTCTGCACAGATAGCTCTTCCCTGACTGTCTGCAAATTGATAAAACAACAGACAACTGAAGGCACGGTCCCCCACAGTATGGTAATGATGACTGAAAGACACAGATAATATGGCCAGAATGCACTTTCCTTTGAAGCGAAACTAAAGAGTATGTACCGCCCACAGCAAGCAACTCCTGTTCCTATGTAAGCCTGATTTAAATATTTTTAATAAGGCCCTGCCTATTTTGATACCCGCCTAGTTCGACGCTCACATGTACATCGTGTCGGACGGGCCTCAGGCAATTGTTTTTTTTTCTATTTTCAACTGCCAGCTGCCCCATTTTCTGGCGTAAATGGGATGGGTGCCAATTCAAAATTCTCTGGCCTCCCCCCCACCAGTCCATCACCATCCAGCATGCCCCTAATTTCCACATAGGCTGAACTATCCTGTGTGCACTTTTCTTACAGTCTGTAAACACACACCTATGGATAAGTGTAAGCACGTTAACTTCAATGCAAAGCAGTAGCTGACGCAACTGACTGACTCCAAGAGGACCATCTGCCCTGAAACCAATCCGAGTGAGGGACAACTTTACGCACGCCTCGCCTGCTGAAAGCGTGCAGCGGGAGTTGGCCACGCGAGCCCAACATCAGTTTTGATGGATCGAAAATCCTAGCGGGCCAGCTTGGTGCACTTTAATTAGATTTGCCGGCTGCGCTGTTATGGTTGTTCCCTCGTGTTTGAGCAATGGGTCGTCAGTAGGGGGCTTTCAGTTCCGCCAGCTGGTATCTTGATGAGGCCTACGCGGGAACCGCAGTTTGACGCATGCGCGCTCCCAGCGCAGAGCCTCACTTGCCAGAATTAAAGACGGCAACATTCCTGCTGACAGTTACAAAGAAGCCATTTTTGGAATTAAGAAACATATTTATACGCACACACCCGTAACTTACAGGTTCTGTAACTGAGTGCGTGCCATTAAAGATATGTGGAATTATATGGAATCTACAGCACAGAAACGGGCCATTTGGCCCAACTGGTCCATGCTTGTACAAAAGCAAAATACTGCGGATGCTGGAAATCTGAAATAAAAACAGAAAATGCTGGAAATGCTCAGCAGGTCAGGCAGCATCTGTGGAGAGAGAAACAGAGTTAACGTTTCAGTTCGATGGCTCTTCGTCAGAACTGGAAAAAGCTGGAGATGGAACAGGTTTTTAAGCAAGTGCAGGGGCAGGGAGAGGGGGGAGGGGAGGAAAGAACAAAAGGGAAGGTCTGTGATAGGATGGAAGGCAGGAGAGATTAAGAGACATTAAGAGAGATTAAGAGATGATGCAAGGCAAAAGGAGATGGTAATGGGACCATGCTTGTGTTTTTGTTCCACATGAGCCTCCTCCCATCAAAGATGGAAGATGTCTTCTATCTATCCTATAAGTAAGTATATATAATACATTAATGCACACACACACACACACACACACACACGTATATATACAGCTGCCATACCTGGTGGTGGCTGGATGTCCTTTACAGTCCAATTGCTTTCTTTCAACATTTTTTTGTGTTTATCCAGGAGCACATTTTTAACTCGTATGTAAACGCCCCTGTGTAATTCAAATATTTTTACATGTTCCGGGGTGGGAAGCCTGTTATCCTGTGATACAAGTTAGAACAATTAGTGTGATTATTGTCCTTTAATAGTATCCATTCAGTACTTTTTTAAAGTGTCATTTCTGGGATGTGGGGGGGGGGGGGGATGCGGGGGGAAACAATAAATAAACAAAGTCATGCTCAATTTCTTTTCCCCAAACGAAAGTTCCAAATGTCCAAATAAACTACAATATATTGGAATTAGCTTTCAACGTAATAAAAGAGGGAGAGAAAAAAAATAAAACTTACATTTTCCCAAGTGTGAGAATCAAAGTATTTATAGTCAAAAACATATTTAACAATACGATCCTTCCTTATGTCTTCACTGAGGTTGTCATTCCAAGAAAATGTCAGTTCTCCGAGCTGTCTATTTATAATCGTGAGGTTGGTCGGTGGATTAAGATCGACTGTTTAAACATGAATGAACCAAAAAAGAATTGCAACAATATAAAAACCTGCAAATATGTAAGTGTAATTCATATTCTGGCTACAGTTCTACATTAGCAGATGCTGATAGACCATGAATGTACTTCTGGGTACTTTGCTGATACATTACACAGCTCTTAGTAACATAGGTCCATCTAACCTACCCTTCAAAACCTTCCATCAGGTTCCTTACTGGGATTTTGCAAATAATAGCCCTGTATCCCCTTTCCTAAAAGGAATTCATCCACTCCTGTTCTGAAACCTGCTCTTGTTTTCTGGTCCACCATGCCCACTGGTTATTTGATCCACAATTCTATCACCCATTAAGTTAAAAAAAGTTGCCTAAATTTCTTATTTTCCTTCGACACAGTTAACTTTAAACTGCTCCACAAATCTATGCCGCAAGAACAGCTTTCCTGAATTCAAATTCTGCCATTGAAGATCTGAAATGTCCTCTCGTGCTCCTCCTCTCTCCGTAAGAGTAAAGTCCCAGAGTAGAGAACCTTTCTTTATAACTCAGCCCTATACGTTTAGGAATCAGCCTCGTACCAATCCTCTAGCCTCCCTCCCGTAATTCTATTTTGTTCTGCAAAACAGAAACCAGAACTGAAGAGTGTATTCCTGATGCAGCCTCACCAAAGTCAGACACAACTTTAAAATCGCTTCTTTTGACTTGTGTGACACACCCCTAGCTATATAATCAAATCCTTCCTGACTACCTCTGAACACTGAGCCAACAGTTTTAATGACCTAGCTACCAAAACCCCCATATCTCTTTCCTGCTCTGTTACCTCAAGCACATTACCATATAACACGTATTCCACAATCTTGTTTCTTCCACCAAATCTCATCACTTTACACTTATTGGTGTTGAGTTCCATCTGCCACTTGTTTAGCTATTGACCTAGGTTGTTCAGGTCCCCTTCGGTTACAGACATTGGCTACTGTATCTGTAAACTTAGGCGCCTTGGTCAATATTCTATCCTCTAAGTCTTTATAAAAATGATTAAACAACAGTAGCTTCAACACCAATCCCTATGGAACTCCACTCTGACAGTTCCCCATACACCAACACCCTTTGCTGTCTACCTTTCAGTCATGCATCAGTCCAGATGAATACCTTGCCATCTACCCATTGTGTATCAGTCATATAGGATACTGTTAAATGCCTTGCTACAATCCAGGTAGATAACATTAACTGCCTCATCCTACTTCATTGGTTGTGTCACCTCATCAAAATATTCCTGCAAATTAGTCAGACATGATGTGCCCCTTATGAACTCATGCTGGCTCTTTCTGATCAGACCCTGTCCTTCCAGATTAACTCTAATTGTATCCTTCATCAAAGTCTCAAATACTTTCTCCAGAATTGAGATAAGGCTCACAGGGCTGTCATTTGAGGAATCATTCCTTGCCTCTTTTTATAAAGATGGGGTCACAGATTTGCTACTTTCTAATCCAATTAATGTTACTTGATTACAATGAGCTCTGAAGAAAGAAAGAAATTACATTTATATAGCACCTTTCACACCCACAAGACATCTTAAAGCACTTCATAGCCAATAAAGTAATGTTTGAAGTGTAATCAATTTTGTAACATAGGCAAATGTGGCAGCCAGTTCGCACGCAACAAAGTCCCACAACAGCAAGGAGATAAATTACTAGCTAATCTGTTTTTGGTGATGCTGGTTGAGCGATATGTATTGGCCAGGACACCGAGACAACTTCCCTTCTCTCTTCCAATAGTGCCATGGGACCTTTTACATTCACCTGAGAGAGCTGCTGGAGCCACAATTCCCATGTAACCTGAGAGAGCACAGCCGACAATGCTGCACTCTCTTGGTACTGTACGGAAGTGCCAGCCTAGCTTATGTGCTCAAGGCTCTGGAGTGGGGCTTGAATCTACAACGTTCTGACCCAAGGCTGACAGCTATGGATGCCAGTGAAGGGGATTTAAAAATCTCCTCAGCCAACTCCACCAACGTCCTTGGATGGAAGTTGTCAGGGTACAGACAACTATGTTTTTTATCTTAAGCTTCCTAAACCTTTCTACTGTGCCTTCTGGTGTGATAACAATGGTTTTCAGCCTGCACACTCCCATATACTCCTCTCTCAACTCAAACATCTCTCACCCTTTTTCAGTAGCTAACAGTCACAAAACAATGATTTAGTTATTCCATCACTTCCCTGTCCTCAGACACCACCTCCCCAACCCCACTGATAAATGGTTCAACATCCCTCTGCTCCTTATATACATAAGGAATGCTTTATTAACATCCTTTTATAGTCTCTGCTATATTCCTTTAATGTGCTTCTTGTGGCTCTCATCAGGTTCTAGGTGTTCCTCTGCTTGATTTTTAATTCTCCCTAATCATGTTCCTTCCCTGTACTTTCTGAGATTCGTCGGTCTCTTCTTTTTCCCTAATGCCTTCTAGGACTTCCCGTTTCACCCATGTCTGTTTTACTCTTCTATTTTGTCCTCGACTTGTTTCTGGGATAAACTGCTTCTGCAAAGTGAAGAATAATTCTTCCCATTTTATTCCTTTCCCGCAGCATTCTAACCCTCCAAAGCCTGCACTCCTGAACCCCAATTTCTTAATAAGTTTTTATTATCTATTCTGTCCTCATTTCAACCTTAAAATCACTGGAGCCCAAATGTTCCCTTAATTCAATCTGACTTATTACCCCTTCCTGACTAGTTAGTGAGAATGTGGAACACCTTGCCCCAAAGACCATAAGTGCAAAGTAAACAGGGGTGCTTAAAGGAAAGATAGGTACTGACCTGGGAAGTAAGAGCATTAAGCAATATGGAAGTGCAACTAAAACAATGGGACTACCGTTGTTAAAAGGATTTGGAAAAACAGGCTCCATGTCTAATGAAAGTTCAATACTTACTAAGGTTTGATAGGAACTCTTGGCTGTCAATTAATGCAATTGGTAAAACAAAGGAGACTGCAAGGCAAGATGCCAGTAGGAACATAATGGAGATCTTCAGCAGAAATACTGCCTACTCCGAAATAAGGTCAGATGCCAGATAATAAAATGCCCTGAAAAAAGAAACAAAGGAAAGCATCTTATTAAAATGTGTAAGAAAAATTGTAAACGTGGGTTCAAAATAATTGATTTTTAATGCTTTTTGCTGAACTTCAACTCACGACTAGCAAGGGAGTCACATATAGTAAAGTCTCATCCGAAAGACGGCACCTCCGACAGTGCAGCACTCCCTTAGTACTGCACTGGAGTGTCGGCCTAGGTTACATGCTCAAGTCTCTGACTCAGATGCGAGAGTGCTACCCACTGAGCCATGGCTGACCAAGTGGCTTATCACATAAAAAAGGAAGCGGAAGCTTCAAACAGAAATAAATATGGAAACCACCGGACTAACTTTACACAGTGGTCACAGAAACCACCGTGTGACAGTCCCTTGCAGTGCAAAAATTAAAAGCTGTTGCTGTTAGTACCATTTTCTTCTTTGGAGCTCGAGATTGCCCCCAACTTGGAAGAAACTAATGGGACCTTCAAACTCCATGGGTCGTTCCCAAATATTTTAAACTGATGCACAATATCTGAAACAGGCAAGGCCATTCCCAACAGTTACATACCCATGCCATTCATAAGTGCAGCACGGAGTGCTTGCAGATACCATGGTGTTAACACTGTCTCGCAACAGTGACATCAGATTATTATCTCTTGCAAACAAAAGAGATTATCTACATATTTTAAAGATCATAGGCCAAAGGAGTTCAGAGAACCTTTACTTCCAGCAAAGGCAAGCCCGTGACACAAAACTTCTCCAAGTGTGGTTCTACCTTTATAATGTACCGTCAGTGGTATGCGAATGGCCTCCCTTGATAATGTACTGCCGGTGCATGCAAATGTTACTCCCCATTCTCAATGGTGCCCAGCAGTATATGGAAAGTTAAAGCTGTGCTTTTAACTGTGCCCAGCAACTTCTTCCTACTGCTCGCTATATGCCAGCTTGGTTCAGCGGTGGCATTAGCATTTCTGAGTTAGAAGGCTGTAGAGTTAAGCCCAACTTCAGGACTCAAACACATTGGGATCGATCTTAATCCAGGGCCAACCCGAAATGTCGACTTGTCGGTCCTCTTCGCAGATGCCGACTGATCTGCTGTTGGTTTCCAGCATTTTTTATTACTGTTTCCGATTTCCAGTCACTACGGTATTTTGTTTACATTTGGAAGACTGTGGAACTGTAACACCACAAGGCAGTCTGCTCAACCTTGGTCAGGAACCAGCAAAACAAATGCCACAATGCTACAATGACAAAGAGCCACACATTTGAATATAGTACACTAGTACGCTCTCAAAGAATCTCAGTCTAACTGCAAGTATAACTACACAAGAAATTTAACAACCCATCAGGGTGACCTTTGACCAGCATTACTTTCAAATATTTACTTGACATTTCTTCTGCTCTTACTGCCTTATTCCCCCCTCTTCTCTCATTCCCTCATTCCCTCCCGTCACAGTGTATCTCCCTCATTACCTCTGCCATGCTTTCTCTGTGCCCCCCATTCCTCCCCCTCTCTCATTCCCTCTTTCACTTCTTTAACTCCTTCTCTGTCCTTTAGTTTTCTCAATTGCTCTCTTTTTGCATCTCTTTTTCATTCCTTCTCTCCAACTACCAGCCTTGGCTCAGTTGTAGCACTCTCGCCTTTGGGTCTGACGGGTATGGGTTCAAAGCTGCCACTCCAGAGGCTTGAGCATATAAATTAGGCTGACACCTCAGTGCAGTACTGGCAGAGTGCTGCACTGTCGGAGGTGCCATCTTTTGGATTAAACCGAGGCTCCGTTCGCCCCCTTAGGTGGACATAAAAGATCCCAGGGCATTATTCATAGAATTATAGAATGGTTACAGCACAGAAGGAGGTCATTCGGCCCGTCGAGCCTGTGCCGGCTCTCTACAAGAGCACTTCAGCTAGTCCCACACCCCCGCCCTTTCCCCGTAACCCTGCAAATTTTTTTCCTTCAGGTACTTATCTAATTCCCTTTTGAAAGCCACGATTGAGTCTGCCTCCACCACCCTTTCAGGCAGTGCATTCCAGATCCTAACCACTCGCAGCGTAAAAAAGTTTTTCCTCATGTCGCCTTTGGTTCTTCTGGGATGAGACAGAGGGCAGCTAGCCTGGGAACCAAGGTTAGGTGAAGTTTCCATTGTGTTGGAATGTTATAACATCCACAGTGAATTATGAAAACAAAGGCCATGTCTCAATCTGTGGAGACATGTTCCTTTTGTGTTGCCATAACTACCCCAGATATGAGCCTTGTTAGTCAAAAACAGATGATGTAAGAGTGTCATGAGACTAAAACCTGTGTAAGCCAGGGTGCTACCAACGTGGCATCTTTATGATTGGATTTTGAGTTTGGGTGTCAGCTAGTGATTGGTTCAGGAGGACTCCATGGGCTAAACATTGAGTAGCGCCCCATTTGGTGTGCATACTTCACCAGGGTGCTACTTGAAGCGCCCCGCATCCCTCTTGGGGCACTGCGAGTCAGTATCGCTGCGGCAGGTCGCGCCGCGGTATTGCAGGCCTTCCTCCCCTTCTTAAAGGGGAGGGGCCTTGCGCAGCGCGACCCGGGGCCCAGCTGGGACCCAGGGATCGGGAGTGCCGGCAAAAGAGCCCAGCACTCAAGAGAAGTGCCGGGTTCTTGGAGCGCAGCCAGCACTCCGCGGGGTGGGGGTGGGGTCCGTTCAGGAGGCTGGGGATGGGAGCGCAGGCAGGCAGCCAGCAACAAAAATGGCCGCCCCGCACCTCGCCTTTAAATTACGCCTCCCCGGCCGCAGGTAGGCCCCCCTGACCCCGTCGGACATAGCGTCTGGCGGTAAGTCAGGAGGCGCTCCCGAAGATCACGGCCAGGGCGCGAGCGGGGCGCTGTGCACGGCGATGACGTCATCGCCGGCGGCGCAATGCCATGGCGCACTACCGGTTAGCACCACTACTAACCGCCCACTGAATTTCGCAGGAGGCGTGGGTGGCGCCGCGCCCGGGTGCTAGTTGCTTTGCGCCCTATTAGCGCCCTCTTAGGGCGCTAACGGGAGGCGCAAAGCAACCCAATTTTTCCCCCCATAGGTTTTGAATGAGTGTAAGGGTATAAGAAGGGGGGTCTTAACAACCACAAATTGTAGAAGATTTCAGGACGAATCAAGGAGACACCTGGGAGACGAGGAGAAATGAGAGACACAGGGTGCAGCTTACTCATGGTTGCGGCTTCTGCCCAGAGCATAAGTCTCAATTATTCTCTGTAAACTGCTGCTCGAATAGTGTAATGTATTAAGTCTTGCTTGTGCTGAATAAAGTTAAATCACTGTCCCCAATATGGGTCAACCTCGAGATCATTTGGAGTCAAGGGTCCCTCTGGGATCTTATCTGTAAGTGCATTATTTTTACTTCAAAAATTACTGCTTAAGAAACGCATTATGTATTTCCTTCAAATATATTTCCCTAACAAAAAGGGACTTATTTTTCAGAAAGGTGAAAGCCAAATTTGTAATTCCAAGTATCATTACTGCTGCAACATTGCAGAGGAGTGAACTGTTTCTTACTGTAAATAGTTATAATTAATTCAAAACATATGGGTTAGTTGAGTCAGCATGGAAGGTTGAAGGGTATTAGAGAAAGACTTGAATTTATATAGCACCTTTCACGACCAAAGCGCTTTACAGCCAATGAAGTACTATTTGAAGTAGAAGTACACTGTTGTAATGTGGGGAATGCAGCAGCCAATTTGCACACAGCAAGGTCCCACAAACAGCAATGTGATAATGACCAGATAATCTGTTTCTGCAATGTTGGTTGAGGGATAAATATTGGCCAGGACACCAGGAATAGCTCTGCTGCTCTTTTTCGAAATAGTGCCCTGGGATCTTTTACGCCCACCTGAGAGAGCAGACGGGGCCTCAGTTTAACATCTCATCTGGAAGACGACACCTCCGACAGTGCAGCGCTCCCTCAGCACTGCACTGGAGTGTCAGCCTAGCTTTAGTGTGACTCATGGGACTTGAACCCACAACCTTCTGACTCAGAGGCAAGTGTGCTACCAACTGAGCCACAGCTGACACTGACTAGAGGTCATGGAGGTGTTGGTAAGGGAGGACGGGGAATTAGAAAGCCTTGCACTACAGGATGGAGAGCTAGTCGAGGTTGGCAGGGAAGGCACAATGGATGAGCAGGAGTTAGTTACAGGTAGGTATTGCAAGGCTGTCGGGTGCCCATCAGGTCAGCAGTTAAAGTACACTCAATTTAGATGACCTGAAATCACTCGCTTCTACTTGATATTATTCAAGATGTACACAAGACTCTGTGTTAGAATGTTTGTTAGCTTGTGCTACTCTCGTGTGGTTGGCAGGTATACGAGTGAAGGAAGAGGCAGACATGCTTCAGGCAATAGCTCATTTGTTTAGAATTACGCTTTTCTGTGCTCAAGCGCAGCAGAAAAGAATACTTTTCCACTCATGGATACGAATGAGGTGAGGTGAGATAGAGTAATTTTATTGATTTCTGTGCTGCAGCTCTGTAATCCAAATGAAGTCACCTACATGTCTTCAAAAGGTAGGGAATCCACTTTGCGCGAGGAGATGGGGAGCTAGTCGAGGTGGGCCAGCCGCTGCAGTTGATGTATATTTTGTACCTTTCAGACAGTAGGCCGATAGTTACCCTAAAAACGCCCTCACAGATCGAACCTTGTGTGCTAAATAATCCGCGGTGACAGCTGCACACGGAGGACTTCACTTAAGTGGACACAGCATCCGGCGGACCCACTGAAACCTCAAAACTTCAGTGGGAATTCCAGAAGTGAAATCCTGAGAATTCTCAAATCATCGTCCCAGCCAGCAGTCTGTGACTGACAACAGCGAGCATTCTTTTGTCATGCAGGAAAAGGTGGTGCAGCATTTCCAAGTAGGGCAGGCTACAGGAGGGACAGGCAGGAGAAGGATGCAAAGCAAATCGTGGGGAAACTCACTCAGCTAATGCGGTTGGGGGTTGGAGGTGTGGAAGGGCTTGCGCCCACAGATGGTTTACGCTGACTAGCTGCTAATAGTCAAAGGTCAGAAGTGGCTTCTCTTTTTTTGACACTCGTACTCCGAGATGACCCTTAGGGGGCATTGAATAAAACACAAAGAAGTCTTGCTAAACCTTTACAAATCACTGGTTAGGCCTCAGCTGGAGTATTGTATAAAATTCTTGGCACCACACTTTAGGAAGGATGTCAAGGCCTTGGAAAGGATACAGAGGAAGTTTACAAGGAATGAGGGTCTTCAGTTATGTGGAGAGATTGGAGAAGCTGGGATTGTTTTTCTTACAGCAGAGGTGGTTAAGGGGAGACCCAATAGAGATATTCAAAATGATGAGGGGTTTTGACAGAGCAAATAGGGAGAAACTGTTTCCTCTGTCAAGTGGGCAAGTCTTGCTACAATTGTACAGGGCTTTGGTGGGACCACACCTGGAATACTGGGCACAGTTTTGGTCTCCTTATCTGAGGAAGGATATATTTGCCTTAGAGGCGGTATAGCAAAGGTTCACTAGATTGATTCTTGGGATGAGAGGGTTGTCCTATGACAAGAGATTGAGTAGAATGGGCCTATACTCTCTGGAGTTTAGAAGAATGAGAGATTATCTCATTGAAACATATAAGATTCTGAGGGGGATTGACAGGTTAGATGCTGAGAGATTGTTTCCCTTGGCTGAAGAGTCTAGAACTAGGGAGCATAGTCTCAGGATAAGGGGTTGGCCATTTATGACTGAGATGAGGAGGAATTTCTTCAATCGGAGGGTTGTGAATCTTTGGAATTCTCTACCCCAAAGGGCTGTGGATGCTGAGTCATTGAGTACATTCAAGGCTGAGATCGATAGATTTTTGGACTCTAGGGGAATCAAGAGATATGGGGATCGGGCAGGAAAGTGGAGTTGAGGTCGAAGATCAGCCATGATCTCATTGAATGGCGGAGCAGGCTCGAGGGGCTGAATGGCCTACTCCTGCTCCTAATTCTTATGTTCTTATGAATGGCCCCCTTCTGTGCTGTAAGATTCTATGATTCTACGATACAGGGTGATTGACAACTTGCATGGATGCCGGACGATGAGGTGAAGTGTGATATACCTAAGTGGAGGCTTCGAAAATTTCAGACCCTGGCTGTTGAGCATTCATACAAAGCTCTCAGGGGTCCTGCCATGAGAAGACAACTGCTTGCAGAGCAACAGAACCATATGAAGATACGGCAAAGGCTGTCTGAAGATGTGCAGCAGATGGCAGGGACGGCAGCAGGGTCCAATGCTGTCATCAGGGAGGGATTACCTACGAGCGAGTCGCAGCTCGAGGAACTTCTGTACATAGCCCACAGAACAACAGGAAACTCCCGACGCATAATTCCATGGCTATATCGAGGAATGATCTTTTGGGACCATGCACCCTGGGCACTGGGTATCTGCGGTAGGGTACAGATCTCCTCCAGTGCTGTTTTATGAGCCTGGTATGCTGCTCCTCCTCCTCTTTCTGTTCCAATAAATAAATGATAAAAGATGAGAATCCCCAGAAGGAAAACCATTTTCCCATCTTTCCCTTCATTTGATGGAAATTCCCAAGCAAGAATGAATCTTGAAGGAGACTTCTAAATGAGACTAGAAGCATCCAAAATAAAAAGCAAGAGAAAGATTCGACAGGACATCAATCTAAAATAAAATTATGAGTCACCAGTGCAATGAAAAACACCAACATACCATCAGGGTCTCAATATTGGCCTTCCTCAGCTTCAGTTCTAAGTGCCACAAGTTAAATCAGCAGATCCTAGGGTTCAAATGACAGAATTTAGGATTTATGAGCGTAATAGGGTGGGATAGTGGTGAAGGATGAGATACAATCTGGTGGTGAGGCCTATCATCTTCTCACTGACCCAACCTGAATTTCCTTCCCCTTGCCAGGGCCAATGCTGACCGCCCCTTCACCATCCACCGCATGCAAATGGTGCTGACGACATGGGGCCGGCAGTCCCTGGAAGATTCACCTCACGTTCGCCCGTGTAACCACTGCTTTCCAGAACCACCAGATGGAAGGCGGCGCTAGGCCCCGGAAAGTGGCGGTAAAAGCCCCGAGGTCCCCCCGGTAAGGGAGAAGGACTTGCAGCGGCCACCTCTCACTCCGACCTGGTCCCCAGTCTCTGCCGATACCTACAAGATCACAGTGTCAGCTGTGGCTTAGTGGGTAACACTCTTGCCTCTGAGTCAGAAGGTTGTGAGGTTCAAGTCCCACGCCAGAGACTTGAGCACAAAAATCTAGGCTGATACTCCAGTACAGTGCTGAGGGAGTGCCGCACTGTCGGAGGTGCCATCTTTTGAATGAGGCATTAAACCGAGGCCCTGTTTACCCTCTAAGTGAACATAAAAGATCCCATGGCACTATTTCAAAGAAGAGCAGGGGAGTTATCCATCGGCGTCCTGGCCAATATTTATCCCTCAATCAACATCACTAAAACAGATTATCTGGTCATTATCACATGGCTGATTGCGGGAGCTTGCTGTGTTTCCCCAATTACAACAGTGACTGTACTTTTCAAGTGTAGTCACTCCTCTTGAGTGCCGGGCTCTTTGCCCGGCACCCCGCTCTCCGGTGGACCAGCAGGGCCCCGGAGCACGCTGCACTGGGCCCCTCCCCTTTAATCAGGGGCGCTACGTGCCTTAGCGCTGTTGCACGTAGCTCCACGATATTGAATGGTAGCACCCCAGGAGAGAGGGGGAGCGCATCCAGTAGCGCCCCCATCTCCTGCTTGGGGGGCTACCACGCAATTTATGGTGCGGGAGCGCTAACTTTATCGGGGCACGACCACATTTTTCGCCCTAGTGTTTAGTGAACGCTGAGTAAGTCAGAATTTATTTGATCCTCAGATTATAGCTCATACGCTGACTTTCTTTAATCTTTTGTTAAGAATTGTGCTTGGTAATATGACAACAACTTGTATTTATATAGCGCCTTTTAACGTAGTAAAACATCCCAAGGCGCTTCACAGGAGCGATTATCAAACAAAATTTGGCACCGAGGCACATAAGGAGATACAAGGAGAGATGACCAAAAGCTTGGTCAAAGAGGTAGGTTTTAAGGAGCGTCTTAAAGGAGGAGAGAGAGGTAGAGAGGCGGAGAGGTTTAGGGAGGTAGTTCCAGAGCTCAGGGCCTTGGCAGCTGAAAGCATGGCCGCCAATGGCGGAGCAATTAAAATCGGGGATGCTCAAGAGGCCAGAATTTGAGTAGCGCAGAGATCTCGGAGGGCCGGAGGAGGTTACAGAGATAGGGAGGGGCACAGGCATAGAGGGATTTGAAAACAAGGATGAGAATTTTAAAACTCAAGTTACAGAAATCCTGGCTCACGTCAAATGATCGCTCCTTCTTACATATGCTCGGTATGGTTACAGAAATTCTTGCTTCTGTATCAAATGACTACCATCGATTCTCTTTACTTTGTTCTGAAGTACAAAACAGAAATTTGAGTCTGTCACTTGTAGTGCAGTGGATAGGAAAGAAGTGTGATGGGCAGAGAGTGTATTGTGGGAGTACTGTGCTGACTGTGCACGGGGTCACAGTCTCAGAATAAGGGGTCGACCATTTAGGACTGAGATGAGGAGAAATTTCTTTACTCAAAGGGTTGGGAATCTTTGGAATTCTCTACCCCAGAGAGCTGTGGATGCTCGTTGAGTATATTCAAGACAGAGGTCAATAACTTATTGGGAAATAAGGGAATTAAGGGATATGACGATAGTGCGGGAAGGTGGAGTATGAGGTAGAAGATCAGCCATGATCTTGTTGAATGGTGGAGCAGGCTCAAAGGTCCAAATGGCCTACTCCTATTTCTTATGTACTTATGTTATGTTTTAATTATTTTATGAACCAGTTTTTTAATATTACAGCCCAATCTTCCATGGCGTTCTTCACAGCAAGACAGAGGATGCACTGTTTCATAAAGATATCTGAATTAGATCATGTGAATAACAATATTATTCTGTTAAGTATACATTGGGTGAGCTAATTCAAGGTTAACTACTGAGCAGGTTGGACATTCAAACCATGGTTTTGTGTTAGTTGGGAGTCTGTAGACATTGTGGCCGCGATTTTACAAACCTCGGCGGGTCCATGGTGGGCGATGTTGGTGATGGGTCCCGACCCCGCTGCTGGCTCCAGCCCGCTGTCTGAAATGAATTTCCCTTGATTGGGCCTGTTAAGCCCCACCCAGCGTGTTTCCCGGCCAATTAGAGGAAGTGGGTCTAGTGACATCATTTGATGAAGCGTCATCAGCCGGTCTCCTTAAAGGGACTATGGCCAACTTTTTTTTGACATTTGTGCTGTCAGTGTTCTACAGCATTGAGGTGCTGCAAACACTGACAAGCACTGCACAAAGGCACTGGGCTACACCCAGGCTCTTCCATGACTCCCTCCATATGCTTATGGAGGAAGTCACAGCACGCAGGGAGGTTCTCTTCCCTTCCCATGGGCGGACGAGACCTCCCCAGGAGATCAACACAGCCTGGTTGCAGATTGCAGAGGAGGACACAAGCAGGGATGTGGTCAGGAGGACCTGGCTGCAGTGTCGCAAACACTTCAATGATCTCAGTAGATCATGAAATGATAGTACAAAGCCACACTCAACCTCATCCTGCTGTGCCTCTCATCACTTCCCCATCACTCTGCCTTCCCTACCCTACTCCTGCACATCCTTACTCATACCAACTTACCTTGCACCTCCACCCATCCCTCTCTATCTACATTATCACATCCCCATCTCACTAGCCACCCCTCACACTCACCCTCATCCTTGTCCAATCATACCAACTAACAACATACAAGGATAGGCATGTGGGTGTTTTAGCCAATGTTCATGTAAAGTTTCTATTAATGTGGTGTCAAGCATTGAAACCTTTATTTTCAACACTTTGCGTTCTTGGACAGATTTGTGTGCACCTTTGGAAGTGGTTTAGTGAGTTGCAGTGAATGGTGAGACAGAACGGTACCCCCCGCAATGGTGATGAGTGTGAAAGGAATGGCTTGGGCAATGTCGGGATGCTTTATGGTGTTGGTCATGTGGCAGCCAGGGTGTACAGCATCAAGTGAAGTAAATCTGGCCATGGTGAGGCCATCCCTGGCCTCCCAGGCAGCAATGTGTCCTGTGAATCATCAGTTGATCGCGGAGAAGATTGGTGTTGTTGGTGCTGCTGGTGTTGGGGCTGATTGTGGTGGGATTCTGAAGACCAAGGTGAGAGAGTATAAAGGGCACCCATGCTGATGGAATAGATGGCAGGTGAAGTAGAGATGACAGAAGCGATCTGTCTATGGTGAGAAAGGTTGCTCCAATGAGGTGACACTGGATAGAGAGTTTGTTTCAAACACTTGCAACCTGCATAAAGCTCAATCTGTCTTCCAAATGCAGTAAGCAACAGCTTCTGAGCTTGGAAAGTGAAGAGCTGTGAGGTGGGAGCTTTTATAGCACATTTCAAGCTGTCAATTAATCAGCTGATTCAATGGCCATTCATCTCCCACCTCAGCTTGACAGACGTGATCCCTGAGCAGCGAGGACCCCGTGGGCAAGCACGTAAAATCAAAAGGTGAGCTCAAATGCATTCTTAATGATCTCTAAACAAGGTCATAATTACCTAAATTGGGTCCCTGCCGCCGCGTGTCAGGTCTGCTCAGCGCTGACAGACCCGACATCGGGGAAAGCCGCGTAGCAGCGGGTTCACAGCGGGGTCCCGACCCACTGGGGACAAAAAACACTTTCCCACCCGACCCGCTACCGATCGCGCCCGCTGGCCCCCCCGGAAAAATTTTGGCCTGTGGCTCTGGTGTGTCCTGTGCCTAAAGAGTTTTTCAGTATATTGCAAATGACTGCCTTTGTCCCTTTATATAAACTAAACTAAAAGAAATTCTTGCATTGGACCATGTGTGACATCCAGAATGTGATGGACAACTGAGGTGTAACACACAAACGTGCATGCATATGTAAAATCTTTATAATATTACGCACGAATGTTATGGTCGCATTACAATAAAAACAATGAAGGCTACAAATGGAAGTTGGGCTGAAATAACATTGATCATTATGATGTCATCCTACAGGAAGGATGACATTCACAGCGATAAGGCAGATAGGAAGCAGGATTACACAGCATTGAGACATTGGCAGTGTGTTGCATGATGGTGACATGTAGAAATGTGAACTGCCCCAACATTGCAGGTAATACTGATTAAAGTGGAAAGTTGTGAGTGAACAACTCCCCTTGAATAATCAAATAGTAACTTTTGCCTAGTATTCGAAGGTCAAGTTGAGATCAATGTTCCCTTTAGTTTTTGGGGGGTGCGCGGCCCATTCAAAATAGCGTGCAGGCGCGGTTTTTCCGATTTAAAAGCCGGTCGGCCGGCTGCGTGGGAGCTGCAGAGTGCTGCGCGGCCGTGCATCTCAAAGGGAACGTTGTTTGAGAATCCACAAGGTGGGGGTAATTTTGACTTTGTGCCATAATGTAACACGGGCGATAGCGGATCGACAGCCCGCTTTACTTCTCTCCTGATTTTTATTTCCAAAATGACCCCGTTGACTGTTACGCTGGGTGACTAGCAAAAGATTGGCCATACAAGCACGCAAGTCTTCATTGTTGCACAAGGAAACAACCACAGGAGTAGAATTGCAACTCGCCGCCCAGGCATGTAATTGTGTTGAGGATTGACTGCCCATTATAGAAACCGCCCAATTTTCATTTCCAAGCTCAGGATGTCCCAAAGTGCTTTACAGCCAATGAAGTACTTTTGAAGTGTAGTCACTGTTGTAACGTGGCAGCCAATTTGCGCACAGCAAGGTTCCACAAACAGCAACGAGGTAATTACCAGATAATCTGTTTTTTAGAGATGCTGAGGGATAAATATTGGCCAGGACACCGGGGAGAGAACTCTCCTACTTGCCTTCAAAATAGTGCCGTGGGATCTTTTACATCCACCTGAGAGGGCAGACAGGGCCTCGGTTTAATGTCTCATCTGAAAGACGGCACCAACAGTTCAGTACTGCACTGGAGTGTCAGCCTAGTTTTGTCTGCTCAAGTCTCTGGGACTTGAACCCACAACAGGGCTAAGCGATCCCACAATCAACAGATCAGATCAAAGCTCTGCAGTCCTGCCACATCCAGTCGTGAATGGTGGTGGTGGGCCATTAAACAACTAACGGGAGGAGGAGGCTCCAATGAATATCCCCATGCTCAATGATGGTGGAGCGCAACACGTGAGTGCAAAAGACAAGGCTGAAGCGCTTGCAACCATCTTCAGCCAGAAGTGCCGAGTGGATGATTCATATCGGCCTACTCCTGAGGTCCCCACCATCACAGAAGTCAATCTTCAGCCAATTCGATTCACTCCACGTGACAGCGCACTGGATACAGCAAAGGCTATGGGCCCCGACAACCTCCCGGCTATCGTGCTGAAGACTTGTGCTCCAGAACAAGCCGCGCCTCTAGCCAAGCTGTTCCAGTACAGCTACAACACTGGCATCTATCCAACAATGTGGAAAACTGCCCAGGTATGTCCTGTCCACAAAAAGCTGGACAAATCCAATCCGGCCAATTACCGCCCAATCAGTCTACTCTCAATCATCAGCAAAGTGTTGGAAGGTGTCATCGACAGTGCTATCAAGCGGCATTTACTCACCAATAACCTGCACACTGATGCCCAATTTGGGTTCCGCCAAGGCCACTCGGCTCCTGACCTCATTACAGCCTTGGTCCAAACATGGACAAAGGAGCTGAATTCCAGAGGTGAGGTGAGAGTGACTGCCCTAGACATCAAGGCAGCATTTGACTGAGTGTGGCATCAAGGAGCCCAAGTAAAACTGAAGTCAATGGTAAATCGGGGGGAAAACTCTCCACTGGCTGGAGTCATACCTAGCACAAAGGAAGATGGTTGTGGTGGTTGAAGGTCAATCATCACAGCCCCAGGACATTGCTGCAGGAGTTCCTCAGGGCAGTGTCCTCGGCCCAACCATCTTCAACTGCTTCATTAATGACCTTCTCTCCAACATAAGGTCAGAAATGGGGATGTTCGCTGATGACTGCACAGTGTTCAGCACCATTCACAACTCCTCAGATAATGAAGCAGTCCATGCCCGCATGCAACAAGACCTGGATGACATTTAGGCTTGGGCTGATAAGTGGCAGATAACATTCGCGCCACAGAAGTGCCAAGCAGTGACTAACTCCAACAAGCGAGAGTCTAACCACCACCCCTTGACATTCAACAGCATTTCCATCACCGAATCCCCCACCATCAACATCCTGGGGGTCACCATTGACCGGAAACTTAACTGGACCAGCCACATAAATACTGTGGCAACAAGAGCAGGTCAGAGGCTAGGTATTCTGTGGCGAGTGTCTCACCTCCTGACTCCCCAAAGCCTTTCCATCATCTACAAGGCACAAGTAAGGAGTGTGATGAAATACTCTCCACTTGCCTGGATGAGTGCAGCTCCAACAACACTCAAGAAGCTCGACACCATCCAGGACAAAGCAGCCTGCTTGATTGGCACCCCATCCACCACCTTAAACATTCACTCCCTCCACCACCGGCGTACCGTGGCTGCAGTGTGTACCATCTACAAGATGTGAGAAGTCGCACAACACCAGGTTATAGTCCAACAGCTTTATTTGAAATCTACAAGATGCACTGCAGCAACTCGCCAAGGCTTCTTCGGCAGCACCTCCCAAACCCGCGACCTCTTCCACCTAGAAGGACAAGGGCAGCAGGCGCATGGGAAAACCACCACCTCCAAGTTCCCCTTCAAGTCACACACCATCCTGACTTGGAGATATATCGCCGATCCTTCATCGTCGCTGGGTCAAAATCCTGGAACTCCCTCCCCATCAGCACTGTGGGAGTATATTCACCACACGGACTTCAGCGGTTCAAGAAGGCGGCTCACCACCACCACCTTCTCAAGGGCAATTAGGGATGGGCCATAAATGCTGGCCTTGCCAGCGACGCCCACATCACATAAACAAATAACAAAAAACTTTCCGGCTCAGTGGGCGAGACTGCCACCCACTGAGCCACAGTTGACACCTAATTGATACCAGTTTTTAAACGTGGTCTGAAAGTTGAAAGATCTGCCCCATAATATCTAATCTACGTCAACCTGACTGGGTGGGGAAAAAAATGCTAAAATTGTCACTCTCTTACCTCCCCCCGTGCCTCCCGAGACTGCACTTGTGATAAAGCGAATAAAAAAAACAGCCTCAAGAATGATGTGGATTAAAAATCTGATTAAATCAGCACTTTATCCTGCTGCAGCAATGTGATAAAGTGACCTTTTTTAATTTTGTTCCCTTGTTGCACTAAGGCGGGTAAGATGTAACAAGAATTTTGTAATAAAAAGACACACTGTCAGGAAGTTATTCTTGGTGCGGTGTCTTCATGCAAAAAAAACACAACTTTTTTTGACTGTTTTGAGAAGTTGATTGAGCCACAGCTGATCGTCATGGCACTGATGTCAAGTGCAAATGATGCACTTTGGAATTCTCTCCCCCAGAGAAGTGTGAATGCTCAGTTGTCAAGACAGAGGCCGATAGATTTTGGATACTAAGGGAATCGAGGGATATGGGGATAGTGCGGGAAGGCGGAGTTGAGGTAGAAGATCAGCCATGATCTTATTGAATGGCGGAGAAGGCTCGAAGGGCCGAATGGCCTACTCCTGCTCCTATTTCTTATGTTATAAGAACATAAGAACATAAGACGTAGGAGCAGGAGTCGGTCAGTTGGCCCCTCGAGCCCGCTCTGCCATTCAATAAGATCATGGCTGATCTGATCTTGGCCTCAACTCCACTTCCCTGCCCACTCCCCATAACCCTTGACTCCCTTACCTTTCAAAAATCTGTCTATCTCCACCTTAAATATATTCAATGACTCAGCCTCCACAGCTCTCTGGGGAAGAGAATTCCAAAGATTCACGACCCTCTGAGAGAAGAAATTCCTCCTCATTTCAGATTTAAATGGGTGCCCCCTTATTCTGAAATTATGCCCCCGAGTTCTAGATTCCCCCACGAGGGGAAACATCCTCTCTGCATCTACCCTGTCGAGCCCCTTCAGAATCTTATATGTTTCAATAAGATCCCCTCTCATTCTTCTAAATTCCAATGAGTATAGGCCCAACCTGCTCAACCTTTCTTCATAAGACAACCCCTTCATCTCCGAAATCAACCTCGTGAACCTTCTCTGAACTGTCTCCAATGCAAGTATATCCTTCCTTAAATAAGGAGACCAAAACTGTACGCAGTTATGCTATCAAGCAGTTCAATTAATTTTGCAGCACCACACTACGCATTTGTAATGAATGAAATGAACTTCAAACAGCATTTTTTTCAAGAAGTCAATTCACTATAAAAAGATAAAGTACAGTTACAAAGAATGGTTAGCATGAAACATTGCTACTTTGGTTCTGTTCCATGCAATTTATTGTTTTGCATTTTTTTCTTTAAACAGCAAAGCTGATGACATTATCAGGGATACTTCCTCGGAAAAGTTATTGAGCTTCTGCTGCACTGGGGAGCTGAATTAATCTAAATATTCAATCCCGTTCACCCATCACCCCTGTGCTCGCTGACCTACATTGACTCCTGGTCCAGCAATGCCTCGATTTAAAATTTTTCATGCCTCCATGGCCTCACCTCTCCCTATCTCTGTAACCTTCTCCAGCCCCACAACCCTCCGAGATCTCTTCGCACCTCCAATTCAGGCTTCATGCCCATCCCTAAATTTCATCGCTCCACCATTGGCAGCCGTGCCTACAGCTGCCTGGGCCCTAAGCTCTGGAATTCCCTCCCTAAACCTCTCAACCTCTCTCTCCTCCTTTAAGATGCTCCTTAAAACCCTCCTCTTTGACCAAACTTTTGGTCATCTGTCCCAATATCTCCTTATGTGGCTCGGCGTCAATTTTTTTTTGATAATGCTGCTGTAAAGTGCCTTGGGACGTTTTACTATTTTAAAGGTGCTATATAAAGGCAAGTTGTTGTTATTGTAAAAAGTAGAAATTACTGTTAATAGATGAACGCTTAATACTTTTGTACAACAATCCTCTGTTCGTTATTTTAAAGGAGGTATCTGTTAAAATAGACAGCGAAATGTCACAAAAATGTATTGATCGACTAATATCACCAACAGTAATTTCTACCGCAGCTAATCAATGCTGTTTGGGTTAATAACTAGCTCCAGTGATGATATTCAGGTCACTTTTGCTGTTAGCCTCAGTACCCTTTGACGATGTCATTACCACTGTTTAAAATACCGAGGAGACCGAGGTAACAAAAGAATGCTGACATCCATCATAAGAAAGAAACACTTGCATTTCTATAGCGCCTTTCATGACCACGGGACGTCCCAAAGCGCTTTACAGCCAATGAAGCACTTTTTGAAGTGTCGTCACTGTTGTAATGTAGGAAACACGGCAGCCAATTTGCGCACAGCAAGCTCCCACAAACAGCAATGTGATAATGACCAGATATTCTGTTTTTTAGTGATGTTGATTGAGGGATAAATATTGGCCAGTACACCGGGGATAACTCCCCTGCTCTTCTTTGAAATAGCACCATAGGATCTTTTATGTCCACCTGAGAGGGCAGACGGGGCCTCGGTTTAACGTCTCATCTGAAAGGAGGCACCTCCCACAGTGCAGGCTGACACTCCCTCAGCACTGCACTGGAGTGTCAGCCTGGATTTTTGTACTCAAGCCTCTGGAGTGGGTACTTGAAACCACAACCTTCTGACTCAGAGGCGAGAGTGCTACCAACTGAGGCACGGCTGACATCATAGTTTGTTAGAACCATCTGAAGGCGAATCTGCCTCTTTAACCACAATATGACATTATCAGGTTTTGACTAAGCTTTTGAATGCACTCATGGTGAAGAGAGAATATGCAGTCTGAAGTAAAACAAAAACCTCCATGCTAATAGCTGGCCTCTTGACTTACTGTATCCTGACTCCTACCACAGGGAGCATCTGTCTGCGTTCACTGGATGCTTATTTGAACAGCAGCACAGCCCTGCCCACTTGCTGCCTTCCTTAAAATGCAGACAATGCTTGACTTCCTTCTTCTTTGTTACTGCAGAGGCGGTGACTTCCACTAGTCAGCACTTGACACTTCAATCGCTTTAGCTACAGCAGGTTCCATTCTAAAACATTTCAAAACACAGCTAAAGATTGCACAGCCCAAATTGTTGTGATCTTTCAACCTTAATGTTTACCTAAACCAAGGATAAAAATGCTATAGCCATTTGTTAATGCAGTATATGTTGACTACAGAATGTCTCTGTGCAATCAGACTGTGACTAGAAACTAACAGGCTTTATTCACAAACCTAAATGACTGACAGGACTTGCGTTACAAGAATATTTGATTATTGGAGCGCCAAAAATCTTCATAATTAAGCCAGACATATTATTTATTGTGCAGTACTGAAAGAGTACTGCAATGTCAGAGGTGCTACCTTTTTGATGCGATGTTAAACCAAGAACGTCGACTTGTTCAATTGGATTTCAAAGATCCCATGGCACTAGTTGAACAACAGAGAATTATCCCGATGTCTTGGCGAACATTCATCCCTCAACCAATATCATCAAAGCAGGTTCATCATCATTCATCTCATTGCTGTTGATGGGACCTTGCCGTGGACAAACATGACTGCTGTGTTTGCCTGTACCACATAGATGACTACACTTCAAAAGTAATTAATTGGCTGTGAAATGCTGTGGGACGTACATAAATGCAAGTTTGTTCTTTCTAGTTCTGGTTAGGATACTGGAGGCAAATTCTCTGAGAGTATTCAAGAGAAAAAAAAAGACTTGCATTTATATAGCACCTTTCACGACTTCAGGATAGAGTCATATAGAGTCATAGGGGGAGAAATTCAGTATCGCCCCATTTGGGGCGCAATTATCGGCCGGGCGCAAAGATTAGCGCCTGGTGCTAATTATCACCTCCGACTGCAAACTTGACTTTTATCGCCCCTGGAGGTGATTGGAGTGCTAAATCAGGCGCTTCACACCTGTCTTAAGGCGCAAAGGCCGAGAAGCGAGGCGCTACCTCAGAGCGCTGGCGAAGCTCATGTGATGTCAGTCAGCAAAGGAACACAGACACAATGGTGCCGGCCAGTTCTTAAAGGGGAGGGTTGATCTTGCTTTCCATCCACATCCTGCTCATTGCAGCCTTGAATCTCGGCCTGGAGAGACCTGTACATCAAATCTGCTGGAAAGAACAATGGAGAGAACCAGGGAAAGAGCTCAGAGTGCAACCCCCACAGTCTCTTCTAAATCGATACAAGGAAGGGCAAATCAAAATGAACCTGCAAAGTGCTGCTCAGTACCCAAAACTCCTTCACACAGCGTTGAATCTCTCCAGAAGTCTCTCTCTCTCTCTCTCTCTCAGAATGTGTGGTTCAAAAATGTCACCAACAATAAAAGGCAGGAAGCGGTCGTCTTTAAATAGCGCTCCCCCACTCCCTTCCTGACTGCAAAACACTCCCCTCAACCTGTCGTTGCTAGTGGCAGGCGGTAAGGCAGGGGGCGCCACTCAATATCCGCTCCGGGGCGCTACCGGGGTGTTACGCACTTGACTGACGTCACGATCTGCCGGCGCAGGAGATCGTGGCGGTAGTGTTTAGTGCCGCCGCAAAATGTCTAGTTAATTTCACGAGCGGCGCAAACATCGCCGCGCCCGGGCGCTAGTTGCTTTGTGCCCCATTAGCGCCCTCTTAAGGCGCTAACGGGAGGCGCGACCAACTGAATTTTTCCCCCATAGAGTCATAACGGCACAGAAGGAGGCCATTCGGCCCATCGAGTCTGCGCCGGCTCTCTGTAGAGCAATCCAGTCAGTCCCATTCCCCCGCTCTATCCCAGTAGCCCTGCAAGTTTATTTTCCTCAAGTGCCTATCCAGTCTCCCCTTGAAAACATTGAGTGTGTCCACTTCCACCACTTCCGTCAGCAGCGACTTCCAGGTCATAGAAACATAGAAACATAGAAAAATAGGAGCAGGAGTAGGCCATTCGGCCCTTCGAGCCTGATCCTCTATCTCAATACCATATTTCCGCTCTCTCCCCATACTCCTTGATTCCCCTTGTGTCTAGAAATCTATCTATCTCCTTCTTAAATATATTCAGTGACTTGATCATCACCACTTGCTGCGTAAAAAAGTTTTTGCTCACATCCCCCTGTATCTCTTGCCTAAAACCTTAAATCTGTGTCCCCTAGTCTTTGTAATTGATGTCCCAAAGCACTTTAAAGGAAGAAGTACTTTTGAAGTGTAATTACTGTTGTAATGTAGGAAACACGGCAGCCAATTTGCACACAGCAAGCTTCCACAAACAGTGATGAGATAGATGACCAAATAATTTGATTTATTGATGTTGGTTGAGGGATAAATATTGACCGGGACACCGGGGAGAACTCCCCTGCTCTTCTTCGGAAAATGCCATGGGACTTTTTATGGATTTTTGGCAGACCGGAGCAGCGGTGGCAGCGAGGAGGCATAGGATGAATGGAGCGGGAGGCCCTGAGAGAGCGCAGACTGGAGCAGCGGTGGCAGCGAGGAGGCAGAGGATGAATCGAGCGGGAGGCCCTGAGAGAACGCAGACCAGAGCAGCGGTGGTGGCAGCGAGGAGGCAGAGGATGAATCGAGCGGGAGGCCCAGAGAGAATGCAGACTGGAGCAGCGGTGGCAGCGAGGAGGCAGAGGATGAATCGAGCAGGAGGCCCTGAGAGAGCGCAGACTGGAGCAGCGGTGGCAGCGAGGAGGCAGAGTACCTCCAGCGAAAACAACAAAATAAAAGCAACAACTGCAAAACAGCTAAAGTAACATCACGGCCAGGGAAGGAGCTGATTGGTGAGTAGCTGGTAAGTGTTTCTAGTATTTTTTTTAAGTTTTAAGTTTATACCTGCTAAGTTAGTTAACAGTCTGTTAAATAGAGGCATGGCAGGACAGCTCAGTCCCGCAGAATGCACATCCTGTGCCATGTGGGAAATCCAGGACGCTTCCCGTGACCTGGACAACCACGTGTGCAGGAAGTGTCATCAGCTGGAGGAGCTCGAGCTCTGGGTTTTGGAGCTTGAGTGGCAGCCGGCGTCACTGCGGTGCATCGGCGAGACTGAGAGCTTCATGGATAGCACATTTCAGGAGGTGGTCACCCTGCAGATAAGGAGTATGCAGGAAGAGAGGGAATTGGTGACCAGCAGAAAGAGAGGAGGACCAGGCAGGTAGTGCAGGAGTCCCCTAAGTGCATCTCGCTCTCCAACCAGTATTCGGTTCTGAGTGCTGGTGGGGCTGATGGTTCCTCTGGAGAGTATAGCCAGAGCCAAGTCTGCGGCACCACGTGTGGCTCAGCTGTATGGGGGGGAGGAAGAAGAGTGGAAGAGCAATAGCGGTAATGGATTCGATAGTTAGGGGAGCAGACAGGCGTTACTGCGGCCGCAGACGTGACTCCAGGCTGGTATGTTGCCTCCCTGGTGCCAGGGTCAAGGATTATCACCGAGCGGCTGCAGAACATTCTGAGGTGGGAGGGTAAACAGCCAGAGGTCGTGGTCCACATCGGTACCAACGACATAGGTAGAAACAGGGATGAGGTCTTGCAGGCAGATTTCAGGGAGCTAGGAAAGAGATTAAAAAGCAGGACCTCAAAGGTAGTAACCTCCGGATTACCCCCGGTGCCATGCGCAAGTTAGTATAGAAATAGGAGGATAGCACAGATGAATGCATGGCTGGAGAAATGGTGCAGGAGGGAGAGCTTTAGATTCCTGGGGCATTGGGACTGGTTCTGGGGGAGATCGGACCTGTACAGGCAGGACGGTTTACACCTCAACAGGGCCGGAATCAATAGCCTCGTGGGGAGGTTTGCTAGTGCTGTTGGGGAGGGTTTAAACTAATTTGGCAGGGGATGGGCACCAGGATGTAACATTAGAAAGGGGAAATAAAGTGCTCAAAGGATTAGGAGAGGCAGAGAGCACTAAAGTAAGAAATAGTAAAGTTTTAGGTGGGGTCAAATTAAGAGAGAACACAGGATGGTCCAAGATGGGTTTACAGTGTATGTATGTAAACGCATGAAGCGTAGTAAACAAGGTAAGTGAGCTGCAGGCACAAATAGGAATATGAAGTTGTGGTAATAACTGAGACCTGGCTCAAAAAAGGGCAGGTTTGGATATTAAATATTCCTGGTTATAAAGTGTTCAGGAAAAATAGGGAAGGAAAGATAGGAGGTGGTGTGGCAGTATTTGTTAAAGAGAATGTTACAGTGCTGGAGAGAGAGGATGCTCCGGAGGGGTCAAGGACAGAATCTATATGGCTAAAGTTAAGAAATAATAGAGGTACATTACATTACTAGGTGTAGTCTATAGACCACCAAATAGTGGGAAAGATGCATGTACGTAAACACACAAAGTGTGGTGAATAAGGTTGGTGAGCTACAAGCACAATTAGCCGTGTGGCAATATGATGTTGTGGCAATAACGGAAACTTGGCTTAAAAACGGTGAGGACTGGGCACTTAATATTCAAGGGTACAAGGTGTTCAGAAAAGATAGGGAAGGAAAAAAGGGAGGTGGGGTGGCAGTGCTGATTAAGGAAGACATTGTAGTGTTGGAAAGGGAGGATGTTCTTGAGGGGACAAGGACAGAATCCATTTGGTTAGAGTTGAGGAGCAAAAAGGGTATGATCACGCTATTGGGGGTATTCTATAGGCCTCCAAATAAAGAGAGGCAGGTAGAGGAGCAAATCTGCAGGGAAATCGCAGAGACATGCAAGAGCTATAGTGTGGTGATATTGGGGGACTTTAATTACTTAAATATCGATTGGGATAATGCTAGGGTAAAGGGAAAGGAGGGGGAGGAATTTCTGAAATGTGTTCAGGAGAATTTCCTTGACCAGTATGTTCTTGGCCCAACTAGGAAGGAAGCATTGCTGGATCTGGTGCTGGGGAATGAGGTGGGCCAGGTCGACCAAGTGTCTGTGGGAGAACACTTGGGTACGAGTAATCATCATATCATAAGATTTAGATTAGCAATGGAGAGGAGCAAGGAACAACCTAGAGTAGAACTTCTAAACTGGAATAGGGCTAAATTCAATGGGATGTGAAAGGGTCTAGCCAGGGTAAAATGGAACCGAAGACTGACAGGAAAAACTGTAATGGAACAATGGATGATCTTTAAGGAGGAGATGTTCCAAGTACAGGCTAGGTACATTCCAACAAGAGGGAAGGGTAAGGGAACCAAAGCAGGGGCTCCTTGGATGACGAGGGAGATAGAGAAGATGATGAAACAAAAAAAGAGGGTGTATGATGAATGTCAAGTGAATTCTTCAAGGGAGAACCAGACCAAATACAATAAGTTGAGAGGGGAAGTGAAGATGAAAATAAGATTGGCAAAGAGAGAATATGAGAGTAGAATGGCGGTTAACATAAAAGGGAACCCAAAAATCTTCTACCGGCATGTAAACAGTAAGCGGGTAGTAAGAGGTGGAGTGGCAAGGCTATTAGTGACAAAGAAGGTGATATATGCTTAGAGGTGAAGGGCAAGGCTAGAATACTCAATGAGTACTTTGAATCGGTGTATACTAAGGAGGTGGATGCTGACAAAATATCGGTAGAAGTGGAAAAGGTAGAAGCAATGGAAGGGGTGAAAATTGATAGACAGGATGTATTAGAAAGGCTGGGTATGCTTAGAGTAGATAAGTCGCCTGGTCCAGATGGCTTGCATCCCAGGTAGCTAAGGGAATTGGGGGAGGAGATAGCGGAAGGGCTTGCCATAATTTTCCAATCTTCCCTAGATGCGGGGGAAGTGCCTAGGAATTGGAAAGTGGCAAATGTGACACCATTGTTCAAGAAAGGGTGTAAGGACAATTCTAGTAACTACAGGCCGGTCAGTTTAACATCAGTGGTGGGTAAAGTTTTAGAAACAATAATCAAGGAAAAAATGGAGAGGTTTAAGCTAATTAAGGAGAGCCAACACGGATTTGTAAAAGGCAGATCATGTTTGACTAATCTAATTGAATTTTTTGATGAAGTAACAGGGAGGATTGATGAAGGGAATGCAATGGATGTTGTCTACATGGATTTTAGGAAGGCGTTTGACAAAGTACCACATAGAAGGCTGGTTAACAAAATTGAGGCTCATGGAATCGGTGGGTCAGTGGCAGCTTGTATAAGGAATTGGCTTAAGGACAGAAAACAGCGAGTTGTGGTAAATGGCTGTTTTTCAGACTGGAGGATGGTAGACAGTGGTGTTCCCCAAGGGTCAGTGCTGGGCCACTGCTTTTTTTGATATATATAAATGACCTGGATATTTGAGTACAAAGTGGAATTTCTAAATTTGCCGATGACACCAAACTTGGGGGTGTGGCAAACAGTGAGGATGATTCCAATCGATTGCAACAGGACATAGAAAGGCTAGCAGAATGGGCAGACAAGTGGCAGATGGAATTTAATACAAAGAAGTGTGAGGTGATGAATTTTGGCAGAAGGAACAGGGAGAGGTAATATACACTTAATGCCACAGTTTTAAAGAGTGTGCAGGGACAGAGGGACTTGGGAGTTAATGTGCATCGGCCCCTGAAGGTGGCGGGACATATTAAGAGAGTGGTTAGCAAAGCATATGGGATCTTGGGTTTCATAAATAGAGTTATTGAGTACAAAAGTAGAGAAGTTAGGCTGAACCTTTATAAAGTGCTGATTAGGCCACAACTGGAGTATTGCGTCCCGTTCTGGTCACCACACAGGGCAAAAGCAGGAACTAAGTGTCACAAAACATATTTGAAAGTTCTCTATCTGAATGCACGTAGCATTTGTAACAAAATAGATGAGTTAATGGCACAAATAACTACATATGGGTATGATCTTGTGGCCATTACAGAAACATGGCTGCAGGGTGACAATGCCTGGGAATTAAACATACCAGGTTATTTAACGATCAGGAAGGACAGGCAGGAAGGAAGGGGAGGTGGGGTGGCTATGTTAATAAAGGAAGGAATCACTGTAATACAGAGAAATTATATTGGGTCAAAAGATCAGGATAATGAAACAGTTTGGGTGGAGATAAGGAATAATAAGGGGAAAAAAACACTAGTGGGCGTAGTCTATAGGCCTCCGAACAGTTGCAACTCTGTTGGACGGAGTATCAATCAGGAAATAGTTGAGGCTTGTAATAAGGGAGCATCTATAATTATGGGGGATTTTAACTATCATATTAATTGGACAAATCAAATTGGGCAGGGCTGTCTTGAGGATGAGTTCATTGAGTGTATTAGGGATGGGTTTCTTGAGCAGTATGTAACTGAACCGACCAGGGGGCAAGCAACCTTAGATTTGGTCCTGTGTAACGAGACAGGATTAATTAAAAATGTCCTAGTAAAGGATCCCCTTGGCATGAGTGACCATAACATGGTTGAATTCCATATTCAATTAGAGGGTGAGAAGGTTGGATCTCAAACAAGCGTGCTAAGCTTGAATAAAGGAGACTATGAAGGTATGCGAGCGGAATTGAGTAGAGTGGATTGGGAAAATAGATTAAAGGGTAAGATGATACATGATCAGTGGTGTACATTTAAGGAGTTATTTTACAACTTCCAAAAAATATATATTCCACTGTGAAGAAAAGGGTGTAAAAGAAAAGACAGTCATCCGTGGCATATAAAGAAATTAAGGATAGTATTCGACTAAAAACAAGGGCTTATAAGGTAGCCAAATCTAGTGGGAGGATAGAGGATTGGGAAAACTTTAAAAGACAGCAAAAAATAACAAAAAGATTGATTAAGAAAGGGAAGATAGATTATGAAAGCAAATTAGCAAAAAATATAAAAACAGATAGTAAGAGTTTTTATAGTTATATAAAAAGAAAAAGGGTGGCTAAAGTAAATGTTGGTCCCTTAGAGGATGAGACCGGGAAATTAATGGTGGGAAATATGGAGATGGCAAATACACTGAATGGATATTTTGTATCAGTCTTTACAGCAGAGGACACTAAGAATATCCCAACACTGGACAAACAGGGGGCTATAGGTGGGGAGGAGCTAAACACGATTAAAATCACTAAGGAAGTGGTACTCAGTAAAATAATGGGACTCAAGGCAGATAAATCACCTGGACCTGATGGCTTACATCCTAGGGTCTTGAGGGAAGTGGCGGTAGGGATTGTGGATGCATTGGTAATAATTTTCCAAAACTCCCTGGACTCAGCAAAGATCCCGGCAGACTGGAAAACTGCTAATGTAACACCCTTATTTAAAAAGGGCAGTAGACAGAAGGCTGGAAACTATAGACCGGTTAGCCTAACATCTGTGGTAGGTAAAATTTTGGAGTCCATTATTAAGGAGACAGTAACGGGACATTTGGATAATCATAATTTAATAGGACAAAGTCAGCATGGTTTTATGAAGGGGAAGTCATGTTTGACAAATTTGCTGGAGTTCTTTGAGGAAGTAACATACAGGGTGGATAAAGGGGAACCATTGGATGTGGTGTATTTAGACTTCCAAAAGGCATTTGACAAGGTGCCACACAAAAGATTATTGCTTAAGATAAAAAATCACGGGATTGGGGGTAATATTCTGGCATGGATAGAGGATTGGCTATCTAACAGAAGGCAGAGAGTTGGGATAAATGGTTCATTCTCAGACTGGCAATCAGTAACTAGTGGTGTTCCGCAGGGGTCAGTGCTGGGTCCCCAACTCTTTACAATCTATATTAACGATTTGGAGGAGGGGACCGAGTGTAGCATATCAAAGTTTGCAGATGATACTAAGATGGGAGGGAAAGTAGTGAGTGAGGAGGACATAAAAAATCTGCAAGGGGACATAGACAGGCTAAGTAAGTGGGCAGAGATTTGGCAGATGGAATACAATACTGGAAAGTGTGAGGTTATGCACTTTGGCAGGAAAAATAGTAGAGCAAGTTATTATCTTAATGGCAAGAAACTGGAAAGTACTGAAGTACAAAGGGACCTGGGGGTCCTGGTGCATGAACCTCAAAAGGTTAGTAAGCAGGTGCAGCAAGTGATTAAGAAGGCCAATGGAATGTTGGCTTTCATTGCTAGGGGGATAGAATATAAAAATAGTGAGGTATTGCTTCAGTTGTACAGGGTATTGGTGAGACCGCACCTGGAATACTGCATACAGTTTTGGTGTCCATACTTAAGAAAACACATACTTGCTCTCGAGTCAGTACAAAGAAGGTTCACTCGGTTAATCCCGGGGATGAGGGGATGGACATATGAGGAGAGGTTGGGTAGATTGGGACTATACTTATTGGAGTTCAGAAGAATGAGAGGCGATCTTATTGAAACATATAAGATTGTGAAGGGGTTGGATCGGGTGTTTCGCGGGGAGGATGTTCCCGATGATGGGTGAAACTAGAACTAGGGGGCATAGTCTTAGAATAAGGGGTTGCTCTTTCAAAACTGAGATGAGAAGGAACTACTTCACTCAGAGGGTGGTAGGTCCATGGAATATGCTGCCCCAAAAAGTTGTAGAAGCTACATCATTACATAAATTTAAAACATAAATAGACAGTTTCCTGGAAGTAAAGGGAATTAAGGGTTACGGGGAGCGGGCAGGAATTTGGACATGAGTCTAGGTTCGGATCGGTCATGGCCCTGTGGGTAGCGTAGCGGGCCCAGGGGCCGTGTAGCCTGATCCTGCTCCTATTTCGTGTGTCCAATTCTGTTATGTTCAGGAGATGGTTCTGTGATAGTAGATTGGCGGTTAGGATCAGATCAGCCATGATCTTATTGAATGGCGGAGCAGGCTCGAGGGGCCAGTTGGCCTACTCCTGCTCCTATTTCTTATGTTCTTATGTTCTTATGTTCTTATGTTTTGGAAGGATGTGAAGGCCCTTGAGAGGATGCAAAGGAGATTTACCAGAACGGTTCTGGGGATGTGGGATCTTAGCTACAGTCTCCCCTTGAAAACATTGAGTGTCTCCGCTTCCACCACTTCGGTCAGCAGTGAGTTCCAGTTACTGGAGAAGCTGGATTTGTTTTCATTAGAGCAAAGTAGGTTGAGGGGTGATTTGATAGAGGTGTACAAGATTATGACGGGTTTGGATAGGCTAGACGGGGAAAGGCTGTTCCCACTAGTTGATGGTACAAGGACTAGGGGACACAGATTTAAGGTTTTGGGCAAGAGATACAGGGGGGATGTGAGGAAAAACTTTTTTACGCAGCGAGTGGTGTGGACCTGGAACTCACTGCTGAACAAAGTGGTGGAAGTGGAGACACTCAATGTTTTCAAGGGGAGACTGGATAGGCACTTGAGGGAAATAAACTTGCAGGACTACGGGGGCAGAGTGGGGGAATGGGACTGACTGTATTGCTCCACAGAGAGCCTGCACGGACTCGATGGGCCGAATGGCCTCCTTCTGTGCTGTTATGACTCTATGGCGGAGAAATCCAGTATCGCCCCATTTGGGGCGCAATTATCGTCCGGGCGCAAAGATTAGCGCCTGGTGCTAATTATCGCCTCCGACTGCAAACTTGACTTTTATCGCCCCTGTAGGTGATTGGAGCGCCAAATCAGGTGCTTCACACCTGTCTTAAGGCGGAAAGGCCGAGGAGCGAGGCGCTACCTCAGAGCGCTGGCGAAGCTCATGTGATGTCAGTCAGCAATGGAACACACACACAATGGCGCGGGCCAGTTCTTAAAGGGGATGGTTGATCTTGCTTTCCATCCACATCCTGCGCTTTGCAGCCTTGAATCTCGGCCTGGAGAGACCTGCACATCAAATCTGCTGGAAAGAACAATGGAGAGTACCAGCGAAAGAGCTCAGAGTGCAGCCCCCACAGTCTCTTCTAAATCGTTAACAAGGAATGGCAAATCAAAATGAACCTGCAAAGTGCTGCTCAGTACCCAAAACTCCTTCACACAGCGTTGAATCTCTCCAGAAGTCTCTCTCTCTCTCTCTCTCAGAATGCGTGGTTCTAAAATGTCACCAACAATAAAAGGCAGGAAGTGGTCACCTTTAAATAGCGCTCCCCCAGTCCCTTCCTGACTGCAAAACGCTCCCCTCAACCTGTCGTTGCTAGCGGCAGGCGGTAAGGCAGCGGGTGCCACTCAATATCCGCTCCAGGGCAATACTGGGGCGTTGCGCAGTCAACTGACGTTACGATCTGTCGGCGCAGGAGATCGTGGTGGTAGTGTTTAGTGCCGCCGCAAAATGTCTAGTTAATTTCATGAGCGGCGCAAACATCGCCACGCCAGGGGCGCTAGATGCTTTGCGCCCCATTAGCGCCCTCTTAAGGCGCTAACGGGAGACGCAACCAACTGAATTTTTAACCCTATGACTCTTTGGGGGTGAAATTCAGTATCACCCCATTTGGGGCGCAATTATCGGCCGGGCGCAAAGATTAGCGCCTGGTGCTAATTATCGCCACCGGCTGCAAACTTGACTTTTATCGCCCCTGGAGGTGATTAGAGCGCTAAATCAGGCGCTTCACACCTGTCTTAAGGCGCAAAGTCCGAGGAGCGAGGCGCTACCTCAGAGCGCCGGCGAAGCTCATGTGATGTCAGTCAGCAATGGAACACAGACACAATGGTGCCGGCCAGTTCTTAAAGGAGAGGGTTGATCTTGCTTTCCATCCACATCCTGCGCTTTGCAGCCTTGAATTTCGGCCTGGAGAGACCTGTACATCAAATCTGCTGGAAAGAACAATGGAGAGTACCAGGGAAAGAGCTCAGAGTGCAACCCCCACAGTCTCTTCTAAATCGATACAAGGAAGGGCAAATCAAAATGAACCTGCAAAGTGCTGCTCAGTACCCAAAACTCCTTCACACAGCGTTGCATCTCTCCAGAAGTCTCTCTCGCTCTCTCTCAGAAAGCGTGGTTCAAAAATGTCACCAACAATAAAAGGCAGGAAGCGGTCGCCTTTAAATAGCGCTCCCCCAGTCCCTTCCTGACTGCAAAACGCTCCCCTCAACCTGTCGTTGCTAGCGGCAGGCGGTAAGGCAGGGGGCGCCACTCAATATCCATTCCGGGGCGTTGCGCACTCGACTGACGTCACGATCTGCCAGCGCAGGAGATCGTGGTGGTAGTGTTTAGCACCGCCGCAAAACGTCTAGTTAATTTCGTGAGCGGCGCAAACATCGCTGCACCCGGATGCTAGATGATTTGCACCCCATGAGCGCCCTCTTAAGGCGCTAACGGGAGGTGCAACCAACGGAATTTTTCCCCCTATGACTCTATATGGAGGAGCAAATTTGCAGAGAAATTACAGAGAGGTGCAAGAACTGGAGAATATTAATAATGGGGGAACTTCAACTATCCTAATATAGACTGGGATAGTAATACTGTTAAGGGCAGAGAAGAGGAAGAATTTCTGAAGCGTGTTGAGGAGAACTTTCTTGATAAGTATGCTTCCGGCCCGATGAGGGAGGAGGTATTGCTGGATCTGGTTCTGGGGAATGAGGCAGGTCAAGTGGAGCAAGTGTCAGAATGTGAACATTTAGGGAACAGTGATCATAGTATCATAAAGTTTATATTAGCTGTGGAAAAGGACAGGGAGCAATCTAGAGAAAAAATGTTTAACTGGGGGAAGGCCAATTTCAATGGGATGAGAACGGATCTGGCCCAGGTAAACTGGAATCAAAGATTGGCAGGCTAAGCTGTAATGGAACAATGGGCTGCCTTTAAAGAGGAAGTAGTTCAGGTACAGTTGAAGTACATTCCCACTTGGGGGAAAGGCAGGGCAACTAAAGTCAGGGCTCCCTGGATGATGAAAGAGATAGAGAATATGATGAAGCAGAAAAAGAGCGCGTATGACAGATGTCAGGTTGCAAATACACCTGAGAATCAGGCTATATATAGAAAGGTCAGAGGAGAAGTGAAAAAGAAAATAAGAGGGGCAAAGAGAGGATATGAGAATAGAATGGCAGCCAACATAAAAGGTAATCCAAAAGTCTTCTGTAGGCATCTAAATACCAAAAGGGTAGTAAGAGGAGGGGTGGGGCTGATTACAGATAAAAATGGAGAACTATGCATGGAGGCAGAGGGTATGGCTGAGGTACTAAACGAGTATTTTGCATCTGTCTTCACCAAGGAAGAGAATGCTGCCATTGACATAGTGAAGGAGAAGGTAGTGAATATACTTGATAGGATAAAAATTGATAAAGAGGGGGTATTAGAAATGCTGGCTGTACTTAAAGTAGATAAATCACCAGGAGCAGATGGGATGCATCCTAGGATGCTGAGGGAATTGAGGGCGGAAATCGCAGAGGTACTGGCCATAATATTCCAATCCTCCATAGATACAGGGGTGATGCCAGAGGACTGGAGAATTGCAAATGTTACACCATTGTTCAAAAAAGGGCATAAAGATAAACCCAGCAACTACAGGCCAGTCAGTTTGACCTCGGTAGTGGGGAAGCTTTTAGAAACAATAATCAGGGACAAAATTAACAATCAGTTGGAAAGGTGTGGATTAATTAAGAAAGCCAGCACGGATTTGTTAAAGGCAAATCGTGTTTAACTAACTTGATTGAGTTTTTTGATGAGGTAACAGAATGGGTTGATGAGGGTTATGCGGTTGTCGTAGTGTACATGGATTTCCAAAAGGCGTTCGACAAAGTGCCACATAATAGGCTTGCCAGCAAAGTTGAAGCCCATGGAATAAAGGGGACAGTGGCAGCATGGATATGGAATTGGCTAAGTGACAGGAAACAGAGAGTAGTGGTGAATGGTTGTTTTTCGGACTGGAGGAAGGTCTACAGTGGTGTTCCCCAGGAGTCGGTTCTAGGACCACTGCTTTTCTTGATATATATTAATGACTTGGACATGGGTGTACAGGGCACATTTTCAAAATTTGCAGATGACACAAAACTTGGAAGTATAGTGAACAGTGAGGAAGAGAGTGATAGACTTCAGGAAGACATAGACAGGCTGGTGAAATGGGCGGATGCGTGGCAGATGAAATTTAACGCAGAAAAGTGTGAAGTGATACGTTTTGGTAGAAAGAATGAGGAGAGGACATATAAACTAAATGGTACAATCCTGAAAGGGGTGCATGAACAGAAAGACCTGGGGGTATGTGTGCACAAATCATTGAAGGTGGCAGGGCAGGTTGAGAAAGCAGTTAAAAAGGCTTACAGGATCCTGGGCTTCATGAATAGAGGTATAGAGTACAAAAGTGTGGAAATTATTATGAACCTGTATAAAACACTGGTTCGGCCTCAACTGGAGTACTGCGTCCAATTCTGGGCACCACACTTTAGGAAGGATGTGAAGGCCTTAGAGAGGGTGCAGAAAAGATTTACGATAATGATTCCCAGAATGAGGGATTTAAATTACGTTAATAGACTGGAGAAGCTGGGGTTGTTCTCCTTGGAGCAGAGAAGGTTGAGAGGAGATCTGATAGAGGTTTTCAAAATCATGAGGGGTCTAAACAGAGTAGATAGAGAGAAACTGTTCCCATTGGCAGAAGGGTCAAGTACCAGAGGACACTGATTTAAGGTGATTGGCAAAAGACCCAAAGGCGACGTAAGAAAAAACTTTTTTTACGCAGCGAGTGGTTAAGATCTGGAATGCACTGCCTGAAAGGGTGGTGGAGGCAGACTCAATCGGGGTTGTGGGATTAGCTGAGAGTCGGCACGCGCCCGACAGGCCGAATGGCCTTCTTCCATGCTGTAATCATTCTATGATTCTATACGTCCACCTGAGAGGGCAGACGGGGCCTCAGTTGAACATCTCATCCAAAAGATGGCACCTCTGACAGTGCAGCACTCCCTCAATACCACACTGGAGTGTCAACCTAGATATTGTGCTCAAGTCTCTGGAGTGGGACTTGAACCCACAGCTTTCTGACTCAGCAGGTGAGAGAGTGCTGGCCCACTGCACCACAGCTAGTACCTAAAGAGGAGGTCAGATGCTGTGAGTGAGCCGGGGTGGGTTTCTATGGGGTTTACCTTTCTGTGGGAAGATGTGCTAAGTTCGACTTTCCTCACTTATCGATGAAGCTTTGTGATGCGAGAGGTGATGCTACCAATTCCTACAATTTTCACATTGTGAGATATTTGCAGAGAAATGTCGGAGGTAATGGAGCTGAACAACAACAGAACACAAATGACAAGTAGCTCCAAATGTGATATGATACCAAACATTACTCAAAACATTCATTGTGCTATGAATTTATTATGCATGGCACAATCAAGGTTGACTGCACAAATCATGAACAACAAAGCCACAAGTAAGTTATAATTAGTTGCGGAAGTGAGAATATTAATCATCCTTATTGCATTCTAATGAAAAACCACAGACATGCTCGCCGAATGTGTCAGCTAGTTGAGGCAGTGAGTATTTGCGTCAGATAGAGGAAGGCAGCCCCAGGTTTAGTCTAAAGCCTATGCTGTGTTAGCTGATCTAAGTCATAGTAGCAGTTGGCCTCAACATCCCTTGATCTGGGGAGGGGGAAGATTGAAGTCAAGCGTGGCGCCCACCTGATGACTATCCAGTGCTGGAGATGTGGATGGCTATCAAGCAAGATCAGGCGCACCAGTGATGCGTCCCACCATAAACAACTTGGCGTCACTCACTTGTCCAGATCATTTGGCTGAGGTACCAAAAGACTGGTGGGGTCTTTGGAGCCTTACTCCAAGAATCTGAATATTTTGAAGAGGGGGAGGAGAAATCTGGAGGTAAAACAGGGTGCGTGTTGAAATGTTCCACTTGCCTTCCATCCCAGATTAGCAAAATTACAAACACCAGTAACCAGAGTGGGGCTAAATGATAGATATAAATTAATCGTTTGATCAAAGGGTGCACATGAGCATCTCTAGTTAACAGAAGGGGTGAAGTAGATGAGAAGCACTTTCCAAGAGGTAGGGAAATTAAATTTAAAAAAATGAAAATGCCAAATTACCCCATGCCCTCCTTGCATACCAAATGCATAAAGAAAGAAAGACTTGCATTTATATAGCGCCTTTCACAACCACCCAAAGAACTTTACAGTAAGTATTTTTTGAAGTGTAGTCGTTGTTGTAATGTAGAAAACGTAGCAGCTAATTTGAGCACAGCAAGCTCCCACAAACAGCAATGTGATAATGACCAGATAATCTGTTTTAGTGATGTTGATTGAGGGATAAATATTGGCCAGGACACCAGGATAACTTCCCTGCTCTTCTTTGAAATAGTGCCATGGGATCTTTTACGTCCACCTGAGGTTTAACGTCTCATCTGAAAGACGGCACCTCCGACAGTGCGGCACTCCCTCAGCACTGCACTGGAGTGTCAGCCTAGAATTTTGTGCTCAAGTCTCTGGAATGGAACTTGAACCCACAACCTTCTGACTCAAAGACGAGGAGTGCTACCAACTGAGTCACGGCTGACAAGGATAACTTAAAAAGAAAATAAATATGAATGCTATAATTAAAAAAACAAGATTTGCCGGTAAGTGCAGAGCAGGTCAGTCAGCAGGGAGCAGGCTAACATTCTGGAAATGTGTTCTGACGAAGGGGGGTCATGCCAAAAAAAATGTGTGCTCTTCGACAATTCCTGATCTTCAATGGGAAACATTTGGGGGGAAAAATTCAGTTGGTTGCGCCTCCCGTTAGCGCATTAAGAGGGCGCTAATGGGGCGCAAAGCATCTAGCGCCCCGGGCGCGGCGATGTTTGTGCCGCTCGCGAAATTAACTAGACATTTAGCAGCGGCGCTAAGCACTACCGCCACGATCTCCTGCGCCGGCAGATCGTGACGTCAGTCAAGTGCGCAACGCCCCGGTATCGCCCCAGAGTGGATATTGAGTGGCGCCCCCTGCCTTACCGCCTGACGCTAGCAACGACAGGTTGAGGGGAGCGTTTTGCTGTCAGGAAGGGACTGGGGGAGCGCTATTTAAAGGCGACCACTTCCTGCCTTTTATTGTTGGTGACATTTTTGAACCACGCATTCTGAGAGAGAGAGAGACTTCTGGAGAGATTCAACGCTGTGTGAAGGAGTTTTGGGTACTGAGCAGCACTTTGCAGGTTCATTTTGATCTGCCCTTCCTTGTATCGATTTAGAAGAGACTGTGAAGGCTGCACTCTGAGCTCTTTCCCTGGTACTCTTCATTGTTCTTTCCAGCAGATTTGATGTGCAGGTCTCTCCAGGCCGAGATTCAAGGCTGGAATGAGCAGGATGTGGATGGAAAGCAAGATCAACCATCCCCTTTAAGAACTGGCCCGCGCCATTGTGTGTGTGTTCCATTGCTGACTGACATCTCATGAGCTTCGCCAGCGCTCTGAGGTAGCGCCTCGCTCCTCGGCCTTTGCGCCTTAAGACAGGTGTGAAGCGCCTGATTTAGCGCTGCAATCACCTCCAGGGGCGATAAAAGTCAAGTTTGCAGTCGGTGGTGATAATTAGCGCCAGGCGCTAATCTTTGCGCCCAGCCGATAATTGCGCCCCAAATGGGGCAATACTGAATTTCTCCCCCTTGGAACTTAAAGTAGCCCACTGCAAGGGGGATAGCACGTGCAAAGCCAATGCCTTTGTTCAACTGTATTATGAGGTGTAGCTTATTTTTCGGCCAACACTTGATCAAGACTGACTGCTGACAAAAGGAGCACTTCAGTACTGCTGAGCCGGCAGGCATTTTAAGGAACTGTAATCCAAAAGGAAAAAACAGAACTGCAACCTTAATCTTTTCAGCCGAGCACTCAATATTTTTACTTATTGTGACTAATCGCTCAGACTCTAAGCACAGGACATGATTTTATTTCCCTTGCGTCAAGCAGCAGTGAGTTGAGGAAAAAATACTCCCCCCCCTCCCACTCCACAATTTTTTATCAGCATGGGTTGTGCCAGAATTTCTTCTGCCAGGGTTCCCGAGTGCTATCTAGTGATTCCTGCTGGAGGCAGTTCTGGGCACCACAACTTAGGAAGGATATATTGACCTTGGAGGGAGTGCAGCATAGGTTTACCAGAATGAGACCTGGACTCCAAGGGTTAAGTTACGAGGAGAGATTACACAAATTAGGACTGTATTCCCTGGACTTTAGAAGGTTGAGGGTTGACTTGATCGAAGTTTTCAAGTTATTAAGGGGAACAGATAGGGTAGATAGAGAAAAACTATTTCCACTGGTTGGGGATTCTAGGATTAGGGGGCATAGTCTAAAAATTAGAGCCAGACCTTTCAGGAGTGAAATTAGGAAACAATTCTACACACAAAGGGTGGTAGAAGTTTGGAACTCTCTTACACAAATGACAATTGATGCTAGGTCAATTGTTAATTTTAAATCTGAGATTGATATATTTTTGTTAACCAAAGGTATTAAGGGATATGGGGCAAATGGAGTTAGGTCACAGATCAGCCGTGATCTCATTGAATGCTAGAACAGGCTCAATTGGCTCAATGGCCTACTCCTGTTCCTATGTTCCTATGGAAGGTGCGGGTACGAGAACCGGAGCAGACTTGACTGTGATGTCTTTCACAATCAGATTAACTGTCGACGCTCACTGTCTAGACTCGCACATGAGGAATGACCACTTGACTGAGCTCCTGGAGCATGCGGAACGATAACCCAACAAGAGTGAATGCTATTGGGACAAGAGGGGAGAAATGATCAAAAGAAGCCCAAAAAGGATTAAAAGAAGTGTAAAAATAAAACACAATTTGAAAAAGTTTGCATTATCAGTTTCTACTGAGTCAAAACTGACGGGGCTAGCAAAAAAAGTGGAAGTGCTTCAAATGATTTCTGTCTCTTCCAGGATTTAAAGCTTGAAAACTCCCCCCCACTCCTCGATATGAGAATATTCTTGCTCTTCCAAGAATTTGAAATTTGAAATATCTTCAAAACTTCCAGTTACAATATCGGTTCATTTGGGGTTTTGGATGGTTTCGAATTAGACACCAACTTCTTTGCAAAAGAGCATCACTATTACATTAATACTTTTTTTTAATAAAAAACACACACACATTGTCAGAGGGTCAACAATAATGCTCCCTAGATGCCTTGGTTTGCAAATGAGACAAAAATAAGTTGCTTCAGAATCAAACACTGAATGAACGCCAAGACCATAGATCGAAACTATGCCGTCTCAACTATAAGATGTGCCCTGGTTTGTAATTACCGTGGAGGGGGGAGAGAGGAGGGGAAATGAGGGAACATGTCTCCCTCAACCATTGTTCCAAATCCTATGTTTGATTTTATGTTGCACCCCCCACCCCCGCCAAACTCTATAAATGGTTACGCTTCCGACTGCAGAGAAGCGTCTTCTCTTCTGCCTAAGAAGAAGAGAAGACACTTCTGCCTAGTTTTACACAATGTTAAGTCTGGCCATCTTAAAATGGCCAGACTTAACATTTCACAAAAGAAGTTTTTCTTACACATTTACAAATCAACAACACAACGATATGAATCACATTGAAATACCCATCGTTGCTTCAATTGATGCATCGAAAATGAAGTATGGTTCACTTTCTGGAAGCTGGTAAATGCTCCCTCGATGCCTTGGTTTTCAAATTCAACAACCAATCTGGAATTGAGTCAGATCTACATCATTACATAAATTTAAAACAGAAATAGACAGTTTCCTAGAAGTAAAGGGAATTAAGGGTTACGGGAAGCGGGCAGGAATTTGGACATGAGTCTAGGTTCGGATCGGTCATGGCCCTGTGGGTAGCGTAGTGGGCCCAGGGGCCGTGTAGCCTGATCCTGCTCCTATTTCGTGTGTCCAATTCTGTTAGGTTCAGGAGATGGCTCTTTGATAGTAGATTGGCGGTTAGGATCAGATCAGCCATGATCTTATTGAATGGCGGAGCAGGCTCGAGGGGCCAATTGGCCTACTCCTGCTCCTATTTCTTATGTTCTTATGTTATGTTCTTATCTGAAAGGTCTTACATTCAGTCTTTGGTCCGTGCTGAATTTGCTAATAATTACATTTATATCGTGCTTTATCACATCAAAGCACCACGCAGTAAATCACTTTTGGAGTGCAGTGATTGTTGTTATCCTATTCGACCCCAAACTGATTTGCCAACCTCATATTCTCTCCATTACAAAGACCATTTAATCCTTCTCTGTAGTATCAGCCCTGCCTATCTGCTGCTGAATGTTTTTTTTTATTTATTCATTCACAGGATGTGGGCAAGGCTGACATTTATTGTCCTTCTTGAACTGCTGCAGTTGTTGTGGTGAAGGCACTCCCACAGTGCTGACTTTTTTCCTAGCAGTTTGGCACAACTGAATGGCTTGTTAGGCCATTTATGAGTCAACCATATTGCTGTGGGTCTGGACTCACAATATCAACCAGAGATAAGGACAGCAGATTGCATACCTAAAGAGCATTGTTGAACTAATTGGGCTTTTACTGACAATCCAATAGTTTTATTGATACTAGCATTTTAATTCTAAATTTATTTAACTAACTGAGACATCGTAGGATTTGAACTCACATCTCTGACATTACTAGTCCAGTAACATAACCACTATGCTACCGTACCCCTATCCATGCAGGTATCACCTCCAGTCTTGACTATTCCAATGCCTGCCGTGCTCCCATTTTCCACCCACCGTAAAACTCCAGCTCATTCAAAACTATGCTGCCCATATCCTACCCTGCACCAAGTCCTGCTCACCTGTCACCCCTGTCCTCACTGATCTACATTGGCTTTCAGTCCCCCAATGCCTCAAATGTTGAACTCTCATCCACATGTTTAAATCTATCATGGTGTCACCACCCCCCTATCTCTGTAACCTGCTCCAGTCCTACAAGACCCCTTGTACTCTCCATTATACAGGGCTTTGGTGAGACCACACCTGGAGTACTGTGCACAGTTTTGGTCTTCTTATCTGAGAAAGGACATACATGCCTTAGAGGCGGTACAATGAAGGTTCACTAGATTGATCCCTGGGATGAGAGGGTTGTCCATTGAGGAGAGATTGAGGAGACTAGGCCTACATTCCCTAGATTTTAGAAGAATGAGGGGTGATCTCATTGAAACATGTAAAATTCTTAAGGGGCTTGACAGGATAGATCCTGGTAGGATGTTTCCTCTGGCTGGGGAGTCTAAAACTAGGGGGTCACAGTCTCAGACTAAGGAGTCGGCCATTTAAGACTGAGATGAGGAGGAATTTCTTCACTCAGAGGGTTGTGAATCTTTGGAATTCTCTACCCCAAAGGGCTGTGGATGCTGAGTCGTTGAGGATATTCAAGGCTGAGATCGATAGATTGTTGAATTCTAGGGGAATCAAGGGATATGGGGATCGGGCGGGAAAGTTGAGGTTGAAGATCAGCCATGATCTTATTGAATGACGGAGCAGGCTCGAAGGGCAATATGGCCTACTCCTGCTCCTAATTCTTATGTTCTTATGTTCCTCTGTCTCTGGCCTCTTGTGCATCTCCCCCTCCCTTCACCCACCTATGCCTTATGCTCTAGAATTCCCTCTCTAAACCCCTCCATGTTCCAACTCCCTATCCTTCTTTAAGATTCTAATTGAAAGCAATCTCTATGTCACCCCTCTGAATACCTCCTTCTTTGGCTCGACGTCTATTTTTAGATTACACCTCTGTAGAGAACTTTGGGACGTTTTCCTACATTTCCGACGAAGCTGTCCTTGTATTCCAACATTTTTCTGTTTTTATTTCAGATCAAGCAGTATAGCTGTTATATTTCATTTGCACTGAACTTATAATTCCCTTCTAATATACACTAGGTTGCTAATTTCCTTCTAATTCTACCCTCTCCCATATGTAGGCAAACACTTTGAACTAGAGTGGCAATATAGACGCTATTAAGGAGAAAAAACATCAGCCTGGATTCTCAGCCGTCGATTGTACACGTATGACATGTTGCGGACAGGATTGGCCTTAGCTGTGACGTCCCCTGCGCTCGCCAGTATATCCTGCTGGTTATCGGTAAGAAGGCATAAGAAATGGTACCTTCGAGGAGGTAAAAGAAGGAAGAAAGACTTTCATTTCTATAGCGCCTTTCACGACCACCGGACGTCTCAAAGCGCTTTTACAGCCAATGAAGTGCTTTTGAAGTGTAGTCTCTGTTGTAATGTGGGAAATGCCAATTTGCGCACAGCAAGCTCCCACAAACAGCAACGTGATAATGACCAGATAATCTGTTTTTGTTATGTTGATTGAGGGATAAATATTGGCCAGGATTAGGAGGGGTGGCACCCATTAGATAGCACCCCAGCAATGAGTTGGTGCTTTCAGGAGAGAAATTCAGGAGACAAAAAAGTCAGTGGGGTAGAAATTTGACTTGGGCGTTAGCCCAAATCGGGCAGTATCGGATCTACCACCAGTTATAAGCCCAGTTCAATATTCCTAACACGAATATCTACCCTTTTAACCCAAACCAGCTCACGCTCCTCACCCACTGCCTTGCTTCTCTCGAGTCTCGACAGCTACAACCAGGTCAGAAAATACCCTCATCCCTCATTCCCAGAAACCCAACTAAAAAGCCCAGCACTGTCTATCCATGCGTTAACAGAACACTACGTGAAACCAAAAGAACAACTTCAAAAAAAAGTGAAATTGGTGGCAGATTTCCCACAAAAAATAAAGTCAGTTAAAATTAAAACCGAAACAGTGAACGAATTGCAGATGATGATTGCTAAAAGCTTGTTTTAAAAAGTTTTTTTTACCTGAGCGAGTTGAGATATTCAATCAAAAACTTACCATTAGAATGAGAGAGCAGAAGAGGTTTTGTGTGAGGAGAGAGAAGTGAACCGTCCCTTTCCTTTCCGAGACCGTCTCTAAGAACAAGTGTGTTCTTTCCCCTACGCAGCGTAGTGTGAGGACAGTGTGAGAACAGGGAAGTCCCTCTCTGACTGTGCACCCTGCTGCTGGGTCACTGCTTTCATTAGCAGTAAGACTTCCTGTTCATCTGATTTACCGTAAAATTGGAAGCCAAGTTCCACACAGCCAGTGAGGCGTTGCACAAACTGAGATACATATCATTCAGACGTCAACTTATCAGTTTATAACCTTGAACACTGTAACAAAACTAAGGCTGAAGTGATTAGAAGCAGCAGGTGCAATGGGAACACCATTGCTCCAGGTTCCTCTCTAAGTCATACATCACCCTGACTTGGAAATATATCGCCGTTCCTTCTTCGTCGCTGGGTCAAAATCCTGGAACTCCCTCCCTAACAGCACTGTGGGAGTACCTTCACCACACGGACTGCAGCGGTTCAAGAAGGCGGCTCACCACCACCTTCTCAAGGGCAACTAGGGATGGGCAATAAATGCTGGCCTTGCCAGTGACGTCCACATCCCGAGAATGTATAAGAAGCATTGTAAGTTTAATCAGTGCCCAGCTATGAATTCTGTTTCCTTCCTCAAGACTCATTCATACTGTAACTACGATGCTGGTTTATGCTGAGCACTGTAAATGAGTCGTTACCATTCCTCTGAACTGTCCTGTTTATTATACCCTGTGGCGAATCATGTGGCAATGTTACTCTGCTGCGGTTGCACATAATAGCCTCTCACAATATTCAACAAATATAATTGCCACGCTACTTTTGACTGTCACTGGTGTTGTAAATAGAGGTAGAAAATGTGTAATAAAAACATCATTCATTCTCTGATGTTCAGAAACAGATCAGAAACCACTTGTGCTATGAAACTGAGCTTCTGTCTCGTGGTTTATGATGTTCTCCTCTAAGGAAAGGAAATAGCAGCGTAGAGCCGACAAATTCAGCCGAGAGGAAACCCCACGCCCTGACCTAAATTCCATCCTTTCGAGGTACTACAGGTTGAGAGTATACATTTTTTTTAAAACTGCAAATGCTGGAAAAGGAAAACGCCAGAAATACATGGCAGATCTGTTCAAAGAAAAGACACCAGTAGAGTTTCGGCTTTGGGCGCAACTGGGAAATTGGGCGTGAAATTGCACTGGTTCAGTTGCAGTTCAAGTTTCAGCGAAGGTTCACCAGACTCAGCGAAGGTTCACCAGACTGATTCCTGGGACAGCAGGACTGTCGTATGAGGAGAGATTGGGTCGACTAGGCCAGTATTCACTAGAGTTTAGAAGAATGAGAGGGGATCTTATTGAAACGTATAGAATTCTGACAGGCAGGGAGGATTTTTCCCCTGGCTGGGGGGGTCTAGAACGAGGGGTCACAGTCTCAGGATACGGGGTAGGACATTTAGGACTGAGATGAGGAGAAATTTCTTCACTCAGAGGGTGGTGAACCTGTGGAATTCTCTACCACAGAAGGCTGTGGCGGCCAAGTCACTGAATATATTTAAGAAGGAGATAGATAGATTTCTAGACACAAAAGGCATCAAGGGGTATGGGGGAGAGAGCGGGAATATGGTATTGAGATAGAGGATCAACCATGATCATATTGAATGGCGGAGCAGGCTCGAAGGGCCGAATGGCCTACTCCTGCTCCTATTTTTCTATGTTTCTAAGTTTCCACTAAAATTAATTTGCATCACAAACGTAAAATCTTCCATGAATCAGGGCAATTAGGCAGCGTGAGAGAACGTAAGTGTTTCTTTTTTTTCTCTTTACATTAAAAGATATTCCTTGATGTATTTAAGAGCGGTAACCTGGTGTCCTTTTATTAATGCAGCTGAAAATGGGTTTAGCGCAGAAAATAAACATTTTTATTCAGTGTCTAGTCCTCCACCTGTGAGTAACCAGATTGTAAATCGCTGAAAAAGACTTTAAAAACAACACTATAATGAACCATTTACTAGTTTAATTGGTGTACGCTAGTCAGTTTCCTTTGTAAATGAAATATTTTTTGATATATATAAACTTTTAAATCGTGCCCACTGGTGCCTGGGCGTCTAAGAAAATGAGCGCAGTTTGAAGAGCCTCCTCGAACGGCCGCAATCGGGCGCGATCAGCGGAGCCTCGCCATCCTGATTATTGTAATCGTGAGCCGTGGCCAGTTTTGTGGGCTAGGCCGGCTTTGGACGCAATGATTTTTAAACCAACCTTAAAGATCGCGGAACCTCGATTTACGTTTGGCGCGACTTACGCTTGAGTTTCCGTGCTCTTTCGTGCTGCTTCGCCCGATTTCTCCCAGAGGACACAAATGTAAGATTCTCAAAATTCACAGATCCCCCAAAACTCAAAGACAATCCCTAAGGAAAAAGACTTTGGACTCTTTTCTAACTATTTCAGGGTGGTGAAATGCATTGGGCCTAACCGAAGGACATTTTAGAGCAAAAACCAAGATTTGGTATTTTAAAAGACATGTCTGGACTTGTAAGGGAGAAAAGGCTGTAAAGGAAGGTGGGCTCAACCTCTGTAAAGACAGTTTGGATATTGGAGTTAATGCAAACTGTCTGGGGAACCGCATGACCTTGCTTGGAGTTAATTGGCCCCTATCAGACATTCACATCCTAACAATAAACCAAAGGAAGAACAGTCTCCACCCAAATTACAGGACCCATCAAGACATGCACAAAACAGATCACTCAGCCCCACTCTATAGAAATCCCAGGCCCAGTCAAGAACCTCAAAACCTGAGAACAATCAACTACAATCAAGCAGCAGATCGACCGGATGGAGCCATCCCGAAACCACTTCACACATCTACAAAAAGGTTACTGTTGACGAGCCCGTCAAAAACTTACAATAAACCAGGACTGATTAGGAGGCCCCAATTAGTATAATTGAGGGCCTGTTTTCTCAAGAAGTCAGTTCAGCAGTTACAACAAGTTCTCTACAAGTTCAAGGGTGGAGCAGTTACACAGTTACAACAGAAAGGAGTTCTCGAGTACAACCGTACACAGTTCAACAGAAACAAGTTCAACAAGCAAGCAGCAAGGAGTTCAGCGCTCCAGTACAACCGTTCAGCAGTTACATGTCCAGCCAGGAGGTCGACAGCTCGAAAACAAGACCGTCCAACAAAGGAGGCCAACAGCTCCAGAAGTAGGCCGACACGCAAAAAGAGACCAGAGCGACCGCCTCAGTGACCATCGGACACCTCGCGGCAACAAGGACCTAATGAAACTTTTACTTAAAAAGACTCTAAACCCTACCTCTAACCAAAGAAAAGTGGGTACTCACCCGATAAATCCAATCCAGCGAACCCCGAAACCGCAAACCAGCTCAATTGTCAAGGATTCGTTCGGTGAGCATTATCCCTGGTTCTCTAGAACCCAACTTAACTAGTAAAGTGGGATTGGGAGGGGTGAGGTATTCTTCTAATGTAATTTCCCTCATAGGTACCGAAGTGTTCCCCATTTTATTAGAGTGTTAAGATTGTTGTGTTATATTGGCCCAGAAATTGAGCTCGCTCTGTTCCCGCGGGGGTAAGGCTTCCCCGCGATCTCTCACTCCGCTTGTGCTTTTTCAGATCCAGCTCGCACGAACTTGATGTTCCAGACATCAGCTGTGCTGGGCTTGCGTATCCCACCGGCGTAGTGAATTTGTGCGAGCTGTGGGATCACGTGACTCAGTTAGAGCCAATGGCAGCGCACCATCTTCCATTCATAAGTTTCACATAAGTGCTGTGAAATCTATGAATCTTACACCCACCCAAAATAACAGCTAAACCTCAATTAAATTTTTTTTAAAAACCATCACATTAATAAAATAAGTATAGTTAATTAAATTAACCATTTTAAATAAAAAATTAAATTTTTGAAAAAATTTAAAATCTTTTAAAAAGTTATAAAAATAAACTTACCTGTCTTTAAAGTCTCTAAAAAAGATATACCTGTTAAAAAAAATTCAAAAAAATACTTAATTCACTACTTACCTTCTTAAAAGTGGGTCTTACTCCTCCTTTTTACATTTCTAAAATCTTCAGTACTTACCTGCGCGTCCAAAGCATGAAGTGCACAGCGTGCGCGCAGCCTGTAGCGCGCACGCGATGCACCGAGGAACCGCCCCCTTTTCAAAAGAGCAATTGCCGGTTTTCAGCGCATGCGCAGGGCATGCAGAAAACCGACAATTGGAGTGGGAATACGCGAGAGTACGCAGTGCGTACTCTCGCGTCGCGGGATCAATTTCTGGGCCATTTACTCTCTTGAATAAAGATCAAAAGTTCTTGCACCAAACCAGTTGTCTGCTGCACTTTTGTCACAACCCCCAAATAAGTCCAAGGTCTCGAAGCAAGGGAGTGGGAGCAATTCAAACCGCTCAGAAGTCAGAGGAGAAGCTGACACACTCACCACCACCCCCTACACAAATAACCTCCCAGAGAGGTCGGGGAATATAGAGTCTAATGAGAGGGAGGAACTGAATGAAATCAGTATTTGTAGGGAAATGGTGTTAGGGAAATTGATGGGATTGAAGGCTGATAAATCCCTAGGGCCTGATAATCTACATCCTAGGGTACTTAAGGAAGTGACCCTAGAAATAGTACATGCATTGCTGGTGATCTTCCAAAATTCTATGGACTCTGGAACAGTTCCCATGGATTGGAGGGTAGCTAATGTAACACCATTATTTTAAAAAGGTGGTCGAGAGAAAACGAAGAATTATAGACCGGTTAGCATGACATCGGTAGTGGGGAAAATGCTAGAGTCCATTATAAAAGATATAATAGCAGAGCACTTGGAAAACAGTGACAGGATCGGACAAAGTCAACATGGATTTACAAAAGGTAAATCATGCTTGACAAATCTACTGGAATTTTTTGAGGATGTAACTGGCAGAATTGATAAGGGAGAACCAGTGGATGTGGTGTATTTGGACTTTCAGAAGGCTTTCGACAAGGTCCCGCATAAGAGATTAGCATGCAATGTTAAAGCACATGGGATTGGGGGTAAGGTACTGACTTGGATAGAGAACTGGTTGGCAGACAGGAAGCAAAGAATTGGAATAAACGGGTCTTTTTCCGAGTGGCAGGCAGTGACTAGTGGGGGACCCCAGTTATTCACAATATATATTAATGATTTAGACGAGGGAACTAGATGTAATATCTCCAAGATTGCAGACGACACAAAGCTGGGTGGCCGAGTGTGCTGTGAGGAGGATGCAGAGAAACTCCAGTATGATTTGGACAGGTTGGGTGAGTGGGCAAATGCATGGCAGATGCAGTATAATGTGGATAAATGTGAAGTTATCCACTTTGGTGGCAAAAACAGGAAGGCAGATTATTATCTGAATGGCAATAGATTGGGAAATGGGGAGGTGCAACGAGACCTGGGTGTCCTTGTGCACCAGTCGCTGAAGGTAAGCATGCAGGTGCAGCAGGCGGTTAAGAAGGCAAATGGTATGTTGGCCTTAATAGCGAGAGGATTCGAGTACAGGAGCAGGGATGTCTTGCTGCAGTTGTACAGGGCCTTGGTGAGACCACACCTTGAGTATTGCGTGCAGTTTTGGTCGCCTTATCTGAGGAAGGATGTTCTTGCCATGGAGGGAGTGCAGCGAAGATTCACCAGACTGATACCTGGGATGGCAGGGATGACGTATGAAGAGAGATTGGGTCGATTAGGCTTATACTTGCTAGAGTTTAGAAGAATGAGAGGGGATCTCATTGAAACTTATAAAATTCTAACAGGACTAGACAGACTGGATGCAGGAAGGATGTTCCCGATGGCGGGTGAGTCCATAACCAGGGGTCACAGTCTAAGGATAAGGGGTAAGCCATTTAGGACTGAGATGAGGAGGAATTTCTTCACCCAGAGAGTGGTGAACCTGTGGAATTCTCTGCCACAGAAGGCAGTTGAGGCCAAATCATTAAATATATTCAAGAAGGAGTTAGATATATTTCTTAAGGCTAAAGGGATCAAGGGATACGGGGAGAAAGCAGGGACAGGGTACTGAATTTGGATGATCAGCCATGATCTCATTGAATGGAGGAGCAGGCTTGTAGGGCCGAATGGCCTACTCCTGCTCCTATCTTCTATGTTTCTATGAGTGTGTTGATAAAACTGACGCAAACTCTAGCCCACTGTGTTTTGCAGCATTTTTCTGTTTTACTTTCAGATCAAGCGGTGCACCTGTTATATTTAATTTGCACTGGACTTATAATACCCTCCTAATTATTCATTCTCATCCTTTAACTGTGTCAGCTGTGGCTCAGTTGGCAGCACTCTAGCTTCTGAGTTAGAAGGTTGTGGGTTCAAGTCCCGCTCCAGAGATTCAAGTGCAAAAATCTAGGCTGACACTCCAGGGCAGTGCTGAGGGAGTGCGGCACTGTCAGAGGTGCCGTTTTTTGGATGAGACGTTAAACCAAGGTCCTGTCTGCTCTCTCAGGTGGACGTAAAAGATCCCATGGCACTATTTTGAAGATGAGCAGTGGAGTTATGTCCTGGCCACTATTTATCCCTCAATCAAAAACACAGATTATCTGGTCATTATCACATTGCTGTTTGTAGGAGCTTGCTATGCACAAATTAGCCATAACATTTCCTACACTTCAAAAGTACTTCATTGGCTGCAAAGCGCTTTGCGACGTCCGGTGGTCGTGAAAGTTGCTATATAAATGCAAGTCTTTCTTTCTTTTTAACTTGGTGTCGGTTAATAGCCTCAAATAAAAAAAATGATCCTTGTTGCTGTTGTATGATCAGCATTGTGTAAGATTCTCAAAATTCACAGATCCCCCAAAACTCGAAGACAAACCCTAAGGAAAAAGACTTTGGACTCTTTTCTAACTATTTCAGGCTGGTGAAATGCATTGGGCCTAACCAAAGGACATTTTAGAGCAAAAACCAAGATTTGGTATTTTAAAAGACATGTCTGGACTTGTAAGGGAGAAAAGGCTGTAAAGGAAAGGTGGAATCAAACTCTGTAAAGACAGTTTGGATATTGGAGTTAATGCAAACTGTCTGGGGAACCGCATGACCTCGCTTGGAGTTAATCGGCCCCTATCAGACATTCACATCCTAACAATAAACCCGAGGAAGAACAGTCTCCACTCAAATTACAGAACCCATCAAGGCATGCATAAAACAGATCACCTTGGCCTACTCTATAGAAATCCCAGGCCCAGTCAAGAAACCCAAAATTTGGGGACAATTAACTACGATTAAGTGGCAAATCGACAGGATGGAGCCATCCCGAAACTACTTCACACATTAGCAAACAAGTTGCCGTTAACGAGCCCGCCAAAATCTAACAATGACCGGGACCTGATTTGGCATGCAGATAAGGAAGCTTCAATTAATATAATTGAAGGCCGGTTCTCAACCTGAAAAAGAAGAGGAAGGAAGAAGTACAAGTCATCCACGGAGGTGTTCTCCGCAACACAGTTCTCCAGCACCACCGTTCAGCGTTCCGTGTCCAGCCAGAAGGTCGACAGCTCGAAGGCCAGACCATTCAACAAAGTAGGCCGACACGTGGAAGAAACCAGAACGACAGCCTCAGTGACCATCGGACACCTCGCGGCAACAAGGCCCTCACGAAAACAACCAACCGAACATGAAGTACCAATATTGGGCCACTGCAACCAAACAAAACCAACTCGAAGAAAAACCGAAGATCCGCAAAGTTTCCACTCTACAATCTACTCCTGACTTACTTACCCCTGGGTAAGATTTTCCCTAAAAAACTCTAAACCCTACTTCTAAACCAAAGAAAAGTGGGTACTCACCTGATAGATCCAATACGCACCCTACCGCATCAGCGGACTCGCGAAGACTGACCAGATACGCAGTTGAAGTCCTCTACCGCGTACGGCAGACACCAACCAACATATAGAGCAAATCCCAAAACCGCGAACTAGCCCAACTGTCAAGGATTCTGGTGAGTATCATCCCTGGTCCTCTGGAGTCCAACCTAGCTTGAGAAGTGGGATTGGGAGGGGTGAAGTATTTTTCTAATGTTATTTCCCTCGTTTGTACCGAAGTGTTCCCCACTTTTACAGTGTTAAGAGTGTTTGTGTTGTGTTTTATTTTCTTGAATAAAGGTCAAAGTTCTTGCATCAAAACCAGTTGTCTGCTGCACTTTTTGTCACAACCACCAAATAAGTCCAACATTTAGAACCAAGGGAGTGGGAGCGATTCGAACCACTCAGAAGGCAGAGGTGAAGCTGACACAAACCACCACCTCCTACATAATGGTGACCGCGGCAGGACCTTGACAAAAGGGATGTGATGCAGTGGACACTGTTTTTGAGGAGAGAACCAAGATGGAAGAGAGGATTTCCTCTTATGTGTTCGAGAAAGTGAACATAACCAAGAAATGGGTACTCAGTCTGTTGCGTGCTGAGCATCCAATAGACGCTGCAGCTAAATGGACTGAGAGCAAAGACCACAAGAAATCTGTGGATGAGGCCATCTAGTTGATCTGCTCCCAGCGACAGATCCAGCTGTTAGACAAACGTGTTGAGGCTTTAAGGCAGAGCTGCGGGAATCAACCCAGCTGTCTCAAGCAAGGGCCCTCGCAGGGGAAACATTACTGAATGAACTAACCACCCGAAATCAGGAAAAAGTGCAGCTAGTGGAAACACATAGAAACAGGCAGGAATATTTTCAGTGTCAGGTCACCGAAGCTAAAACCAGTGAACTGGTGTTGCGGGAAGAAAACGCCTGCCTGGCCAAACAAGTAAGAGAGCAGGAGGAGAGGTTGAGAGACGTCCAGGCAGCTTACAAGATAGCAAGCACTAGGGTGTATGAGGCGGGAGATCACAGCCCCTGCCAGAAACAAATCGAGAGTTTGAACCTTGCTCTGTTCAGGGCCAAAGGCATGGCATGCCTATTAAGCCCGGGTGCAGCCCGGGTGGACCTGGAAGTGCAAGGGGAAACTGTTCGGACGCCACATGTGATGCCGGGGAACGACCTGGTCTGGCAGCAGGAGCGACGGACGATTTGTGAGGCTGGCAGGGAGTGAACACCACCACCACCTGTGGCGCCGGGTTTTGACTCGGTTTGGCAGCAGGAAGGGGAGGGCGAACCAATGCAGGAAAGGTCGGAGCCGGGGCTGATGTGCCCGGTCCGGCAGCAAAAGTTTGGCCCGCACGGCGGTGGTGGGGGTCAAGGACCCCTTGAAAGCCAATTCGTGGATCCCCATGGCACCCAACAGCTTAGGGCTATGATAAGCCACCTGAGTAAGCTCACTCAAGAAGGGGACCCCTCGGTCCACTTCATGGAAGTGGAACAGGCAGCGGGCATCAACGACTGCGATGATGCCAAGATGGCAAAAATGCTCCTGTTCTCCCTAGATAGCAAAATTTACCATTCCCTCTCGGCAGAGAGTAAAAGATGGCAGGGTGGATACGCCGCTATCCGGGAGGGAGTTCTGGAGGCCATGGGAATGAATGATGGTAGTCCCTTCTCCCGGGTGGAGAAGACAACCCAGCTAGTAGGGGAGACCCCACAGGCTTTCGCAGACCGACTGTGGCCTGTGTACAGGAATGCCTGTAATGGGGCTCTCGACCGGGCTCACCTGAATCAGGATGAGCTGGCCCAGTGGCTCCGAAGTCTGGTGGCAAACAGCTTGCCATGGATCAGGGCCAAGGCTGAGCTGTGGTTTGACCCGAAAGACCCCCGGGTCACCGAGGAGACAGTGGTCAGACAACTGACCCTGGCTTACCGGAACGGTAGAGGGACAGAAGAGCACCCACCCAAGGGAAAGGTACATGAAATAAAGCCTAGTAAAAAGAAAGAGTGGCACCAGGAAGGGGGTAACCCTTCCGACACAAAGCGTAATTGCTTTGGTGCGGGAAGAGTGGGCATTGGAGAAAAGACTGTAGGAATCCGTGGAAGGATAACATAGGGAAGAACTCCCCAGCTCCTGCCCCAAGCACCGAAACACCAACCTCTTCCCCCACGTTAGACTTGGTCGTGGCTGCGATCCGAGCTCTAGGAAACGGCCCAGGTAAAGTAGCCACCGCCACTGGTGCTTTAACCCCATCTGCCCCCCCTAACGCAGACTTATGACTAGAGCCAGCGCAACCTGTCTACCTGTGTCCCCTGGAGTACGACGCATGGAAGAGACCACTCGTTAGGATGGAGGTGGAGAAAGTAAAAGGGACTTATCTGTTAGATACTGGAGCTTCCAGCACCATAGTCTATTCAGCCAACCCCGCCACCTCACCTCTGTGTAACAGGATCCCGTACAGCTTAGTTAGGTTTACAGGTAATGAGCAGGCTGGCTCGTTCTCCATCCCGCTCTCCATTCATTTAGGAGCACTCCACAACAAGTGGACCTGTGTCCTGATGAAATGGGAGCGGGAGGGGACGGGGATCCTGGGGGCCGACTTTATCACAGGCCACAGGATTCTTGTGGATCTCAGGAACCACTGTCTGTGGGGAGCATGTACTGGCAGAGAAAGTGAAGTGGCAGTCATCCCAAGAAGACAGGGCAAAAGGACCTTGTGCACCCTGAAACCAAAGGAAGGTTATGACCTCGAACAAATGGTCAGTAACACTCCGATGGCATACCAGGCATTTGTGCGAGCACACCTCGCAGCATTTGCCACTCACAAGCACGATTGTGGGAGGGTAAACGGGGTCGAGGTTAGTGTCAGTGGGGACCCCATGACCCGACCACAGAAGCAATACAATTTCCCCAGGGAGGCGGAAGCAGACATGGAAAGGGCCATGCCTTCTTTAGTAACACAAGGGGTGTTGAGACCGATAGCCACCCACGTAAACTCTCCACTGTGGCCGGTTGGAAAACCGGACAACTCCTGGAGGGCCACAGTGGACTATCGGGTACTCAACCGTAACATCCCCGCCTGTGCACCCACGGTGGCAGCTGTCGCCGACCTTATCGGAAGTATCCCAGCATCTGCGACCACTTTCACAGTGCTGGACAGTTCCAATGGGTTTTGGTCCATCCCTTTACGAAGAGAGGACCAGTACAAGTTCGCCTTCACTTTTAAAGGCCAACAGTACACCTGGAACTGCCTACCTCAGGGCTCCCACAACAGCACCAGCATTTTTCACCAATGCATGGCGAATTGTTTGAAGGGCTTCAGCCGGCCGTGGCAGTTGGTACAGTATGTGGATGACCTACTCCTGTTCACCGATGAGGGAGAGGAACACGGTCCACTACTGGCTGAACTGCTGGAGCTGCTCCGGCAAGAAGGCTTCAAAGTGAACCCAAAGAAGGTACAGATCGGCCAACAGGAAGTAAAATTCCTAGGGCTAACTGTGCGCGCTGGGGAAAGGGCCATCAACAAAGCTAGGAGGGAAGCAATGCAGGAGTTACCAGCCCCCAACACAGTCACAGGAGTGAGATCCTTTCTAGGGCTAACCGGGTACTGCAGAGATTTCATTGAGGATTACGCAGCCACCGCAGCCCCTCTGCTCCGACTCCTACATAAGGGTGTAGAGTGGGCCTGGGACGAGGGTTGCGAGGCAGCATTTCTCAAGTTAAAAAAAGATCTGCAGACCGCGCCGGCTCTAGGGGCCATTGATGGGGAGAAGGAGTTTTTCCTGGAGGTGGCAACCAGCGGGGACAGTCTGAGTGCCGTGCTGCTCCAAGAGAGGCACGACCGGCTGAGACCAGTGGTTTACTCCTCCAGGATACTCACCGATGTGGAGAAGGGCTATTCCAACTGTGAGAGGCACCTCCTCGCCAGTCACTGGGCTGTAAAAAGATCATTGATCTTCACAGGCAGGTCTCCCATCACCCTCCTCACCCATCACATGCCCACCCTAGATGGGAGAATCAAAGACGGGACAGTGAGCAGTGCCCGTATTGCTCACTGGACCCTGCTTCTCTCCCAGATGGACTTAAGGGTGAAAGGTCTCTGCGAGCCGAAGCTCGCAGCCAACATGATCTACCCAGGGACTGCCCACCGGTGTTCCATTGAAGGGGTATGGGAAGTCAACATAGGTTTTTGGGCCGGGATACACCCCACAGTTCGCGAAATCTATGTGGACGGTTCGAGCACAGTATCTGCTGGCGAGCGACTCACCTAGTGTGGAGTTTATGACCAGGAGGCAGGCATTGCCCTGGCAATCAAACTCCCCAGCACCATGAGCGCCCAGCAGGCTGAACTGTCCGCGGTAGTGTATGTGGTTACACACCAAGAGAAGTTCCCTACCCCATACACGATTTGCTCGGACAGCATGTTCACATGCAATTCATGTACGGAGTACCTGGCCATCTGGTCCTGTCGCGGATATACCTCCGCTGATGGGAGACACCTCACCATAAAGCCCCTGCTGGAGAAAATCATGGTGGCTGTGGGCGAGGAAGGGAAGGTCTATATCCATAAGGTCAAGGCCCATTCAAAGACAGAGCCCAGGTGGGAGAGTAACTGTAAGGCAGACGAGCTGGCCAAACAGGGGGCCAGGGAAGGGGTATTCTGGGATCCGTACCAAACAGGTCCAGTAGCCGCAATCCGGAGCAAGGGAGGTACCCAGGGGGTAGCCTTGGCCCCGGACTTAAAGCAGGCCCAAGCCCAGGATACCGTCCTCAAGGCCGTCCTGAACGCCCTTGAAAAAGGGGAAAAAATAGAGGGCCCGTATGGCACAGCAGCCATCACCGTTAAGGAAGGCTTGCTGTTCAGTGGGGAGCAGTGGGTGGTGCCGCAGTAGCACCGGAGGGAATTCCTCCAACTGGCCCATGAGGGTCCAGGAGTGGGGCATCCCGGACCTGAGACCACCTGGCAACGGGTGGAACAGACGGGATGGTGGCCAGGACTCAGGGAAGAGGTTCGCGAGTTTTGTGCCGGCTGTTTGGTGTGTGCTGCTAACAACCCAGACCCCCAGAAAAGGAAGGAATCTATGGGACACATCAGGAGGGTAGAGGGACCATGGCGTTCGATCCAGGTCGATTACATCGGGCCCCTATCCACCGCCCAGGGAGGCTTTAAGTACTGCCTAGTCCTGGTGGATGTGTTCTCAAAGTGGGTGGAAGCGTTCCCATGCCGTACTGCTACCGCATTGGGTATGGGTAGGATCCTGGTCAGGGAAGTGTTCTCACGATGGGGACTACTGCAGTATGTGGAGTCATTTTACCGGGCAGGTCATGCAAGAGGCCCTCAGGGTACTCGGCATTGAAGGGAAATGGCACGTCGCCCACAACCCGCAGTCATCGGGTCCTGTGGAGCGTTTAAACCGTACCGTACCATTAAAGAAAGGCTACGGAAGGAAATGGGAGACTCACCCAACAAGTGGGTAGAAGTCTTACCGTTGGTCCTAATCGGGATCTGAGCCAGCCAGTCAAAAAGCACGGGGTATTCCCCACACCAGCTCATGACTGGTAGGGTTATGCGGACCCCCACCCATGTGCTAGCCCCGGTGCTCACGGAGGGTCAGCTCAGAGAGGTGAACCGGGACAGCTTCGTCAGGAATCTGTTTGAGCACCTTAAACAGGTTCACTGGCAGGCTGCGAGCAACATGGGAAAACAGCATCGGAGTAACCAACTGCTGCTAGCACCCCGCAAGCACCATGAGTGGGAGATTGGGGATCAGGTCATGGTTAGGAATTTTGCCCAGGTAGGGAGTTTTGAACCACTGTACATGGGGCCATACAGCATTGTCGACAAGGCAAGCCCCATGGTCTACGCCATAAAGATGCCCCGCTGCACAAAGTGGTTCCACATTAACCAGTGTAAACTGTTTAAACCTAAAGGGGAACAGCCAGCAAGGACGAACCGCCCTAAAGGCAGAGAGCCTCAGCCAGCAGCTGTGGCAGACTCACAGACCGCACCGGTAGGGGCAGTAGCTTGTGTCGCCGGAGGGGCTACCCCACCAATTATGTGGGACTCGGACGCACCCCCGGTAGCCAGAGTCCTGAGAAGGTCTCCTCGCACACCACAGCCAAAACTACCATGGTCACCAGCGCATCAGTTTCAATGGTTCAGCCCAGCAAGGGCCGCAACCCGAAAAGGGATACCCAAAATCAGGGATCATTCGAGGAAAAGGGATCCCCAGCCTGCGGCCTCAGGCTACGAGGAACCCACAGGACAGGACAGGGACTCAGCAGCCACACCAAAGGGGGTGGTCTGCTGTAGCACAGGAGGGGACACTCCCCGGATTATCGGGGATTCAGGGAAACCCTCAGTTGTTTTAAGAAGGACTCTTAAGGTCCTGCGGTACAGGCCACCTTACGCCCAGGTGTACAAGCTGCTCAGAAGCTGCCCAAGGCAGAGGCCAAACAGGAATTAGCCTGGCCGTCCGGAGACAGGCAGCGGATGTACAGAGCTTTAGGTATTTTAGGTGTGTTTTACAGTTTTGGTAGTTCTAGTTTTATTCAGTTATTTTACTTAAGTAAGTTTAAATTTTCGACACTCGATCACCTGTCAAGCCAGAGAACCTTCTCGGGACATGGCTATCTGTTTTGTGTGTCCCTACATAGAGGAAATCGGCATGACAAGGGTTCTGCTGCTCGCCCTGGTAGGGGTGAGCATCGGTGACCGAGGTGACGTGGAGGACTCCCACATTTATGGGTGCTCGGGAGAGAGAGCGCCGATCGTTACCGCTGGGAGTGGCAAACCGGGTGTGGAGGAGCTCGCCATTTACTTCCACGAGGGAAGGTGGCCAGGGTGGCTGGGGTCTAACTCTACAAAATACACCAGCTAGACCGGGTTCACATACGGGGAGGCCTCCATCCCGTGCCCCAGGGTACAGGACGTTGCTTCAAGGGTCAGTGTCACTGAGGGGAAACAGGTATGTCTCACCTGCAAGGGACGGATTTCCCTGGATAGGTGGTGGTGGCTCAGGAAGCTGAGCAGGGACATAGGGGACCGTACAGCTGACTGGGAGCGACTGGGGAACGACACCTACCGGACGATCACAGGAACCTCAGGGGGTGTGAGTGTGTGTTGGGATAAGTGGTGTGAGTTGGAACAGGGAATCTATGTTTGTATGTGGGGATCAGAGAGAGCCTGCCCCACAGGCATATCCATCATCTTCTCCAGACAATGGCAAAATACCGGGAAGGGGATGGGGTGGCATTCTAGCCTGCATGCGTGCGCCCTCCCACACTCCCCGATCCCAGTCAACACCACCGAACTAGTAGCACGCCCCCGAAAGCCCCTGCCCACGACCACGACATCACAGACAGTAATAGAGAGGTGTCCGACCACCACCAAGGGACCAGAGAATGGGCTAGTGCTAGCACCGACTGAAAAGGTACTATACCAGGGGGTACACTATGCAGTAGCTTCAGTTATCTTAAACCTTACCGAAGTACACTTACCTGAATGGTGTCCTAAGGAGACAGAACAGCTATACCTGGCCCTGCTGAAAGAAATGTTTAGGAAATTCTACGAATTCGACTTTGCCAACATAGACAAAGCAGAGCTGTACAAACTACACGCAGAGCACACTATGGGCGCAGGGAGACAAAGAAGGGGGACCTGGAACGATATTTTCACTACCTACAATACAGGATCCTCTGTAATAAATAGCCTGGACGATATAGAACTACAAACACAGAGAAATGGCCTAAAAACCCAACTACGAAAGATCCTAACGGAAGAAAACAAAGTGGTAGGCTCAGAGCTACACGAGGACCAAGCTATGACGGTCCATTTAAAGGAGATCATTGCTGAGCTAGAGAGACACGCTAAAACAGTAAATGCACTCATACGGGAGGATAGGAATGCTTCAGATCAGGCTGCATAGAATGAGGTGTGTGTGCTGTACGGGGCATGGTTGCTGGGTGAGGGCCGGAGCAACCTGGAGGATTTAAAACAAGGTTTAGTCCCCTCCTGGATTAGCAACAAACACCTCGCAGCCCTCCACCCATTTAGCAATTCGCTGAGCCCGTGTCAGCTCCGCCTAGCCTCTGAAGCCTACACTGTCCCAGTAGATTGTGGGCGTTCCAATCACTCTATCATGGGGATAGTAGTGAGGATGCCGGTCATGGGTGGGACAGCCCGTCCCGCACCGGTATACAGGGTGGAGAACATTGGGATCATTCAAGGGGGTGCACACGTCCGTTTCGCAGCGGTCCCACCTTATGTCATAAAGTGGGAGCACGCTATGACAGGTACTGACCTCTCCGAGTGCCGGAGCCAGGGTGCACACATAATACTGTGTCCCCAGCACTTGAATGCCTATTCTAGACCACAGTGTGGGTTTAAAGCTGCTGGCGCACGACCTATCAACTGTACCATGGAAGTAATGGGACAAGGCCATGTTCCCCCACAGGTAGCATTCACAGGGGGTGAGACATATTGTGTCACCACAAGTGCGCCCCACTACCAGCATGGACAGCACATCTGGTGTCCAGTAAGTGACAGCAGTTTCTGTTTTAAACCCGAGGCAGAAGTTCAAGTGGCCCAGGAACGGATTGTCCACATTTCTGAACCCTCCACTGTTCACCTCACTGTCAGGGAAAACATCACCAACCTGCAAAACTATGTCAAATTCTTTGGCTATAAGATTCCCCCTCTACCCGAACATCTTACCGCCCTACTCAAAGCAGTAGAAGTATCACAAAAACATTTCTATACTCTAGAACAAAAGACAGTCGAGATAGGGGCCGAGATTTTGGGCATCATAATTCCAACCTGGTGGGACATTTTCGAAAATATAGAGGTCCCTTCCTGGATCAGAATGGCTTCCCACATTTTAGTGGTCTGCCAGCTTGGCATAGTCTTCTACTTACTGTGCACAAAATGCAAGGGAAAGGACAGAGTGCTCCGATCCCGACATGAGAAAGCACGGGACCAGCATTACAATAAAGCCTATGGCCAGGTTTGGGACGAGCCTTAATTGTTTTTATTAAAATGAATAAAGTTTGGGATCGTGTATTATTATTTTTCGCTTTGTATGTACTATATTTTCCAAGTGGTGCAGGGGTGTTGGACCCCCTCCATGCTTGGATCTGAATGTAACTGAATTCTTGCCTGTGTCTGCATCTGAACACTACACCTACAGGGAAATGTGTGTTCTGGGTTTCAGATAGGTAAACTACAGGGGAAGGTTGGCTCTCGGGGATCAGGAATTTTGCTCACCCAGTATGATACTCTAGCGAGTAAACTATCAGAGGGGGGACTATAATTTCTCAAAATTCACAGATCCCCCAAAACTCAAAGACAATCCCTAAGGAAAAAGACTTTGGACTCCTTTCTAACTATTTCAGGGTGGTGAAATGCATTGGGCCTAACCAAAGGACATTTTAGAGCAAAAACCAAGATTTGGTATTTTAAAAGACGTGTCTGGACTTGTAAGGGAGAAAAGGCTGTAAAGGAAGGTGGAATGAACCTCTGTAAAGACAGTTTGGATATTGGAGTTAATGCAAACTGTCTGGGGAACCACATGACCTCGCTTGGAGTTAATCGGCCCCTATCAGACATTAACATCCTAACAATAAACCCGAGGAAGAACAGTCTCCACCCAAATTACAGAACCCATCAAGGCATGCATAAAACAGATCACTTCGGCCTACTCTATAGAAATCCCAGGCCCAGTCAAGAAACCCAAAACTTGGGGACAATCAACTACGATTAAGTGGCAAATCGACAGGATGGAGCCATCCCGAAACCACTTCACACATTAGCAAACAAGTTACCGTTAACGAGCCCGCCAAAATCTAACAATGACCGGGACCTGATTTGGCATGCAAATAAGGAAGCTTCAATTAATATAATTGAAGGCCGGTTCTCAACCTGAAAAAGAAGAGGAAAGAAGAAGTACAAGTCATCCATGGAGGCATTCTCCGCAACACAGTTCTCCAGCACCACCGTTCAGCGTTCCGTGTCCAGCCAGAAGGTTGACAGCTCGAAGGCCAGACCATTCAACGAAGTAGGCCGACACATGGAAGAAACCAGAACGACCGCCTCAGTGACCATCAGACACCTCGCGGCAACAAGGCCCTCACGAAAACAACCAACTGAACATCAAGTACCAATATTGGGCCACCGCGACCAAAGAAAACCAACTCGAAGAAAAAGCGAAGATCCACAAAGTTTCCACTCTACAATCTACTCCCGACTTACCCCACGGTAAGATTTTCCCTAAAAAAACTCTAAACTCTACTTCTAAACCAAAGAAAAGTGGGTACTCACCTGATAAATCCAATACGCACCCTACCGCATCAGCGGACTCGCGAAGACTGACCAGATACGCAGTTGAAGTCCTTCTACCGCGTACGGCAGACACCAACCAACATATAGAGCGAATCCCAAAACCACGAATTAGCCCAACTGTCAAGGATTCTGGTGAGTATCATCCCTGGTCCACTGGAATCCAACCTAGCTAATGAAGTGGGATTGGGAGGGGTGAAGTATTCTTCTAATGTTATTTCCCTCGTTTGTACCGAAGTGTTCCCCACTTTTAGAGTGTTAAGAGTGTTTGTGTTGTGTTTTATTTTCTTGAATAAAGGTCAAAGTTCTTGCATCAAAACCAGTTGTCTGCTGCACTTTTTGTCACAACCACCAAATAAGTCCAAGGTCTAGAACCAAGGGAGTGGGAGCGATTCGAACCGCTCAGAAGTCAGAGGTGAAGCTGACACAAACCACCACCCCCTACAATTGTTAGTTCATTGCTGTTGCGAATACGCACTAGATTCTAATTCCACCCTCTCCCGTATGAAGAGAACAAGTGATTTAACATAACGACTATCATGTGGCAGATCTCGAGATGTCTAGTCTTGCTGTATGTGGCTCGATTTGTGGCCTAGATACCAGAAATTTGCATAAACAGTCCCTGAAGCAGTGAAAATGACTGATAAGTCAGTTGACCTACTTGTGACGTATATGGGGCATGTGTTCACCCCATAAACATTCTGTAAAATAAAACTCACGTTCATTTGTCTGGTGCCGCACCACTTCACTTTGAATTGCACAGTGCAATGACTGAGGCCTGAAATGGGCCGACTATCAGTATTGAACGGCAATTTTGTTTCCTATTCTTTGGTCAGATTGAAGGGATAATTACAAGTCCTAGCCCTTTCGGACTACCCCAGATCAGGCGTATTCCCCAGACGTTTACCTTCAACTAACGTTTGCAGTAGCCGGATCCTATAAGATGCTTAATTGGGTCTAAAGGTCAGACTACCTCTCCCTAAAGGAAAGAAACGGTCTAAAGATGTTACCGTCCTCCGGATAGTACTTTTAATAAGTTTAACTAGACTGTAACCTTCCGGATATTATGAGGGTCCGGAATACCCCCCAGAATTCTGCAACTCCTTTGAGTGTACAGAAATTGAGTTTGCAAGATGATACAGAAATACTCTTCGAGACTATTCTAAAAATATATAGATTTATTAACGAACCAACATTTAGATAACATTTATTATGGCAATCGCAACTTTAATCGTTCAAAATACAAATAGCTTACATTTCTTATTCTCAGAGATCCTTATTCTCAAATCTTAACTTTGTTACATTTCCACACTTCTACTTATTTCTTAATCCAGAATATCCACCAAAATCAAATACCTTGATTACCCAAGACTCAAATGTTGTAAACTTACAGAGAATGTCTGTAAAGTTGAGAAATGCTTGTCTTCCCAGCGACTTCTGACTTTCTGTTTGAAAAGGTCTATTTTTATATCTTTTTTGGATGGTTTATCCTTTGAAGTTTTCCTGATGATGTAAGCTTATTGTATCAAGTCATTCTTTGCTGACTTTGTTCTATTATTTATTGATATCTCTGTTAAATGCTTTCTGTCTTTACTGTCAATTTAGCCATTGCATGCATAATTATGACTCTACCTTAGATGTTTCAAAAACCATCATAAACACAATGACAGCAATGGTTTCTGTTTGATGCAATTCTTATTGAAGTCTTTCTATTGAATTTCTAATACTACTTTAACTGGTTATTATCAGTCGTTGTGACTCCGTGGTATTCCAAGTTCAATAGAAGAACAATGTAATTGCTTGGTGCATCCATTGAAGTAATATTTTCAAAGTCGTCTTGTTTGTGTACCTTTTACAACTTGTAAATACTTCATCTAGGGTGTTCCATACATTTCTTATTTACTTCAATTGTTTTTTATCAGACCTCGGGACTCCATATTTCAAGCTTAACATTAAAACTATTTGTTCAGCAGGCGTTTCTTTTACTTGTTGTCATTTCTTCAAAGCCTTCTGTAGGTATCATTTTTACAATATGTAAATTGAAAACACTTCAACTCAGTGTTTACTTGTTTTCTAGCTATCTCAATTGGTTGCATATTTAATCGTGTTTCCTGTCTTATTTGATGTTATATTATGAAGGCTTATGGTTGTTTAATATTCAAAGTTTCTGTTTGCAACAGTGTTAGCTTTTGACACTTTAAGCTGGGTGATGCAATTGTTTTTCTCCCAAACTCTAGACATAGAGGAACCTCCCAATGGTTTCCTTCAATAGGGCATTGTCTTTGTTAATATCCCTGTGTGGCGGATCGCCACCTAAAACGGGCATAATCCACTTTTCCGTCCGTGGACAAATTTCCAGCCCCTCCCCTTTAAGGCACATTACCTTGAAGGCAGAAGGGGGCGGGGCCTCAGGTTTTACCCAGAGAATTCTGGGAGTTTTGCCAGAGAATTCTGGGAGCAGCTCTCGCAGCCATTTTGTAATAGCATGCAGTGAATAAAAGTTTCTTGTTTTCCACATATGGATTCAGCCTCCATTCGTGTTTCGTGGCAGCCTCAACATTGGTGACCCCGACGCTCAGAACGTATTCCGAGCACTGCAATGGCGGACACGAACGCAGTTTCCGTGAAACTGCCGGAGTTTTGGGAAAACCAGCCCGAAGCCTGGTTTCTCCAAGCTGAATCTCGCTTCCGGCTGCGAAATATCACCACAGATGGGACGAAGTACGACTACCTCGTCACATCACTCAGTAGTGCCGCAGTTTCCAAGGTTTGGACAACGCTGCAGAACCCACCAGAGGAAGGCAAGTACGCACATCTCAGAACAGCGCTCCTTAAAAAATTTACGGCCTCGGCATATCAGCGAAACTGCCACCTCCTCGACCTTCCAGGCCTCGGTGATGCCTCACCGTCAGACCTCCTCTCCCACATGCTCTCCCTCACCGACGAGAGCCCACCCGGATCCCTCTTCCGCACGCTGTTCATCCGCCAGCTCCCTCTCAGCATCCGCCCAGCGATCGTGGCGTCCGGCCTCACGAACCTGGAAGCCCTGGCCGATGAGGCCGACAAGCTGCTGTCCGCTCACTCCAGCCGCGACGTCACTCCGGACCTGGCAGCCAATGCCTGGGCGCGCCCCTCACCATCCAGCACACGGCCACAAGGGCCTGTCACCAGGCCCACGGGGCCTTCACGCCCTACTAACCCGGGCCACTGTTACTACCACGCACGGTTCGGCGCCAGGGCACAACGGTGCACACCTCCCTGCTCTTTCAAGTCCGCCCCCGTTCCAGCCCCCGCGATGGCTGTGGGCCACGCGGGCTCCCTGCTGTTCGTCACGGATGACAAAACCGGCCGTCGGTTCCTGTGCGACACTGGGGCTCAGCACAGCATCATCCCGGCCTCCGCCCTCGACATCCAAAAGGGCGAACGAGGACCGGCGCTGGCTGCTGCTAACGGCTCGGAAATCCGGACGTATGGCACCCGGACAGTCACCCTCGACCTCGCTGGTCACCGCAACCGATGGGAGTTCATCACTGCCAAGGTGCTCTCCCCCCTCATCGGCGCAGATTTCCTGTGTGCCCACGGCTTACTGGTAGACATCCCTCGTCACCGCCTCGTGGACATGAACACCATGTCCCCCATCCTGGGCGCCAGGGCTCCCCGTCAACCCGCCGACATGGCGTCACAGTGCCACGCCCGGGCCACGGATGACTACTCGGCACTCCTGGCCGAATTCCCGTCCCTTACCAATCCGACCTTCTCCGCGGAGGCCGCCAAACACGGGGTGGAACATTTCATCCCCACCACAGGCCCCCCAGTGTACGCCCACGCCCGCAGGCTGGACCCAGCCAAACTGGAGATCGCGCGGACCGAGTTTGCCACCATGGAACAACTCGGCATCATCCGCCGCTCCAACAGTCCCTGGGCCTCCCCACTCCACATTGCCCCCAAACCAGGCGGAGGTTGGCGCCCCTGCGGGGATTACCGCCGCCTCAATGACGCCACCACCTCTGATCGGTACCCCGTGCCGCACATTCAGGACCTCTCGGCTAGACTGGCCGGCCGCTCAGTCTTTTCCAAGGTCGACCTGGTGCGCGGCTACCACCAAGTCCCCGTCCACCCCGCGGACGTCCCCAAGACGGCCGTAATCACCCCCTTCGGCCTGTTCGAGTTCCTGCGGATGCCCTTCGGCCTCAAAAACGCGGCCCAGGCATTCCAACGGCTCATGGACTCGGTCCTTCGGGACCTGAAGTTCCTGTTCGTCTACCTGGACGACATCCTGGTAGCCAGTTCCTCCAAGCAGGAACACCTCGAACACCTTCGCATCCTGTTCGGGCGCCTCAGCGACCACGGGCTCATCCTCAGCCCAGCCAAATGCCAGTTCGGCCTGGACAAGATTGACTTCCTCGGCCACCACATCACCCATGCTGGGGCAATTCCCCTGCCCACCAAGGTGCAGGCCGTCCAACAATTTCCCCGCCCCACCATCATCAAAGGCCTCCAGGAGTTCCTCGGGATGGTGAATTTCTATAACCGCTTCATCCCAAAAGCGGCGTCCCTCATGAGGCCCCTGTATGAAGCCCTCCGGGGCAGGAGCGGCAAGATGGCGGTCGAATGGACGGCAGACGTGTCCGCCGCCTTCGATTCCACCAAGACCACGCTCGCCAACGCCACCCTGCTCGCGCACCCATGGCCCAATGCCAGGGTAGCGCTCACCACGGACGCCTCCGACCACGCGGTCGGTGCCGTGTATGAGCAGTGGGTCGACGGCGCCTGGCAACCACTTGCCTTCTTCAGCCGCCAACTACGCCCCCCGGAGGTCAAGTACAGCACCTTCGACCGCGAGCTCCTCGCGCTGTTCCTGGCGGTCCGCCATTTCCGGTTTTTGCTTGAGGGCCACCCCTTCACTGCGTTTGTCGACCACAAGCCCCTGACATTCGCAATGGCAAAGACAACCGACCCCTGGTCCGCCAGGCAGCAGCGCCAGCTCGCGGCAGTGTCCGAGTTCACCACGGACATCCAACACGTCTCCGGCCGAGACAATGTGGTAGCCGACTGCCTCTCCCGCCCCGCCATCCACGCCGCACACCTAGCAGTCGACTACGCTCAACTCGCAGCAGACCAGATCACCGACCCTGATCTGCTCTCTGCACCCACCAACCTACCAGGGCTACGCCTGGCCGACGTCGCCTGTGGCCCGACCGCAGTCACGGTCAAGTGCGACATATCCCTATGTCAACCTCGGCCCTTCGTCCCAGCGTCCTGGCGCCGCCGGGTATTCGACATTCTCCACAACCTCTCCCACCCCGGCGCCCGCGCATCCATCAAATTGGTAGCCAACCGCTTTGTCTGGCGCGGCCTTCGCAAGGATGTGCGTACTTGGGCCAACTCCTGCCTAGCCTGCCAACGGGCCAAGGTACAGCAACACACGAAAGCACCCCTCGAGGAGTTTACCGTCCCCTCGCGGAGATTCGACCACATCCACGTGGACATCGTTGGGCCCCTGCCGCCGTCGCAAGGCCACACGCACTTGCTGACCATCGTTGACCGCACCACACGCTGGCCTGAGGCAATTCCACTGACCTCTACCACCACCGCCGACATCGCCAGAGCCTTCGTCAGCACCTGGGTCGCACGGTTCGGCGTCCCCTCCGACATGACGTTGGACAGAGTTCCGCAATTTACCTCTGAACTCTGGACCGCCATCGCACGCAATCTCGGGGTGACCATTCACCGCACCACAGCGTACCACCCCCAAGCCAACGGACTGTGTGAGCGGTTCCACAGATCCTTGAAGGCATCTCTTCGAGCCAGCCTCCAAGACGGCGCCTGGACTGACTGACTTCCGTGGGTCCTCCTCGGCCTGCGCACCGCGGTTAAAGAAGACCTCCATGCATTGGCAGCAGAGCTCGTGTACGGTCAGCCTCTGCGCGTACCCGCCGAGTTCCTGCCCACCACCACGACACCCTGGTCAGCCGACCAGCAACACCACGACTTCGCCTCACCGGCGCTGCAGTTCGCCCCGGTGCCCATTGCCCGACACGGCGAATCCACCTCACACGTCCCACTAAGCCTACACCAGGCAAGGTTTGTTTTCGTCCGGCACGACGCCCACCGCGGACCCCTTCAACCCCCGTACGACGGGCCCTACAAGGTGCTACAGGCTGGGGACAAATTTTTCACCCTGCAAGTGGGCGACAGGACCGAAAAAGTGTCGGTGGACCGACTCAAGCCAGCACACTCGGAGCCCGGGGAGCAGGTCCCTGTAGCTCGTCCACCTCCACGCGGCCGACCTGCCCTCAAGCCGGTTCACCCAGCTGCTCCACGCCCGGCCGTTCCACGTCCACCGGTGTCCTACAAGAGCCGCTCCGGCCGGCCCATCAGACCGCCGCACCGTCTCGTCCACACCTCCTAAGCGGATTCTGGGGGGAGCTGTGTGGCGGATCGCCACCTAAAACCGGCATAATCTACTTTTCCGTCCGTGGACAAATTTCCAGCCCCTCCCCTTTAAGGCACATTACCTTTAAGGCAGAAGGGGGCGGGGCCTCAAGTTTTACCCAGAGAATTCTGGGAGTTTTGCCAGAGAATTCTGGGAGCAGCTCTCGCAGCCATTTTGTAATAGCATGCAGTGAATAAAAGTTTCTTGTTTTCCACATATGGATTCAGCCTCCATTCGTGTTTCGCGGCAGCCTCAACACCATTCCCATATCAAAGCTTGTGGTGTTTTACAACTTGTGAATAGCTGATCTTATATCAGAAGCCTGTATTGTGCCTACAGCCTGTGTTGCCGAGGCTTTCAGACTTTTAAACCCAGTATGTCATTTATTAATAATTTCAGAAATCTGTTTTTAGTATCGTGTATTTTTCTGAACCCTGGCTATTCCTTCACAAGATAGACAGCTTTAAAAAAACTGTTTCTGTATATATGAACCCAGGCAGCAGATGGCTTCAATTCAGTAACAAACCTTGAAGTTATTTTGCAGTCACAGACCACAATCTCCAAACTCCCTGATGCACTTCCTGGGAGTCACCATTGACCAGAAACTTAATTGGACCAGCCACATAAATACCGTGGCAACAAGAGCAGGTCAGAGGCTGGGTATTCTGCGGCACGTGTCTCACCTCCTGACTCCCCAAAGCATTTCCATCATCTACAAAGCACAAGTAAGGAGTGTGATGGAATACTCTCCACTTGCCTGGATGAGTGCAGCTCCACCAACACTCAAGAAGCTCGACACTATCCAGGACAAAACAGTTTGCTTGATTGGCACCCCATCCACCACCTTAAACATTCACTCCCTCCACCACGTGTGTGTACCAGTGTGTACCAGCTACAAGATGCATGGAGCAACTTGCCAAAACTTCTTCGGCAGGACCTCCCAAACCTGCGACCTCTTCCACCTAGAAGGACAAGGGCAGCAGGTGCATGGGAACACCACCACCTCCAAGTTCCCCTCCAAGTCACACACCATCCTGACTTAGAAGTATATCGCCGATCCTTCATCGTCGCTGGGTCAAAATTCTGGAACTCCCCCCTAACAGTACTGCGAGAGTACCTTTATCACACGGACTGCAGCGGTTCAAGAAGGCGGCTCAGCACCACCTTCTCAAGAGCAATTAGGGATGGGCAATAAATGCTGGCCTTGCCAGTGACGCCCACATCCCATAAACTAATTTAAAAAAATGTAAACTCTCCTACCCATTTGTAAGATTTCCAAAATTTGCAGATCCCCAAAAATATATAGAAAGGAAAAAATAAGGACTTTGGAAATTTAAAGGAAACATGCCTGAACATGTCCGGCACGTGGATGGTCTGGGAATTCAAAGCCCAGCAAACATTACCATTTGGACAATAGGCCCTGGGGAAAGGCTGCCCCACCCAAAACACAGAGCCCATAGGAATGCTAGGACCAGCAAGGAACCCAAAGCAGGAGAACAATGCAAGCTTCCATGGAACGACAACGCAACAGGATCTAAGCCATTTGATTTGGTTTCGCATAGTTGAAAGCCCATCAAAATTTTAACAAGACAATGAACAGGCCTCACCTGAAAACTCACTGCATTAAGAAACCAGTTTTTCGTGGGGAGTTTTGTGGGTTGGGGGGGGTGCGAAAAGGATTATAATTGCAGCAGGACCCAAGATTTCTTTCTCTTTCGACTCGACCGACTACGCTGGAAACAAGGCTCTCTCGCAGCACTGCCCAGAAGCCACATGGTAAAGGAAGACGTTTGATGACCAGAATCACCATCGGCTTACCCGGCTGGATTTCGTACTGTTAATACCCCTGTTTGGTGAGCATTATCCCTGATCTCCTGAAACCGAAACCTAGCTAGAAGTGGGATTTTTGGGAGGGATAAAGGTTTTTATTTTTCTTGTATACTGTCATTTTCCTCGCCTGTAACCATGTGCTCCCCAAACCTGTTTAAGTGTGAAGTGTGTTTAAGTTTGTTACCTTTTAACTTTAATAAAAGTTATAGTTCTTTCATTGGAACCTGTGGTCTACTGCATCTTTGTGCACAACCCTTAAATAAGTCCAAGTTTTGAACCTGGGGCGTGGGAGCGATTTGAACCGCTCACTGAGTATGGGGAAAGGCTGACTCCTACTACAACCCACACCCCTACAAAATGGCGACCGTGGCAAGGACTTGGCAAAAGGGTTGTGAAGCAGTAGACACTGATTCAGAAGAGAGAACTGTAATGGAAGAGAGGATTTCAGATTATGTATTCAACAAAGTGAATATGGAAAAGAAGTGGGTCACTAATCTATTAAAAACTGGGCGCCCGGTAGATGCAGCAGCTAAATGGACAGAAGGGAAGGATCATAAAAAATCCTTAGAAAAGGCAGTCTGGCTGATGTGCTTCAAGAAACAGATCCAACTTTTGTACAGACTCGTTGAAGCACAGGCAGCCAATATTCGGGAGTCGGCCCTGGAAGTCCAAACGAAGGCCCTAGCAGGGGAGAAGTTACTGTTAGCATTGCAGGCGCTAAACCAGGAAAGGGTGCAGTTAGTGGGGGAACACAAGACCCGGCAGGATTACTTACAGTGCCAGGTCACTGAGGCCAAGAACAATGAGCTGAGGTTGCGGGAAAAGAATGCCCGCCTGGCAAAACAAGTAAGAGAGCAGGAGGAGACAGTAAAAGGCTTACAGGCAGCCTATAAGGTAATGAGCGCACAGGGGTTTGAGGATGCGGACCATAGCCCCTGCCAGAAGCAGATAGAGAGTCTCAGCCTTGCTCTAAGGAAGGCAAGAGGTGTGGCGTGCCTCATAAGCCCAAGTGCAGCCCAGGTCGACTTTACAGGGAACCTGGGGAGAACGGTTCAGACACCAAAGATAGCGCCAAGGGACGACCCGGTTGAGGAGCGGGAGGGCCCACGACCACCACCCATAGCGCCAAGCTTTAGCGCAGTCTGGCAATATGAAGGGGTGGAGTTAGGGGCAGAAGCTGAGGTGGAAAAAACTCCGCAAGAGAGGCTGGGACCGGGGCCGATGTGCCCGGCCTGGCGGACAGATTTGGCCCACCCGCTGATAACGGGGATGCGGGACCCCTCCAAAGCCAGTTCGTGGCTCCCCACGGTACATAACAGCTTAGGGTTATGGTAAGCCACCTGAGTAAACTCACCCAACAAGGGGACCCCTCAGTTCACTTCATAGAGGTAGAACAGGCAGCAGGCGTCAACAGCTGTGACGATGCCGAGATGGCAAAAATGCTCCTGTTCTCACTGGACAGCCGGTTATATCAGTCTCTCTCTGCTGAGAGCAAGAGAGGACAGAATGGGTATGCGGCCATCACTGAGGAAGTTTTAGAGGCAATGGGGATGAATGAGGGAAGTCCTTTCTCCCGGATGGAGAAACAGTGCAGCTCGCAGGAGAGACCCCACAGGCTTTTGCAGACAGGCTGTGGCCCGTGTACAGGGCTGCTTGTGGTGGGGGTCTTAACAGGGCTCACCTAAACCGGGACGAGCTGGCCCACTGGCTCCGTAGCCTAGTGGCAAACAGCTTGCCTCGGATCAAAACCCAGGCTGAGCTTTGGTTTGACCCAAAAGACCACCGGGTCACCGAGGAAGCAGTGGTCAGACAGCTGAACCTGGCCTACCGGAACGGGAGAGGGGCGGAAGAGCCCCCACAAAAAGGGAAAGTACATGAAATAAAACCCGGCCAGAGTAGGAAGGAGTGGCATCAGGAGGGGAATAACCCTTCCAGCACAAAGCTTAACTGTTATGGGTGTGGGAAGGATGGTCACTGGAGGAAGGAGTGTAAGAATCCTTGGAAGGATAACAAGGGAAAGAATTCCTCAGCCCCAGCCCAAAAGGCAGAGACAGGGATCCCTCCCGCTACGGTCGAGTCATTTTTGGACGCCATGAGGTCCCTATTGACTGGCCCAGGGAAGGTAGCAGCAACCACCGGTGCCCTGATCCCATCAGCCCCAACTAACCTAAAATCCTGACTGGAGCCAGCGCAGCCTGTTTACCTGTGTTCCCTTACCTACAACTTGTGGGAGAGACCCCTCGTGGAGATGGAGGTCGGAGATGTGAAGGGGACCTATCTGTTGGACATGGGAGCATCATGCACCACGATCCATTCGGCTAACCCCCCACCTCACCTCTATCTAACGGGGTCCCCTACAGTCTGTCGGGATTCACAGGTAAAGAACAGGCAGGCTCATTTTCCATCCCGCTGTCCATTCGCTTGGGAACACTCCGCTCTAAGTGGACCTGTGTCCTAATGAAGTGGGAGGTGGAGGGTGGAAAAGGGATCCTGGGAGCCGACTTTATTGTAGGCCACGGGATCCTAGTGGATTTACGGAATCACTGCCTCTGGGGGGCAAATACAGGAAAGGAAGGCGGAGTAGTAGTCATCCCAGGGAAACAGGGGAAGGGGACCCTGTGCACCATGAAGCCTAAAGAGGGTTACAACCTCGAGCTCATGGTCAGTAACACCCCAAAGGAGTTTCAAGCATTTGTGCGAGCCCACCTAGACACATTTGCTACACACAAGCATGACTGTGGGAGGGTCAACGGGTTCGAGGTCAGCATAGACGGGGACCCCATGGCCCAACCACAGAAACAGTATAACTTCCCCAGGGAAGCGGAGCCAGACATGGAAGTAGCCATGTCCTCCTTAGTACAGCAGGGGGTCCTGAGACCAATAGCCACCCACGTGAACTCTCCACTGTGGCCGGTTAGAAAACCGGACAACTCCTGGAGGGCCACAGTGGACTATCGGGTGCTCAACAGTAACATCCCAGCCTGTGCACCCACAGTAGCAGCAGTTGCCGACCTGATAGGAAGTATCCCAGCATCCGCGACCACTTTCACGGTGCTGGATATCTCCAACGGGTTTTGGTCCATTCCCCTAAGGAGAGAGGATCAGTACAAGTTTGCCTTTACCTTCAAAGGGCAACAGTACACCTGGAACTGTTTGCCTCAGGGCTTCCACAATAGCCCCAGCATTTTCCACCAATGCATGGCAAACAGTTTAAAGGGCTTCAGCCAGCCCAGGCAGCTGGTACAATACGTGGATGACCTGCTCCTATTCACCGATTCGAGAGGAGCATGGCCCACTTCTGGCCGAGCTGCTGGAACTGCTCAGGCAGGAAGGTTTTAAAGTCAACCCAAAGAAAGCGCAGATGGGCCAGCAGGAGGTGAAATTCCTGGGCCTGACAATACGCGCTGGGGAAAGGGCCATAGATAAAGCAAGGAGGGAAGCAGTACAGGAGTTACCATTCCCCAACACAGTCACGGGAGTAAGATCGTTCCTGGGGCTAACCGGGTACTGCAGAGACTTCATTGAGGACTATGCAGCCACAGCAGCCCCTCTGCTCCGACTCCTGCACAAGGGAGTGGAGTGGGTTTGGGAAGAGGGCTGCCAGGCAGCATTTGTCAGGCTCAAGAAAGATCTGCAGACCGCACCAGCTCTAGGGTCCATAGAGGGGGGAAAAGAGTTCTTCCTGGAGGTAGCAGCCAGCGGGGACAGCCTGAGTGCTGTGCTGCTCCAAGAGCGGCATGGCAAGCTGAGACCGGTGGTCTACTCCTCCAGGATACTCACAGATGTGGAAAGGAGCTACTCCAATTGTGAAAGGCACCTCTTGGCCACACATTGGGCTGTGAAAAGATCGTTGATCTTCACAGGCACCTCTCCCATCACCCTCCTTACCCATCACACGCCCACCCAAATGCTCTTGGATGGGAGAATCAAGGATGGGACAGTGAGCAGTGCCCGCATTGCTCGCTGGACCCTGCTTCTCTCACAGATGGACCTGAAAGTAAAAGGGCTCTGCAAGCCGCAGCTCGCAGCTAACCTGATATATCCTGGAACAGCCCACCGGTGTTCCATCGAAGGGGTTTGGGAAGTAGACATAGGTTTACGGGCCGGGATACACCCCACAGGCCGTGAAATCTATGTGGATGGCTCCAGCACAGTATCTGCTGGCGAGCGACTTACAGGGTGTGGAGTTTATGACCCAGCGGCAGACCTTGCCCTGGCAATCAAGCTCCCCAGCACCATGAGCGCCCAGCAGGCTGAACTGTCCGCGGTAGTGTACGTGGTTACACACCCCGAGATCTTCCCCACCCCATACACGGTTTGCTCGGACAGCATGTTCACATGCAATTCGTGTACGGAGTACCTGGCCATCTGGTCCCGCCGCGGATACACCTCCGTTGACGGGAGACCCCTCACAGTAAAACCCCTGCTGGAGAGAATCTTAGCTGCAGTGGGGGAGGAAGGGGAGATTTTCATCCATAAGGTGAAAGCCCATTCCTCCACAGAACCCCGTAGTGAGGGCAACCGGCAGGCCGACGTGCTGGCTAAAGAGGGTGCCCACACAGGCACTTTCTGGGACCCATATGGGGCCAGTCCCATAGCAGCAGTCAGGGGTAGAAATGGGACACAAGGGAATGCAAGGGTAGCTTTAACGCTGGACCTGAAGACGGTCCAAACCCAAGACCCCGTCCTCAAGGCAGTCCTCAGGGCAATGGCTGAAGGGAAAAGGATAGAGGGCCCTTACAGCACAGCAGCCCTCTCCGTAAAGGAAGGCATGCTATTTAAGGGAGAGCAATGGGTAGTACCGCAGCAGCACCAAAGGGAATTCCTCCAACTGGCCCATGAGGGTCCGGGAGCGGGGCATCCCGGGCCTGAGACCACCTGGCAGCGGGTGGAACAGGCAGGATGGTGGCCAAGTCTAAGGGAAGATGTCCGCGAGTTCTGTGCCAGCTGTCTGGTGTGTGCTGCTAACAACCCTGACCCCCACAAAAGAAAGGTACCCATGGGACACATCAGGAGGGTAGAGGGACCATGGCAGTCGATCCAAGTCGACTACATCGGGCCCCTACCCACCACGCAGGGAGGCTATAAGTACTGCCTAGTCCTGGTGGATGTGTTTACAAAGTGGGTAGAAGCCTTCCCCTGCAGAACAGCCACAGCCCTTAGTACAGCCAGGGTCCTGGTCAGGGAGGTGTTCTCACGATGGTACGTGGAGTCCGACCAAGGGAGCCACTTTACCGGGCAGGTCATGCGGAATACCCTCATGGTACTCGGCATAGAGGGGAAATGGCACGTTGCACACAATCCACAGTCCTCAGGGATTGTGGAGAGGATGAATAGGACCTTGAAAGAAAGGCTGAGGAAAGAGACGGTGGACTCACCTAGAAAGTGGGCAGAAGTCCTACCATTGGTCCTAATGGGGATCCGAGCCAGCCAGTCAAAAAGCACGGGGTATTCCCCACACGAGCTGATGACTGGCAGAGTTATGCGGACCCCCACCCATGTACTAGCCCCGGTGCTCACAGGAGGTCAGCTCAGGGAGGTGAACAGGGACAAGTTCGCCGGGAACCTCTTCGAGAACCTTAAAAGGGTCCATGAGCAGGCGGCAGGGAACATGGGAAGGCAGCATCGGAGTAACCGATTGCTGTTAGAACCCCAGAAACGCCACGAGTGGGAAATAGGGGATCAGGTGATGGTGAGGGTAGGCAGTCTAGAACCATTATACATGGGGCCCTACAGCATTGTCGATAAGGCAAGCCCCATGGTATACGCCATAAAATTGCCTCGGCGCACCAAATGGTTCCACATAAACCAATGTAAATTGTTTAAATCCGAGAGAAGGGGACAGCCAGTTGAGCCAAAGTCTGAGGATAGAAATCCCCAGCCTGCAGCAGGCGAGATTTCACAGATTGCACAAGCAGGCGCAGTGGCTTGTCTTAGGGGAGGGGCCACCCCACCCACCGTTTGGGACATTCCACCCATCCTCTGGGATTTAGAGGAGGACGAGCCCGAACCAGATAGCCCCGCCCCTGATCCAGGTGTTGAACCAGCACCAGGCTGCGAAGAGTCACCTGACCCTGAAACAGGTTTAGAAAAGGTACAGCCTGAGGATAGAAATCCCCAGCCAGTGGCAGTGGAAGATTCACAGACCACACAACAGGGGGCAGTGGCTCGTGTTAAAGACCCACCAGCCAGAGCCCCTAGAAGGTCCCCACGTACGCCACAGCCAAAGAAACCGTGGTCACCGGCTCCCCAATTTAAAAGTGCCGCCCCTCAAGCAGGGGTCGATCTGAGGACAGAGGTTCCCGGCCAGCAGCCATAGGCTGCAAGGGACCAAAGGTACAGGACAGGGCGGCCACACCAAAGGGAGTAGGGTGCTACAGCCCATACAGGGCTTAGTCTGGCCGGTCGGAGACGGGCGGCGAATGTACATAGCTTTTGTTTATTACATTTTGAGATTGTTAAGTTTGGGTGTTTTTAGTTAAATTTTAAGTAAGGTGGTTGGTAGTTTTAAAATGTTATAATTTCAAGAGTGTTTTGTATTGAGTCGAGGTCGCAAGACCCGACTATGCTTCACCCAAGCCAGAGAATCTACTCGGGACCTGGCTATATGCTCTTGTGTCTCCTTACAGAAGGGATTGTCGATATGAAGGGGGGCATACTCCTACTCGCTCTGATAGGAATGAGCGCTGGGAGGCGAGGTGACGTGGAGGACTCCCACATTTTTGGGTGCTCAGGAGAGAGAGTGACTAGAGTGGCAGCAAGCGAGGTGTGAAGGAGCTCGCTACCTATTCCCACGTGGGAAGATGGCCAGGGTGGCTGGGATCTAACTCCACCCGATACTCCAGTCAGACCGGGCTCACCTACGGGGAGGCCTCCCTCCCCTGTCCCAGCATACAGGTTGTAGCCACTCGGGTCGGGGTCACTGAGGGGAAACGCGCGTGCCTGACCTGCAGAGGACAGATTCCCCTGGGAAGGTGGTGGTGGCTCAGGAAGCTGAGCAGAGACATGGGGGACCGTACAGCTGACTGGGAGCGACTGGGGAATGTCACCCATCGGACCATTACGGGGGACCATAGGGGGGTGAGCGTGTGCTGGGACAAGTGGTGGAAATCGGAACAGGGGATCTATGTCTGCATGTGGGGGTCGCGGAAGGCCTGCCCCACGGGCATATCCATTATCTTTTCCGCAGCATGGCTGGATAAGGGGAAGTGGGTGGAATGGGATTCCCACCTACACACTTGCATAGTCCCGCCCTCTCCAGCCCCAGTCAAGGCCACTGAACTCGTGGCACATGCCCGTAATCCCCTGCCCACGACCCAGACAGCAAGGACACACACAGAGACATGCCCTACCGCCACCAAGGGACCAGGGAATGGGCTGGTACTAGTGCCAACCGAAAAGGTGCTATACCAGGGGGTACACTACGCGGTAGCTTCCGTGATCCTAAACCTCACGGAGGTACACTTACCTGAGTGGTGCCCCAAAGAGACGGAACAGCTATACCAGGCCCTGTTCAGAGAAATGTTCAGGAAGTTCTACGAGTTCGATTTTGCAAACGTAGACAAAGCAGAACTGTACACTGCACACACTGAGTATTTTAGCAATACGGGGAGACAAAGGAGGGGAGCCTGGAATGATATTTTTACAGCGTATAATACAGGGTCCTCTGTCATCAACAGTCTGGATGACATAGAATTGCAGACACAAATAAACGGTTTAAAAACACAATTGCGCAAAATCTTAATGGATGAAAATACAGTAGTGGGCTCAGAGTTACACGAGGACCAAGCTATGACGGTCCATTTAAAAGAAATCATTGCTGAGCTGGAAAGGCAAGCAAAGACGGTAAATGCACTCATACGGGTGGACAGGAATGCATCAGACCAGGCTGCACAGAACGAGGTGTGCGTACTGTACGGGGCATGGTTGCTAGGCGAGGGCCGGAGTAACCTGAAGGATTTAAAGCAAGGTTTAGTCCCCTCCTGGATCAGCAACAAGCACCTCGCAGCCCTCCACCCATTTGAGAATTCACTAAGCCCGTGTCAGCTTCGTCTAGCCTCTGAAGCCTACAATGTACCAATAAATTGTGGGTGTTCCAATCACACTATCATGGGGATAGTGGTGAGGATGCCGGTCATGGGTGGGACCGCCCGACCCGCACCGGTATACAGTGTGGAGAACATTGGGATCATTCAAGGGGGTGCACACATCCGTTTCACAGCGGTCCCATCTTATGTCATAAAGTGGGAGCACGCTGTGACAGGTACTGACCTCTCCGGGTGCCAGAGCCGGGGTTCACACATAATACTGTGTCCCCAGCACTTGAACGCCTATTCTAAACCACAGTGTGGGTTTAAAGCTGCGGGCGCACGACCTATAAATTGTACCATGGAAGCCATGGCACAAGACCATGTTCCCCCACAGGTAACATATATAGGAGGTGGGACATAGTGTGTCACCACCAGCGCGCCTCACTACCAGTATGGACAGCATACCTGGTGTCCGGTAAGTGACAGCAGTTTCTGCTTTAAACCCGAGGCAGAAATTCAAGTGGCCCATGAATGGATTGTCCCCATTCCGGAACCCTCCACTGTTCACCTCACTGTCACACAAAATTTCACCAACCTGCAAAAATATGTAGCACATTTTGGCTACGAAATTCCCCCTCTACCAGAACGCCTTACCAAGTTACTAAAAGCTGTAGAGCTCTCTCAAAAACATTTCTACACTTTAGAACAGAATACACACGAGATAGAGAGAGAGATTCAAGGTATCACAGTCCCACCCTGGTGGGACATCTTCGAAAACATAGAGGTCCCTTCATGGGTCAGAATGGCTTCCCACCTCCTCGTAGTTTGCCAACTGGGAATAGTATTGTACCTGGTGTGCACTCAGTGCAAGGGAAAGGGCAGAATACTACAGTTCCGAAATGAAAGGACTTGGAAGAAGCATTATGCTGAGGTGGAGAGAGATACACCTGTTTGAATTTTTTTATTCTGTGTTCCTGAATAAAGATTGTTGTTTTTTTGTGTTTTGTTCTTTTTAATAAAGATATGTGTTTTCCCAAGCAGTGCAGGGGTGTCGGACCCTCTCCGTGCTTGGTTGTGAAATAAAGATTTTCTTACCTGTATGTACCTAAAACACCACATTTAAAGGGGAATGTATGTTTGGGGTTTTAGTTTAGGTAATACAGGGGAAGGTTGGTTTTCGGGGATCAGGAATTTTGTCCACCCAGGACGATACTGTAGTGAACTGAAGTATCGCAGGAGGGACTGTAAGATTTCCAAAATTTGCAGATCCCCAAAAATATATCGAAAGGAAAAAATAAGGACTTTGGAAATTTAAAGGATACATGCCTGAACATGTCCGGCACGTGGATGGTCTGGGAATTCAAAGCCCAGCAAACATTACCATTTGGACAATAGGCCCTGGGGAAAGGCTGCCCCACCCAAAACACAGAGCCCATAGGAATGCTAGGACCAGCAAGGAACCCAAAGCAGGAGAACAATGCAAGCTTCCATGGAACGACAACGCAACAGGATCTAAGCCATTTGATTTGGTTTCGCATAGTTGAAAGCCCATCAAAATTTTAACAAGACAATGAACAGGCCTCACCTGAAAACTCACTGCATTACAAAACCAGTTTTTCGTGGGGAGTTTTGTGGGTTGGGGGGGGTGCGAAAAGGACTATAATTGCAGCAGGACCCAAGATTTCTTTTTCTTTCGACTCGACCGACTACGCTGGAAACAAGGCTCTCTCGCAGCACTGCCCAGAAGCCACATGGTAAAGGAAGATGTTCGATGACCAGAATCACCATCGACTTACCCGGCTGGATTTCGTACTGTTAATACCCCTGTTTGGTGAGCATTATCCCTGATCTCCTGAAACCGAAACCTAGCTAGAAGTGGGATTTTTGGGAGGGATAAAGGTTTTTATTTTTCTTGTATACTGTCATTTTCCTCGCCTGTAACCGTGTGCTCCCCAAACCTGTTTAAGTGTGAAGTGTGTTTAAGTTTGTTACCTTTTAACTTTAATAAAAGTTATAGTTCTTTCATTGGAACCTGTGGTCTACTGCATCTTTATTCACAACCCCTAAATAAGTCCAAGTTTTGAACCTGGGGCGTGGGAGCGATTCGAACCGCTCACTGAGGGAAAGGCTGACTCCTACCACAACCCACACCCATACAAAATTTTCACAACAACCCCCTCGAACTTGCCATCTCCTGTGGCCTCCCTTACTACCCCTTTCCAACCCCACTTCCTTCTGTGTTCGACCCTGGCCAAAATCCCCCTAATTCATTTGCGACAACTTTCAAACTCACTGCTGCCTAGCCTCTGGCCTTCCATTCACCACAATGCTTTTGTAGACATCATTCTGCTTAATCATTCCGACACCGCCACCTTTGATGCCTTTGTCCCCAGTAAAACCATTAACTCTCTTCCATCCCAATTATTCCCCTGGTATGGCCTCCATCTTCATTCTCTCAAGTCCAAGGGGTGTAGACTTGAGCATATCTGGTGCACAACAGGCTTAGCCATCCCTCAGCACATCTGGCTGCACTACATGAAGCACTATCGTGCCTCACTCGCCTCGACAAAAACTGTCCACTATGACAAGATCATCCTGCAGAGCAAAGATAACCCCTGGCTTCTTTTCTCCACGACCAGGTAAAATTGCTCTTCCCACCCCCTCAACTCTCACCTCCAACAATAAGTGCGAGGAGCTCATGGACTTCTTTATCACTAAATGTGAGACCATCTGTTGTTCCTTTTGCCCACCAAGACGAACCTCCCCAAGAACTACCATGCCATTTCCCTGAACCCTCATCTTTCTCTCGCTTTTCTCCTATCTCTCCTCATGCCCTCTCTGAGCTCATCCTATCCATGGGACCTACCTCCTGCTTCTTTGACCCCATTCCTATTAAGCTGCTGACCACCCAACTTCCTTTCCTGGTCCGCATGCTGGCTGACATTGCAAATGGTTCCCTCTCTTCAGGTACTGTTGCTAGCCCTGTCAAAACTGCTATCATCACCCACCTCCTCAAAAAAGCCACCCTTGATCTCTTTGCTCTTGAAATCAACCACCCCATCTCCAACCTCCCTTTCCTCTCCAAAGTCCTTGAACGTGGTGTTGTCTCCCAAATTTGTGTCCATTTTTCTTGCAACTTCATGCTTGAGTCCCTCCAATCAGGTTTCCACCCCTGCCACAGCACTGAAATGGCCCTAACCAAAGTCCTCTGTGACTGTGCCTGTGGGGGGCATTATTCCCCTTCATCCTCCTTGACCTCTCCACAGCCTTTGACATGGTTGAGCACTCCATCCTCCTCCAATCCTCTCCTCCGTTGTCTAGCTCAGTGGGATTGCCCTTGCTTGTTCCACTTTGCATATCAGATGCCAGAGCATCTCCAGCAACAGTTTCTCTTCCTGCCTCCACACCCCAAAAGAGTTGCCAAGGATCTATCCTTGGCCCACTTCTCTTCCCCATCTACATGCTGCCCTTGGTAACATCACCCACAGACATGAAGTTAGCTTCCACATGTATGCTGACGACAGCCAGCTCTACCTGTTCACCATCTCTCTCTTGACCCCTCCACTGTGCTGGAGTGCTTGTCTGACATCCAGTCTTGGATGAGCTGTAATTTCCATCATCTACAGCCGCCACCACAAACTCTGCCACCGATTCCATCCCACTCCTCAGCCATTGTCTCAGGTTGAACCGGACTGTTCACAACCTTGGTGACCTATTCGGCCTCAAGCTGAGCTTTCAACTCCATATTCTCTCCATCACAAAGACCCTGCCTACTTCTACCTCCATAATATTGCCTATCTCCGTCCCTGCTTCAGCCCTTCTGCTGCTGAAACCCTCATCCATGCCTTTATCACCTCCAGACTCGATTATTCCAATGTTTTCCTGGCCGGCCTCCTATGTTCCACCCATCATAAACTTCAGCGAGTCCAAAACTTTCCTGCCTGCATCCTACCACGCACCAAGACTCTCCTCGCTGACCTACATCGGTTCCTGGTCCCCCAACACCTGATATTAAAATTCTCTTTCTCAGGTTTGAATTCCTACATGGCCTCACTATTCTCTGTCTGCATAATCTTTTCCAGCACTACAACTTCCACCCAATTTATTTTTATTATTCGTTTTTATGGGATGTGGGCGTCGCTGGCAAAGCTAGCATTTATTGCCCATCCCTAATTGCCCTTGAGAAGGTGGTGGTGAGCTGCCTTCTTGAACCGCTGCAGTCCATGTGGTGAAGGTACTCGCACAGTGCTGTTAGGGAGGGAGTTTCAGGATTTTGACCCAGCGACGATGAAGGATCGGCGATATACTTCTAAGTCAGGATGATGTATGACTTGCAGGGGAACTTGGAGGTGGTGGTGTTTCCATGCGCCTGCTGCCCTTGTCCTTCTAGGTGGAAGAGGTCGCGGGTTTGGGAGGTGCTCAGGGATCTCCAGCATCTCTCCCTCCATTCACCCCACCATTGGCAGGCGTGCCTTCAGCTGGCTAAGCCCCAAACTCCGGACTTGCTTCCCTAAATCGCTCCGCCTCTCCACCTCCCTCTCCCCATTTAAGACCTTCCTTAAAACCTACCTCTTTGACCAAGCTTTTGGTCTTCCCTCCTAATAAAGCAACTCGCCAAGGCTTCTTCGGCAGCACCTCCCAAACCCGCGACCTCTTCCACCTAGAAGGACAAGGGCAGCAGACACATGGAAACAGCATCACCTCCAAGTTCCCCTACAAGTCACACACCATCCTGACTTAGAAGTATATCGCCGATCCTTCATCATCGCTGGGTCAAAATCCTGGAACTCCCTCCCTAACAGCGCTGTGCGAGTACCTTCACCACACGGACTGCAGCGGTTCAAGAAGGCAGCTCACCACCACCTTCTCAAGGGCAATTAGGGATGGGCAATAAATGCTAGCTTTGCCAGCGACGCCCACATCCCATAAAAACGAATAATAAAAATAAATCCATCACTTAATTTCTGATGTTGAGACTATGTTCATAAATAATTTGTGCTTTGCTCTGGTGGTATATGATGATTGACCTCCTCGATTAAATTAGGTCAAGGATACTAGATACCTTTCTGTGAATTACAAAATTGAAACTCAGTGAATCGCTCCAGTTGAAGTCGTACACTGAGAGCAAAGCTTCAGCATTTTGTATTTGTCATTGTGAGATTGGATTACCATCTTGCATTCACGCGGAGATATTGAGTGTTATATATAACATGTGGTGGGTGCAGTGGTTATGTTCAATGTTCCCTGTAATTTTCGTGCGTGGTCCCTTTAAATTTGCTGCGTAGTATTTTCTCGAGCGGCAGCGGCTGGTGAGCGGCCTGCGCGAGACCTCGCGATTGGTGCGCAGCCGCGCACCTTAGGGGGAGCATTGGTTAAGTTACTGGACTAGTAATCCAGAGGCTTGGACTAATAATTACAGAATGTGAGTTCAAATCCCACCACGGCAGTTTGAGAATTTGAGTTTAGTTTTAAAAATCTGAAAATAAAAAGCTCAGTTAAAGTGACCATGAAGCTGTCGGATTGTCACAAAAACACAAGAAGTTCATTGAAGTCCTTTGGGGAAGGAAACCTACTGTCCTTAGCCAGTCTGGATTCCAGTCCCACACCAACGTGGTTGGCCCTTAACTGCCCCCTCAAGAGGCCTAGCGAGCCATTCAGTTGCATTGAGACTGCTTCAAAGAATAGATTGCAGCGGTTCAAGAAGGCCCACCACCACTTTCTCAAGGCAACTAGAGATGGGCAATAAATGCCAGCCTCTGCCAGTGACACCGACACTGATCGCCGCAATACCTAGAGTATCCAGTTGTGTTTTGGTGTATTTCATTTGTTCATTTCACAGTTGAATAATAGGAATGGCACTCCAAATTGTACCCTGTGGAGAAAATGGATTCATTTCTTTTTTACTTCTAGAATTCACAGCAACCACAAAGGGTCAAATAGTTGAACTTCCTCAGAACTTGCCAATTTTTAGCAGCACTTGGAGCCAAATAATATCGTTTTGCTCTTTACTTGTTTTGTTATAGAATCATAGGGCTGGATTTTGATACTGGGGACGTGATGGAGGCGGGACTCCCACTTTTTGGGTTGTAGTCCCGCCTCCATCGACTTGTGGCCAACCCACTGTATTTTCACTTGATTGACCTTGTTGAGCCCGCCCAGCGGGCTCAGCAGGCCAATCAAGGGCCACCCGGCAACAGGTGACGTCACAGATTCACATTTCATCTGTCAAGAGCTTTTGACAGATGAAATATCAGCGTTTGACAGCTCTGTGAAGCTGTCAAACACTGACAATCTGTCTTCTAAATTGAGTCCTTCCTCTCAGACTGAGTTAGAAATCATTCCAGCACAGAAAACAGAGGCTGCAGTTTTTGACAGCACCACGGCCATTGTGCTTTCTGTGCCGGTGAGATTTCTGACTCCCGAGGCCTGAAGGGCTGACACCTGCAGGAGGAAGTTAAGGTAAGTAAAACTTTTTCCCACACTTTACACTTACCTTACACACTTACCTCTGCACACATGCACCCATCACTCACCTGCCCACCGGACATATCGACCCCTCCAACCCCTGCAGACCCACGGTCCGCCTCGCTAACTTGGCGTGGTTGGGACCTGTCGGGAAGCCCACATTTCACGATTCAAAATAGGGATTAGGCAAAAAACTGCCTGTTACCTACCTGTTAACAGGCAGTTTATTGCCACTAATCCCAGTCCCGCCTCGGGGAGGCGGGTCCCAGCACAGGTCGGGTACCCGCCGCCAGCGAAACTGGCATGGAGGCGGGTTGGGGGCGGGATGGGTTCGGGACCCCCGAATCTGCAACTTTAACCCCCCACACGCCTCCAAACCCGCCTCCACGGGTCAATGAAAATACAGCCCATCGAATCAGACAGCACAGAAGAAGGCCATTCGGCCCGTCGTGCCTGTGCCAGCTCTTTGGAAGAGCTCTCCAGCCGAATCCCACTCCCTTGTTGTCTGCAGAACGTTTCAGCTTGCAGATTTTTGTTGAATGATAATCATGAAGGTTCTTGGTGAACTTTAAGATGAACGATGTATCGATCTAAAGGCGCTGGCATGGGCCTGAGCCTGATCGCTCGATGAGGACAGGGAAGATTTGCTGCTTAATAAAGACTGTGGTTTTCTTCCCAGCATTTGAGAGCAAGGGTAAAGATTGGGTAGCGCCCCCTTTGGCACATCGTGCTGCGGTATTGCAGGCCTTCCTTCCCTTATTAAAGGGGAGGGGCCTGGCGCAGCGTGTCCCGGCACCCAGCTGAGCCACCAGGGATCGGGAGTGTCGGCCAACGAGCCCGGCACTCAAGAGGAGTGCCAGGCTCACGGAGAGCAGCCGGCACCCCGCGGTGGGGCTTCACGGGGGCCGGGGACAGCAACGGGGGCAGGTGCTGGCAGGCGGCCAGCAACAAAAATGGCCAACCACCACCTCCCCTTTAACTAGCGCTGCCCCGGCCGCAGGTAGGCCCCCCTGACCCCGACGGACATAGTGTCCAGCAGTAAGTCGGGGGGCGCCACCCAATATTAGAGCCGGGCCGCGAGCGAGGCCCTGCACATGGCGATGACGTCATCGCCGGCGGCGCAGCGCCGTGCGGCACTAACGGTGAGCGCCGCCGCTAACCTCCCGCTGCACTTACGGGAGGCGCAAATCAACCAAATTTATCCCGTGTCTAAAACTCTGATTGAGGTGCGGCCCTTTTGTTGTTTATTGTCTGGCACTTTGAATGTTTTCCCCAACTAATGAACAAATTCATGTTATTTGCATAGGGTAAGCCGTTTATTTACATCGGACAAGCAGCTCAGGTACATGAGTGAACACCTTAAACTTGTACATTTTCTGACTAAAAGGCTTAACTTTCTGCGACAGCAACTGAAAAAAAGCATCCAAAAATGGAGTGCAGTCAACTTGGTCGTATCTAGAATCATAGGGGGAGAAATTCAGTATCGCCCCATTTGGGTCGCAATTATCGGCCGGGCGCAAAGATTAGCGCCTGGCGCTAATTATCGCCTCCGACTGCAAACTTGGCTTTTATCGCCCCTGGAGGTGATTGGAGCGCTAAATCAGGCGCTTCACACCTGTCTTAAGGCGCAAAGGCCGCAGAGCGAGGCGCTACCTCAGAGCGCTGGCGAAGCTCATGTGATGTCAGTCAGCAATGGAACACACACACAATGGCACGGGCCAGTTCTTAAAGGGGAGGGTCGATCTTGCTTTCCATCCACATCCTGCTCATTGCAGCGTTGAATCTCGGCCTGGAGAGACCTGCACATCAAATCTGCTGGAAAGAACAATGGAGAGTACCAGGGAAAGAGCTCAGAGTGCAGCCCCCACAGTCTCTTCTAAATAAATGCAAGGAAGGGCAAATCAAAATGAACCTGCAAAGTGCTGCTCAGTACCCAAAACTCCTTCACACAGCGTTGAACCTCTCCAGAAGTCTCTCTCTCTATTCTCAGAATGCGTGGTGCAAAAATGTCACCAACAAAAAAAGGCAGGAAGCGTTCGCCTTTACATAGCGCTCCCCCAGTCCCTTCCTGACTGCAAAACGCTCCCCTCAACCTGTCGTTGCTAGCGGCAGGGGGCGCCACTCAATATCCGCTCCGGGGCGCTACCGGGGCATTGCGCACTCGACTGATATCACGATCTGCCGGCGCAGGGGATCGTGGCGGTACTGTTTAGCGCCGCCGCAAAATGTCTAGTTAATTTCGCGAGCGGCGCAAACATCGCCGCGCCCGGGCTCTAGTTGCCTTGCGCCCCATTAGCAACCTCTTAAGGCACTAACGGGAGGCGCAACCAACTGAATTTTTCCCTCATAGAATCATAGAGCACACAAGGAGGCCTTTCAGCCCACCGTGCCTGTGCTGTCTGTTTGAAAGAACGACGCGATCAGTTCTAATGGTTAATTAATAATCAGTAATTAATTCATTAACAATTATTAATGGAGGCCCCACCATACAGATGTCCGATGAACATTCACCAATCTGAAAATAACTCCAATGACATGGAATTGCAGAATAACCTGGTTTTGTCTTCTACAGTGGTTCCAAAAGGAAGACGAAAGACTTCCCCTTCTACAGCACCTTTCACGGCCTCAGGACGTCCCAAAGCGCTTTACAGCCACTGAAGTACTTTTGAAGTGTAATCACTGTTGTAATAGAAACATAGAAACATAGAATCTAGGAGCAGGAGTAGGCCATTCGGCCCGTCGAGCCTGCTCCGCCATTCAATATGATCATGGCTGATCATCCAAATCCAGTACCCTGTCCCTGCTTTAATCCCCACAGTACACATATCCCACCCTACCCCCGTAACCCCACGTATTTAATTCCCCCTAACATATCCCATCCTATCCCCATAACCCCACATATTTAATCCCCCCTAACACTAAGGGTCAATTTATCATAGCCAAATCAACCTAACCCACACATTTTTGGACTGTGGGAGGAAACCGGAAAATGTAGGAAAATGTAGGAAAGGCGGCAGCCAATTTGCGCACAGCAAGCTCCCACAAACAGCAATGTGATAATGACCAGATAAATCTGTTTTTAGTGATGTGGATTGAGGGATAAATATTGGCCAGGACACCGGGGAGAACTCCCCTGCTCTTCTTCAAAATAGTGCAGTGGGATCTTTTACATTCACCTGAGAGAGCAGACGGGGCCTCGGTTTAACGTCTCATCCAAAAGACGGCACTTCTGACAGTGCAGCGCTCCCTCAGTACTGCACTGGAGAGCGTCAGCCCTAGACTTTTGTGCTTACGTCGCTGGATTGGGGCTTGAACCCACAACCTTCTAACTCAGGGGCGAGTGTGTCTATCTACCGAAACACAGCTGACACTCCTGAGGGAGAGCTGCAGTGTCGGAAGTGCCACTGCTGGTAGCCACTTACGATGTGTGTATATCTGAGTTTTTCCTAACTGTGGTTAAAATATCTTCAAGATCTCTGTTAAACTGGTAAAACTGCAGGCAGAACTTACCGGTTCGACCAGAAGCCACAGCGAGATCAGTTCCTTCTACAGAAAATCTTCTTTGCTCACAGAACTAACGAGCATCTTCCCTTTGAGAAGAAACTTGTTAACCTCGCCACCCACAATGTTGTTTTGATTCCATTTCAGACTCTTCTTCAAATTAATTCCTCTTATGCACAAGCAGCGTTTCTCAAGGCAGGACTTCCACTGGTCTGAAATGATGACAGCCAGCAGGAATTCCCCTCTTGGCTCTCAGCAAATTGCTGCTGAGTAATTGCTCTTGATAAGATCACAAGCTAATGCCTGATTCCCATAAGCCACCCCATGTGCCTTCGGTCATTCATCCAGAAAGAACCCAATGTCTCCCAAACTGTTTCTTAAATGAATCCAGTCTTTTTACCTCCACTCCGGGAGTCCATTCCATGATTTGATCGCTCTTTGTGTGAAGAAATCTTTGAAGGTGGCAGGAAAAGCTGGCAATGCTGTTAAAGCTTTATAAATGGAGACACAGGGCCAGAATTTGCGGTGGGTATGATGGCGTCGCTGTCGCACCACCTTTGAAATGGACCGCAAGTTCTGTATGCGCTAAATCCCGAACTTGCGATCTGTCAAGTTCCAACTTGACACATCATCAGCACCGACATCATACCGACACTTAAATCCTAATTGATGGCACAGAGTTGAGCTAATTGCCCACCAACTGCCCAGCAATTACATACAAAAATGCTATAGCTGGTGGAAGCTGGCGCAGGGCCTGCTTTCGCAGCCTAAGGGGAAACCTCCTGACAAATGCAAGTAATTTTGAAAACTTATGAGGCCGTAAATGGAAGCATTTTCAGGATTTTTTCCATGGAAAGTATTTATTTGTCCGTGAGAAGTTCGGAGGAAGCGGTTGCTACATTGTTAAAATTATTTTTTTTGGTATCTATGTGGAGCATAAGCTTAAACAAAAAGGCTCCAGTGATAAGGTTTTTTTTTTCCTTTCTGGAGATTATAAATGAGCCGGAGCTCAGGGGGCGGGTTTGGAGGCAGGACTGCTGGCAAAATTGCAAAGATTGACAGCGGGTCCCGAACCCACTGTCAACCCGCCTCCATACAATCTTCCCAAGTGTCGGGTCCCCGATTTGCGCAGGGACCCAACACCTAGCGGCAGGAAGAGGATTATAGGCACAGGTAGTTAACAGGCAGTTAAGAGGCTTTTTTCAATTTTGACAAGTTGACTGCGGGCTTCCCAATGTCCGGACACCACGCCAGGGTAAGTGTGGTGTGCTGTGGGTCTACTGTAATGTTTCTTCATTGATGACAGCTGCAGAAGTGGTGTGAAGGATCCAATGGTGCACTGGTGAGTTTCAGAGGTAAGATAAAGTTGGGAAAATCATTTTTAATATATTTAGACTTTTCTGTAGGTAACAAGGTTTGAAGTGTTTGTGTAGTCCCACCTCATTGGGAGAACCTCTCTCACCAGTGACAGATGGCTTCTGTAACCTCACCTGCAGCTGCCATCTGTTTTATCCTAAGGAGGGAGTCACTGGAGAGTCTGGGTGCAAGAGCTCACCTGTGAACAGTGATTGGCAGTGTTTGCAGCACCTCAATGCTGTCAAACACTGAAAAATCATCTGTCAAAAAAAAATGTGCGTGTCCCCTTTAAGAAAACCGGCAGATGACGCGTCATCAACTGACGTCATCTGAGACCGGCTTTCTCTTAATTGGCCGGAAAGCCTAACAAGGCCAATTGACATAAAATTACGTCTGTGCGTCAGGCGTCGTTGGGGGCGGGATCAGAACCCGGAAGGCAGGTGACCCGCTTCCAACTCGCACTGAAAGGTAAGATCGCGCCCCTTCTATTTGATGATTGGAGCACCAGGCCCGCGTGATCCCAGGTACACTTCCGCACAGGCTGTGCCCCGGGATCCGTGGGCCATTACGCTGCCCTCAGGTACGCAGCATCAAACAGCAAGTTCGCAAAGGAGGGTCCCCATCAGGTAAGCTTGCATTCTATTCGGATGCCAGCGGCATACTCCGTAGGTACGCCACCGACCGCAAAATCCAGGCCATGGAGTACAAAAGCATTGAAATTATGTTAAGTCTTTATAAATCACTGGTTAGGCTTCAACTAGTATATTGTGTGTCCAATTCTGGGCACCACACTTTAGAAAGGACTTCAAAGCCTTGGAGAGGGTGCAGAGGAGATTTACTAGAATGGTACCACGGATGAGGGGTTTCAGTTATCTGTAGAGACTGAAGCTGAGATTGTTCTCCTTAGAGCAGAGAAGGTTAAGGGGATATTTAATAGAAGTGTTTTAAATTATGAGATGTTTTGATAGAGTAGATAGGGAGAAACTGTTTCGACTGGTATGAGCATCAGTAATCAGAGGACACAAGATTTAAAATAATTGGCTAAAAGCCAGGGGGGAGATGAGTAGAAATGTTTTTAGTCAGCGAGTTCTTATGATCTGGAATGCACTGGATGACAGGCTGGTGCAAGGAGGTCCAATAGGAGCTTTCTAAAGGGAATTGGATCTCTACTTAAAAAGGAAAAATTTGCAGGGCTATGGGGAAAGAGCAGGGGGAGTGGGACTTATTGGGTAGCTCTTTCAGAGAGCCAGCACAGGCACGATGGGCCCAATGGCTTCCTTCTGTGCTGTATGATTCTATGATTTTGTTTGAACACTCCTGTGAAGCGCCTTTGGATGTTTTACTACGTTGTTGTTAGAGAGAGGATATCAGAGTCATGGAAACGGTGATGCAAAGAATCCAGGAAAATGGTTATATCTACACCATGACCAGAATGTCTTAAATGGATTCCTTTTTTTCATTTTTTCCATGTATCTCGCTGGTCATTTATATATGGAAAATATGGGGCAAGTTTTCCTCTCCATGCTTTGTGCAGTAAAGTTGTAAATGCATCCAACAACTTGCATTCACATAGCACCTTGAATGTAAACAATGCTCAAGGCTCTTTGCAGATATGCACACAGAAGGGGGAGGTGAGCTAGCAAGGGAGAGGCTAGGAGGGGTAAACAAAGGCCTGATCAACGATGGGGTTTGAGGAGGCTTTTGAAGGAGGAGAGAGAGAGACGGTCCTATAGAAAGGTTTAGGGAGGAAATTCTAGAGGGTAGATCCCAGGCAGTTGAAGATGCTGTCACCAATGGTGGGGCGAATGAAGGGGGAGTGCACAAAATGCCCACACCCTAAGAACAAATTTAAAAAATAAGCAAACAATGTACCTTTAAATATGTTCAAGAGGAACAACAGACTAAAATAGAGTATAAATACACTCATGCCGCTTCTGACTGTTTTTATTTAAAGGGTTCCGCATTGCCATCCTTCCCCTCTTCTCAACTGTTGAGGTTAACTTCCTCAATGCCTCACCTTTCGCTACATTAAAGCTGGAGACTTCAGAGTTGTTCTTTTCCATCTGGATGAGTTAGGGGAGTGGGGTTTTCTGGGGGAGATGCCGGGCTCTAGGAGCTTGCAGCCAGAGGGTGGGGGGAGACAAAGTGGAGGGATTGAAAGACAAGGGGGGCTAAATTGGATCGTGCCCACCCCCCCCCCCCCGAAAACGGGCGGTTACCCCACGCCCGTTCAATATAATGCAGGCAGCACGCCATCTTCGTGCTGCCTGCTCATTATAGTGATTTCTGCGTGCAGCCAGCGCGGACCTGAGCGGGAGCGGTGGCAGCGGAGGCGGAGGCTTAAAGGGAGCACCGACATTAGCGCGTGGCACCGGGAGTACCTTTGAGGTCCTGCTTTTTAATCTCTCTCCTAGCTCCCTGAAATCTGCCTGCAGGACCTCATCCCTCTTTCTACCTATGTCGTTGGTACCGATATGGACCACGACCTCTGGCTGTTCACCCTCCCGCCTCAGAATGTCCTGCAGCCGCTCGGTGACATCCTTGGCCCTGGCACCAGGGAGGCAAAATACCATCCTGCAGTCACGTCTGCGGCCGCAGAAACACCTATCTGCTCCCCTAACTATCGAATCCCCTAACTATCGAATCCCCTAACTATCGAATCCCCTAACTATCGAATCCCCTAACTATCGAATACCCTAACTATCGAATCCCCTAACTATCGAATCCCCTAACTATCGAATCCCTAACTATCGAATCCCCTAACTATCGAATCCCCTAACTATCGAATCCCTAACTATCGAATCCCCTACCACTATTGCTTTCCCACTCTTGTTTGGCGGTCACCCATTCCCTCACTGGCTGCACACTCTTATGCTGCGGGGTGACCACCTCCTGAAACGTACTGTCCACGAAGCTCTCAGCCTCACGGATGCACCGCAGTGACGCCAGCTGCTGCTCAAGCTCCAAAACCCAGAGCTTGAGCTCCTCCAGCTGACGACACTTCCTGCACATGTGGTTGTCCAGCACACGGGAAGTGTCCTGGAGTCCCCACATGGCACAGGGTGTGCATTCCACGGGACTGAGTTGCCCTGCCATGCCTCTACTTAATAGACTATTAACTAGAAACACTTACCATCTACTCACCAATCAGCTCATTCCCTGGTTGTGACGTCACTTTAGCGGTTTTGCAGTTTTTCCTTTTGTTGTTGTTGTTTTCGCAGGAGGTACTCCGCCTCCTCGCTGCCGCCGCTGCTCCGGTCTGCACTCTCTCTGGGCCTCCTGCTCAATTTATAGTCCGCTTCCAGCTGTCCTGCGATGTCAGTCCTTGTTTTTTTGGTTTTTTTAAGTCGCCGCTCGGCTCCCTTTGTGCCTCTGCTGCCGCTGTTCCCGCTCGGGTCCGCGCTGTGTTCTGGGCCTTCTCGCGGAGGTCAATGCCAGGAGTTCAGCCCCGAGGCCCTGGATGCAGTGCCGCAAGGAGTTTAATGACCTCACACGAGTGATCAAGGTCGGTGAATGCATCTTCAAATGCCATATCCTACCAACTGCAACACTAGCCTCAGCCACTGCTCACTTCACCACACCCCCTTCACTTACCTACCAACAATCTCTATCAATCAGGACTCACACCAAACAGTCAGCCAGCCAGCCCAGACTGCTGCAGCCCATGCCGAGATGGTGCAGTCTGAAGCCGGGCCTTCTAGGCCAAGGGCTGCTCGAAGTCGCCCTCCAAGTCCATCTGCAGTCTCCTCCACTGAAAATCAGCAGCCTTCCACCAATCACGCTGCAGCCATTGGGGTAGCATTTCGTAGGAGCACTAGGAGAGGCAAAGGCACACTGAAGACAGGCATTAAGGGAATGCACCAGGATGATTAATTTAAATTTGTATGCAATACGGCATGGTTTGATTTATAAATATCGTTCGCAATGTTTATTTAGTGTTGGCTTTTATTTTTGCATTGTGGCCAAGAGAACAATGATGGTCAGTGACAGAGGGATGTTAAGGAGTGTGTGACTGTTGGTGACTGGGGAATTGGGATTAAGAACATAAGAACATGATGCGGAGATGCCGGTGTTGGACTGGGGTGGACAAAAGTGAGAAGTCGCACAACACCAGGTTATAGTCCAACAGGTTTATTTGAAATCACAAGCTTTCGGAGCGGCTGCTCCTTCGTCAGGTGAAGTGAAGGAATACGAATGAGCACAGCATATATAGACAGAGAACAATGCCTGTGCAGAGAACAATTCCAGACGACTACAGTTAATTTTTCTAACTGCCTTTTATCACACCTCGGCAGAGAGACAATCACGGCAATCAAATGATCCAAAGACAATCCCATGAGCCCTAATTTTGTTTAGTAACCTCTCCTGTGGCACCTTATCGAAAGCCTTCTGAAAATCCAAATACAGGAATCCCGCCCCAACCGTGGGTTTGCCATACACGGTTTCCACTCTGCGACAATTTTTGTCAACCACGGCAGTGAAATTCGCGTATCCGCGGTTTTTAATTTAGGAATAAGGTAAAAAACATGATTTTTATGCTTTTTATATTTTTTATTGTGTTTATACTGAATTTGCCAACCGCGGTTTTATTAACCACGGGGGTTTTCAGGGACGTATCCCCGCGATTGGGGAGGGATTACTGTACACCACATCCACTGGTTCCCCCTTATCTATTCTGCTAGTTACAACCTCAAAAAACTCTAACAGATTTGTCAAACACGATTTCCCTGTCATAAATCCATGTTGACTCTGCCCAATCCTATTATTATTTTCCAAATGCCCTGTTACCACGTCCTTAATAATAGATTCTAGCATTTTCCCTACTACTGAGGTCAGGCTAACTGGTCTGTAGTTCCCCGTTTTCTCTCTCCCTCCTTTCTTAAATAGTGGGGTTACATTTGCTACCTTTCAATCCGCGGGAACTGTTCTAGAATCTATGGAATTTTGGAAAATGACAACCAATGCATCCACTATCCCTATAGCCACCTCTTTCAAAACCCTAGGATGTAGGCCATCAGGTCCAGGGGATTTATCGGCTTTCAGATTGAGGGTATTGGTATCACAGTTGGATGAGTTGTTCATGTACAGCCCGGGCAGAAAGGGGCTGTCTAGGTTGCCGCCTCCCTTCCTCTTCCTCCTCTTCCACCTCCTCCTCTTCCTCCTCCGAGTACTGCAGGGCTCCTCCAGGTGGTCCAGGCAGTGGAAGCGTTGTTTCAGCATGTCAATGGTCTGCTCTATCATATTTCTTGTGGCAGCATGGCTATCGTCGTATGTGTGCTGCACACGTGTCCGTGGGTTGCGAACCGGAGTCATGAGCCATGTCGTCAGCAGACAGCCCTTGTCGCCCAGTAACCACCCTTTGGTTTGCCGTGGTGGCTGTAATACAGCTGGCATAGCAGACTGCCGCAGAATGACTGCTGCCAGGATACCGGGCACTGACGTGCATGATGCGTTGCCGATGGTCGCACACCAGCTGCACGTTGAGGGAGTGGAATCCCTTTCGGTTCCGGTACATGGCAGAGTTGACCGGCAGCGCCCGCAAAGCAATGTGCGGCAGTCAATGGCACCCTGAACCATGGGGAGGCCTGCAAACCTTGCAAACCCTCGCGCTCGCTCCACCTACTTCTCTCTGGCAAGAGGGAATGAAATTAAATGATCTCTCTTTGAATAGAGAGCCACGTAACTGTATGCAACAGTGCACTGCAAACTGCCAGATGTTGCTAATATCTCCAGCACCAGCCTGGAAGGAGCCCGACGCATAAAAGTTCATGGCCACGGTCACCTTGACAGCCACAGGCAACGCGGTCCTTGCCCTACTCTGAGGTTGCAGTTGTGGCTGCAGCAGTTGACAGATTTCAGTGAGGACCTCCTCACTGAAGCGCAGAAGTCTCAAACATTGGTCCTCGCTGAGGTTCAGGGAGGAGAATCACTCCCTGAACACCCTGGGCAGATATGACCTCCTGCTGAAAGCCCTTCTCCACAAACTCCCCCCCGCACCGCCCACTTTCCTCCTTCCTCTTCTAGCAGCTTGTCCTGCTCTGCGTGGCCTCTGCTCATTCTCCCAGTCATGCTCGATTGCAAGAGAAAGGCCTACTAGTGCACCCACGTCTGGGAGCAACTGGTTTGTGCAGAAGCCTTGAAGTCAACAAAAAGCACTTCAGCACCTGCCACACCACTTCCTTTACACTTTTGAAACTTGAAACAACTATGGAAAGCACCGAAAATGTGTAGAATTGTAGCAACAGCCCGAAGAAATCAACCAGCAACTAACCTGTCAGTAGTTGATGATCCCTTTAAATAGCGCTGGTGGGGGGTACTTCATGCTGCTTAACGTTGTGTGAGCTTAAGAGAGGGCATTGGCTGGAGCGTGGAGCTCCAAAACGGCAGCGCTGGCATCAAATCTGCGTTGCACGCTGATTGACGTCATGATCTGCCTGCTCTGCGTACCTCCGGTGGACATTAAGTGCGCGCGTGCTAACCCCTTTACCAAGATGGCGTCCGGTGCATTTCATGTCAGAAGCGTGCGCACAGCGAACACCATTTTGGAACCCAAAGGGAACTCGTAGGGTCCAAAAAAATCAGCGTTACCGAGCCCAATTTCTCGCCCAAGGACTTCAATTTTGTTTTCATTCTCGGGATGTGGGCGTCACTGGCACGGCCAGCGTTAGTTGCCCCTCCCTAGAAGGTGCTGGTGGGCTTTCATCTTGCACCGCTGCCATTATTTGTAAGAATTTGATACAACTGAGTGGCTTGCTGGGCCCTTTTAAAGAGCAGTTAGGAGTCAAGTCACATGCAGGCCAGACTGGGTAAGGACGGCAGGTTTCCTTAAAGGACATTAGTGAACCGGTTGAGTTTTCATGACAATTCGACAGCTTCATGATCATTTTTACTGACGCCCGCTTTTTATTTCCAGATTTTTGAAACTGAATTAAAATTCTCAAACAGCCACGGTGGGATTTGAAATCTCAGCCTCCAGATTATTCGCCCAATAACTTTAACCACTACCCTACCATACCCTAGGGCTGCGAGTGCCAGCGTAGGTCAGCAAGGACAGGGGTGAAGGGTAAGCGGGAGAATGCGGGACAGGGTAAAGGCATCGCTGGGTTTCAAATTTGGTTTCAAATAGTGCATAGCTGTTGTCGTGGCTGCAGTGTGTACCATCTACGAGATGCACTGCAGCAACTCGCCAAGGCTTCTTTGGCAGCACTTCCCAAACCCAAGACCACTACCACCTAGAAGGAGAAGGGCAGCAGGCGCATGGGAACACCACCACCTCCAAGTTCCCCTCCAAGTCACACACCATCCTGACTTAAAAGAATATCGCCATTCCTTCATTGTCGCTGGGTCAAAATACTGGAACTCCCTCCCTAACAGCACTGTGGGAGAACCATCACCACACGGACTGCAGCGGTTCAAGAAGGCGGCTCACCACCACCTTCTCAAGGGCAACTAGGGATGGGCAATAAATGCTGGCCTTGCCAGCGATGCCCACATCCTGAGAATGAATTAAAAAAATGTTTTTTAAAAGGCGGAAGTTATCCCTCATATAAGAACATAAGAATATAAGAAACAGGAGCAGGAGTAGGCCATTCGGCCCTTCGAGCCTGCACCACCATTCAATGAGATCATGGCTGATCTTCTGCCTCAACTCCATTCACCGGCCCTATCGCCATATCCCTTGATGCCCTTACTAGTCAGAAATCTATCGACTTCTGTTTTGAATATACCCAATGACTGAGCCTCCACAGCCCTCTGGGGTAGAGAATTCCAAAGATTCACCACCCTCTGTGTGAAGAAATTTCTTCTCATCTCAGTCCTGAATGGCCTACCCTTTATCCTGAGGCTGTGGCCCCTGGTTCTAGACTCCCCAACCAAGGGAAACATTCTCCCATCATCCACCCTATCAAGTCCTGTAATAATTTTGTATGCTTCAATGAGATCCCCTCTCATTCTTCTGAATTCAAGAGAATACAGGCTTAGTTTACTCAATCTCTTCTCATACGACAGTCCCGCCATCCCAGGAATCAATCTCGTGAACCTTTGTTGCACTCCCTCTAAGGCAATTATATCCTTCCTTAGGTAAGGAGACCAAAATTGTACACAGTGCTCCAGGTGTGGTCTCACCAAGGCCCTATATAATTGGAGTAAGACTTCTTTACTCCTGTACTCAAATCTTCTTGTAATGAAGCCCAGCATACCATTTGCATTCCTAATGGCTTGCTGCACCTGTACATTCACTTTCAGTGACTCATGTACAAGGACACCCAGGTCCCTTTGAGCATCTGCATTCCCCAATCTTTCACCATTTAGGAAATACTCTGCCTTTCTGTTTTTTCTACCAAAGTGGATAACTTCACATTTATCCACATTATATTCTATCTGCCATGTTCTCGCCCACTCACTGAGCCTGTCGAGATCCCCTTGAAGCCTCTTCACATCCTCTTCGCAACTGACACTGACACCTAGCTTTGTATCATCAGCAAATTTGGAAATGTTACATTTAGTCCCCTCATCCAAATCATTGATTTAGATTGTGAATAGCTGGGGCCCAAGCACCGATCCTTGCGGTACCCCACTAGTCACAGCCTGCCATCCTGAAAAAGATCGGTTTATCCCTACTCTTTGTTTTCTGTCTGTTAGCCAATTCTCAATCCATGCTAGTATATTACCCCGAATTCCATGTACCCTAATTTTGTTCACCAACCTCTTGTGTGGGACCTTATCGAAGGCCTTCTGAAAATCCAAATACACCACATCTACCGGTTCCCCTTTGTCTACTCCACTAGTTACATCCTCAAAGAACTCCAATAGGTTTGTCAAATAGGATTTCCCTTTCATAAATCCATGTTGACTCTGCCCAATCTTCTATTAGTTTCTAAGTGCCCAGTTATTGCATCCTTTAAAATAGATTCCAGCATTTTCCCAACTACTGATGTGAGGCTAACAGGTCTGTAGTTCCCCTTTTTCTCTCTCCCTCCTTTCTTAAATAGCGGGGTTACATTTGCTATCCTCCAATCTGCAGGAACCGTTCCAGAATCTATAGAATTTTGGAAGATGACAACCAATGCACCCACTATTCCAATGGCCACCTCTTTCAAAACCCTAGGATGTAGGTCATCCGATCCTTGGGATTTATTGACTTTTAGTCCCATTAATTTTGCTAGTACTGTTTTTTTACTAATAATAATTTCTTTAAGTTCCTCATTCTCGCCACACCCTTGGTTTTCTCGTATTTCTGGGAGGTTTTTTGTGTCTTCCTCCGTGAAGACAGAAACAAAGTATTTATTTAATTTCACTGCCATTTCCTCATAAATTCTCCTGTCTCTGACTGTAAAGGACCTACATTTACCTTCGCCAGTCTTTTCCTTTTCACATACAGGAAACTCTTTATTAACCGGCACCCAAATATCCAGAAATCTCTCTTAACCAGCAAAATTCTTGAGTAGGTAACCGGGGTTTTCCTTCGTCTCTCGTTTAAAATTAACTTTAACAAAAACCCCGAGGCGTTTGCCTTGTATTGGAGCGTGTAGATTGGGAGGGGAATGTGCAGCCCAGGTAGGCAGCGGACACGACAGATGGTCAGCTGGCGGTCCCCGGGAAGACGGAGCTCCGAATGCAGGCGCATGTCAATGTGTACGGGGCTCTCGTACGTTGGGAGATATAACTCTCCATTATCCGGACTTTTTGATTAACCGGCACCACGCCGGTCCCGTCGGTGCCGGTTAATAAAGAGTTTCCTGTCCCTATAGAAGCTTTTACAATCCATTTTTATATTTTTCGTTAGTTTGTGCTCATATTCCATTTTCCCTTTCTTTATCAATTTCTTGGTCCCCCTTTGCTGATTTCTAAAAAGATCCCAATTCTCAGGCTGACCGCTTTTTCTGGCAACTTTATTAGCTTCCTCCTTTGACTTAATACTAGCTTTAATTTCTTTTGTTAGCCATGGTTGAATCACTTTTCCTTTTGAGTTTTTATGCCCTAGAGGAATATATGTTTGTTGCAAATTATGCATTATTTCCTTGAATGTTAGCCATTGTATGGCCACCTTCATACCTTTTAGTGTAGTCTCCCAATCTACCATGGCCAACTTGCCCCTTGTAGTTTCCTCTGCTGAGATTGAAAAGCTTAGTTTCAGATTGGACTACATCAATCTCAAACTTAATGTAAAATTCAATCATATTATGGTCACTTGTCCCTAAAGGCCCCTTTACCACAAGATTATTGATTAGCCCTTTCTCATTACACAGTACCAGATCCAGAATAACCTGTTCCCTGGTTGGTTCCTCCACATACTGATCCAGGAAACCATCTCGCATGCATTCCAAGAATTCATCCACCACACCATTAGTGGTAATTTGATTTGCCCAGTCACTATGTAGATTAAAGTCCCCCATGATTACCGTATTGCCCTTACCATAGTATAAATTTTTGTGTGTCATTCACTGCGATGTGATATACAGAGTTGACTCTTAATGCCCTCGGGGTAACTAGGGGTGGGCAATAAATACTGTGTCATAAGTGTTTTTCATCCTAAGAACAAATTAAAACAAATATGTCAACAATATACCTTTAAATGTGTTCAAGGGGAACAACAGATTAAAGTAGAGCATAAATGCACTCATGTCCCATGTCTTACTGTCTTTTTTACATAGAATCGCATCGAATTTACATCACAGAAACAGGCCATTCGACTCAACTGGTGTTCTTATGCTCCACACGAGCCTCCTCCCATCCTACTTCATCTCACGCTATCAGCATATCCTTCTATTCCTTCCTCCCTCATGTGTTTATCTAGCTTCCCCTTAAATGCATTTACGCTTTTTGCCTCAACTACTCCGTGCAGTAGCGAGTTCTACATTCTAACCCCTCTCTGGGTAAAGAAATTGCTCCTGAATTCCCTACTGGATTTATTGGTAACTATCTTGTACTTATGACCCTTAGTTTTGGAGTCCCCACAAGTGGAAACAGAATTATTAATACATTTTCACACATACCAGCCTACTGTTCTTGTGGGGAGTTGAGGTTAACTTCCTTCAACTTCTTTGTCATCCATTGAGTTCCTTATCTCTGTGTTCTAACACCACTGGTTCACATGGCCCTACTTTTGGCTTTCAAATTTACCTCAGCATAGCCACAAACATCAAGCAATCAATCTTGAACCTGGTTCTCTCGAACTTTTGACCCAGGAGGTTACCTTGAGGTTCCTAGCAATGCTCTCCAATGTTCTTTACCAATGCTAGTGGGTGTTTGTTTCTGATACTAGAAATTGCTGATGGTGTGACTGTCAAGGGTTAATTGAGAATTACTGTATGTTCTTGGGTGGTTCCAAGAAAACCACTTAAAACCTGATTTTACAAAAGTGTCAGCCGTGGCTCAGTGGGCAGCACTCTCGTCTCTGAGTCAGCAGGTTGTGGGTTCACATCCCACTCCAGAGGCTTGAGCACAAAATCTAAGCTGACGCTCCAGTGCAGTGGATGGGATGTTAAACCAAGGCCTCGTCTGCTCTCTCAGGTGGTGGTAAAAGAGCCCATGGCACTATTCGAAGAGCAGGGGAATTTTCCCCGGTGCCTTGGCCAATATTTATCTCTCAACCCACATTACTAAAGCAGATTATCTGGCCATTATCATATTGCTGTTTGTGGGAGCTTGCTGTGTGCAAATTGGCTGCCTCGTTTCCTACACTTCAAAATGTACCTCATTGGCTGTGAAGTTCTTTGGGGCATCCTGAGGTTGTGAAAGGTGCTATATAAATGCAAGTTCCTTCTTTCTTTATTCTAAATTGTGCACTTAAGCGTGGTCCATCCAATAGGGAGCTGTACCAGTCAATGGGAAGTAGCATTGGTTCAGTACAATGATGAGACACGTAAACCCCTAAAATTGCATAGACTAGCTGTGACCGCAGCACTGACCAGCTGCAGCAATTCATCAGAGCTCCGTTTACAGCTGAGGCAATGGAAGCTCTGCTTGAAGAAAGAGTTGCATTTCTATAAAGCCTTTCGTGACATCAGAACTTCCCCAAGCGCTTCACAGGACTTTTTGAAGAGCAGTCGCCGTTACGATGTAGCAACTTGCCAAAACTTCTTCGGCAGCACCTCCCAAACCTGCGACCTCTTCCACCTAGAAGGACAAGGGCAGCAGGTGCATGGGAACACCACCACCTCCAAGTTCCCCTCCAAGTCACACACCATCCTGACTTAGAAGTATATCGCCGATCCTTCATCGTCGCTGGGTCAAAATTCTGGAACTCCCCCCTAACAGTACTGCGAGAGTACCTTTATCACACGGACTGCAGCGGTTCAAGAAGGCGGCTCAGCACCACCTTCTCAAGAGCAATTAGTGATGGGCAATAAATGCTGGCCTTGCTAGTGACGCCCACATCCCATAAACTAATTTAAAAAAAATGTAAACTCTCCTACCCATTTGTAAGATTTCCAAAATTTGCAGATCCCGAAAAATATATCGAAAAGAAAAAATAAGGACTTTGGAAATTTAAAGGAAACATGCCTGAACATGTCTGGCACGTGGATGGTCTGGGAATTCAAAGCCCAGCAAACATTACCATTTGGACAATAGGCCCTGGGGAAAGGCTGCCCCACCCAAAACACAGAGCCCATAGGAACCCAAAGCAGGAGAACAATGCAAGCTCTTTCGGGGGGGGGGGCGCGGGGGGGGGGGCGCGGGGGGGGGGGGCGCGGGGGGGGGCGCGGGGGGGGGCGGCGGGGGGGGGGGGGCGTGGGGGGGGGGGTGGGGGGGGGCGGGCGGCGGTGGGGGGGGGGGGCGGGCAGGGCGGGGGGGGCGGCGGGGGGGGGGGCGCGGGGGCGGCGGCGGCGGGCGGGGGGGGGGGGCGGGGCGGGGGCGACGACGACGAAAAGGACTATAATTGCAGCAGGACCCAAGATTTCTTTCTCTTTCGACTCACCGACTACGCTTCAAACAAGGCTCTCTCGCAGCACTGCCCAGAAGCCACATGGTAAAGGAAGACGTTCGATGACCAGAATCACCATCGACTTACCTGGCTTGATTTCGTACTGTTAATACCCCTGTCTGGTGAGCATTATCCCTGATGATCTGAAACCGAAACCTAGCTGGAAGTGGGATTTTTGGGAGGGATGAAGGTTTTTATTTTTCTTGTATACTGTCATTTTCCACGCCTGTAACCATGTGCTCCCCAAACCTGTTTAAGTGTGAAGTGTGTTTAAGTTTGTTACCTTTTAACTTTAATAAAAGTTATAGTTCTTTCATTGGAACCTGTGGTCTACTGCATTTTTATTCACAACCCTTAAATAAGTCCAAGTTTTGAACCTGGGGCGTGGGAGCAATTCGAACCGCTCACTGAGTATGGGGAAAGGCTGACTCCTACTACAACCCACACCCCTACAAAATGGCGACCGTGGCAAGGACTTGGCAAAAGGGTTGTGAAGCAGTAGACACTGATTCATAAGAGAGAACTGTAATGGAAGAGAGGATTTCAGTTTATGTATTCAACAAAGTGAATATGGAAAAGAAGTGGGTCACTAATCTATTAAAAACTGGGCGCCCGGTAGATGTAGCAGCTAAATGGACAGAAGGGAAGGATCATAAAAAATCCTTAGAAAAGGCAGTCTGGCTGATGTGCTACAAGAAACAGATCCAACTTTTGTACAGACTCGTTGAAGCACAGGCAGCCAAGATTCGGGAGTCGGCCCTGGAAGTCCAAACGAAGGCCCTAGCAGGGGAAAAGTTACTGTTAGCATTGCAGGCGCTAAACCAGGAAAGGGTGCAGTTAGTGGGGGAACACAAGACCCGGCAGGATTACTTACAGTGCCAGGTCACTGAGGCCAAGAACAATGAGCTGAGGTTGCGGGAAAAGAATGAGCGCCTGGCAAAACAAGTAAGAGAGCAGGAGGAGACAGTAAAAGGCTTACAGGCAGCCTATAAGGTAATGAGCGCACAGGGGTTTGAGGATGCGGACCACGGCCCCTGCCAGAAGCAGATAGAGAGTCTCAGCCTTGCTCTAAGGAAGGCAAGAGGTGTGGCGTGCCTCATAAGCCCAAGTGCAGCCCAGGTCGACTTTACAGGGAACCTGGGGAGAACGGTTCAGACACCAAAGATAGCGCCAAGGGACGACCCGGTTGAGGAGCGGGAGGGCCCACGACCACCACCCATAGCGCCAAGCTTTAGCGCAGTCTGGCAAGAGAAGGAGTGGAGTTAGGGGCAGAAGCTGAGGTGGAAAAAACCCCGCAAGAGAGGCTGGGACCGGGGCCGATGTGCCCGGCCTGGCGGACAGATTTGGCCCACCCGCTGATAACGGGGATGCGGGACCCCTCCAAAGCCAGTTCGTGGCTTCCCACGGTACATAACAGCTTAGGGTTATGGTAAGCCACCTGAGTAAACTCACCCAACAAGGGGACCCCTCAGTTCACTTCATAGAGGTAGAGCAGGCATCAACGGCTGTGACGATGCCGAGATGGCAAAAATGCTCCTGTTCTCACTGGACAGCCGGTTATATCAGTCTCTCTCTGCTGAGAGCAAGAGAGGACAGAATGGGTATGTGGCCATCACTGAGGAAGTTTTAGAGGCAATGGGGATGAATGAGGGAAGTCCTTTCTCCCGGGTGGAGAAAACAGTGCAGCTCGCAGGAGAGACCCCACAGGCTTTTGCAGACAGGCTGTGGCCCGTGTACAGGGGTGCTTGTGGTGGGGTTCTTAACAGGGCTCACCTAAACCGGGACGAGCTGGCCCACTGGCTCCGTAGCCTAGTGGCAAACAGCTTGCCTCAGATCAAAACCCAGGCTGAGCTTTGGTTTGACCCGAAAGACCCCCGGGTCACCGAGGAGGCAGTGGTCAGACAGCTGAACCTGGCCTACCGGAACGGGAGAGGGGCGGAAGAGCCCCCACAAAAAGGGAAAGTACATGAAATAAAACCCGGCCAGAGTAGGAAGGAGTGGCATCAGGAGGGGAATAACCCTTCCAGCACAAAGCTTAACTGTTATGGGTGTGGGAAGGAGTGTAAGAATCCTTGGAAGGATAACAAGGGAAAGAATTCCTCAGCCCCAGCCCAAAAGGCAGAGACAGGGATCCCTCCCGCTACGGTCGAGTCATTTTTGGACGCCATGAGGTCCCTATTGACTGGCCCAGGGAAGGTAGCAGCAACCACCGGTGCCCTGATCCCATCAGCCCCAACTAACCTAAAATCCTGACTGGAGCTAGCGCAGCCTGTTTACCTGTGTTCCCTTACCTACGACTTGTGGGAGAGACCCCTCGTGGAGATGGAGGTCGGAGATGTGAAGGGGACCTATCTGTTGGACATGAGAGCATCATGCACCGTGATCCATTCGGCTAACCCCACCACCTCACCTCTATCTAACGGGGTCCCCTACAGTCTGTCGGGATTCACAGGTAAAGAACAGGTAGGCTCATTTTCCATCCCGCTGTCCATTCGCTTGGGAACACTCCGCTCTAAGTGGACCTGTGTCCTAATGAAGTGGGAGGTGGAGGGTGGAAAAGGGATCCTGGGAGCCGACTTTATTGTAGGCCACGGGATCCTAGTGGATTTACGGAATCACTGCCTCTGGGGGGCAAATACAGGAAAGGAAGGCGGAGTAGTAGTCATCCCAGGGAAACAGGGGAAGGGGACCCTGTGCACCATGAAGCCTAAAGAGGGTTACAACCTCGAGCTCATGGTCAGTAACACCCCAAAGGAGTTTCAAGCATTTGTGCGAGCCCACCTAGACACATTTGCTACACACAAGCATGACTGTAGGAGGGTCAACGGGTTCGAGGTCAGCATAGACGGGGACCCCATGGCCCGATCACAGAAACAGTATAACTTCCCCAGGGAAGCGGAGCCAGACATGGAAGAAGCCATGTCCTCCTTAGTACAGCAGGGGGTCCTGAGACCAATAGCCACCCACGTGAACTCTCCACTGTGGCCGGTTAGAAAACCGGACAACTCCTGGAGGGCCGCAGTGGACTATCGGGTGCTCAACAGTAACATCCCAGCCTGTGCACCCACGGTAGCAGCAGTTGCCGACCTGATAGGAAGTATCCCAGCATCCGCGACCACTTTCACGGTGCTGGATATCTCCAACGGGTTTTGGTCCATTCCCCTAAGGAGAGAGGATCAGTACAAGTTTGCCTTTACCTTCAAAGGGCAACAGTACACCTGGAACTGTTTGCCTCAGGGCTTCCACAATAGCCCCAGCATTTTCCACCAATGCATGGCAAACAGTTTAAAGGGCTTCAGCCAGCCCAGGCAGCTGGTACAATACGTGGATGACCTGCTCCTATTCACCGATTCGAGAGGAGCATGGCCCACTTCTGGCCGAGCTGCTGGAACTGCTCAGGCAGGAAGGTTTTAAAGTCAACCCAAAGAAAGCGCAGATCGGCCAGCAGGAGGTGAAATTCCTGGGCCTGACAATACACGCTGGGGAAAGGGCCATAGATAAAGCAAGGAGGGAAGCAGTACAGGAGTTACCATTCCCCAACACAGTCACGGGAGTAAGATCGTTCCTGGGGCTAACCGGGTACTGCAGAGACTTCATTGAGGACTATGCAGCCACAGCAGCCCCTCTGCTCCGACTCCTGCACAAGGGAATGGAGTGGGTTTGGGAAGAGGGCTGCCAGGCAGCATTTGTCAGGCTCAAGAAAGATCTGCAGACCGCACCAGCTCTAGGGGCCATAGAGGGGGGAAAAGAGTTCTTCCTGGAGGTAGCAGCCAGCGGGGACAGCCTGAGTGCTGTGCTGCTCCAAGAGCGGCATGGCAAGCTGAGACCGGTGGTCTACTCCTCCAGGATACTCACAGATGTGGAGAGGAGCTACTCCAATTGTGAAAGGCACCTCTTGGCCACACATTGGGCTGTGAAAAGATCGTTGATCTTCACAGGCACCTCTCCCATCACCCTCCTTACCCATCACACGCCCACCCAAATGCTCTTGGATGGGAGAATCAAGGATGGGACAGTGAGCAGTGCCCGCATTGCTTGCTGGACACTGCTTCTCTCACAGATGGACCTGAAAGTAAAAGGGCTCTGCGAGCCGCAGATCGCAGCTAACCTGATATATCCTGGAACAGCCCACCGGTGTTCCATCGAAGGGGTTTGGGAAGTAGACATAGGTTTACGGGCCGGGATACACCCCACAGGCCGTGAAATCTATGTGGATGGCTCCAGCACAGTATCTGCTGGCGAGCGACTTACAGGGTGTGGAGTTTATGACCCAGCGGCAGACCTTGCCCTGGCAATCAAGCTCCCCAGCACCATGAGCGCCCAGCAGGCTGAACTGTCCGCGGTGGTGTACGTGGTTACACACCCCGAGATCTTCTCCACCCCATACACGATTTGCTCGGACAGCATGTTCACATGCAATTCGTGTACGGAGTACCTGGCCATCTGGTCCCGCCGCGGATACACCTCCGTTGACGGGAGACCCCTCACAGTAAAACCCCTGCTGGAGAGAATCTTAGCTGCAGTGGGGGAGGAAGGGGAGATTTTCATCCATAAGGTGAAAGCCCATTCCTCCACAGAACCCCGTAGTGAGGGCAACCGGCAGGCCGACGTGCTGGCTAAAGAGGGTGCCCACACAGGCACTTTCTGGGACCCATATGGGGCCAGTCCCATAGCAGCAGTCAGGGGTAGAAATGGGACACAAGGGAATGCAAGGGTAGCTTTAACGCTGGACCTGAAGACGGTCCAAACCCAAGACCCCGTCCTCAAGGCAGTCCTCAGGGCAATGGCTGAAGGGAAAAGGATAGAGGGCCCTTACAGCACAGCAGCCCTCTCCGTAAAGGAAGGCATGCTGTTTAAGGGAGAGCAATGGGTAGTACCGCAGCAGCACCAAAGGGAATTCCTCCAACTGGCCCATGAGGGTCCGGGAGCGGGGCATCCCGGGCCTGAGACCACCTGGCAGCGGGTGGAACAGGCAGGATGGTGGCCAGGACTAAGGGAAGATGTCCGCGAGTTCTGTGCCAGCTGTCTGGTGTGTGCTGCTAACAACCCTGACCCCCACAAAAGAAAGGTACCCATGGGACACATCAGGAGGGTAGAGGGACCATGGCAGTCGATCCAAGTCGACTACATCGGGCCCCTACCCACCACGCAGGGAGGCTATAAGTACTGCCTAGTCCTGGTGGATGTGTTTACAAAGTGGGTAGAAGCCTTCCCCTGCAGAACAGCCACAGCCCTTAGTACAGCCAGGGTCCTGGTCAGGGAGGTGTTCTCACGATGGTACGTGGAGTCCGACCAAGGGAGCCACTTTACCGGGCAGGTCATGCGGAATACCCTCATGGTACTCGGCATAGAGGGGAAATGGCACGTTGCACACAATCCACAGTCCTCAGGGATTGTGGAGAGGATGAATAGGACCTTGAAAGAAAGGCTGAGGAAAGAGACGGTGGACTCACCTAGAAAGTGGGCAGAAGTCCTACCATTGGTCCTAATGGGGATCCGAGCCAGCCAGTCAAAAAGCACGGGGTATTCCCCACACGAGCTGATGACTGGCAGAGTTATGCGGACCCCCACCCATGTACTAGCCCCGGTGCTCACAGGTCAGCTCAGGGAGGTGAACAGGGACAAGTTCGCCGGGAACCTCTTCGAGAACCTTAAAAGGGTCCATGAGCAGGCGGCAGGGAACATGGGAAGGCAGCATCGGAGTAACCGATTGCTGTTAGAACCCCAGAAACGCCACGAGTGGGAAATAGGGGATCAGGTGATGGTGAGGGTAGGCAGTCTAGAACCATTATACATGGGGCCCTACAGCATTGTCGATAAGGCAAGCCCCATGGTATACGCCATAAAATTGCCTCGGCGCACCAAATGGTTCCACATAAACCAATGTAAATTGTTTAAATCCGAGAGAAGGGGACAGCCAGTTGAGCCAAAGTCTGAGGATAGAAATCCCCAGCCTGCAGCAGGCGAGATTTCACAGATTGCACAAGCAGGCGCAGTGGCTTGTCTTAGGGGAGGGGCCACCCCACCCACCGTTTGGGACATTCCACCCATCCTCTGGGATTTAGAGGAGGACGAGCCCGAACCAGATAGCCCCGCCCCTGATCCAGGTGTTGAACCAGCACCAGGCTGCGAAGAGTCACCTGACCCTGAAACAGGTTTAGAAAAGGTACAGCCTGAGGATAGAAATCCCCAGCCAGTGGCAGTGGAAGATTCACAGACCACACAACAGGGGGCAGTGGCTCGTGTTAAAGACCCACCAGCCAGAGCCCCTAGAAGGTCCCCACGTACGCCACAGCCAAAGAAACCGTGGTCACCGGCTCCCCAATTTAAAAGGGCCGCCCCTCAAGCCAGGGGTCGATCTGAGGACAGAGGTTCCCGACCAGCAGCCATAGGCTGCAAGGGACCAAAGGTACAGGACAGGGCGGCCACACCAAAGGGAGTAGGGTGCTGCAGTCCTGACAGGAGTTAGGCTAGCCGTCCGGAGACGGGCGGCGAATGTACATAGCTTTTGTTTATTACATTTTGAGATTGTTAAGTTTGGGTGTTTTTAATTAAATTTTAAGTAAGGTGGTTGGTAGTTTTAAAATGTTATAATTTCAAGAGTGTTTTGTATTGAGTCGAGGTCGCAAGACCCGACTATGCTTCACCCAAGCCAGAGAATCTACTCGGGACCTGGCTATATGCTCTTGTGTCTCCTTACAGAAGGGATTTCGATATGAAGGGGGACATACTCCTACTCGCTCTGATAGGAATGAGCGCTGGGAGGCGAGGTGACGTGGAGGACTCCCACATTTTTGGGTGCTCAGGAGAGAGAGCACCGGTGGTGACTGCGGGTGGCAGCAAGCGAGGCGTGAAGGAGCTCGCTACCTATTCCCACGTGGGAAGATGGCCAGGGTGGCTGGGATCTAACTCCACCCGATACTCCAGTCAGACCGGGCTCACCTACGGGGAGGCCTCCCTCCCCTGTCCCAGCATACAGGTTGTAGCCACTCGGGTCGGGGTCACTGAGGGGAAACGCGTGTGCCTGACCTGCAGAGGACAGATTCCCCTGGGGAGGTGGTGGTGGCTCAGGAAGCTGAGCAGAGACATGGGGGACCGTACAGCTGACTGGGAGCGACTGGGGAATGTCACCCATCGGACCATTACGGGGGACCATTAAGGGGGGTGAGCGTGTGCTGGGACAAGTGGTGGAAATCGGAACAGGGGATTTATGTCTGCATGTGGGGGTCGCGAAAGGCCTGCCCCACGGGCATATCCATTATCTTTTCCGCAGCATGGCTGGATAAGGGGAAGTGGGTGGAATGGGATTCCCACCTACACACTTGCATAGTCCCGCCCTCTCCAGCCCCAGTCAAGGCCACTGAACTCGTGGCACATGCCCGTAATCCCCTGCCCACGACCCAGACAGCAAGGACACACACAGAGACGTGCCCTACCGCCACCAAGGGACCAGGGAATGGGCTGGTACTAGTGCCAACCGAAAAGGTGCTATACCAGGGGGTACACTACGCGGTAGCTTCCGTGATCCTAAACCTCACGGAGGTACACTTACCTGAGTGGTGCCCCAAAGAGACGGAACAGCTATACCAGGCCCTGTTCAGAGAAATGTTCAGGAAGTTCTACGAGTTCGATTTCGCAAACATAGACAAAGCAGAACTGTACACTGCACACACTGAGTATTTTAGCAATACGGGGAGACAAAGGAGGGGAGCCTGGAATGATATTTTTACAGCGTATAATACAGGGTCCTCTGTCATCAACAGTCTGGATGACATAGAATTGCAGACACAAATAAACGGTTTAAAAACACAATTGCGCAAAATCTTAATGGATGAAAATACAGTAGTGGGCTCAGAGTTACACGAGGACCAAGCTATGACGGTCCATTTAAAAGAAATCATTGCTGAGCTGGAAAGGCAAGCAAAGACGGTAAATGCACTCATACGGGAGGACAGGAATGCATCAGACCAGGCTGCACAGAACGAGGTGTGCGTACTGTACGGGGCATGGTTGCTAGGCGAGGGCCGGAGTAACCTGGAGGATTTAAAGCAAGGTTTAGTCCCCTCCTGGATCAGCAACAAGCACCTCGCAGCCCTCCACCCATTTGAGAATTCACTAAGCCCGTGTCAGCTTCGTCTAGCCTCTGAAGCCTACCCTGTACCAGTAAATTGTGGGTGTTCCAATCACACTATCATGGGGATAGTGGTGAGGATGCCGGTCATGGGTGGGACCGCCCGACCCGCACCGGTATACAGGGTGGAGAACATTGGGATCATTCAAGGGGGTGCACACATCCGTTTCACAGCGGTCCCATCTTATGTCATAAAGTGGGAGCACGCTGTGACAGGTACTGACCTCTCCGGGTGCCGGAGCCGGGGTTCACACATAATACTGTGTCCCCAGCACTTGAACGCCTATTCTAAACCACAGTGTGGGTTTAAAGCTGCGGGCGCACGACCTATAAATTGTACCATGGAAGCCATGGCACAACACCATGTTCCCCCACAGGTAACATATATAGGAGGTGGGACATATTGTGTCACCACCAGCGCGCCTCACTACCAGTATGGACAGCATACCTGGTGTCCGGTAAGTGACAGCAGTTTCTGCTTTAAACCCGAGGCAGAAGTTCAAGTGGCCCAGGAACGGATTGTCCCCATTCCTGAACCCTCCACTGTTCACCTCACTGTCACACAAAATTTCACCAACCTGCAAAAATATGTAGCACATTTTGGCTACGAAATTCCCCCTCTACCTGAACGCCTTACCAAGTTACTAAAAGCTGTAGAGCTCTCTCAAAAACATTTCTACACTTTAGAACAGAATACACACGAGATAGAGAGAGAGATTCAAGGTATCACAGTCCCACCCTGGTGGGACATCTTCGAAAACATAGAGGTCCCTTCATGGGTCAGAATGGCTTCCCACCTCCTCGTAGTTTGCCAACTGGGAATAGTATTGTACCTGGTGTGCACTCAGTGCAAGGGAAAGGGCAGAATACTACAGTTCCGAAATGAAAGGACTTGGAAGAAGCATTATGCTGAGGTGGAGAGAGATACACCTGTTTGAATTTTTTTATTCTGTGTTCCTGAATAAAGATTGTTGTTTTTTTGTGTTTTGTTCTTTTTAATAAAGATATGTGTTTTCCCAAGCAGTGCAGGGGTGTCGGACCCTCTCCGTGCTTGGTTGTGAAATAAAGATTTTCTTACCTGTATGTACCTAAAACACCACATTTAAAGGGGAATGTATGTTTGGGGTTTTAGTTTAGGTAATACAGGGGAAGGTTGGTTTTCGGGGATCAGGAATTTTGTCCACCCAGGACGATACTGTAGTGAACTGAAGTATCGCAGGAGGGACTGTAAGATTTCCAAAATTTGCAGATCCCCAAAAATATATCGAAAGGAAAAAATAAGGACTTTGGAAATTTAAAGGAAACATGCCTGAACATGTCCGGCACGTGGATGGTCTGGGAATTCAAAGCCCAGCAAACATTACCATTTGGACAATAGGCCCTGGGGAAAGGCTGCCCCACCCAAAACACAGAGCCCATAGGAATGCTAGGACCAGCAAGGAACCCAAAGCAGGAGAACAATGCAAGCTTCCATGGAACGACAACGCAACAGGATCTAAGCCATTTGATTTGGTTTTGCATAGTTGAAAGCCCATCAAAATTTTAACAAGACAATGAACAGGCCTCACCTGAAAACTCACTGCATTACGAAACCAGTTTTTCGTGGGGAGTTTTGTGGGTTGGGGGGGGTGCGAAAAGGACTATAATTGCAGCAGGACCCAAGATTTATTTTTCTTTCGACTCGACCGACTACGCTGGAAACAAGGCTCTCTCGCAGCACTGCCCAGAAGCCACATGGTAAAGGAAGACGTTCGATGACCAGAATCACCATCGACTTACCCGGCTGGATTTCGTACTGTTAATACCCCTGTTTGGTGAGCATTATCCCTGATCTCCTGAAACCGAAACCTAGCTAGAAGTGGGATTTTTGGGAGGGATAAAGGTTTTTATTTTTCTTGTATACTGTCATTTTCCTCGCCTGTAACCGTGTGCTCCCCAAACCTGTTTAAGTGTGAAGTGTGTTTAAGTTTGTTACCTTTTAACTTTAATAAAAGTTATAGTTCTTTCATTGGAACCTGTGGTCTACTGCATCTTTATTCACAACCCCTAAATAAGTCCAAGTTTTGAACCTGGGGCGTGGGAGCGATTCGAACCGCTCACTGAGTATGGGGAAAGGCTGACTCCTACCACAACCCACACCCCTACAAAATTTTCACAACAACCCCCTCGAACTTGCCATCTCCTGTGGCCTCCCTTACTACCCCTTTCCAACCCCACTTCCTTCTGTGTTCGACCCTGGCCAAAATCCCCCTAATTCATTTGCGACAACTTTCAAACTTCCTGCTGCCTAGCCTCTGGCCTTCCATTCACCACAATGCTTTTGTAGACATCATTCTGCTTAATCATTCCGACACCGCCACCTTTGATGCCTTTGTCCCCAGTAAAACCATTAACTCTCTTCCATCCCAATTATTCCCCTGGTATGGCCTCCATCTTCATTCTCTCAAGTCCAAGGGGTGTAGACTTGAGCATATCTGGTGCACAACAGGCTTAGCCATCCCTCAGCACATCTGGCTGCACTACATGAAGCACTATCGTGCCTCACTCGCCTCGACAAAAACTGTCCACTATGACAAGATCATCCTGCAGAGCAAAGATAACCCCTGGCTTCTTTTCTCCACGACCAGATAAAATTGCTCTTCCCACCCCCTCAACTCTCACCTCCAACAATAAGTGCGAGGAGCTCATGGACTTCTTTATCACTAAATGTGAGACCATCTGTTGTTCCTTTTGCCCACCAAGACGAACCTCCCCAAGAACTACCATGCCATTTCCCTGAACCCTCGTCTTTCTCTCGCTTTTCTCCTATCTCTCCTCATGCCCTCTCTGAGCTCATCCTATCCATGGGACCTACCTCCTGCTTCTTTGACCCCATTCCTATTAAACTGCTGACCACCCAACTTCCTTTCCTGGTCCGCATGCTGGCTGACATTGCAAATGGTTCCCTCTCTTCAGGTACTGTTGCTAGCCCTGTCAAAACTGCTATCATCACCCACCTCCTCAAAAAAGCCACCCTTGATCTCTTTGCTCTTGAAATCAACCACCCCATCTCCAACCTCCCTTTCCTCTCCAAAGTCCTTGAACGTGGTGTTGTCTCCCAAATTTGTGTCCATTTTTCTCGCAACTTCATGCTTGAGTCCCTCCAATCAGGTTTCCACCCCTGCCACAGCACTGAAATGGCCCTAACCAAAGTCCTCTGTGACTGTGACTGTGCCTGTGGGGGGCATTATTCCCCTTCATCCTCCTTGACCTCTCCACAGCCTTTGACATGGTTGAGCACTCCATCCTCCTCCAATCCTCTCCTCCGTTGTCTAGCTCAGTGGGATTGCCCTTGCTTGTTCCACTTTGCATATCAGATGCCAGAGCAACTCCAGCAATAGTTTCTCTTCCTGCCTCCACACCCCAAAAGAGTTGCCAAGGATCTATCCTTGGCCCACTTCTCTTCCCCATCTACATGCTGCCCTTGGTAACATCACCCACAGACATGAAGTTAACTTCCACATGTATGCTGACGACAGCCAGCTCTACCTGTTCACCATCTCTCTCTTGACCCCTCCACTGTGCTGGAGTGCTTGTCTGACATCCAGTCTTGGATGAGCTGTAATTTCCATCATCTACAGCCGCCACCACAAACTCTGCCACCGATTCCATCCCACTCCTCAGCCATTGTCTCAGGTTGAACCGGACTGTTCACAACCTTGGTGACCTATTCGGCCTCAAGCTGAGCTTTCAACCCCATATTCTCTCCATCACAAAGACCCTGCCTACTTCTACCTCCATAATATTGCCTATCTCCATCCCTGCTTCAGCCCTTCTGCTGCTGAAACCCTCATCCATGCCTTTATCACCTCCAGACTCGATTATTCCAATGTTTTCCTGGCCGGCCTCCTATGTTCCACCCATCATAAACTTCAGCGAGTCCAAAACTTTCCTGCCTGCATCCTACCACGCACCAAGACTCTCCTCGCTGACCTACATCGGTTCCTGGTCCCCCAACACCTGATATTAAAATTCTCTTTCTCAGGTTTGAATTCCTACATGGCCTCACTATTCTCTGTCTGCATAATCTTTTCCAGCACTACAACTTCCACCCAATTTATTTTTATTATTCGTTTTTATGGGATGTGGGCGTCGCTGGCAAAGCTAGCATTTATTGCCCATCCCTAATTGCCCTTGAGAAGGTGGTGGTGAGCTGCCTTCTTGAACCGCTGCAGTCCATGTGGTGAAGGTACTCGCACAGTGCTGTTAGGGAGGGAGTTCCAGGATTTTGACCCAGCGACGATGAAGGATCGGCGATATACTTCTAAGTCAGGATGATGTATGACTTGTAGGGGAACTTGGAGGTGGTGGTGTTTCCATGCGCCTGCTGCCCTTGTCCTTCTAGGTGGAAGAGGTCGCGGGTTTGGGAGGTGCTCAGGGATCTCCAGCATCTCTCCCTCCATTCACCCCACCATTGGCAGGCATGCCTTCAGCTGGCTAAGCCCCAAACTCCGGACTTGCTTCCCTAAATCGCTCCGCCTCTCCACCTCCCTCTCCCCATTTAAGACCTTCCTTAAAACCTACCTCTTTGACCAAGCTTTTGGTCTTCCCTCCTAATAGAAACATAGAAACATAGAAAAATAGAATCTAGGAGCAGGAGTAGGCCATTCGGCCCGTCGAGCCTGCTCCACCATTCAATACGATCATGGCTGATCATTCAAATCCAGTACCCTGTCCCTGCTTTAATCCCCACAGTACACATATCCCACCCTACCCCCGTAACCCCACATATTTAATTCCCCCTAACATATCCCATCCTATCCCCATAACCCCACATATTTAATCCCCCCCTAACACTAAGGGTCAATTTATCATAGCCAAATCAACCTAACCCGCACATGTTTGGACATAATAAAGCAACTCGCCAAGGCTTCTTCGGCAGCACCTCCCAAACCCGCGACCTCTTCCACCTAGAAGGACAAGGGCAGCAGACACATGGAAACAGCATCACCTCCAAGTTCCCCTACAAGTCACACACCATCCTGACTTAGAAGTATATCGCCGATCCTTCATCATCGCTGGGTCAAAATCCTGGAACTCCCTCCCTAACAGCGCTGTGCGAGTACCTTCACCACACGGACTGCAGCGGTTCAAGAAGGCAGCTCACCACCACCTTCTCAAGGGCAATTAGGGATGGGCAATAAATGCTAGCTTTGCCAGCGACGCCCACATCCCATAAAAACGAATAATAAAAATAAATCCATCACTTAATTTCTGATGTTGAGACTATGTTCATAAATAATTTGTGCTTTGCTCTGGTGGGATATGATGATTGACCTCCTCGATTAAATTAGGTCAAGGATACTAGATACCTTTCTGTGAATTACAAAATTGAAACTCAGTGAATCGCTCCAGTTGAAGTCGTACACTGAGAGCAAAGCTTCAGCATTTTGTATTTGTCATTGTGAGATTGGATTACCATCTTGCATTCACGCGGAGATATTGAGTGTTATATATAACATGTGGCGGGTGCAGTGGTTATGTTCAATGTTCCCTGTAATTTTCGTGCGTGGTCCCTTTAAATTTGCTGCGTAGTATTTTTTCGAGCGGCAGCAGCTGGTGAGCGGCCTGCGCGAGACCTCGCGATTGGTGCGCAGCCGCGCACCTTAGCGGGAGCATTGGTTAAGTTACTGGACTAGTAATCCAGAGGCTTGGACTAATAATTACAGAATGTGAGTTCAAATCCCACCACGGCAGTTTGAGAATTTGAGTTTAGTTTTAAAAATCTGAAAATAAAAAGCTCAGTTAAAGTGACCATGAAGCTGTCGGATTGTCACAAAAACACAAGCAGTTCATTGAAGTCCTTTGGGGAAGGAAACCTACTGTCCTTAGCCAGTCTGGATTCCAGTCCCACACCAACGTGGTTGGCCCTTAACTGCCCCCTCAAGAGGCCTAGCGAGCCATTCAGTTGCATTGAGACTGCTTCAAAGAATAGATTGCAGCGGTTCAAGAAGGCCCACCACCACTTTCTCAAGGCAACTAGAGATGGGCAATAAATGCCGGCCTCTGCCAGTGACACCGACACTGATCGCCGCAATACCTAGAGTATCCAGTTGTGTTTTGATGTATTTCATTTGTTCATTTCACAGTTGAATAATAGGAATGGCACTCCAAATTGTACCCTGTGGAGAAAATGGAATCATTTTTTTTTTACTTCTGGAATTCACAGCAACCACAAAGGGTCAAATAGTTGAACTTCCTCAGAACTTGCCAATTTTTAGCAGCACTTGGAGCCAAATAATATCGTTTTGCTCTTTACTTGTTTTGTTATAGAATCATAGGGCTGGATTTTGATACTGGGGACGTGATGGAGGCGGGACTCCCACTTTTTGGGTTGTAGTCCCGCCTCCATCGACTTGTGGCCAACCCACTGTATTTACACTTGATTGACCTTGTTGAGCCCGCCCGGCGGGCTCAGCAGGCCAATCAAGGGCCACCTGGCAACAGGTGACGTCACAGATTGACATTTCATCTGTCAAGAGCTTTTGACAGATGAAATATCAGCGTTTGACAGCTCTGTGAAGCTGTCAAACACTAACAATCTGTCTTCTAACTTGAGTCCTTCCTCTCTGACTGAGTTAGAAATCATTCCAGCACAGAAAACAGAGGCTGCAGTTTTTGACAGCTTTCTGTGCCGGTGAGAATTCTGACTCCCGAGACCTGAAGGGCTGACACCTGCAGGAGGAAGTTAAGGTAAGTAAAACTTTTTCCCACACTTTACACTTACCTTACACACTTACCTCTGCACACATGCACCCATCACTCACCTGCCCACCAGACATATCGACCCCTCCAACCCCTGCAGACCCACGGTCCGCCCCGATTACTTGGCGTGGTTGGGACCTGTCGGGAAGCCCACATTTCACGATTCAAAATAGGGATTAGGCAAAAAACTGCCTGTTAACTACCTGCTAACAGGCAGTTTATTGCCACTAATCCCATTCCCGCCTCGGGGAGGCGGGTCCCAGCACAGGTCGGGTACCCGCCGCCAGCGAAACTGGCATGGAGGCGGGTTGGGGGCGGGATGGGTTCGGGACCCCCGAATCTGCAACTTTAACCCCCCACACGCCTCCAAACCCGCCTCCACGGGTCAATGAAAATCCAGCCCATCGAATCAGACAGCACAGAAGAAGGCCATTCGGCCCGTCATGCCTGTGCCAGCTCTTTGGAAGAGCTCTCCAGCCGAATCCCACTCCCTTGTTGTCTGCAGAACGTTTCAGCTTGCTGATTTTTGTTGAATGATAATCACGAAGGTTCTTGGTGAACTTTAAGATGAACGATGTATCGATCTAAAGGCGCTGGCATGGGCCTGAGCCTGATCGCTCGATGAGGACAGGGAAGATTTGCTGCTTAATAAAGACTGTGGTTTTCTTCCCAGCATTTGAGAGCAAGGGTAAAGATTGGGTAGCGCCCCCTTTGGCACATCGTGCTGCGGTATTGCAGGCCTTCCTTCCCTTATTAAAGGGGAGGGGCCTGGCGCAGCGTGTCCCGGCACCCAGCTGAGCCACCAGGGATCGGGAGTGTCGGCAAACGAGCCCGGCACTCAAGAGGAGTGCCGGGCTCACGGAGAGCAGCCGGCACCCCGCGGTGGGGCTTCATGGGGGCTGGGGACAGCAACGGGGGCAGGTGCTGGCAGGCAGCCAGCAACAAAAATGGCCACCCACCACCTCCCCTTTAACTAGCGCTGCCCCGGCCGCAAGTAGGCCCCCCTGACCCCGACGGACATAGCGTCCAGCAGTAAGTCTGGGGGTGCCACCCAATATTAGAGCCGGGCCGCGAGCGAGGCCCTGCACACGGCGATGACGTCATCGCCGGCGGCGCAGCGCCGTGCGGCACTAATGGTGAGCGCCGCCGCTAACCTCCCGCTGCACTTACGGGAGGCGCAAATCAACCAAATTTATCCCGTGTCTAAAACTCTGATTGAGGTGCGGCCCTTTTGTTGTTTATTGTCTGGCACTTTGAATGTTTTCCCCAACTAATGAACAAATTCATGTTATTTGCATAGGGTAAGCCGTTTATTTACATCGGACAAGCAGCTCAGGTACATGAGTGAACACCTTAAACTTGTACATTTTCTGACTAAAAGGCTTAACTTTCTGCGACAGCAATTGAAAAAAGCATCCAAAAATGGAGTGCAGTCAACTTGGTCGTATCTAGAATCATAGGGGGAGAAATTCAGTATCGCCCCATTTGGGGCGCAATTATCGGCCGGGCGCAAAGATTAGCGCCTGGCGCTAATTATCGCCTCCGACTGCAAACTTGGCTTTTATCGCACCTGGAGGTGATTGGAGCGCTAAATCAGGCGCTTCACACCTGTCTTAAGGCGCAAAGGCCGCAGAGCGAGGCGCTACCTCAGAGCGCTGGCGAAGCTCATGTGATGTCAGTCAGCAATGGAACACACACACAATGGCACGGGCCAGTTCTTAAAGGGGAGGGTTGAGCTTGCTTTCCATCCACATCCTGCTCATTGCAGCCTTGAATCTCGGCCTGGAGAGACCTGTACATCAAATCTGCTGGAAAGAACAATGGAGAGTACCAGGGAAAGAGCTCAGAGTGCAGCCCCCACAGTCTCTTCTAAATAGATGCAAGGAAGGGCAAATCAAAATGAACCTGCAAAGTGCTGCTCAGTACGCAAAACTCCTTCACACAGCGTTGAATCTCTCCAGAAGTCTCTCTCTCTATTCTCAGAATGCGTGGTGCAAAAATGTCACCAACAAAAAAAGGCAGGAAGCGTTCACCTTTAAATAGCGCTCCCCCAGTCCCTTCCTGACTGCAAAACGCTCCCCTCAACCTGTCGTTGCTAGCGGCAGGGGGCGCCACTCAATATCCGCTCCGGGGCGCTACCGGGGCATTGCGCACTCGACTGATATCACGATCTGCCGGCGCAGGGGATCGTGGCGGTACTGTTTAGCGCCGCCGCAAAATGTCTAGTTAATTTCGCGAGCGGCGCAAACATCGCCGCGCCCGGGCTCTCGTTGCCTTGCGCCCCATTAGCAACCTCTTAAGGCACTAACGGGAGGCGCAACCAACTGAATTTTTCCCTCATAGAATCATAGAGCACACAAGGAGGCCTTTCAGCCCACCGTGCCTGTGCTGTCTGTTTGAAAGAACGACGCTTCAGTTCTAATGGTTAATTAATAATCAGTAATTAATTCATTAACAATTATTAATGGAGGCCCCACCATACAGATGTCCGATGAACATTCACCAATCTGAAAATAACTCCGATGACATGGAATTGCAGAATAACCTGGTTTTGTCTTCTACAGTGGTTCCAAAAGGAAGACGAAAGACTTCCCCTTCTACAGCACCTTTCACGGCCTCAGGACGTCCCAAAGCGCTTTACAGCCACTGAAGTACTTTTGAAGTGTAATCACTGTTGTAATGTAGGAAAGGCGGCAGCCAATTTGCGCACAGCAAGCTCCCACAAACAGCAATGTGATAATGACCAGATAAATCTGTTTTTAGTGATGTGGATTGAGGGATAAATATTGGCCAGGACACCGGGGAGAACTCCCCTGCTCTTCTTGAAAATAGTGCAGTGGGATCTTTTACATTCACCTGAGAGAGCAGACGGGGCCTCGGTTTAACGTCTCATCCAAAAGACGGCACTTCTGACAGTGCAGCGCTCCCTCAGTACTGCACTGGAGAGCATCAGCCCTAGACTTTTGTGCTTACGTCGCTGGATTGGGGCTTGAACCCACAACCTTCTAACTCAGGGGCGAGTGTGTCTATCTACTGAAACACAGCTGACACTCCTGAGGGAGAGCTGCAGTGTCGGAAGTGCCACTGCTGGTAGCCACTTACGATGTGTGTATATCTGAGTTTTTCCTAACTGTGGTTAAAATATCTTCAAGATCTCTGTTAAACTGGTAAAACTGCAGGCAGAACTTACCGGTTCGACCAGAAGCCACAGCGAGATCAGTTCCTTCTACAGAAAATCTTCTTTGCTCACAGAACTAACGAGCATCTTCCCTTTGAGAAGAAACTTGTTAACCTCGCCACCCACAATGTTGTTTTGATTCCATTTCAGACTCTTCTTCAAATCAATTCCTCTTATGCACAAGCAGCGTTTCTCAAGGCAGGACTTCCACTGGTCTGAAATGATGACAGCCAGCAGGAATTCCCCTCTTGGCTCTCAGCAAATTGCTGCTGAGTAATTGCTCTCGATAAGATCACAAGCTAATGCCTGATTCCCATAAGCCACCCCATGTGCCTTCGGTCATTCATCCAGAAAGAACCCAATGTCTCCCAAACTGTTTCTTAAATGAATCCAGTCTTTTTACCTCCACTCCGGGAGTCCATTCCATGATTTGATCGCTCTTTGTGTGAAGAAATCTTTGAAGGTGGCAGGGCAAGCTGGCAATGCTGTTAAAGCTTTATAAATGGAGACACAGGGCCAGAATTTGCGGTGGGTATGATGGCGTCGCTGTCGCACCACCTTTGAAATGGACCGCAAGTTCCGTATGCGCTAAATCCCGAACTTGCGATCTGTCAAGTTCCAACTTGACACATCATCAGCACCGACATCATACCGACACTTAAATCCTAATTGATGGCACAGAGTTGGGCTAATTGCCCACCAACTGCCCAGCAATTACATACAAAAATGCTATAGCTGGTGGAAGCTGGCGCAGGGCCTGCTTTCGCAGCCTAAGGGGAAACCTCCTGACAAATGCAAGTAATTTTGAAAACTTATGAGGCCGTAAATGGAAGCATTTTCAGGATTTTTTCCATGGAAAGTATTTATTTGTCCGTGAGAAGTTCGGAGGAAGCGGTTGCTACATTGTTAAAAATATTTTTTTTGGTATCTATGTGGAGCATAAGCTTAAACAAAAAGGCTCCAGTGATAAGGTTTTTTTTTTCCTTTCTGGAGATTATAAATGAGCCGGAGCTCAGGGGGCGGGTTTGGAGGCGGGACTGCTGGCAAAATTGCAAAGATTGACAGCGGGTCCCGAACCCACTGTCAACCCGCCTCCATATAATCTTCCCAAGTGTCGGGTCCCCGATTTGCGCAGGGACCCAACACCTAGCGGCGGGAAGAGGATTATAGGCACAGGTAGTTAACAGGTAGTTAAGAGGCTTTTTTCAATTTTGACAAGTTGACTGCGGGCTTCCCAATGTCCAGACACCACGCCAGGGTAAGTGTGGTGTGCTGTGGGTCTACTGTAATGTTTCTTCATTGATGACAGCTGCAGAAGTGGTGTGAAGGATCCAATGGTGCACTGGTGAGTTTCAGAGGTAAGATAAAGTTGGGAAAATCATTTTTAATATATTTAGACTTTTCTGTAGGTAACAAGGTTTGAAGTGTTTGTGTAGTCCCACCTCATTGGGAGAACCTCTCTCACCAGTGACAGATGGCTTCTGTAACCTCACCTGCAGCTGCCATCTGTTTTATCCTAAGGAGGGAGTCACTGGAGAGTCTGGGTGCAAGAGCTCACCTGTGAACAGTGATTGGCAGTGTTTGCAGCACCTCAATGCTGTCAAACACTGAAAAATCATCTGTCAAAAAAAAATGTGCGTGTCCCCTTTAAGAAAACCGGCAGATGACGCGTCATCAACTGACATCATCTGATACCGGCTTTCTCTTAATTGGCCGGAAAGCCTAACAAGGCCAATTGACGTAAAATTACGTCTGTGCGTCAGGCGTCGTTGGGGGCGGGATCAGAACCCGGAAGGCAGGTGACCCGCTTCCAACTCGCACTGAAAGGTAAGATCGCGCCCCTTCTATTTGATGATTGGAGCATCAGGCCCGCGTGATCCCAGGTACACTTCCGCACAGGCTGTGCCCTGGGATCCGTGGGCCATTACGCTGCCCTCAGGTACGCAGCGTCAAACAGCAAGTTCGCAAAGGAGGGTCCCCATCAGGTAAGCTTGCATTCTATTCGGATGCCAGCGGCGTACTCCGTAGGTACGCCACCGACCGCAAAATCCAGGCCATGGAGTACAAAAGCATTGAAATTATGTTAAGTCTTTATAAATCACTGGTTAGGCTTCAACTAGTATATTGTGTGTCCAATTCTGGGCACCACACTTTAGAAAGGACTTCAAAGCCTTGGAGAGGGTGCAGAGGAGATTTACTAGAATGGTACCACGGATGAGGGGTTTCAGTTATCTGTAGAGACTGAAGCTGAGATTGTTCTCCTTAGAGCAGAGAAGGTTAAGGGGAGATTTAATAGAAGTGTTTTAAATTATGAGGTGTTTTGATAGAGTAGATAGGGAGAAACTGTTTCGACTGGTATGAGCATCAGTAATCAGAGGACACAAGATTTAAAATAAGTGGCTAAAAGCCAGGGGGGAGATGAGTAGAAATGTTTTTAGTCAGCGAGTTCTTATGATCTGGAATGCACTGGATGACAGGCTGGTGCAAGGAGGTCCAATAGGAGCTTTCTAAAGGGAATTGGATCTCTACTTAAAAAGGAAAAATTTGCAGGGCTATGGGGAAAGAGCAGGGGGAGTGGGACTTATTGGGTAGCTCTTTCAGAGAGCCAGCACAGGCACGATGGGCCCAATGGCTTCCTTCTGTGCTGTATGATTCTATGATTTTGTTTGAACACTCCTGTGAAGCGCCTTTGGATGTTTTACTATTCTTTAGAGAGAGGATATCAGAGTCATGGAAACGGTGATGCAAAGAATCCAGGAAAATGGTTATATCTACACCATGACCAGAATGTCTTAAATGGATTCCTTTTTTTCATTTTTTCCATGTATCTCGCTGGTCATTTATATATGGAAAATATGGGGCAAGTTTTCCTCTCCATGCTTTGTGCAGTAAAGTTGTAAATGCATCCAACAACTTGCATTCACATAGCACCTTGAATGTAAACAATGCTCAAGGCTCTTTGCAGATATGCACACAGAAGGGGGAGGTGAGCTAGCAAGGGAGAGGCTAGGAGGGGTAAACAAAGGCCTGATCAATGATGGGTTTTGAGGAGGCTTTTGAAGGAGGAGAGAGAGAGACGGTCCTATAGAAAGGTTTAGGGAGGAAATTCTAGAGGGTAGATCCCAGGCAGTTGAAGATGCTGTCACCAATGGTGGGGCGAATGAAGGGGGAGTGCACAAAATGCCCACACCCTAAGAACAAATTTAAAAAATAAGCAAACAATGTACCTTTAAATATGTTCAAGAGGAACAACAGACTAAAATAGAGTATAAATACACTCATGCCGCTTCTGACTGTTTTTATTTAAAGGGTTCCGCATTGCCATCCTTCCCCTCTTCTCAACTGTTGAGGTTAACTTCCTCAATGCCTCACCTTTCGCTACATTAAAGCTGGAGACTTCAGAGTTGTTCTTTTCCATCTGGATGAGTCAGGGGAGTGGGGTTTTCTGGGGGAGATGCCGGGCTCTAGGAGCTTACAGCCAGAGGGTGGGGGGGAGACAAAGTGGAGGGATTGAAAGACAAGGGGGGCTAAATTGGATCGTGCCCACCCCCCCCCCCGAAAATGGGCGGTTACCCCACGCCCGTTCAATATAATGCAGGCAGCACGCCATCTTCGTGCTGCCTGCTCATTATAGTGATTTCTGCGTGCAGCCAGCGCGGACCTGAGCGGGAGCGGTGGCAGCGGAGGCGGAGGCTTAAAGGGAGCACCGACATTAGCGCGTGGCACCGGGAGTACCTTTGAGGTCCTGCTTTTTAATCTCTCTCCTAGCTCCCTGAAATCTGCCTGCAGGACCTCATCCCTCTTTCTACCTATGTCGTTGGTACCGATATGGACCACGACCTCTGGCTGTTCACCCTCCCGCCTCAGAATGTCCTGCAGCCGCTCGGTGACATCCTTGGCCCTGGCACCAGGGAGGCAAAATACCATCCTGCAGTCACGTCTGCGGCCGCAGAAACACCTATCTGCTCCCCTAACTATCGAATCCCCTAACTATCGAATCCCCTAACTATCGAATCCCCTAACTATCGAATCCCCTAACTATCGAATACCCTAACTATCGAATCCCCTAACTATCGAATCCCCTAACTATCGAATCCCTAACTATCGAATCCCCTAACTATCGAATCCCCTAACTATCGAATCCCTAACTATCGAATCCCCTACCACTATTGCTTTCCCACTCTTGTTCGGCGGTCACCCATTCCCTCTCTGCCTGCACACTCTTATGCTGTGGGGTGACCACCTCCTGAAACGTACTGTCCACGAAGCTCTCAGCCTCACGGATGCACCGCAGTGACGCCAGCTGCTGCTCCAGCTCCAAAACCCAGAGCTCGAGCTCCTCCAGCTGACGACACTTCCTGCACATGTGGTTGTCCAGCACACGGGAAGTGTCCTGGAGTCCCCACATGGCACAGGGTGTGCATTCCACGGGACTGAGTTGCCCTGCCATGCCTCTACTTAATAGACTATTAACTAGAAACACTTACCATCTACTCACCAATCAGCTCATTCCCTGGTTGTGACGTCACTTTAGCGGTTTTGCAGTTTTTCCTTTTGTTGTTGTTGTTTTCGCAGGAGGTACTCCGCCTCCTCGCTGCCGCCGCTGCTCCGGTCTGCACTCTCTCTGGGCCTCCCGCTCAATTTATAGTCCGCTTCCAGCTGTCCTGTGATGTCAGTCCTTGTTTTTTTGTTTTTTTTAAGTCGCCGCTCGGCTCCCTTTGTGCCTCTGCTGCCACTGCTCCCGCTCGGGTCCGCGCTGTGTTCTGGGCCTTCTCGCGGAGGTCAATGCCAGGAGTTCAGCCCCGAGGCCCTGGATGCAGTGCCGCAAGAAGTTTAATGACCTCACACGAGTGATCAAGGTCGGTGAATGCATCTTCAAATGCCATATCCTACCAACTGCAACACTAGCCTCAGCCACTGCTCACTTCACCACACCCCCTTCACTTACCTACCAACAATCTCTATCAATCAGGACTCATACCAAACAGTCAGTCAGCCAGCCCAGACTGCTGCAGCCCATGCCGAGATGGTGCAGTCTGAAGCCGGGCCTTCTAGGCCAAGGGCTGCTCGAAGTCGCCCTCCAAGTCCATCTGCAGTCTCCTCCACTGAAAATCAGCAGCCTTCCACCAATCATGCTGCAGCCATTGGGGTAGCATTTCGTAGGAGCACTAGGAGAGGCAAAGGCACACTGAAGACAGGCATTAAGGGAATGCACCAGGATGATTAATTTAAATTTGTATGCAATACGGCATGGTTTGATTTATAAATATCGTTCGCAATGTTTATTTAGTGTTGGCTTTTATTTTTGCATTGTGGCCAAGAGAACAATGATGGTCAGTGACAGAGAGATGTTAAGGAGTGTGTGACTGTTGGTGACTGGGGAATTGGGATTAAGAACAGAAGAACATAATGCGGAGATGCCGGTGTTGGACTGGGGTGGACAAAAGTGAGAAGTCGCACAACACCAGGTTATAGTCCAACAGGTTTATTTGAAATCACAAGCTTTCGGAGCGGCTGCTCCTTCGTCAGGTGAAGTGAAGAAATACAAATGAGCACAGCATATATAGACAGAGAACAATGCCTGTGCAGAGAACAATGCCAGACGACTACAGTTAATCTTTCTAACTGCCTTTTATCACACCTCGGCAGAGAGACAATCACGGCAATCAAATGATCCAAAGACATCTTTGATGTAATGTCTTTGGATCATTTGATTGCCGTGATTGTCTCTCTGCCGAGGTGTGATAAAAGGCAGTTAGAAAGATTAACTGTAGTCGTCTGGAATTGTTCTCTGCACAGGCATTGTTCTCTGTCTATATATGCTGTGCTCATTTGTATTTCTTCACTTCACCTGACGAAGGAGCAGCCGCTCCGAAAGCTTGTGATTTCAAATAAACCTGTCGGACTATAACCTGGTGTTGTGCGACTTCTCACATAAGAACATAAGAATTAGGAGCAGGAGTCGGCCACTTGGCCCTTCGAGCCTGCTCCACCATTCAATAAGATCATGGCTCATCTTCTACCTTATTTCCACTTTCCTGCCCGCTCCCCATATCCCTTGATTCCCTTAATAATCAAAAATCTATCGATCTCTGTCTTGAATATACTCAACAACTGAGCTTCCACAGCCCTCTGGGGTAGAGAATTCCATAGATTCACCACCCTCTGAGTGAAGAAATTCCTCCTCATCTCAGTCCTAAATGGCCGACCCCTTATTCTGAGACTGTGACCCCTGGTTCGAGACTCCTCAGCCAGGGGAAACATCCTCCCTGCATCTACCCTGTCAAGTCCTGTAAGAATTTTGTATGTTTCAGTGAGATCACCTCTCATTCTTTTAAACTCTAGAGAATATAGACCTAGTCTACTCAATCTGTCCTCACAGGACAATCCCCCTATCCCAGGAACCAGTCTGGTGAATCTTTATTGCATTCCCTCTATGGCAAGTATATCCTTCCTTAGGTAAGGAGACCAAAATTGTACACAATACTCCAGATGTGGTCTCACCAGGGCCCTATGTAATTGCAGTAGCATATCTTTACTCTTATACTCAAATCCCCTTGTAATAAAGGCCAACATACCATTTGCTTTCCTAATTGCTTGCTGTACCTGCATGATAACTTTCAGTGATTCGTGTACAAGGACACCCAGGTCCCTCTGAATACCAACATTTCCCAATCTCTCACCATTTAAAAAATACCCTGCTTTTCTATTTTTCTTACCAAAGTGAATAATTTCACATTTCTCCACATTAGCCTTGGTCCAAACATGGACGAAGGTGCTCAATTCCAGAGATGAGGTGAGAGTGACTGCCCTTGACATCAAGGCAGCATTTGACCGAGGGTGGCATCAAGGAGCCCTGGTAAAACTGAAGTCAATGGGAATCGGGGGAAAACGCTCCACTGACTGGAGTCATACCTAGCACAAAGGAAGATGGTTATGGTGGTTGAAGGTCAATCATCACAGCCCCAGGACATTGCTGCAGGAGTTCCCCAGGGCAGTGTCCTAGGCCCAACCAACTTCAGCTGCTTCATCATTGACCTTCCCTCCAACATAAGGTCAGAAATGGGGATGTTCACTGATGACTGCACAGTGTTCAGTGCCATTCACAACTCCTCAGATAATAAAGCAGTCCATGCCTGCATGCAACAATACCTGGGTGACCTTCAGGCTTGGGCTGATAAGTGGCAGGTAACATTCGTGCCACAGAAGTGCCAGGCAATGACTATCGCCAACAAGCGAGAGTCTAACCACCTCCCCTTGACAAATCCCCCACCATCAACATCCTGGGGGTCGCCATTGACCAAAAACTTAACTGGACCAGCCACATAAATACTGTGGCAACAAGAGCAGGCCAGAGGCTAGGTATTCTGTGGCGAGTGTCTCACCTCCTGACTCCCCAAAGCCTTTCCACCATCTACAAGGCACAAGTAAGGAGTGTGATGGAATACTCTCCGCGTGCCTGGATGAGTGCAGCTCCAACAACACTCAAGAAGCTCAACACCATCTAGGACAAAGCAGCCCGCTTGATTGACACCCCATCCACCACCTTAAACATTCACTCCCTCCACCACCGGCGTACCGTGGCTACAGTGTGTACCATCTACAAGATGCACTGCAGCAACTTGCCAAGGCTTCTTCGGCAGCACCTCCCAAACCCGCGACCTCTTCCACCTAGAAGGACAAGGGCAGCAGGCGCATGGGAACACCACCACCTGCAAGTTCCCCTCCAAGTCACACACTGTCCTGACTTAAAAGTATATCGCCGATCCTTCATCGTTGCTGGGTCAAAATCCTGGATCTCCCTCCCTAACAGCACCTTCACCACACGGACTGCAGAGGTTCAAGAAGGCGGTTCACCACCACCTTCTCAAGGGCAATTAGAGATGGGCAATAAATGCTGGCCTTGCGAGCGATGCCCACATCCCAGAAAAACGAATAAAACAATATTCCATTTGCCATGTTCTTGCCCACTCACTTAGCCTGTTTATATCCCCTTGAAGCCTCCTTGCATCCTGCTCACAACTTACATTCCCACCCAGCTTTGTATCATCGGCAAACTTGGATATATTAAAATTGGACCCCTCATCCAAATCATTGATGTAGATTGTGAATAGCTGAGGCCCAAGCACTGATCCTTGCGGTACCCCACTAGTTACAGCCTGCCAACCCGAAAATGACCGTTTATTCCTACTCTCTCTTTTCTGTCCGTTAACCAATCCTCAATCCATGCTAGTATATTACCCCCAATCCCATGAGCCCTAATTTTGTTTAGTAACCTCTCCTGTGGCACCTTATCGAAAGCCTTCTGAAAATCCAAATACAGGAATCCCGCCCCAGCCGTGGGTTTGCCATACACGGTTTCCACTCTGCGACAATTTTTGTCAACCACGGCAGTGAAATTCGCGTATCCGCGGTTTTTAATTTAGGAATAAGGTAAAAAACATGATTTTTATGCTTTTTATATTTTTTATTGTGTTTATACTGAATTTGCCAACCGCGGTTTTACTAACCACGGGGGTTTTCAGGGACGTATCCCCGCGATTGGGGAGGGATTACTGTACACCACATCCACTGGTTCCCCCTTATCTATTCTGCTAGTTACAACCTCAAAAAACTCTAACAGATTTGTCAAACACGATTTCCCTGTCATAAATCCATGTTGACTCTGCCCAATCCAATTATTATTTTCCAAATGCCCTGTTACCACGTCCTTAATAATAGATTCTAGCATTTTCCCTACTACTGAGGTCAGGCTAACTGGTCTGTAGTTCCCCGTTTTCTCTCTCCCTCCTTTCTTAAATAGTGGGGTTACATTTGCTACCTTTCAATCCGCGGGAACTGTTCTAGAATCTATGGAATTTTGGAAAATGACAACCAATGCATCCACTATCCCTATAGCCACCTCTTTCAAAACCCTAGGATGTAGGCCATCAGGTCCAGGGGATTTATTGGCTTTCAGATTGAGGGTATTGGTATCACAGTTGGATGAGTTGTTCATGTACAGCCCGGGCAGAAAGGGGCTGTCTAGGTTGCCGCCTCCCTTCCTCTTCCTCCTCTTCCACCTCCTCCTCTTCCTCCTCCGAGTACTGCAGGGCTCCTCCAGGTGGTCCAGGCAGTGGAAGCGTTGTTTCAGCATGTCAATGGTCTGCTCTATCATATTTCTTGTGGCAGCATGGCTCTCGTCGTATGTGTGCTGCACACGTGTCCGTGGGTTGCGAACCGGAGTCATGAGCCATGTCGTCAGCAGACAGCCCTTGTCGCCCAGTAACCACTCTTTGGTTTGCCGTGGTGGCTGTAATACAGCTGGCATAGCAGACTGCCGCAGAATGACTGCTGCCAGGATACCGGGCACTGACGTGCATGATGCGTTGCCGATGGTCGCACACCAGCTGCACGTTGAGGGAGTGGAATCCCTTTCGGTTCCGGTACATGGCAGAGTTGACCGGCAGCGCCCGCAAAGCAATGTGCGGCAGTCAATGGCACCCTGAACCATGGGGAGGCCTGCAAACCTTGCAAACCCTCGCGCTCGCTCCACCTACTTCTCTCTGGCAAGAGGGAATGAAATTAAATGATCTCTTTTTGAATAGAGAGCCACGTAACTGTATGCAACAGTGCACTGCAAACTGCCAGATGTTGCTAATATCTCCAGCACCAGCCTGGAAGGAGCCCGACGCATAAAAGTTCATGGCCACGGTCACCTTGACAGCCACAGGCAACGCGGTCCTTGCCCTACTCTGAGGTTGCAGTTGTGGCTGCAGCAGTTGACAGATTTCAGTGAGGACCTCCTCACTGAAGCGCAGAAGTCTCAAACATTGGTCCTCGCTGAGGTTCAGGGAGGAGAATCACTCCCTGAACACCCTGGGCAGATATGACCTCCTGCTGAAAGCCCTTCTCCACAAACTCCCCCCCGCACCGCCCACTTTCCTCCTTCCTCTTCTAGCAGCTTGTCCTGCTCTGCGTGGCCTCTGCTCATTCTCCCAGTCATGCTCGATTGCAAGAGAAAGGCCTACTAGTGCACCCACGTCTGGGAGCAACTGGTTTGTGCAGAAGCCTTGAAGTCAACAAAAAGCACTTCAGCACCTGCCGCACCACTTCCTTTACACTTTTGAAACTTGAAACAACTATGGAAAGCACCGAAAATGTGTAGAATTGTAGCAACAGCCCGAAGAAATCAACCAGCAACTAACCTGTCAGTAGTTGATGATCCCTTTAAATAGTGCTGGTGGGGGGTACTTCATGCTGCTTAACGTTGTGTGAGCTTAAGAGAGGGCATTGGCTGGAGCGTGGAGCTCCAAAACGGCAGCGCTGGCATCAAATCTGCGTTGCACGCTGATTGACGTCATGATCTGCCTGCTCTGCGTACCTCCGGCGGACATTAAGTGCGCGCGTGCTAACCCCTTTACCAAGATGGCGTCCGGTGCATTTCATGTCAGAAGCGTGCGCACAGCGAACACCATTTTGGAACCCAAAGGGAACTCGTAGGGTCCAAAAAAATCAGCGTTACCGAGCCCAATTTCTCGCCCAAGGACTTCAATTTTGTTTTCATTCTCGGGATGTGGGCGTCACTGGCACGGCCAGCGTTAGTTGCCCCTCCCTAGAAGGTGCTGGTGGGCTTTCATCTTGCACCGCTGCCATTATTTGTAAGAATTTGATACAACTGAGTGGCTTGCTGGGCCCTTTTAAAGAGCAGTTAGGAGTCAAGTCACATGCAGGCCAGACTGGGTAAGGACGGCAGGTTTCCTTAAAGGACATTAGTGAACCGGTTGAGTTTTCATGACAATTCGACAGCTTCATGATCATTTTTACTGACGCCCGCTTTTTATTTCCAGATTTTTGAAACTGAATTAAAATTCTCAAACAGCCACGGTGGGATTTGAAATCTCAGCCTCCAGATTATTCGCCCAATAACTTTAACCACTACCCTACCATACCCTAGGGCTGCGAGTGCCAGCGTAGGTCAGCAAGGACAGGGGTGAAGGGTAAGCGGGAGAATGCGGGACAGGGTAAAGGCATCGCTGGGTTTCAAATTTGGTTTCAAATAGTGCATAGCTGTTGTCGTGGCTGCAGTGTGTACCATCTACGAGATGCACTGCAGCAACTCGCCAAGGCTTCTTTGGCAGCACTTCCCAAACCCAAGACCACTACCACCTAGAAGGAGAAGGGCAGCAGGCGCATGGGAACACCACCACCTCCAAGTTCCCCTCCAAGTCACACACCATCCTGACTTAAAAGAATATCGCCATTCCTTCATTGTCGCTGGGTCAAAATACTGGAACTCCCTCCCTAACAGCACTGTGGGAGAACCATCACCACACGGACTGCAGCGGTTCAAGAAGGCGGCTCACCACCACCTTCTCAAGGGCAACTAGGGATGGGCAATAAATGCTGGCCTTGCCAGCGATGCCCACATCCTGAGAATGAATTAAAAAAATTTTTTTTAAAAGGCGGAAGTTATCCCTCATATAAGAACATAAGAATATAAGAAACAGGAGCAGGAGTAGGCCATTCGGCCCTTCGAGCCTGCTCCACCATTCAATGAGATCATGGCTGATCTTCTGCCTCAACTCCATTCACCGGCCCTATCGCCATATCCCTTGATGCCCTTACTAGTCAGAAATCTATCAACTTCTGTTTTGAATATACCCAATGACTGAGCCTCCACAGCCCTCTGGGGTAGAGAATTCCAAAGATTCACCACCCTCTGTGTGAAGAAATTTCTTCTCATCTCAGTCCTGAATGGCCTACCCTTTATCCTGAGGCTGTGGCCCCTGGTTCTAGACTCCCAACCAAGGGAAACATTCTCCCATCATCCACCCTATCAAGCCCTGTAATAATTTTGTATGCTTCAAAGAGATCCCCTCTCATTCTTCTGAATTCAAGAGAATACAGGCCTAGTTTACTCAATCTCTTCTCATACGACAGTCCCGCCATCCCAGGAATCAATCTCGTGAACCTTTGTTGCACTCCCTCTAAGGCAATTATATCCTTCCTTAGGTAAGGAGACCAAAATTGTACACAGTGCTCCAGGTGTGGTCTCACCAAGGCCCTATATAATTGGAGTAAGACTTCTTTACTCCTGTACTCAAATCTTCTTGTAATGAAGCCCAGCATACCATTTGCATTCCTAATGGCTTGCTGCACCTGTACATTCACTTTCAGTGACTCATGTACAAGGACACCCAGGTCCCTTTGAGCATCTGCATTCCCCAATCTTTCACCATTTAGGAAATACGCTGCCTTTCTGTTTTTTCTACCAAAGTGGATAACTTCACATTTATCCACATTATATTCTATCTGCCATGTTCTCGCCCACTCACTGAGCCTGTCGAAATCCCCTTGAAGCCTCTTCACATCCTCTTCGCAACTGACACTGCCACCTAGCTTTGTATCATCAGCAAATTTGGAAATGTTACATTTAGTCCCCTCATCCAAATCATTGATTTAGATTGTGAATAGCTGGGGCCCAAGCACCGATCCTTGCGGTACCCCACTAGTCACAGCCTGCCATCCTGAAAAAGATCGGTTTATCCCTACTCTTTGTTTTCTGTCTGTTAGCCAATTCTCAATCCATGCTAGTATATTACCCCGAATTCCATGTACCCTAATTTTGTTCACCAACCTCTTGTGTGGGACCTTATCGAAGGCCTTCTGAAAATCCAAATACACCACATCTACCGGTTCCCCTTTGTCTACTCCACTAGTTACATCCTCAAAGAACTCCAATAGGTTTGTCAAATAGGATTTCCCTTTCATAAATCCATGTTGACTCTGCCCAATCTTCTATTAGTTTCTAAGTGCCCAGTTATTGCATCCTTTAAAATAGATTCCAGCATTTTCCCAACTACTGATGTGAGGCTAACAGGTCTGTAGTTCCCCTTTTTCTCTCTCCCTCCTTTCTTAAATAGCGGGGTTACATTTGCTATCCTCCAATCTGCAGGAACCGTTCCAGAATCTATAGAATTTTGGAAGATGACAACCAATGCACCCACTATTCCAATGGCCACCTCTTTCAAAACCCTAGGATGTAGGTCATCCGATCCTTGGGATTTATTGACTTTTAGTCCCATTAATTTTGCTAGTACTGTTTTTTTACTAATAATAATTTCTTTAAGTTCCTCATTCTCGCCACACCCTTGGTTTTCTCGTATTTCTGGGAGGTTTTTTGTGTCTTCCTCCGTGAAGACAGAAACAAAGTATTTATTTAATTTCACTGCCATTTCCTCATAAATTCTCCTGTCTCTGACTGTAAAGGACCTACATTTACCTTCGCCAGTCTTTTCCTTTTCACATACAGGAAACTCTTTATTAACCGGCACCCAAATATCCAGAAATCTCTCTTAACCGGCAAAATTCTTGAGTAGGTAACCGGGGTTTTCCTTCGTCTCTCGTTTAAAATTAACTTTAACAAAAACCCCGAGGCGTTTGCCTTGTATTGGAGCGTGTAGATTGGGAGGGGAATGTGCAGCCCAGGTAGGCAGCGGACACGACAGATGGTCAGCTGGCGGTCCCCGGGGAGACGGAGCTCCGAATGCAGGCGCATGTCAATGTGTACGGGGCTCTCGTACGTTGGGAGATATAACTCTCCATTATCCGGACTTTTTGATTAACCGGCACCACGCCGGTCCTGTCGGTGCCGGTTAATAAAGAGTTTCCTGTACCTATAGAAGCTTTTACAATCCATTTTTATATTTTTCGTTAGTTTGTGCTCATATTCCATTTTCCCTTTCTTTATCAATTTCTTGGTCCCCCTTTGCTGATTTCTAAAAAGATCCCGATCCTCAGGCTGACCGCTTTTTCTGGCAACTTTATTAGCTTCCTCCTTTGACTTAATACTAGCTTTAATTTCTTTTGTTAGCCATGGTTGAATCACTTTTCCTTTTGAGTTTTTATGCCCTAGAGGAATATATGTTTGTTGCAAATTATGCATTATTTCCTTGAATGTTAGCCATTGTATGGCCACCTTCATACCTTTTAGTGTAGTCTCCCAATCTACCATGGCCAACTTAGCCCCTTGTAGTTTCCTCTGCTGAGATTGAAAAGCTTAGTTTCAGATTGGACTACATCAATCTCAAACTTAATGTAAAATTCAATCATATTATGGTCACTTGTCCCTAAAGGCCCCTTTACCACAAGATTATTGATTAGCCCTTTCTCATTACACAGTACCAGATCCAGAATAACCTGTTCCCTGGTTGGTTCCTCCACATACTGATCCAGGAAACCATCTCGCATGCATTCCAAGAATTCATCCACCACACCATTAGTGGTAATTTGATTTGCCCAGTCACTATGTAGATTAAAGTCCCCCATGATTACCGTATTGCCCTTACCATAGTATAAATTTTTGTGTGTCATTCACTGCGATGTGATATACAGAGTTGACTCTTAATGCCCTCGGGGTAACTAGGGGTGGGCAATAAATACTGTGTCATAAGTGTTTTTCATCCTAAGAACAAATTAAAACAAATATGTCAACAATATACCTTTAAATGTGTTCAAGGGGAACAACAGATTAAAGTAGAGCATAAATGCACTCATGTCCCATGTCTTACTGTCTTTTTTACATAGAATCGCATCGAATTTACATCACAGAAACAGGCCATTCGACTCAACTGGTGTTCTTATGCTCCACACGAGCCTCCTCCCACCCTACTTCATCTCACGCTATCAGCATATCCTTCTATTCCTTCCTCCCTCATGTGTTTATCTAGCTTCCCCTTAAATGCATCTACGCTTTTTGCCTCAACTACTCCGTGCAGTAGCGAGTTCTACATTCTAACCCCTCTCTGGGTAAAGAAATTGCTCCTGAATTCCCTACTGGATTTATTGGTAACTATCTTGTACTTATGACCCTTAGTTTTGGAGTCCCCACAAGTGGAAACAGAATTATTAATAAATTTTCACACATACCAGCCTACTGTTCTTGTGGGGAGTTGAGGTTAACGTCCTTCAACTTCTTTGTCATCCATTGAGTTCCTTATCTCTGTGTTCTAACACCACTGGTTCACATGGCCCTACTTTTGGCTTTCAAATTTACCTCAGCATAGCCACAAACATCAAGCAATCAATCTTGAACCTGGTTCTCTCGAACTTTTGACCCAGGAGGTTACCTTGAGGTTCCTAGCAATGCTCTCCAATGTTCTTTACCAATGCTAGTGGGTGGTTTGTTTCTGATACTAGAAATTGCTGATGGTGTGACTGTCAAGGGTTAATTGAGAATTACTGTATGTTCTTGGGTGGTTCCAAGAAAACCACTTAAAACCTGATTTTACAAAAGTGTCAGCCGTGGCTCAGTGGGCAGCACTCTCGTCTCTGAGTCAGCAGGTTGTGGGTTCACATCCCACTCCAGAGGCTTGAGCACAAAATCTAAGCTGACGCTCCAGTGCAGTGGATGGGATGTTAAACCAAGGCCTCGTCTGCTCTCTCAGGTGGTGGTAAAAGAGCCCATGGCACTATTCGAAGAGCAGGGGAATTTTCCCCGGTGCCTTGGCCAATATTTATCTCTCAACCCACATCACTAAAGCAGATTATCTGGCCATTATCATATTGCTGTTTGTGGGAGCTTGCTGTGTGCAGATTGGCTGCCTCGTTTCCTACACTTCAAAATGTACCTCATTGGCTGTGAAGTTCTTTGGGGCATCCTGAAGTTGTGAAAGGTGCTATATAAATGCAAGTTCCTTCTTTCTTTATTCTAAATTGTGCACTTAAGCGTGGTCCATCCAATAGGGAGCTGTACCAGTCAATGGGAAGTAGCATTGGTTCAGTACAATGATGAGACACGTAAACCCCTAAAATTGCATAGACTAGCTGTGACCGCAGCACTGACCAGCTGCAGCAATTCATCAGAGCTCCGTTTACAGCTGAGGCAATGGAAGCTCTGCTTGAAGAAAGACTTGCATTTCTATAAAGCCTTTCGTGACATCAGAACTTCCCCAAGCGCTTCACAGGACTTTTTGAAGAGCAGTCGCCGTTACGATGTAGGAAACGCAGTGACCAATTTGCGCACAGCAAGATCCCACAGGCAGCCATGAGATAATGACCAGATAACCTGTTCTCGTGCTATTGGCTGAGGGATAAACATTGCCCAGGACAGCGGGGAGAACTCCGCTGCTCTTCTTCGCAATAGTGTCCACGCAATGATCCATTTAAGCTGCGCGCCCAGCTCACCGGCTTTTAAATACTGAAAACCGCGCCCGCCCGGTATTTTGAATGGGCCGCGCAGCCCCTTGAAGGGGCCGCACATCCCCCCCAAAAAAATTAAAGGTACACCGATGCCACAAAATCTTTTCTGTCCACCTGAGAGGGCAGATGGGGCCTCAGTTTAACATTTCATCCGAAAGATGGGTGCGAAGGTCTACATCTTCTGGGACCGATTCTTTCCCACCACAATGCTCCCTCCACCCCCACTCACCCAAGAAGCCACTTGAGAGACCCAAGAAAGCACGGAGAGATTTGGACTCCTACAGATGGGGAAAAGAGCAGTTCTAAACTCTTCACCCCGGATGCAGCGCAGAGAGCAGAAGTTGAGAAAGTTCACCTCAGCCACCTACAAGAGCAGCAGGAAGTGTAACAAGTTATAAATAAATAAAGCACCAGCGCAGCAGCTGGGAACAAGTCGCTCGAACGGTCAATACTGCCTCCTGAAACTCCAGGACATGGAAGGCCATCAGGAAGAAGATGTCAGACTTGAAGGTGAAATCTGCAGGGCTGTGGGAAAAGGGCAGGGGAGTGGGACTAATTGGATCGCTCTTTCAAAGAGCCGGCACAGGCAGGATGGGCCGAATGGCCTCCTTCTGTGCTGTATGATTCTATGAAGAAATCTGCTAACGTTCTGTTACCCATGACAAGCAAGATAGCTGTGCAAGAAAGTCATCTTCAGTACCCAATTCACCTTTTCGTACTATAGGATACCAGACTTGTATGAGAATATTATCCAGATTCTGTCCTGGCATAATAGAAACAACTTTGTATGAATAGTGGCACTTCAAGCATATGGTCTGTTTAGAATTACAAAGTGCACAGGTCCAGGTTAGAAGCGGCCAACGAGGTTGTTCATTCCGGCTGCCTGCCTCTCTTCTGCGACTATGTCCGTGCCCGGGTGACCCTGGAGAGGGAGCACGCGGTGTCCGATGGTACGCTTGAGGCCTTCCGCGACCGGTGGGCACCACAAGGACTGGAGGGCATCGTCCATACAGGAAATAACATTCTCATTTGATAAGTTACCATTTTTTTTTGACGATTTTGCTTTCTAGTAGTTGCGTCTCTTTGAAAGGAGGCACTTTTGTTAGGTTAATTTTTTTTTTAGAAAAAACAAAATGCGCAGCGACAATTCCTATTTGCATCTTCAGGTTTTAGCCCCTGAAGTTGAGCAACGGTCTGACATTGTCGCTGCTCGGTGTACTCTCAATATCTCTGTACTATTCTTTGTCTCATTCAATGGAGATAGTGCTTGAAGGAAGCTTGTTTGAGGCAGTAATTACCACTTTGTTCTCTTCTGTATAGGAACAGACTACTCCTACTCTGTGAGGACAATTTTTGTCTCCTTTCCGCCCCGTTTATCGGTGTAAACGGGGCAAGTAACGGGATCAAAACTGGAGAATCTAAAATTGCCGACTCACTGCCGATGACCCGCCCGTTGCTATTTTTGAGAGGGACATGATTTAGCTGGCCTGCGTTCCCATCAGAAATAGGTGGGAGCCTAATATATATATATATTGAAATGAAGGTCCTGTGAGGCGATTACGGTCTCAGTGCCATTTTAGTCTGTCTCATTGCTGCCTCCTAAACCTGACCACAGTTTATGGGCGGTTACAGGGCTCGAAAGGCCAGTTCCAGTGCTATTTAATGGGGCATTCACCTGCTATATCTCTGATCATTGAGATCTCTGCGCAACTCCAAATCTTCTCTCTTGCTCATCCCCGACTTCCATCGCTCCATCATTGGCGGCCGTGCCTTCCGCTGCCTGGGCCCTAAGCTCTGGAATTCCCTCCCTAAACCGCTCTGACTCTCTATCTGTCTCTCCACCTATAGGACGCTCCTTTAAACCTACCTCTTTTGGTCACCTGCCCTAATATCGCCTTATGTGGCTCGGTGTCAATTTTTGTTTGATAAACACTCCTGTGAAGCACCTTGGGGATATTTTGCTACGTTAAAGGCGCTGTATAAATACAAGTTGCTTTTGTTGTATAATTTGATTCAGCTTTTTTTTATTTATTCGTTCCTGGGATGTGGGCATCGCTGGCCAGGCCAGCATTTTCTGCCCATCCCTAGTTGCCCTTGAGAAGGTGGTGGCGAGCCACCTTCTTGAACCGCTGCAGTCCGTGTGGTGAAGGTACTCCCACAGTGCTGACTTTGGTACAACTGTGTGGCTAGGTAGGCCATTTCAGAGTCAGCCCCATTGCTGTGGGTCTGGAGTCACATATAGGCCAGACCAGGTAAGGGCGGCAGATTTCCTTCCTTCCCTTTACAACAATCCGATAGTTTCATGGTCACCATTACTGACACTAGTTTTTTATTCCAGATTTATTTAATTAACTGAATGTAAACTCCCCAGCTGCCGTGGTGGGATTATGAGCTCATAGATTTCCGGATCATTAGTCCAGGACTCTGGATTACCAGTCCCAGTAACATAACCACTACGCTGCCATACCACTAACTCATAAAGCAATTCTCATGAGTACTCACATTGCTGCTTTAGAAGCCTTGAGCTCATATCTTCTCGTTAATCTCTTGTCCGGTTTTACCATGCTGGAAGAGTGGATAGAGATAAATTTGAGGTAGGGATTCACATCCCTCATTGCTGCTCAATGTTCTCCTCTCACAGAACCTTGGACATACCGAAAGAATGCCCATCAACAGAGATCTGCTGTAGCGGTCACCCACCTTGCAAAGGTCAGGCCACATCTAGCCTATCAAATATCCTCGTGCAAGTAATGTTAGATTTGCCAGAAGGTGAGCAGGACCAGTCTGTCACAATAGTGCAGACGTGACTAACTCGGGTGCAGAGTCATCAACAACAACTTATATTTATATAGCGCCTTTAACGTAGTAAAACGTCCCAAGGCACTTCACAGGAGCATTAACAAACAAAATTTGACACCGAGCCACATAAGGAGATTTTGGGCTGTATTTTAATGAGGTTGAGGGCAGGCGGGGGGGTGGGCGGGGGGCTCCGAGGCGGTCAGGAAACCCACAGGCCCTGCTGACTTTAACAGCAGGGACTGATTTGCATGCAAAGTCTCTGTTTCCCAACCACAGCCAGCCAGATTGAAAGGCTGGCTGGCTCCGGGTGGGTAAGCCTGTGGCATTAGGCCGCACAGAGGAGGGAGGGAAGGATCAGGTGGGGGCCGGTGCCTGGAAGAAGATCGGGGGGTCGGGCCAGGCTGGGAAGAGGATCAGGGGGGTTCGGGCTGAAGATCGGGGGGCAGGCCGGCCGGGAAGGGGATGGAGGGTGCGGTTGGGAGAAGATCGGGTGGGGGGGTGGGTGGGTTCGAAGAGGGATCGGGGCCTGGAGGAGCAGGACGGGGAGGGTCGGAGGAGGGGGGGAGCATCTGAGGGCTGGTGGTGGGGGGGTGGTGGTGGGGAGGCCTCCTGGAGTGATCGGAGGCCTGGGGGAGTAATCGGAAGCTGGGAGGGCTCTCCAATCGCGGTGGGTGTGTTAGGCAGGGACTCTGGATCCAGGAGGTAGGTAAAAAGGCTGTTACCTCCTGGATGCAGCAGTCCTCGCCTTGCTGTAACTGCCCTGTTTTACGAGGTGTGTAAACCCCGACCAGATACAGTTAAACACAAAATGGAGGTTAAAGAAGAGGCTTCCAGCCTCATTGTAATATTTAAATTGACGTCCCGCCTGCTGACAGCCGGTTGGCTGCTCGCCCCCGTCCCGCCTCCGTTAAAACTGGAATTGGGCGGGTTGGAGGCGGGTTCAGGTCGGGATTCTTATTTTTAACACTTTAACTATCACTCCCCCCCACCCCCGCCAACGCCTCCGGCTCCTAACACACTCATTGTTAGGTTCAAATTCCCCCCATTACTGCAGGTGACCAAAAGCTTGGTCAAAGAGGTTGGTTTTTTAGGAGCCTTTTAAAGGAGGAGAGAGAGGTAGAGAGGGATGTGGTCGGAAACTCATTTCGGGGTCCAATACGACACCAAGGTTGCGAACAGTCTGGTTCAGCCTCAGACAGCTGCCAGGGAGAGTGTTGGTATCAGTGGCTAGGGAACGGAGTTCGCGGCAGGGACCAAAGACAACACACACCCTAGTTTGGGTTAGAGACTTGAACACAAGAATCTAGGCTGACACTTCAGTGCAGTACCAAGGGAGTGCTGCACGACGGAGGGGCCGTCTTTCGGATGAATTGTTAAACCGAGGCCCCGTCCACACTCTCAGGTGGACGTAAAAGATCCCATGGCACTATTTCGAAGAAGAGCAGGGGAGTTATCGCCGGTGAGATCGAGGATCATATTGAATGGCAGAGCAGGCTCGAAGGGCCGAATGGCCTACTCCTGCTTCTATTTTTCTATGTTTCTATGTGTCCTGGCCAATATTTATCCCTCAATCAACATCACTAAAACAGATGATCTGGTCATTATCACATTGCTGTTTGTGGGAGCTTGCTGTGCGCAAACTGGCTGCTGCGTTTCCTACATTACAACAGTGACTACACTTCAAAAAAAAAGTACTTCATTGGCTGTAAAGCACTATGGGACGTCCTGGGGTCGTGAAAGGCGCTATATAAATGCAAGCCTTTCTGTCGTTTCTTTTTATAGGGCCAGCAGAATCCCAGAACGCTGTCAGTGAAACCTGCAGCGAACCAGCAGGCTTACTTACTCCTCCCACAAGGGAATCACTTGGAAGAAGTAGATTAGGAGTTCCACGTCGAAAATAAGCCACAGCACGAAGGGGAAGCACCAGGGCCGCTCACACTGCCAGCACTCACACACCACGCAAGGAATGAAATGAATGGACTGTACTTGATTTGAGCATTGTATTGAATATGGATGTGCAATTCTTTAGAATAATGCAGGCCCACAGCTAAAATAATTAGAACTGATGGTCGATGAAGTGCTCAGGGAAGTGCAGCAGACAACGCTTTGGGCAGTTCATTTTATCGATGTGATGGACTAGAGATTTCAGAAGTGGGCAGCTTAAGGAGCTGACTGGAATAGATCCAGTATAAGTGCCTGGTGCATCAATCCTCCAGCGTGCACTGGTATTTCGACAGCTATTTCCTTGTTGTAACTGTCGTCCTGCTCCGGCATGTCTTTGGTACTCTGGTCCTCGTTATTCCATGCTGAGGCCTCTTTGTGGAGCGCACTTGTGCAATGTGTAAATGAAAACAGAAAGACGCCGAAAGTACGAATGCTTATCAAACAAAGATTGAATCCTCCCACGAAGGTTTAGGGCAACACGGTGGCATAGTGGTTAGCCTCACAGCGCCAGGGACCCGGGTTCAAATCTGGCCTCGGGTGACTGTCTGTGTGGAGTTTGCACATTCTCCCCGTGTCTGCGTGGGTTTCCTCCGGGTGCTCCGGTTTCCTCCCACAGTCCAAAAATGTGCGGGTTAGGTTGATTTGGCTATGATAAATTGACCCTTAGTGTTATGGGGGGATTAAATATGTGGGGTTACGGGTATAGGATGGGATATGTTAGGGGGAATTAAATACGTGGGGGTAGGGTGGGATATGTGTCGGTGCAGGCTCGATGGGGATTCTGTGTGGGAAAGCAGGGACAGGGTACTGGATTTGGATGATCAGCCATGATCGTATTGAATGGTGGAACAAGCTCGACGGGCCGAATGGCCTACTCCTGCTTCTAGTTTCTATGTTTTAACATATTTCTTGCGCAATCTGTGATTATTTGCAAATTTTTTTTTGAAGAGCAGAGGCTTTCACCTACTTCCCGCTGTGATGTTTTTCCATGGGTGAGGTGATATTCTTGCCTGACGCACTCTCGCCTCTGAGCCAGGAGGTTGTGGTTTCAAGCCCCGATTCAGAGATCTCAGCACAAAATCTAAGCTGACTCTCCAGTGCAGCGCTGAGGGAGGGCCGCACTGTCGGCGGTGCCGTCTTTCGGATGAGACGCTAAAGCGAGGCCCTCTCAGGTGGACGTGAAAGATCCCACGGCATTATTTCAAAGAAAAGCAGGGGGGAGTTCTCTCCGGTGTCCTGGGGCCAATATTTATCCCTCAACCACCATCACTAAAAACAGATCATCTGGTCATTATCACTTGGAGGTTTGTGGGCTCTTGCTGTGCGCAAATAGGCTTCTGCGTTTCCTACAGTACAACAGCGGCTACAATGTAAAAGTACTTCATTGGCTGCAAAGAGCTTTGGGATGTCCTGAGGTCGTGAAAGGCGCTATAGAAATGTAAGTTAGGCTTTCCTTCTGTCTTCTTTCAGGAGAGCAGCGGGGAACATTTCAAAATAAAACGAGACTGAAGCACAGCAGTCAACAGAATTCTCTTCCCATCTGGGAGATTAGTTTTAGGAGCACAGGGCTTGTGTGGTTCCTCAGCTGACTTCCGTTTATCTCCCTTCGGCCTGCAGGAAAATCCTTCCTGATGCAGTAATGTAAATAGTTTAATAATAAGCGGCAGCAGAAAGACAATTTTCTTAAACATGTACATTCTGCAGCTTCCCGCATATTCTCGTGGGTAACTGGCATCGCTCTTTGTAGCACAAGTTAATTGATTGAGGCTGTTCGGCCTATCTTAATTCATCCATCCGCAAAGGTCTTAAAGTCCCCCCACTGCACCGTTCAATTATTTCTTAAACGATTCCAGGTCAGGGCGTGTGTGGAGTCAGAGACCAGGTAGCAGAATGGATCGAAAGATGCACACAACATCAGAAAACAGAGGCGGAGGGTTCATGGAAGTTTCTCAGGTGGGCAGAAAGTGGGAAATGCTGTCCCGCAGAAAACTGTGCTGGGACTGCTCTTCTTCCCCATTTACCTAAATGATTATCGGGAGGGAAAGCTCTCCACTGGCTGGAGTCATACCGAGCACAAAGGAAGATGGTTGTGGTGATTGAAGGTCAATCATCACAGCCCCAGGACATCGCTGCAGGAGTTCCTCAGGGCAATGTCCTAATGGGCCAGAAATTCAGGTCGGAGGCTTCCCGTGGGTGCAAGCCCCCAACCTGCACTTACCTAGCGCGCTGCCGTTGTGCTGTGGGCCCGCGTGGGATTCCAATCCTGGGCCTCTTCCAGCTGCCGGCGCGCAGTGCTTGCGTATCTCAGGGGCGCAGTTAGTTCGAAGCGTCCCCTGGGATCACGTGGGCCATGGAGAGCCAATCGGAGCAGGGAATCTCCATTCATAGATTTGACAGGAAGACCTGTCAAATCTATGAATAGAGATCGGCCCCAAAACCTAAGTAAATCTTCAAATAATTTTTTTTTAAAAATCACATTTTTAAAATAACTATAAATTACATAAATTAACTATTTTAAACAAAAATTTAAATTTTTGAAAACATTTATTACAGTTTTTAACAGGGCTAAAATAAACTTACCTTTCTTTAAAGTATTTAAAAAAGATAAACCTGTGGAAAAAATGTTAAAATTTTACTTAATTCACCACTTACCTTGTTAAAAGCAGGCCATGCGCCTGCTTTTTCCCCGCGCAGCTGCTGGGGACTTACCCGCACACAGAAACCTGAAAAAAAAACGGAAGTCCGATGCGTGCGCGCTGCCTCTCCGGTGCACGCGTTTGACCTCCGAACCCCTTCCTTCAAGGGAACGGAAGTCCCAGTTTCCAGCGCATGCGCAGTGCATGTGCAAAACCGACACTTTCGTTGGGTCTACGGGTGAGTACACAGCGCGTACTCACCCGTGGAGACCCGAATTTCTGGCCCATTGTGCACCTGCAAGTTCCCCTCCAAGTCACACACCATCCTGGCTTAGAAATATATCGCCGATCCTTCATCGTCGCTGGGTCAAAATCCTGGAACTCCCTCTCTAACAGCACTGTGGGAGTACCTTCACCACACGGACTGCAGCGGTTCAAGAAGGCGGCTCACCACCACCTTCTCAAGGGCAATTAGTGATGGGTAATAAATGCTGGCCTTGCCAGCGACGCCCACATCCCGTGAACGAATAAAAAAATATTGGACTCAGGGATTGGAGGGGGTGGGGGGGGGGCGGTGGGGTGGGGGGTAGAGCTAATAATGTGGAGGATTGCATCAAAATACAGGAAGACATAAACAAACTTGCAGAGTGGGCGGATGAATAGCAAATTAAATTCAACATAGAGAAGAGTGAGGTGGTTCATTTTGGCATGAGGAAATAAGGAGGCCACTTCTTGCTTGGAAGGTCAGAAACTAAATGGGCTAGCGGAGCAAAGAGATACTGAAGTACAGATACATAAATCACTGAAAGTAGCAATGCAGGTTGTTAAGGCCATAAAAAAGAGGGCAAAAATAAGTACTGGGGTTCATTTCTACAAAAGTGGGGAGGTGATGTTAAATTTATATAGAACCTTGGTTAGACCACATTGAAGTACTCTGCGCACTTCTGGTCTCCATACTACAAAAAGGTTATTGAAGCACAGGAGAACGTGCAGATTTACAAGGGTGTTACCAGAATTGTGAGGGAGCAATTATCAGGAAAGATTGCGAGGGCTAGGGCTCTTTTTCTCTGGAAAAGGGAAGGCTGAGAGGAGACCTCATAGAGACCTTCAAAATTATGAAGCGGTTCGACAGGGTATACGCGGAGAAACTGTTTCACTTTGTGGGTCAGTCCAGAACAAAGGGGGGGGTCTTAATCTAAGAAGACCACTGACAGATCAAATAACGAGTTCAGGAGGAATTTCTTCACAAAGTGGTGAGAATGTGAAACTTGCTATCGCGTGGAGTAGTTGACGCAAAGAGCATTGATAAATTTAAGGTGAGGCTTGATACATACATGAGGGAGATGGGAATAGAGGGATATGGGGGCAGGGTGGAAAGAGGTCATTAGGGTGGGAGGAGGCCCATGTGGAGTAGAAACACCAGTATGGACCAGTTCGACTGAATGGTCTGTTTCTGTGCTGTAGATTCTTGGTGGGATTTTCACCTCCACTGCTCGGTTTATTCCATGCATTGATCACGTCGCGTGAAGAACAATTTCCTAATATTAGCTCGAAATATACCTTTTATTGGTTTGATCCTGCGCCTCCTCGTTCTACTCTCACAGTTTAATTTAAAGTAAAAAAAATCCTGACATATTTTATCCATTCCCATGAGTATCTCATATGCCCTTCTGCCAGCCCTGTGCTCCCCCGTACGATGATGGCCTTGTTCGAGGTGGACAGGAGCTCTGCACCCATGGAGCCATCTGGAAACTGGAGCCCCAGGCCTGGGCCTGGCACTGGAATATTCTGCAAATTTACAGCCCCGCCCTTGCACCAGACACAGAAAGAAGCAGAGTTCAATCGCTCCATGGCCACGCACCCACACCGCCCCCCACCCCCCATCTCTGTAACCTCCTCCAGCCCTACGACCCTCCGAGAACTCTACGTTCCTCCAATTCTGGCCACTTCACCGATTTCATTGGCCCCTCCATTGGCGGCCCTTCCTTCAGCTGTCTAGGGCCTAAGCTCTGGAGTTCCCTCCATAAACCTCTCTACCTCTTTCTCCTCCTTTAGGACGCTCATTAAAACCTACCTGTTTGACCAAGTTATTGGCCACCTGTCCTAATCGCTCCTGATGTGGCTCGGTTTTGTCTGCTAATGTTCCTGTGAAGCGCCTTGGGACGTTATAAGGCGCTATATAAATGCAAGTTGTCGTTGAGTCTCGACACAAGGTTGACGCGGCTACTAGTGTCCTTCCGGAACGTACCTCCGCATCTTGAAGCAACGGTTCAGATGCCGTGAAAGATCGGGGCCAAATCATTAGAAGGTACACGGGCCTGTGAACATTAATGTGAGGCGTTCACCCAGCACACATGTTGGAAATCTGGCAGTATGTTTAATGACATACCAGCAGGACTGGCAGATACAATCAAGGTTTGGCTCTATAGTCATCAGTACTGCTGTAATTAAAAGTCAAGCTGAATTTTTGTAAGTATTCAACCGTGGAGTGGAATTGCATTTTATTTTGACTTTGCATTTGTTAATTGAACAAATAAATACCTTCAGAAAATGCTGGGAAAAAAAAGACTTGCATTCTATAGCGCCTTTCACGACCACCGGACGTCTCAAAGCGCTTTACAGCCAATGAAGTACTTTTGAAATGGAGCCACTGTTGTAATGTAATGCTCAGCAGCTCAGGCAGCATCTGTGGAGAGAGAAACAGAGTTAACCTTTCAGGCCTGCGACCTTCGACCTGAAACGTTAACTCTGTTTCTCTCGCCACAGATGCTGCCTGACCTGCCGAGTATTTCCAGCGTTTTCTGTGCATATTTCAGATTTCCAGCATCCGCAGTATTTTGCCTTTTGAAATAAATACCTTCATTTGCAAGTGAAACGCCAAATTTCCATCAGCTAGGACTCTCTGTCGACCTTCAAGAGGGAGATGGACTGGTTCGTGACTGGGGCAGAGATCGCATCATGTAGACGGTAAGTGGTTTTACAGATAACACTCGGTCTGTGCGATCTGCTGGACTGGTTTCGATCGCCTGAGGGGGTCGGAAATGAATTTTCCAGAGTATCATTTTACTTTATTGACCCCGGGTTCTTTCTCTAGTTTTTGCTTCTCCCAGGACATTACACGGCTGCAGGGAGTGGGGGGTGGTGGCGGGGGGGGGGGGGGGGTGTGGGGGGGTTGCAGTGAAGTGTCTAGTCATAAGGCTCCAGCCATCATGAGTGTTGGGCAGGCTTGATGGACCATCTGGTCTTTCCCTGCCCGGCAAATCTGTACGCTCGCAACCAGATTCCAGCAACTGAGCTGAGTGGTGCCATGCTGGGCTCTGAGCGATACTGTCACAATGCAGTAGTCACAGGCTTGTGATGCACCTGGAACATTACGCAGCATCCTGGTTCCAGACCGTGCTGGGTTTTGTCACCCCTGACGACTAGAGGAAGCTATGCTCATTTCAAAACTCCGGCCATTTAGAGTCTCACGGTTTTACACCCCTTTTCATTTGCCTTGCCATTTCTCGGAGTTCGGTGTCAAATTGGTGGAGATTGACAACTTGCCACTCCGACGAAAAAAAAACGGCCTTGCGGCATGGCATTATAGAAAGCTCCCGGCTTGCATTGTCATTGAAATCAACGCGGAAATGGAAATGGGACAGTTTCTATTACAGCGGTGCTGATGAGCACACGGTCGAACCTCACAGCACCGTTATCGGATCTGCCAGGCCTGCCCGGGCAGCGAGTTGAATATCTAACCCCATTCTGATTTAGACCGGGCACACGTTCCTTGCGAAGCCTGCTGCACGTAATGAGAATTCTTTCATTAGTTAGTTGTCCAAAATTATTACAATTAGTCCTTAACCGCTGTGAGAGGTTACAAACCAGAAATGAAGCATTAAACGTCGCATTCAAATGACTACCATGCGGACATTGAGACGTGTGCCTATTCATCGTTAAGTCCACCTTGCAGCCTCTGTTACGAAAATGTGAAGCAAAAAGGCGAGGACAGGCCATCAGGCTCATCTGTCCCCACCTTACCTGTTGAACAGTACAACAGCTTACCTCCCCCTCCCCCAGTGGCTAGTGATACTAACTCCTAAGGGAGGCAACAAGGCAGGGAAAATGTAAGTGGGCAATTACGGGGGGAGGGGATAAAAAAAAATCTGCCAAATTCCTGCTGGACTCCCTGAGGCAATCAAGAAAGCTCCAGGAGTGGCTCATGTTGCAATGTGTAATCTCATACCTCGCCATCATTTGTTATGTTACTCCAGCCTCTTAAAGGTGGATCTAAACTGTTTGGGGGATGACGTGCCATACCAAATTATATTGCAAGGGCGCATTTCTTAAAAGTTGTCTGCATTTTTAAGAGAACTTTCAGATTAACCTCATCCTCTTTTAAAAAAAAGTCAACGTTTAATCCAAATGGAACCAAAGCACTTGAAAGTGAGCACTTATATATTTTACATTGCTCACACTTAAGTTCCCGTTTCTTTTTCAACTTTAGTCTTTATTTTATTTTGGAAAAACATTCACATTTTCATCCTGATTTTCGATATTTTAAATTTCAATTTTTTTGTTGAAAGTTTATACAATGATATTATTAATTATTCATTCATCCATCATAATAACATGCCCACCAGGAGCATTGGAGGAGGTTTGCCCAAAGAGGCTTTGGGGTATCAGTTTATCCGTTGTAGAATCTAGAATGCCAAAAATCTAAATTCTCTATGGGAACACGCTTCCCTCACAATAGGTAAATCTTGGACCTTCAACGTTTTTATTCGCTTTCAGGATTTTTACGTGCTTGGATAGGGGGATCAGGCGGGAAAGTGGAGTTGAGGTCGATGATCAGCCATCTTATTGAATGGCGGAGCAGGCTCGAAGGCCGTATGGCCGACTCCTGCTCCTAATTCCTATGTTCTTAAGTAGGTTTTAAGGAGCGTATTAAAAGAGGAAAGCGAGGTCTGTTCTTACATTCTGTTTTATTCCCTTCAATGAGAGAAAGAGTGTTGTGTACACAACAACCCCATGTGTGACCTCTCAATGGAGAAAAAAATAGCAGGGACTGGGGAAAGTGCAGGGGGAGTGGGGCTAACTGGATTGGTCTTCGAAAGAGCTGGTGTAGACTCAATGGGCCGAATGGCTTCCTTCTGTGCTGTACTTTTCTATGACTCTATGATGTCCTACTGCATTTTTCGGGTATTGCTTGACCACAGAGTTAATTTTCACTTTCACCGCCTCGGCAGAAATCTGGTGAAGAGGTTTGCCTGCTCATTGTAGAACCTGCCCAATTTTCAACCCATTGATTTCGATAAGAACATAGGCACACAGGAACCGGAGTAGGCCATTCAGCCCCTCAAGCTGTTCCGCCATTCATGCCTGATTTGTACCTCAGTTCCATTTACCCGCCTTTGCTCCATATCCCTTCATACTCTTACCTAATAAAAATCTATCGATTTAAAGGTCATAGATCAGAGCGATTCTACTGAGTTGGCTAGTGCCACTATGCTTTTTGCTTATTCTGGCTTATCCACCACTTACTATCAGAGAGGCAGTCTGAAGCACAAAGATAGCGCTGAGGGAAGTGGTGGAGAGGTAAAGTTGGGTGTCATCAACATGCATGTGGAGGCTGACACCATCACCAGGAATTTCCTTGGGAATTGGCCTGATCAACTGTCGTAACTTTGGCGGAAGATCGGCTGAAATCCTGGATACTCCGCATCAACTGAATTTCCGTCAATGTTAGGGCAGTCGATCAGGAGAACTCCCGAGAGATTGCTGGCGCATCTCTACATATGAAGAAGTCACTGAAGGGGAGCGTGTAGAAGAGGGAGAATGAGGCAAGGGTGTCCAAGGAATAGTGGGGAGAGCCCCAGTTGGCGATGGGCGATGACAGTTACACTCCTGGGTCAGTTTGGGCAGGACACAAGGTGAAGCATGTAGCCTGATGGGGAAGCATCAGTCTGAGAGAATGAGAGATCACCTGTAAACCAAGCATCTGTCAGCACCTGGATATCAATTGACTCATTCAAAGCGAGGTCATGGATGGTGAAGCCTTTGTTTATGAAAGAAAAAAAGAAAGACTTGCATTTATATAGCGCCTTTCATGACCACCAGATGTCCCAAAGTGCTTAACAGCCAATGAAGTACTTTTTGAAGTGTAGTCACTGTTGTAATATAACAGCAATATGATAATGACCAGATAATCTGCTTTAGCGATGTGGGTTGAGAGATAAGTATTGGCTAAGGCACCGGGGAGAACCCCCTGCTCTTCGAATAGTGCCATGGGCTCTTTTACCACCACCTGAGAGAACAGACGGGGTCTTGGTTTAACATCCCATCCGAAAGATGGCACCTCCAACAGGGAGGCACTCCCTCAGCACTGCACTGGAGTGTCAGCCTAGATTTTGTGCTCAAGTCTCTGGAGTGGGACTTCGAACCCACAACCTTCTGACTCAGAGACGAGAGTGCTGCCCACTGAGCCATGGCTGACACTTTAGTAAAATCAGGTTTTAAGTGGTTTTCTTTGAACCACCCAAAATCATACAGTAATTCTCAATTAACCCTTGACAGTCACACCATCAGCAATTTCTAGATTGTATCGGAAACAAACACCCACTAGCATTGGTAAAGAACATTGGAGAGCATTGCTAGGAACCTCAAGGTAACCACCTGGGTCAAAGGTTCGAGAGAACCAGGTTCAGGATTGATTGCTTGATGTTTGCGGCTATGCTGAGGTAAATTTGAAAGCCAAAAATAGGGCCATGTGAACCAGTGGTGTTAGAACACAGAAATAAGGAACTCAGTGGATAACAAAGAAGTTGAAGGAAGTTAACCTCAACTCCCCACAAGAACAGTAGGCTGGTATGTGTGAAAATTGATTAAAATGTTTTGATGAAGTAACAGGGAGGATTGATGAAGGGAATGCAATGGATGTTGTCTACATGGATTTTCGGATAATGACCAGATAATCTGTTTTAGTGATGCTGATTGAGGGATAAATATTGGCCAGGACACCGGGGATAACTCCCCTGCTCCTCTTCGAAATAGTGCCGTGGGATTTTTAACGTCCACCTGAAAGGGCATTCGGTTTAACGTCTCATCCGAACAACGGCACCACCGGCAGTGCAGCTCTCCCTCAGTGCTGCACTGGAGTGCCAGCCTAGATGAGGAGGATGAACGTTCTGGTGGGAGATACAGAACGGGCCTACAGTTGATGACTCACCAGTGGAGCTTGGGAGGGAGGCACTGGAAGGGGAAAAGAGGTTGCAGAAGCGATTAATCGCCAGGGAATGAGCTGGGGGCTGAGGCAGTTGGGGTTACTATTCTGGAAGAGTCAGTGATGGGTGCTTCGATGGGCTGAGGGGACGTGTTGTCAAAAGAAGACAGACAAGTAAAACAGTTGTGCAAGTTTGGTCAATGGGAGTATCTGTGTTGCACCATTCCCAAATGACAGGAATTGTAATCCTATAAATTCTTCTAATTCGCATTCAAAATTTATTAATTTTGCACTTGTGGCCTCTGGTTCCCTGCTGGGTTCAATTTCAAAATTCATATGTCCAATGTCGTTCAGCATTTTAAAGAACTCTGAATGTTCATTTTCCCAATGAAAACAAGTTCAGCTCTTCATAAATCACCAAATCACCCTTGTAACTGCTGTCTGGAACCTCCTCAATAGGTAAATTAGCTCCAAGCAATACTTTTTTTTTAAAAAAGAGGCAAATTTCCTGAATGGTTCAAATGAGGCTAAAATATTTTTATTTTCAAATAAAATCAAAATTATTGGCGGAATTGATGGACAAAAAGTGACTTGGGCTCAACAGTGATGACATCAGCAACAACAACAACTTGTATTTATATAGCACCTTTAATGTAGTAAAACGTCCCAAGGCGCTTCACAGGAGCGTTATCAAACAAAACCTGACACCGAGCCACATAAGGAGAAATTAGGGCCGATGAACAAAAAGGTAGATTTTAAGGAGCGTCTTAGAGGAGGAAAGAGAGGTAGAGAGGCGGAGAGGTTTAGGGAGGGAATTCCAGAGCTTTGAAGGCACGGCTGCCAATGGTGGAGTGATTAAAATCAGGGTTGCTCAAAAGACCAGAATTAGAGGAGTGCAGGTATCATAGAATCATAGAAATTTACAGCACAGAAGGAGGACATTTGGCCCATCTTGTCCGTGCCGGCCGACAAAGAGCTATCCACCCTAATCCCACTTTCCAGCTCTTGGTCCGTAGCCCTGTAGGTTATGGCACTTCAAGTGCATATCCAAGTACTTTCTAAATGTGATGAGGGTTTCTGCCTCCACCACCCTTTCAGGCAGTGAGTTCCAGACCCTCACCACCATCTGGGTGAAAAAACTTCTCCTCAAATCCCCTCTAAACCTTCGACCGATTACTTTAAATCTATGCCCCCTGGTTATTGACCCCTCTGCTAAGGGAAATAGGTCCTTACTATCCATTCTATCTAGGCCCCTCATAATTTTATACACCTCAATTAGGTCTCCCCTCAGCCTCCTCTGTTCCAAAGAAAACAACCCCAGCCTATCCAGTCTTTCCTCATAGCTAAAATTCCCCAGCCCAGGCAACATCCTCGTAAATCTCCTCTCCCCCCGCCCCTCTAGTGCAATCACATCCTTCCTGTAATGTGGTGACCAGAACTGCACGCAGTATTCTAGCTGTGGACTAACTAGTGTTTAAACAGTTCAAGCATAACCTCCCTGCTCTTATATTCTATGCCTCGGCTAATAAAGGCAAGTATCCCATATGCCTTCTTAACCACCTTATCTACCTGTCCTGCTACCTTCAGGGATCTGTGGTCATGCACTCCAAGGTCCCTCTGATCTTCTGCACTTCTCAGTGTCCTACTATTTATAGTGTATTCCCTTGCCCTGTTAGCCCTCCCCAAATGCATTACCTCACACTTCTCCAGATTGAATTCCATTTGCCACTGTTGTGCCCATCTGACCAGTCCATTGATATCTTCCTGCAGTCTGCAGCTTTCTTCTTCATTATCAACCACACGGCCAATTTTTGTATCATCTGCAAACTTCTTAATCATACTTCCTACATTCAAGTCCAAATCATTGATATATACCACAAAAAGCAAAGGACCCAGTACTGAGCCTGCAGAACCCCACTGGAAACAGCCTTCCAGTCACAAAAACACCCGTCGACCATTATCCTTTGTTTCCTGCCTCTGAGCCAATTTTGGATCCAACTTGCCACTTTGCCTTGAATCCCATAGGCTTTTACCTCCGTGATCAGTCTGCCATGCGGGACCTTATCAAAAGCCTTGCTAAAATCCATATAGACTACATCAAACGCACTACCCTCATCGACCCTCATTGTTACCTCCTCAAAAAATGAAATCAATTTAGTCAAGTTAGAGCAAAGGAGGTTGAGGGGTGATTTGATAGAGGTGTGCAAGATTATGACGGGTTTAGATAGGCTAGACGGGGAAAGGCTGTTCCCACTAGTTGATGGTACAAGCACTAGAGGACACAGATTTAAGGTTTTGGGCAAGAGATACAGGGGGGTGTGAGGAAAAACTTTTTTACGCAGCGAGTGGTGATGACCTGGAATTCGCTGCTGACGGAAGTGGTGGAAGCGGAGACACTGAATGTTTTCAAGGGGAGACTGGATAGGCACTTGAGGGAAATAAACTTGCAGGGCTACGGGGATAGAGCGGGGGAATGGGACTGACTGGATTGCTCTAAAGAGAGCTGGCACGGACTCGATGGGCCGAATGGCCTCCTTCTGTGCCGTTATGACTCTATGACCTTCCCTTAACAAATCCATGTTGACTGTCCCCGATTAATCCAGGTCTTTCTAAATAAAGATTTATCCTGTCCCTCAGAATTTTTTCCAATAATTTTCTCACCACCGAGCTTAGGCTGACTGGCCTGTAATTACTCGGTCTAGCCCTTTCTCCCTTTTTAAACAACGGTACCATGTTAGCAGTCCTCCAGTCCTCTGGCACCACACCTGTAGCTAGAGAGGATTGGAAAATGATGGTCAGAGCCTCTGCTATTTCCTCTCTTACTTCTCTTAACAGTCTGGGATACATTTCATCCGGGCCTGGGGATTTATCCACTTTCAAAGATGCTAAACCCCTTAATATTTCCTCTTTCACTATGTATATTTCATCTAATATTTCACACTCCTCCCTGATTGCAATGTCTGCATCGTCCCTCTCTTTTGTGAAAACAGACACAAAGTATTCATTAAGAACCATACCCATGTGTTCCGTTTCCACACACAGGTTACCTTTATGGTCCCTAACAGGCTCTACTCTTACTTTAGTTATCCTCTTGCTCTTAATGTATTTATAAAACATCTTTGGGTTTTCCTTGATTTTACTTGCCAATATTTTTTCATGCCCTCTCGTTGCTTTCCTAATTTCCTTTTTAATTTCACCCCCGCACGTTCTATACTCCTCTCGGCTTTCTGCAGTATTGAGTCCTCGGTATCTGTCATAAGCTTCCCTTTTTTTCTTTATCCTACCCCTTGACATCCAGGGAGTTCTAGATTTGTTAGTCCCACCCTTTTTCTTTAAGGGAACATATTTGCTCTTGGGGGTTGTGGGGCTGGATGAGATTACAGAGATAGCAAGGGTGAAAAGTTAAAATGGACAAAACTAACCTGACAGCTATGATTCTCAGATGTATCTTTTGGAGTTGAACCACCTCTTTTTAAATGATTGACGACTTTGTATTTGCTGGAAATGATCAGACTCGGGTTCAACTTCAGTAGGTTAATTATTTAAAGTTGAACTGCATTCATAGGAACATAGGGATTACTATGAAGGGTTTTGATTGAGTAGGTAGGGAGAAACTGCCTCCACTGGCAGGAGGGTCAGTAACCAGAGGACACAGATTTAAGATAATTGGCAAAAAAGCCAGAGGGGAGATGAGGAGATTCTTTTTATGCAGTGAGTTGTTATGATCTGGAATGCATTGCTTGAAAGGGTGCTGGAAACAGAATCAAGAGTAACTTGCAAAAGGGAATTGGATACATACTTAAAGGGGAAAAACTGTAGGGCTGTGGGGAAAGTGCAGGGGAATGGGATTAATTGGAAAGCTCTTTCAAAGAGCCGGCACAGGCTCCTGAATTTATGGCGCAGGGGCTCTAACTTTTTCGGGGCGTTAACCGCAGATGTTAGCACCCCAAAGGGGGCGCCACTGAATTTTTCCCCCCAAACTGTTTCCAGTGACTGAAGGGTCGATAACCAGAGGGCACAGATTTAAGGTGATTGACAATAGAACCAGAGGCGACATGAGTAAAACTTTTTTATGCAACGAGTGGTTAGGATTTGGAATGTTCTCAGAGACATGGACCATGTACAGCAGGCACCTCAAAGCACTGGAAAGGTACCACCAACGCTGCCTCCGCAAGATCCTGCAAATCCATTGGCAGGATAGGCGCACTTACGTCAGTGTTCTCGCTCAGGCCAACATCCCCAGCATCGAAGCTTTGACCACGCTCGATCAGCTCCGATGGACAGGTCACATCATCCACATGCCCGATACGAGACTACCAAAACAAGCACTCTACTCGGAGCTCCGACACGGCAAGAGAGCCCCAGATGGGCAGAGGAAACGCTTCAAGGACACCCTCAAAGCCTCCTTGAAAAAGTGCAACATCCCCACTGCCACCTGGGAATCCCTGGCCCAAGACCGCACAAAGTGGAGGAGAAGCATCTGGGAAGGCGCCGAACACCTCGAGTCTCTTCGCCAGGAGCAAGCGGAAGCCAAGCGCAGGCAGCGCAAGGAGCGCATGTCAACCCAAGCACCCCACCCACCCGCTCCTTCAACCACCGTCTGCCCCACCTGTGACAGAGACTGTAGGTCCCGCATTGGACTCATCGGTCACCTGAGAACTCATTTTTAGTGTGGAAGCAAGTCATCCTCGGTTCCGAGGGACTGCCTAAGAAGAAGAGAAGAAGATTTATATATATCAAAAAAAGTAGTGGCCCCAGCACTGACCCTTGGGGAACACCACTGTCTACCATCCTCCTTTCTGAAAAACAGCCATTTACCACAACTCGCTGTTTTCTGTCCTTAAGCCAATTCCTTATCCAAGCTGCCACTGACCCACCTATTCCATGAGCCTCAATTTTGTTAACCAGCCTTCTCTGTGGTACTTTGTCAAACACCTTCCGAAAATCCATGTAGACAACATCCATTGCATTCCCTTCATCAATCTTCCCTGTTACTTCATCAAAAAATTCAATTAGATCAGTCAAACACGATCTGCCTTTTACAAATCTGTGTTCGCTCTCCTTAATTAGCTTAAAACTCTCCAAGTGCCCGTTAATTTTTTCCTTGATTATTGTTTCTAAAACTTTACCCACCACTGATGTTAAACTGACCGGCCTGTAGTTACTAGGATTGTCCTTACACCCTTTTGTTGAACAATGGTGTCACATTTGCCACTTTCCAATCCTTAGGCACCTCCCCCGCATCTAGGGAAGATTGGAAAATTATGGCAAGCCCTTCTGCTATCTCCTCCCCCAATTCCCTTAGCTACCTGGGATGCAAGCCATCTGGACCAGGTGACTTGTCCACTCTAAGCATACCCAGCCTTTCTAGTATATCCTGTCTATCAATTTTCACCCCTTCCATTGCTTCTACCTTTTCCACTTCTACCGATATTTTGTCAGCATCCACCTCCTTAGTAAACACCGATACAAAGTACTCATTGAGTATTCTAGCCTTGCCCTGCACCTCTAAGCATATATCACCTTCTTTGTCCCTAATAGGCCCCACCACACCTCTGACTACGCTTACTGTTTACATACCGGTAGAAAATTTTTGGGTTCCCTTTTATGTTAACCGCCATTCTACTCTCATATTTTCTCTTTGCCAATCTTATTTTTATCTTCACTTCCCCTCTCAACTTATTGTATTTGGCCTGGTTCTCCCCTGAGGAATTCACCTGACATGCATCATACACCCACTTTTTTTGTTTCATCATCTTCTCTATCTCCCTCGTCATCCAAGGAGCCCTTGCTTTGCTTCCCTTACCCTTCCCTCTTGTTGGAATGTACCTAGCCTGTACTTGGAACATCTCCTCCTTAAAGATCACCCATTGTTCCATTACAGTTTTTCCTGTCAGTCTTTGGTTCCATTTTACCCTGGCTAGATCCTTTCGCATTCCATTGAAGTTAGCCCTATTCCAGTTTAGAAGTTCCACTCTAGATTGTTCCTTGCTCCTCTCCATTGCTAATCTAAATCTTATGATATGATGATCACTCGCACCCAAGTGTTCTCCCACAGACACTTGGTCGACCTGGCCCACCTCATTTCCCAGCACCAGATCCAGCAATGCCTCCTTCCTAGTTGGGCCAAGAACATACTGGTAGAGGAAATTCTCCTGAACACATTTCAGAAATTCCTCCTCCTCCTTTCCCTTTACACTAGCATTATCCCAATCGATATTTGGGTAATTAAAGTCCCCCAATAACACCACTCAATAGCTCTTGCATGTCTCTGCGATTTCCCTGAGATTTGCTCCTCTACCTGCCTCTCACTATTTGGAGGCCTATAGAATACCCCCAATAGCGTGATCATACCCTTTTTGCTCCTCAACTCTAACCAAATGGATTCTGTTCTTGTCCCCTCAAGAACATCCTCCCTTTCCAACACTACAATGTCTTCTTTAATCAGCACTGCCACCCCACCTCCCTTTTTTCCTTCCCTATCTTTTCTGAACACCTTGTACCCTTGAATATTAAGTGCCCAGTCCTCACTGCTTTTAAGCCACGTTTCCGTTATTGCCACAACATCATATTGCCACGCGGCTAATTGTGCTTATAGCTCACCAACCTTATTCACCACACATTTTGTGCGCTTATGTACATGCATTCTAAACCCATTTTTGAATTTTTCGTAGTCTTTCTTAGTCTGCTCCTATCTAATATAATACTACTTCCGCCTCTTGTACTACTTTCTTCTCTAGTGCTATCCAACACATTCAGTTTTTATGCACCTTATTCCTCTTATCTACTCCTATATGCTGGTGCCCATCCCCCTGCCAAACTAGTTTGAACCCTCCCCAACAGCAATAGCAAACCTCCCCGCGAGAATATTGGTCCCGACTCTGTTGAGGTGTAACCCGTCTGGCTTGTACAGGTCCTACCTTCCCCAGGGAGGCAACATACCATCCTGGAGTCACATCTACAGCCTCAGAAACGTCTGTCTGCTCCCCTAACTATCGAATCCCCTACCACTATTGCTCTTCCATTCTTCTTCCTCCCCCCCTGTGCAGCTGAGCCACCTGTGGTGCCGTGGACTTGGCTCTGACTGCACTCCCCAGAGGAACCATCGCCCCCACCAGTACTCAGAACAGAATACTGGTTGGAGAGCGCGATGCACTCCGGGGACTCCTGCACTACCTGCCTGGTCCTCCTCTTTTCTCTGGCGGTCACCCATTCCCTCTCTGCCTGCACACTCTTAAGCTTCAGGGTGGCCACCTCTAGAAACGTGCTATCCACGTAACTCTCAGCCTCGCGGATGCAGCGCAGTGACTCCAGCCGCCGCTCAAGCTCCGAAACCCGGAGCTCGAGTTGCTGTAGCTGGCGACACTTCCTGCACATGTGGTCGTCCAGGACTTCCCACATGGCACAGGATGTGCACTCTACGGGACTGAGCTGCCCCGCCATGCCTCTAGTTATTAGATTAATTAACTAATGTTTTTAGTATACCCCCCTGTCCTTAGTTAAAGACTAAAAGACAACAGCCCAAGAAAAAAACAGTGATACTCACCGGCCCCGAATCTGAATAGCAAAGAAAAAGGATGTGACCTTTACCAACCAATCAGTTACCAGCTATCCTGTGACGTCACTCCTTGTGGGTTTTTTTTTCCCTCGCTGCTGCCACTGCCGGTGAGTCTGGGCCTCGCTCTCTCTCCCGCTCCTTACACTCCTTGCTCAGGCTCCACCCAGGGCCGCTCTCACTGCTGCCGGTGAGTCTGGGCCTCGCTCGCTCTCCCGCTCCTTCTACTCCTCACTGACCTCGCTCAGACTCCACCCAAGGCCACTCTCACTGCTGCCGGTGAGTCTGGGCCTCGCTCTCTCTCCCGCTCCTTATACTCCTCGCTGACCTCGCTCAGGCTCCACCCAGGGCCGCTCTCGCTGCTGCTGCTGCCGGTGAGTCTGGGCCTCGCTCTCTCCCGCTCCTTATACACCTCGCTGACCTCGCTCAGGCTCCCCAGGGCCACTCTCGCCGCTGCCGGTGGTGAAAACAGATTCAATAGTAGCCTTCAAAAGGGAATTGGATAAATACTTGAAGGTGAAAAAATTGCAGGGATATGGGGAAAGAGCGGGGGGGAGTGGGACTAACTGGATTGCTCTTCAAAAGAGCCGGCGCAGACTCAATAGACCGAATGGCCTCCTTCTGTGCTGTACTATTCTAGGATTCCAGGATTCTGACTCAAATCAGCACATTAAGGAAACTTACTGAACTGCTTAAATCTCCAGCTGTCTTGGAGAGGGGTTTTGACTCCGAGGTTAGAGTGCTGCCGAATGACCCAAGCCAAGCCAGTCCACTGATACCGAACCTTCAGTTGTATATTGGGCAGATCGAAGCCATTGTCTTTGGTTCCCGCGGCAAACTCCATTCCATCGCCAACTATTCCATCCCTCTCCCTGGCCACAGTCTCAGATTGAACCAGATGTTTGTAACCTCGTCGTCCGATTTGACCCTGAGCTGAGCGCCTGACCCTATATCCGCTCCATCACCAAGACCGCCTACTTCCAACTCCGTAATATCGCTGGTCTTCGCCCCGGCCTCAGCTCATCTGTTGCTGGAACCCTCATCCATGCCTCAGTTCCCTCCAGATTCAACTATTACGATACTCCCCTGGCCAGCCTCCCACTTTCCACCCTCTATTAACTTGAGCTCATCCAAAACTCTGCTGCCTGTACCCTAACTCGCACCACGCCTCATTCACCCATCACGATGCCTGTGGTCACTGACCTACACTGCCTCCTAGTCCGACAACACCTCCATTTAAAATTCTCCTCCGTGTTTTCAAATCTCTCCCTTTCTCTGTAACCTCCTCCAGCCCTACAACCCTCCGAGATCTCTGCACTGCTCCAATTCTGGCCTCTTGCACATCCCCGATTTTCATCGGCCCACCACTGGCGGCCGTGTCTTCAGTTGCCGGAGCCCTCAGTTCTGGAATTCCCTCCCTAAACCTCTCCGCCTCTCTACATTTCTTTCCTTCTTTAAGACTCTCCTTAAAACCTACCTCTTTGACCAAGCTTTTGTTCATCTGCCCTAATTTCTCCTTATGTGGCTCGGTGTCAAATTTTGTTTGATAAACGCTCCTGTGAAGCGCCCTGGGACGTATTGACTAAGTTAAAGGCGCTATATAAATACAATTGTTGTTGTTGAACCTGGAATGCACTGCCTGAAAACGTAGTGGAAGCAGATTCAATAGTAACTTTAAAAATTGGATATATACTTGAAAAGGATACATTCGTAGGGCTATGGGCAAAGTGCGGGGGAGTGGGACTAATTGGACAGCTCTTTCAAAGAGCCGGCACAGGCACGGCGGGCCGAATGGCCTCCTTCTGTGCTGTAAGATTCTGTGATTCTATAACTAAACCTGAGATTGTCTGGTCTATAGGGCCCATCGGGGGAGGTAGGATCAGCAAAGTTTGGTAAAGCCTATGAACATTGATAGTGCGATAAAATCATGAGAGTGTGAATGTGAACATGTGAAAGGGAAGATCGCCCTCTAGTGGAGGAATAGTCACTGCTGCACTCTAATCACATCTTGCTTCCTGCCACTGGCTACTGAATAAATATTAAAGTGAGAAGTCGCACAACACCAGGTTATAGTCCAACAGTTTTATTTGAAATCACAAGCTTTCGGAGCGCTGCTCCTGACGAAGGAGCAGCCGCTCCGAAAGCTTGTGATTTCAAATAAAGCTGTTGGACTATAACCTGGTGTGCAACTTCTCACTTTTGTCCACCCCAGTCCAACACCAGCATCTCCGCATCATGAATAAATATTAGACAAAGAAAAAACAATTTAGAAACACAAGGCACATTACAATATCAGCATATGAATTGTTAAATAGTAGGGAAATAGTGTTAGGGAAATTGACGGGATTGAAGGCCGATAAATCCCCAGGGCCTGATAATCTACATCCCAGAGTACTTAAGGAAGTGGCCCTAGAAATAGTAGATGCATTGCTGGTAATCTTCCAAAATTCTATAGACTCTGGAACAGTACCCATGGATTGGAGGGTAGCTAATGTTACCCCACTATTCAAAAAAGGTGGTAGAGAGAAAACGGAGAATTATAGACCGGTAAGCTTGACATCGGTAGTGGGGAAAATGCTAGAGTCCATTATAAAAGATGTAATAGCAGAACACTTGGAAAACAGTGACAGGATCGGACAAAGTCAACATGGATTTACAAAAGGTAAATCGTGCTTTACTAATCTACTGGAATATTTTGAGGATGTAACTGGTAAAATAGATAAGGGAGAACCAGTGGATGTGGTGTATTTGGACTTTCAGAAGGCTTTCGATAAGGTCCCGCATAAGAGATTAGCGTGTAAAGTTAAGGCACATGGGATTGGGGGCAAGGTATTGACTTGGATAGAGAACTGGTTGGCAGACAGAAAGCAAAGAGTTGGAATAAATGGGTCTTTTTCCGAGTGGCAGGCAGTGACTAGTGTGGTACCGCAGGGATCGGTGCTAGGACCCCAGCTATTCACAATATATATATTAATGATCTGGACGAGGGAATTGGATGTAATATCTCCAAGTTTGCAGACGACACAAAGCTGGGTGGGAGTGTGTGCCATGAGGAGGATGCCAAGAAACTCCAGTATGATTTGGACAGGTTGGGTGATTGGGCAGAAGCATGGCAGATGCAATATAATGTGGATAATGCGAGGTGGCAAAAACAGGAAGGCAGATTATTATCTGAATGGCAATAGATTGGGAGAAGGGGAAGTGCAACGAGACCTGGGTGTCCTTGTGCACCAGTCGCTGAAGGTAAGCATGCAGGTGCAGCAGGCGGTTAAGAAGGCAAATGGTATGTTGGCCTTCGTAGCGAAAGGGTTTGAGTACAGGAACAAGGATGTCTTGCTGCAGTTGTACAGGGCCTTGGTGAGACCACATCTTGAGTATTGTGTGCAGTTTTGGTCGCCTTATCTGAGGAAGGATGTTCTTGCCATGGAGGGAGTGCAGCGAAGATTCACCAGGCTGATACCTGGGATGGCAGGAATGACGCATGAAGAGAGATTGGGTTGATTGGGCTTATACTCACTGGAGTTTAGAAGAATGAGAGGGGATCTCATTGAAACTTATAAAATTCTAACAGGACTAGACAGACTAGATGCAGGAAGGATGTTCCCGATGGCCGGGGAGTCCAGAGCCAGGGGTCACAGTCTAAGGATAAGGGGTAAGCCATTTAGGACTGAGATGAGGAGGAATTTCTTCACCCAGAGAGTGGTGAACCTGTGGAATTCTCTACCACAGAAGGCAGTAGAGGCCAATTCATTAAATATATTCAAGAAGGAGTTAGATATATTTCTTAAAGCTAAAGGGATCAAGGGATATGGGGAGAAAGCAGGGACAGGGTACTGAATTTGGATGATCAGCCATGATCTCATTAAATGGCGGAGCAGGCTCGAGGGGCTGAATGGCCTACTCCTGCTCCTATCTTCTATGTTTCTATGTAAAGCTTTTGTATGCCATTGCTTTATCCATTAATCTAACATCTGGGAATCAGATAACAATTGTCATGGCAACTGGATAACCACAGTGGGTAGCACTCTCTCACCTCTGAGTCAGAAGGTTGTGGGTTCAAGTCCCACTCCAGAGACTTCAGCACATAAGCCAGACCAATGGAGTGCAAGACTATTGGAGGTGCCGTCTTTCGGATGAGACGTTAAACCGAGGTCCTGTCTGATCCATCTCACGTAGCGCAAAAAGATCCCATGGCACTATTTCGAAGAAGAGCGGGGGAGTTCTCGGTGTCCTGGTCAACATTTACCCCTCAACCAACACCACTAAAAAACAGATGATCTGGTCATTTATCTTCATTGTTGTTTGTGGCTCCCCTCCTTCCTATGTTGCCCCAGGTGTGCATTGTCCATTGGTCCACCTGAAGCACACCATGACTGGTGGCCAGGGGATTTCCTTCAATCTGATGGTTGTGAACGAAACAGGAACTGCTGAGGAAAGAATACGGCTTTGTTCAAGAGAAAGGCTAACAGGTCCAGCTGGCCCTTCCTCAGGTGGTCATTAAAGACCGTGCTGAGACATCAGTAACAGAACGAGCGCGATAACCATAAACAAAGGCATTGTGTAAAAGAGGCCTCATCAGGATACAGCTGCAGATGGAAAGAAAGAAAGAACGAAAGAAAGGAGGAAAGTAAGAAAGAAGAAAGAAAGAATGCAGGAAAGAAGGAAAGAAAAAAGAAAGATGAAAAGAAGGAAAGAAAGGAAGGAAGAAATAAAGGAGGAAAGAAAGAAAGAAGGGGGGAGGATTCAGGAAAAAGTAAATTTAAAAGCAGCGAGAGAAATGTCAAGGCTCTAGAGCAGAGTAGAGTTTTGGGTAAAAATAAGCAGAGTGGGTCAGGAAGGGACAGAGAGAGTAACAAAGGTAATAAGGCATCAGTGACTAAGCTGACATCAGGGAAAAAGAGAAAAACGTCAAAGCTAAAGGCACTATATCTGAATGCGCGAAGCATTCACAACAAAATAGATGAATTAATAGCGCAGATAGAAATGACCAGGTTTGATCTAATAGCCATAATGGAGATGTCGTTCCAAAGTGGTCATGGTTGGGAACTAAATATTCCAGGATACATAACTTTTAGAAGGGATAGGCAAAATGGAAAAGGAGGAGGGGTAGCCCTGATCATAAAGGATGGGATAAAGACAGTAGAGAGAAAGGATCTTAGCTCCGAAAATCAAGAAGTAGAATTAGTTTGGGTGGAGCTAAGAAACAGCTAGAAGCAGAAAACATTGGTGGGAGTTGTTTATAGGCCCCCAAACAGTAGTTGTAATGAAGGGCAGAGTATAAATCAGGAAATTCTAGGTGCATGTAACAAGGGTAATATAGGAACCATGGGGGACTTTAATCTACATATAGACTGGGCAAACCAAATTTGCAGTAATAGTGTGGAGGATGAATTCATGGAATGTATGCAAGATAGTTTTCTAGATCAGTATGTTGAGGAACCAACTAGGGAACAGGCTATTTTAGATCTAGTACAGGGTATTGTGCAATGAGAAAGGGTTAATTAATAACCTTGTAGTAAAGGGGCCTTTAGGGAAGAGTGACCATAATATGATAGAATTTTATATTGAGTTTGAAAGTGAATTAGGTAAATGCGAAACTAGGGTCTTAAATCTAAACAAAGCAAACTATGTAGGTATGAGGGGCGAGTTGGCTAAGGTAGATTGGGAAACTGCATTAAAAGGTATGACAGTGGACGAGCAATGGCTAGCATTTAAAGAATTAATACATAATTTACAACAAATATACATTCCTTTAAGGCATAAAAACCCGACAGGAAAAGTGGTCCAACCGTGGCTAACAAGAGAAGTTAAAGATAGTATTAGATCAAAGGAAGAGGCTTATAATGCTGCCAAAAAGATTAGTAAGCCTGAGGATTGGGAGGATTTTAGAATTCAGCAAAGGAGGACCAAGAAATTGATAAAGAAAGAGAAAATAGAATATAAGAGTAAAATAGTGAGAGACATAAAAACAGATTGTAAAAGGTATGTAAAAAGAAAAAGATTAGCAAAAGTAACTGTGGGTCCCTTACAGGCTGAGACAGGAGAAGTTATAATGGGGAATAAGGAAATGGCAGAGAAATTAAACAAATATTTTGTGTCTGTCTTCACGGAAGAAGATGCAAAAAATTCCCGGAAATAGTGGACAACCAAGGGTCTAGCGGGAATGAGGAACTGAAAGATATTAGTATTAGTAAAAAAGTAGTACTGGAGAAATTAATAGGACTGAAAGCTGATAAATCCCCTGGACCTGATGGCCTACATCCTAGGGTTTTGAAAGAGGTGGCTATCGAGATAGTGGATGCATGGGTTGTCATTTTCCAAAATTCCATAGATTCTAGAACGGTTCCCATGGATTGGAAGGTAGCAAATTTAACCTCAATATTTAAGAAATGAGGGAGAGAGAAAACGGGGAACTACAGACCAGTTAGCCTGACATCAGTAGTAGGGAAAATGCTAGAATCTATTATTAAGGATGTGGTAACAGAACATAAGAACATAGAAGCAGGAGTAGGCTATTCGGCCCCTCGAGCCTGCCCCACCATTCAATGTGATCATGGCTGATCTGATCTTGGCCTCAACTCCACTTTCCGGCAACTCCCCATAACCCTTGACTCCCCTGTAGCTCAAATATGTATCTATCTCCGCCTTGAATATATTCAATGACTCCGCCTCCACAGCTCTCTGGGGTAGAGAATTCCAAAGATTCACGACCCTCTGAGAGAAGAAATTCCTCCTCATCTCCGTTTTAAATGGGCGATCCCTTATCTTGAAACTATGCCCCCTAGTTCTAGATTCCCCCACGAGGGGAAACATCCTCCCTGCATCTACCCTGTTAAGCCCCCTCCGAATCTTATATGTTTCAATAAGATCACCTCTCATTCTTCTAAACTCCAATGAGTATAGGCCCAACCTGCTCAACCTTTCTTCATAAGACAACCCCTTCATCTCTGGAATTAACCTAGTGAATCTTCTCTGAACTGCCTCCAATGCAAGTATATCCCTCCTTAAATAAGGAGACCAAAACTGAACGCAGTACTCAAGGTGTGGTCTCACCAGCGCCCTGTACATTTGTAGCAAGACTTCCCTACTTTTAAACTCCATCCCCCTTGCAATAAAGGCCAATATTCCATTTGCCTTCCTAATTACTTGCGGTACCTGCATGCTAACTTTTTGTGATTCCTGTACGAGGACCCCCAGATCCCTCTGAACCTCAGCATTTTGAAGTCTCTCTCCATTTAAATAATAATTTGCTTTTTTATTTTTCCTACCAAAGTGGATAACCTCACATTTTCCCACATTATACTTTATTTGCCAATTTTTTGCCCACTCACTTAACCTATCTCTATCCCTTTGCAGACTCTTTGGGCTCGGTTTTGCTGGTGCTCAGAGGGTGGGTTTGGAGGCGGGCCAGGTGGTAAAATCGCAAATATTGAAACATAGAAGATAGGAGCAGGAGTAGGTCATTCGGCCCCTCTAGCCTGCTCCGCCATTTAATGAGATCATGGCTGATCATCCAAACTCAGTACCCTGTCCCTGCTTTCTCCCCATATCCCTTGATCCCTTTAGCCTTAAGAAATATATCTATCTCCTTCTTGAATATATTTAATGAATTGGCCTCTACTGCCTTCTGTGGTAGAGAATTCCACAGGTTCACCACTCTCTGGGTGAAGAAATTCCTCCTCATCTCAGTCCTAAATGGCTTACCCCTTATCCTTAGACTGTGACCCCTGGTTCTGGACTCCCCTGCCATCGGGAACATCCTTCCTGTATCTAGTCTGTCTAGTCCTGTTAGAATTTTATAAGTTTCAATGAGATCCCCTCTCATTCTTCTAAACTCTAGCGAATACAAGCCCAATCGTCCCAATCTCTCTTCATACGTCATTCCTGCCATCCCAGGTATCAGTCTGGTCAATCTTCGCTGCACTCCCTCCATGGCAAGAACATCCTTCCTCAGATAAGGTGACCAAAACTGCACACAATACTCAAGGTGTGGTCTCACCAAGGCCCTGCACAACTGCAGCAAGACAACCTTGCTCCTGTACTCGAATCCTCTCGCTATGAAGGCCAACATACCATTTGCCTTCTTAACCGCCTGCTGCACCTGCATGCTTACCTTCAACGACTGGTGCACAAGGACTCCCAGGTCTCGTTGCACTTCCCCTTTTCCCAATCTATTGCCGTTCAGATAATAATCTGCCTTCCTGTTTTTGCCACCAAAGTGGATAACCTCGCATTTATCCACATTACACTGCATCTGCCCAATCACCCAACCTGTCCAAATCATACTGGTGGGTTCCGATCCCACCGTCAACCCGCCTCCGTGCAACTTTCCCAAAGGCAGCCTCCCAGACTCCCGATCGGTCCCACCACCAAGCAGCGGGATAGGCCCTTAAGGGAATTAACTGCTTGTTAACTGCCTGGATAATGCTATTTTGACAGCGGTTTTACATTTTGCCACTTTTTCTGCGTGTTCCACGCCGTTCCCAAACTACGCCAGCTGATTGTGGCGGGTTGACAAGTGGCTGCCTTCTTCACAGCTGCAGCTCCAGCATAAAAATGGAGCTCTCAACAAGGATCAGTTGCAGGTGGCAGAACTTTGTTTTTTCAGGTCTTGGAAAACTTTTTGCAGGTCTACTGATCTTGGAAGTGGTGAAGCTGAGATCCATCTCCACTGTGACCTCCTGGGAAAACCCTCTCCCCACATTGACTGAGCGCTTCCTCAACTGAGATATTTACCAGCAGCGTGGGAACCATTTATTTCCTTTCATCCTGGTCCTCAGATTCAGAGGAAGAGCAGCTGCGGCAGCAGCAGAACCAGGCACAACAGCAGCACCAACAGCAGCAGCAACAACAGGAGCGCCAACCTGCTGCTCACCCACCTGATGCTGCACAGGGCAGAGGGCATCAACGCAGAGCTGCACCGCGCCGCAGGAGATACCCTCAACACAGGACTTACAGGCTGAGCAGCAGCTTCCTAAACATGAGTGAGCAGCAGTGCCAAAGGAGGCTGAGACTTTCGCGAGAGGTAGTCGCTGACATCTGCGCAATGCTGCACCAACACCTGGAGCCCAGAGGAGCGGGTGGACACCCTTTACCAGTGGCTGTCAAAGTCACCACCGCCCTCAATTTTTTTGCTTCAGGGTCCTTCCAGGGTTCATCAGCAGACATCAGCGGCATCTCCCAGTCGGCCGCACACACTTGCATCACGCAGGTTACCGATGCCCTCTTTGCAAAGGCGCACAATTACATCCACTCCTCCACGGATGAAACAAGTGTAACCGCGCGTGTGGTTGGCTTTGCAAATATGGCAGGCTTGCCAAGGGTGCAGGGCGTCATAGACTGCACACATGTGGCCCTTAGGGCACCCCATCACAACTCAGCTGTTTTTGTTAACCGCAAGGGCTTCCACTCCCTCAACCTGCAGCTGGTGTGTAACCACAGGAAGGACATTTTGTATGTTTGCGCGAAGTACCCTGGCAGTTGTCATGACTCGTTCATCCTGTGGCAGTCTACTGTGCCTCAGCTCTTCAATCCGCCAACCCAACTTTCCGGATGGCAACTTGGAGACAAGGGCTATCCCCTGAAGACGTGGCTTATGACGCCATTGAGGAGGCCATCGAATGAAGCTGAGGAGCGCTACAATGCCAGCCACATTTTGACCAGATCCATCATCGAGCAAGCCATCGGCTTGCTGAAGATGCAATTCAGATGCCTTGACAGATCAGATGGAGCCCTACAGTACTCAGCAGCCAGTGTCTCCAGAATCATCGTGGTCTGCTGTGCACTGCTCAACATCGCACAGTATCATGGCTTGCAGCTGCCTGAGGAACAAGTGGCTCAGCGCATAGCCTCCTCATAGGAGGAGGAGGCAGAAGACCTTGCGGAGGTGGATGAACCAGCTGCAGCAGCACGCGAGCACATTGCTGCCCGGGATGCAAGGGATGCACTAATCTTTGCCAGATTTGCTTAGGTAGGCAAATCAAACACATGTGGCTGGCACCTTCTTATCACACCATAGACAATGGACAAGAACCTATGGGTTCCTATCACTCTGACCACCATCATTACAAATGCAAGTCGCCCTGAGCCCTCAACATGCAACTTCCATTTCCCAGATCACATAGGCCAGAACGTCAACTGTTTGCCATCACTTCTGTTTAATCAATGCACAAAAGGATGACAATGGCAAAAACTAAAGACAACAGAACAGAACACCCAAGTGACTACCCTTGTGACTAATTGTGCTTTATCTTCCTCTTACGCGTGCTTCTACGTAGTGCTTCCCCTGTGGCTTCAGCAGATGTGGAGGCACCTTTCTCACTTTCATGCTGCTCCTGCTTCGACACCTTTGGCGTGCATCCTCTGGGTTTGCGAGCCTGTGAGGGCTCGGCAACAGTCTGCTCCTCCTGCATCTGTGCAGGGGCTGAGACGCCCATCTTAGTTGGGTGAAGACTCTGGTGGGGCTCTGACCGAGGGCTACTCAGTGGCATGGGAGTGTGAGCGCTTGGAGGGGAGCCCCCACTTCCTTGTTGCCTGCCACCAACATCCCTCTCATGGGTCAGCCCCACTTCAGTGCTAGCAAGTGGCTTGACAGCACCTTGCTGCACATCAGGGGGGCCATGAAGACCCGTATCTGCTCTGGCAGTCCTACTGAAAAGGATTTCCATGAAGCTCTGGTTTCTCTGCTCAATAGCTGCCCATCGCTCCTCCAGAGATGTCAGTCTATTCTGAACATTCACCATGTTTTCCAGACTCTGGCGACTTATTTCCTCCATGGCTGTAGCCATCCTCTCCTCTACCGTAGCCACCCTTTCCAGAGAGGTAGCCATCATTTCCACGGAGGTTGCCATCCTTTCCATGGTGGTGCGTTCATGCGTCATTTCCTCCACAAAGGCACTGCTCATGTTAGAGTTGGACGCCTCCATCTATCCACACTCGCAGTAACCCTGGAGACAAAACCTGCCAGAGACTCCTGCACTTGTTCCTGGAGTTCCAGCACCGCTCTCTTTCTGGATGGACCCAAAGGCACAGGGTCGACATGCAGCTGAGCCGAGCTGGGAGCGGCCTGCGGCCTCCGACGTGGACTCTCCACTGCTGTCCCTGTCTCCACCATCTGCTGATGCTCACTTGTGAGCTGTGATACACCAGGTGACAACACTACTCTATCTCCCGAAGGTCCCACCGAGGTGTGCGTATCTGCGCTGGTGCTGGGTGCGCTTAATTCTGCTGACGCTGCGCCCTCAGAGGTTGCAGGCTCCTCTGAGGTGTCTTCCGGCTCAGGCTCTTCCTCTTGGACAGTGGGGAGGGGGGCTGTCAGTGGTCCTGTGGGGGAGTAAAGACATGAGTTAGACATGTGATATTAACGTAGCATGCACATGGAATTGTGCAGATGATCATAAGTCAATCTGTATGAGCATCAGATGCCATATCAGTCACTTATGCAATGTAAATGAGAGAGATGCAAATCTATTCTGTCACCAGCTTGCTCTGCTGCACCCGTTTGACCGTCCCCCACTTCCAGATCTTCATCACCTCCAATGATTTCCAGGGCCGCCTCCTCAGCGTTGGTGAGATGGGCTTTGAAAGGTGGCCCTCCTCCTATCTTAGCCCTCTACCTCTTATTATGGGCTCTCTTTTCCTGCAATGAGGGACACAAGTGGAGTTTGAGTGAGAATGATGGAGTGAGTGTAGAGAATCCATAGGATAGATGCTTAGAAGGAGACAAAGATCGAGTGAGGTGCCAATACCAAGGGCCCTCCCTGTGCGTTGTTAGTTGTTGTCATAGCATCACAGTGATAGCGAGTGTGAGGGCAGCATAGTCGAATAGTGAAGTGATTGTGTACATAGAGAGAGAGGGATGGTTAAGGGTGCAAGGGATGTAAGGGTAAAGTGGGATGTGCAGGAGTAGGTTGACAATGCAGAGTGCTGGTGATGAGAGGAGATGGGGAGCAGATTGAGGCCAAGTGTGATGTTATACTCACTTTTCCTAAGCGGACCAGGTCATTGAACCTTTTTCTGCACTGCACCCAGGTTCGAGGGCACATGGATCTGGAGCTCACCTTCTAAGCAATTTGCAGCCAGACTGCTTTTTTTTTGCTGTGGTGGCTTCTTCCGCCCAGAGGATGGTAAGAGTACCTCCCTGCGCCCTCTGACTCCCTCCACAAGAGCATGGAGGGAGTCTTCGTCAAATCTGGGAGAGGCCTTGGCCCTTGAGGTAGTCATGGCAGCAGTTGTCACAAGGAAATCCAGCAGCAAATAATGAGAGAATGAACCAAGGCTGCATGGGCCCCTTAAATGCAGCTGGCTCACAGATGTCAGCAGAGGCGAGTTACAGACCCAAAAACTAATTGGCCAGGGGAGCGCACACGCAGGGACTCACTTGCCCAATTAGGGCAAAACCGCAAATTTTTACCGGCAGAAAACAGCGGTGGGATCGGAACCCGCCGACCATCTGACACGCACCCAACCCGCCACCAATGGGAAAATTGCAGCCTTTGTGTCCTCCTCACTACTTGCTTTCCCACCTATCTCTGTATCGTCCGCAAATTTGGCTACAATACACACGGTCCCTTCATCCAAGTCATTAATATAGATTGCCAATAGTTGAGGCCCCAGCACTGATCCCTGCGGCACCCCACTAGTTACAGTTTGCCAACCTGAAAATGACCCATTTATCCCGACTCTTTGTTTTCTATTAGTTAGCCAATCCATGCTAATATATTACCCCCAACACCGTGAGCTCTTATCTTGTGCAATAACCTTTTATGTGGCACCTTATCGAATGCCTTCTGGAAATCCAAATATATGACATCTACTGGTTCCCCTTTATCCACCCTGCTCGTTACATCCTCAAAGAACTCTCGTAAATTTGTCAAACACGATTTCCCTTTCATAAAACCATGTTGACTCTGCTTGATTGTATTATGATTTTCTAAATGTCCCGCTATTACTTCCTTAATAATTAATTCCAGCATTTTCCCAATGACAGATGTTAGGCTAACTGGCCTATAGTTTCCTGTTTTCTGTCTTCCTCCTTTCTTGAATAGGGGTGTTACATTTGTGGTTTTCCAATCTGCTGGGACCTCTCCAGAATCCAGGGAATTTTGGTAGATTATAATCAACGCATCCACTATCTCTGCAGCCACTTCTTTTAAGACCCTAGGATGCAGGTCATCAGGTCCAGGGGACTTGTCCGCCTTTAGTCCCATTAGTTTGCCTAGTAGTATTTTCTCTAGTGATAGTGATTGCTTTAAGTGCCTCCCTCCCTATAGCCCCTTGATTATCAATTATTATTGGGATGCTTTTAGCGTCTTCTACCGTGAAGACCGATACAAAATATTTGTTCAAAGTCTCTGCCATTTTCCTGTTTCCTATAATTAATTCCCCAGTCTCATCCTCTAAGGGACCAATGTTTACTTTGGCTACTCTCTTCCTTTATATATACCTGTCGAAGCTCTTATACTCTGTTTTTATAGTTTTTGCTAATTTACTTTCATAATCTATCTTCTCCCTCTTTATTATTTTTTTAGCCATCCTTTGCTTGTTTCTAAAAATGTCCCAATCATCTGGCCTATCACTTATCTTCGCAATATTGTATGCCTTTTCTTTCAATTTGATACCATCCTTAATTTCCTTAGTTAGCCACAGGGCAGTTAGAAAATAATAATAGGATTGGGCAGAGTCAACATGGATTTATGAAAGGGAAATCATGTTTGGCAAATCTGTTAGAGTTTTTTGAGGTTGTAACTAGCAGAATAGATAAAGGGGAACCAATGGATGTGGTGTATTTGGATTTTCAGAAGGCATTCGATAAGGTGCCACACAAGAGGTTATTAAACAAAATTAGGGCTCATGGGATTGGGGATAATATACTAGCATGGATTGAGGATTGGTTAACGGACAGAAAACAGAGAGTAGGAATAAACGGGTCATTTTTGGGTTGGCAGGCTAGTGGGGTACCACAAGGATCAGGGCTTGGGCCTCAGCTATTCACAATCTACATCAATGAGGGGACCAAATGTAAGATATCCAAGTTTGCTGATGATAGAAAACTAGGTGAGAATGTAAGTTGTGAGGAGGATGCAAAGAGGCTTCAAGGGGATATCGACAGGCTAAGTGAGTGGGCAAGAACATGTCAAATGGAATATAATGTGGAGAAATGTGAAGTTATCCACTTTGGTATGAAAAATAGAAAAGCAGAGTTTGGGAAATGTTGGTGTTCAGAGGGACCTGGGTTCCTTGAACACGAATCACTGAAAGTTAACATGCAGGTACAGTAAGCAATTAGGAAACCAAATGGTATGTTGGCCTTTATTCCAAGAGGATTTGAGTACAAGAGTAGAGACGTCTTACTGTAATTATATAGGGTCCTGGTGAGACCACACCTCAACCAGGGGTCACAGTCTCAGAATACGGGGTCGGCCATTTAGGACTGAGATGAGGAGAAATTTCTTCACTCAGAGGGTGGTGAATCTTTGGAATTCTCTACCCCAGAGGGCTGTGGAGGCTCAGTCGTTGAGTATATTCAAGACAGAGATCGATCGATTTTTGAATATTAAGGGAATCAAGGGATATGGGGATAGTTAAATAAAGTGGAGATGAGGTAGAAGATAAGCCATGATCTTATTGAATGGTGGAGCAGGCTCGAAGGGCCAAATGGTCTACTCCTGCTCCTATTTCTTATGTTCTTATGTATTTAAGAAAGAAAGATAGAAAGAAAGAAAGAAAGGAGGAAAGAAAGAAGGAAAGAAAGAAATGCAGACAGAAGGAAATAAAGGAGGAATGTAGGAAAGAAAGAAAGGAGGAATAAAAGAAAGAAGGAAAGAATGAATGTAAGAAAGAAAGAAAGAGAGAAAGAAAGAAGGAAAGATAGAAAAAAGACAGAACGAAGGAAAGAAAAAAGAAAGTAGGAAAGAAAGAAAGAAAAAAGGAAAGAGAGAAAGAAAGAAAGAAAGGAGGAAAGAAAGAAAGAAGGAAAGAATGTCAAAAAGAAAGCAAGAAAGAAAGCAAGAAAGAAAGGAGGGAAAAAAAGAAAGAAAGAAAGAAAGGAAGAAAGGAAGAAAGGAAGAAAGGAGGAAAGAAAGAAAGAAAGAAAGGAGGAAAGGAGGAAAGAAAGAAAGAAAGGAAGAAAGGAGGAAAGAAAGAAAGAAAGGAAGAAAAAAAGAAAGGAGGAAAGAAAGAAAGAAAGGAGGAAAGAAAGAAAGAAAGGAGGAAAGGAGGAAAGAAAGAAAGAAAGGAAGAAAGGAGGAAAGAAAGAAAGAAAGGAAGAAAAAAAGAAAGAAAGGAGGAAAGGAGGAAAGAAAGAAAGAAAGAAAGAAAGGAGGAAAGAAAGAAAGAAAGGAGGAAAGGAGGAAAGAAAGAAAGAAAGAAAGAAAGGAGGAAAGAAAGAAAGAAAGGAGGAAAGGAGGAAAGAAAGAAAGGAGGAAAGGAGGAAAGAAAGAAAGAAAGGAAGAAAGGAAGAAAGGAGGAAAGAAAGAAAGAAAGAAAGGAAGAAAGGAGGAATGAAAGAAAGGAGGAAAGAAAGAAAGAAAGAAAGGAGGAAAGAAAGAAAAAAGGAAGTAAAGAAAAAAATGTAGAAGGAAAGAAAAAAGAAATAAGGAAGGAGAGAAAGAAAGCTGGAAAGAAGGAAAGAAGGAAAAAAGAAAGAAGGAAAGAAGGAACTTGCACTTTTCACCTCAGCGTGACCCAAAGCGCTTTACAGCCAATGAAAGACTTTTGAATTGTAGTCACTGTTGTAATGTTGGGAAAAGCGGTGACGAAATTGTACACACCAAATCCTAAAAACAGCAATGAGCTAATGACCAGATAATCTGCTTTTCAGTGATGTTGACTGAGGCATGAACATTTTGCCAGGACACCAGGGAGAACTCCCCGGCTCTTCTTCGAAATAGCGCCTTGAGATCTTTTACGGCCACCTGAGAGGGCGACGGGGCCTCGGTTTAACGTCTCATCCGAGAGACTACATCTCTGACAGTGCCGCTATCCCTCAGCACTGCACTGGGAGTGTCAACCCAGATTTTGTGCTCAAGTCTCTGGAGTGGGACTTGAGCCCACAACCTTTTGACTCAGAGGCGCGAGTGCTACCAACTGAGCCAAGGATAATGTCTAAAGACTCATATGACATCATTACATGCCCCAATAAGGAATACTATTCTTCTACATTTCATTTTTTTGTAATGTAAGACAGTTCATAAACCGCACTGATTCAGTAATGATCAGTAACAGATTTACCAGCAATTATTGCAGTAACATTTCCAGACAGTGAGTGCATAAAGGGTTAAAAAAAAGAAATTGGCAGGATATTCAGTCAAGCAACTGCCATAACCACATGGAAAGGAGTGGGCCAAGAACTGAAGCCCTGCCTGACGCTGCACAGCTTGAAAATCACCACTAGAGGCCCGCACTTGCATTTATTATTCACGTGGCTGACTTGATTCATAAATCACAATGCTAGGACCGTTAGGCCGAGAAATTCGTCTCGGACGCTGGCGCAAAACAGGTGGCATCGGATCGGCCGCCCGTTATACGCAACGCCTGATATTCAGTTTCACTGACTGCAATGGGAGACCCTAGAGGGTTAACAGCGAGAGGCTGGGGAGTAGGGGGGAGTGGATAGGGGACAGGGGGGTATGAGATTGGGGGTTTCGGATATGGCACATGGCATATGAGAATGGCGGATAGAGGGTATGGGATGGAGGTAGGAGATTGGGGGTGTGGGACTGGGGACCAAGGATCTGGGACAAAGGGGTATTGGAGGGGGGATAGTGGGCTTGGGGCAGGGCTATGGGGAAAGTGCAGGAGAGGGAGACTAATTGGATAGTTCTTTAAAGAGCCTCCTTCTGTGCTGTATTATTCTCTGATAATTCTATGATAGTACTGGTCACCACATTTCAGGAAGGATGTGATTGCACTAGAGGGGGTGCAGAGGAGATTTACGAGGATGTTGCCTGGGCTGGGGAATTTTAGCTATGAGGAAAGATTGGAGAGGCTGAGGTTGTTTTCTTTGGAACAGAGGAGGCTGAGGGGAGACCTAATTGAGGTGTTTAAAATTATGAGGGGCCTAGATAGAGTGGATAGGAAGGACCTATTTCCCTTAGCAGAAGGGTCAATAACCAGGGGGCATAGATTTAAAGTAATTGGTCAGAAGTTTAGAGGGGATTTGAGGAGAAATGCTTTCACCCAGAGGGTGGTGGGGGGTCTGGAACTCACTGCCTGAAAGGGTGGTAGAGGCAGAAACCCTCATCACATTTAAAAAGTACTTGGATATGCACTTGAAGTACCATAACCTACAGGGCTACGGACCAAGTGCTGGAAAGTGGGATTAGGCTGGGATAGCTCCTTGTCGGCCGGCACGGACAAGATGGGCCGAATGGCCTCCTTCTGTGCTGTAAATTTCTATGATTCTATGATTCTAAAGTGTCAGCGTAAATTATGGGCTCAAGACTTGAGCACACAACCTACTGACCAGAGGTGAGAGTGCTGTCACTGCACCATGGCTGACACTGTGACTTATCATGATATACAGTTACACAAAGTAACATAGAATGCAATAATACCTCCCAACACACAGGGGAACCATTGCTCTATTTCCCTCTTAACATAAATAAAACATATTTCTATTTTATTACAAAGAACACTCCAACAGAATTATAACCATTCAGTTTTTTTTTCTCACAGCCTGCAGTCTAATGGCTAAATCCACGTTTTGGACTGAAAGCTGGAGCTGCTTAAACTTTGGACTCTATCCTATGGCTGGTAAGGAGGGGCAAAGCCATGGAGGGAATTTGAAGATGAGAACCAGGATTTTTAAATCAATGTGCAGAGGAATGGAGATCCAAGTTTCAAGGTGTTAGGTGAGTGACATTTTGCATGGAATGGGATGCAAGTGGTGGAGATCTGGATAAGTTGGAGGGTGGAACTCAGTGAGGAGAGAGTTGGAAGAGCTGATGTTGAAGGTGACAGAAGTGAGGATGAGGATTACAGCGACAGTGAGGGTGAGGTGGGGACAGACATGGGCAATGTATCTGAGGCAGAATTAGGGATCTCTTAGACTGAATGTGGGTTTGAAGTTCAGCTCAAGAATGAGCATGGCATCAAGGGTGCGCACAGCCAGGTTGGATTTGAGCGGGCATTCCAGCAAGTGAATGGGATTGAGGGCTGCTCATCTTACACCTCGATCTTTGGCGTCCTTCATTGGCTCCCCGTCCTCAGTGGATTGATGTCAAAATCCTCGTCCTCATCTTCAAATCCCTCCACGGCCTTACCCTTACCCATCTTTGCAGCCTCGTACAGCCCTGCACCCAAGCACAGGAGGCTCTGGCAGTCCAGTCAGCAAGGTGGCTTCCATCTTGCGAATGTTGAGCTGGTAGGAAATTTTGACTCTTCCACAGCTTGATGTTGGACAAGCAATTGGACAGCATGGCGACAGTCATGGAATCGAAGGAGTCATGGTAGTAGAAAGGTAAAGTTTGGTTTCATCAGCATACCAACGATGGACTGGTAAACAGCGCCAGTTCCAAACTACACAGGATAGCTAGTATAACAATTATAAGAAACCAGTAAAGCCACCACCAGGATATAACATACTTAGGAGTAGGTGCCACTTCCTGCAGGACTTGTACTTTCTGTGTTGGGTTACAGAGCTTCCGTTTTTCATTGTAGAATTAGCACCGTTGAGTTTATACAATATTTTGCATAGGATTATATAGGATACACAGCACAGAAACAGGCCATTCAGCCCAACCAGTCCATGCCGGCGTTTATCCTCCACTCGAGCCTCCTCCTGTCTTTCCTCATCTAACTCTATCAGCATAACAAACATCCGGTTCCCTAACCGGGAATCGAACCCGGGGCACAGCAGTGAGAGTGCTGGATCCTAACCACCAGACCACCAGGGAAATTGTGTGCAGTGATTTTAATTGTCTTATAATATGTACGGCGAAATCATCAATGGATAGTCCAGAGGTCACCCCTTACCTGACCCCAAGTTTACTAATAAAATAACCGAGGGGCAACATATAATAGAAGGGGAGCCAGGAGTGGAATATCCGGTAATTATGTGGGAATAGTAACAGAAAGCATTGCAGGAGATGCACTGGCTGTGTTGAGACAGGTTGGACCATGGGAACATATGGATCACAAAGGAGAGATGGTGGAGGAGGATGGGTGTGGTCTACTATGCGGAAGGCTCCAGAGAGGTCAAGAAGAATTTGATGACGCACCTCCATGTTCCCCTCCAAGTCACACATCATCCTGACTTGGAAGTATATCGCCGTTCCTCCAGTGTCGCTGGGTCAAAATCCTGGAACTCCCTCTTTACCCCTACCTGGGCTGGGATCAAACCTGAGGTCAAAATGCTAATAAAAACAGAAAATGCTGGAAATACTCAGCAGGTCAGGCAGCATCTGTGGAGAGAGAGAAACAGAGTTAACGTTTCAGGTCGATGACCCTTCGTCAGAACCTTCCGACGAAGAGTCATCGACCTGAAACGTTAACTCTGTTTCTCTCTCTCCACAGATGCTGCCTGACCTGCTGAGTATTTCCAGCATTTTCTGTTTTTAATTCAGATTTCCAGCATCCGCAGTATTTGTTTTTGTGTCAAAATGCCAATAACTGACGTAATTTATAATAAGCAGCAGTCACTTAAAAGCTGCCAGTTTGTGATCTATTTCAACTTGAAGCAAAAATGTTCTTCAGCAATAGCCCTTGGTTGTTATGATGGCTGTAACCATGGTAACATGCGCACACAAATACAGGATACAACTTGTCCATGCACAGATGGTCTCCAAAACATCACTGTTCCCAAAGCCTAAGACGAATTCATGTTTGTTAACATTTTTCCTCCCTAACCTCTCCGCATTTCCCAACGCTCTCCTCCTTTAAGTCCCCCCCACCCCCCCGCCCCTCATTAAAACTCATCTCATCGACCAAGCTTTTAGGGGGGAAAATTCAGTTGGTCGCGCCTCCTGTTAGCGCCTTAAGAGGGCGCTAATGGGCCGCAAAGCAACTAGCGCCCGGGCGCGGCGATGTTTGCGCCGCTCGCGAAATTAACTCGACATTTTGCGGCGGTGCTAAACACTACCACCACGATCTCCTGCGCCGGCAGATCGTGACGTCAGTCGAGTGCGCAACGCCCCGGTAGCGCCCCGGAGTGGATATTGAGTGGCGCCCCCTGCCTTGCCGCCTGTCGCTAGCAATGACAGGTTGAGGGGAGCGTTTTGCAGTCAGGAAGGGACTGGGGGAGCGCTATTTAAAGGCGACCGCTTCCTGCCTTTTTTTGAAGGCGACATTTTTGAACCACGCATTCTGAAGAGAGAGAGAGACTTCTGGAGAGATTCAACGCTGTGTGAAGGAGTTTTGGGTACTGAGCAGCACTTTACAGGTTCATTTGATTTGCCCTTCCTTGTATCGATTTAGAAGAGACTGTGGGGGCTGCATTCTGAGCTCTTTCCCTGGTACTCTCCATTGTTCTTTCCAGCAGATTTGATGTACAGGTCTCTCCAGGCCGAGATTCAAGGCTGCAATGAGCAGGATGTGGATGGAAAGCAAGATCAACCCTCCCCTTTAAGAACTGGCCGGCCCCATTGTGTCTCTGTTCCATTGCTGACTGACATCACATGAGCTTCGCCAGCGCTCTGAGTTAGCGCCTCGCTCCTCGGCCTTTGCACCTTAAGACAGGTGTGAAGCGCCTGATTTAGCGCTCCAATCACCTCCAGGGGCGATAAAAGTCAAGTTTGCAGTCGGAGGTGATAATTAGCACCAGGCGCTAATCTTTGCGCCCGGCCGATAATTGCGCCCCAAATGGGGCGAGACTGAATTTTTCCCCCATAGAGTCATAATGGCACAGAAGGCGGCCATTCGGCCCATTGGGTCCGTGCCGGCTCTCTGTAGAGCAATCCAGTCAGTCCCATTCCCCCACTCTATCCCCGTAGCCCTGCAAGTTTATTTCCCTCAAGTGCCTATCCAGTTTCCCCTTGAAAACATTGAGTGTCTCTGCTTCCACCACTTCCCTCGGCAGCGAGTTCCAGGTCCTCACCACTCGCTGCGTAAAAAAGTTTTTCCTCACAACCCCCTGTATCTCTTGCCCAAAACCTTAAATCTGTGTCCCCTAGTCCTTGTACCATCAACTAGTGGGAACAGCCTTTCCCCATCTAGCCTATCCAAACCCGTCATAATCTTGTACACCTCTATCAAATCACCCCTCAATCTCCATTGCTCTAATGAAAACAAATCCAGCTTCTCCAACCTGTCCTTGTAGCTAAGATCCCCAAATTGGTCGCCTATCCTAATATCGCATTCTTTGGCTTGCCATCCATTTTTTTTCTTATGCAGCGTCTTCAGACTTTTCTTTCTACATTAAAGGCACTGTATAAATACAAGCTGTCATTGCTGCTGTTGTTAAATCCATCACTATCTTACTGCTTTGAAAATGCTGACATCAGTGATTTGAATGGTTAACCTCATCACATAGAATATACAGCACAGAAACAGGCCATTCGGCCCAACTGGTCCGTGCCGGTGTTTATGCTCCACACGAGCCTCCTCCCACCCTACATTATCTCACCCTATCGGCATAACCTTCTACTCCTTTCTCCCTCATGTGCTTATCTAGCTTCCCCTTAAAGGCATCTATGCTATTTGCCTCAACTACTCCTTGAGGTAGCGAGTTCCACATTCTAACCACTCTCTGGATAATTCATTACTGAATTTATTAGTGACTATCTTACCTTTATGGCCCCATAATGACTAGCAACAGGATGCAGTTTTATTGCATTCCACTAGGTGATGCTCGCTGCATTTTCCGTACCAGGGAAGAAAGATTCAGTGGATTGGAAAAGGAAACTAATTAAGTTGACTAATTAAGTTGAATCTTGGCAATTAAAGCATATGGTGGATGTCGCATGCATTGGCTTTCAGAAGGCATTTGATAAGCTGCCGCAATAAGTGGGTTGCTATGAAAATTAAAGCTCATGGTCTTAAAGGGAATGTAGCCATAAACATAAGAACATAAGAACATAAGAAATAGGAGCAGGAGTAGGCCAATCGGCCCCGCGAGCCTGCTCCGCCATTCAACAAGATCATGGCTGATCTGATCCTAACCGCCAATCTACTATCTATCACAGAACCATCTCCTGCATCTAACAGAATTGCACACACGAAATAGGAGCAGAATCAGGCTACACGGTCCCTGGGCCCGCTCCACTAACCAGAGGGCCATGACCGATCCGAACCTAGAGTCATGTCCAAATTCCTGCCCGCTTCCCGTAACCCTTAATGCCCTTTACTTCTAGGAAACTGTCTATTTCTGTTTTAAATTTATTTAATGATGTAGCTTCTACAGCTTTTTGTGGCAGCATATTCCATGGACCTACCACCCTCTGAGTGAAGAGCAGCCCCTTATTCTAAGACTATGTCCCCTAGTTCTAGTCTCACCCGTCATCGGGAACATCCTCCCCGCATCCACCCGATCCAACCCCTTCACAATCTTATATGTTTCAATAAGATCGCCTCTCATTCTTCTGAACTCCAATGAGTAGAGTCCCAATCTACCCAACCTCTCCTCATATGACCACCCCCTCATCCCCGGGATTAACCGAGTGAACCTTTTTTGCACTGCCTCGAGAGCAAGGATGTCTTTCCTTAAGTAAGGACACCAAAACTGTATGCAGTATTCCAGGTGCGGTCTCACCAATATCTTGTACAACTGAAGCAATACCTCCCTATTTTTATATTCTATCCCCCTAGCAATGAAAGCCAACATTCCATTTGCCTTCTTAATCACTTGCTGCACCTGCATACTAACCTTTTGAGTTTCGTGCACCAGGACCCCCAGATCCCTTTGCACTTCAGTCCTCTCCAGTTTCTTGCCATTAAGATAATAAATTGCTCTAGGATTTTTCCTGCCAAAGTGCATCACCTCACACTTTCCAGTGTTGTATTCCATCTGCCAAATCTCTGCCCACTTACTTAGCCTGTCTATGTCCCCTTGCAGGTTTTTTATGTCCTCCTCACTCACTACTTTCCCTCCCATCTTTGTATCATCTGCAAATTTTGATATGTTACACTTGGTCCCTTCCTCCAAATCGTTAATATAGATTGTAAAGAGTTGGGGACCCAGCACTGACCCCTGTGGAACACCACTAGTTACTGATTGCCAGTCTGAGAATGAACCATTTATCCCAACTCTTTGCTTTCTGTTAGATAGCCAATCCTCTATCCATGCCAGAATATTACCCCCAATCCCGTGATTTTTTACCTTAAGCAATAATCTTTTGTGTGGCACCTTGTCAAATGCCTTTTGGAAGTCTAAATACACTACGTCCACTGGTTCCCCTTTATCCACTCTATATGTTACTTCCTCAAAGAACTCCAGCAAATTTGTCAAACATGACTTCCCCTTCGTAAAACCATGCTGACTTTGTCCTATTAAATTATGATTATCCAAATGTCCTGTTACTGTTTCCTTAATAATGGACTCCAAAATTTTACCTACCACAGATGTTAGGCTAACCGGTCTATAGTTACCAGCCTTCTGTCTACTGCCCTTTTTAAATAAGGGTGTTACATTAGCAGTTTTCCAGTCTGCCGGGACCTTAGCGGAATCCAGGGAGTTTTGAAAAATTATTACCAATGCATCTACAATCCCTACCGCCACTTCCTTCAAGACTCTAGGATGTAAGCCATCAGGTCCAGGTGATTTATCCGCCTTGAGTCCCATTATTTTACCGAGTACCACTTCCTTAGTGATTTTGATCGTGTTTAGCTCCTCTCCCCCTATAGCCCCCTGTTTGTCCAGTGTTGGGATATTCTCAGTGTCCTCTACTGTAAAGACTGATACAAAATATTCATTCAGTGTTTTTGCCATCTCCATATTTCCCACCATTAATTTCCCGGTCTCATCCTCTAAGGGACCAACATTTACTTTAGCCACCCTTTTTCTTTTTATATAACTATAAAAACTCTTACTATCTGTTTTTATATTTTTTGCTAATTTACTTTCATAATCTATCTTCCCTTTCTTAATCAATCTTTTTGTTATTTTTTGCTGCCTTTTAAAGTTTTTCCAATCCTCTGTCTTCCCACTAGATTTCGCTACCTTATATGCCCTTGTTTTTAGTCGAATACTATCCTTAATTTCTTTACTTAACCACGGATGACTGTCCTTTCTTTTACACCCTTTTCTTTTCAGTGGAATATATTTTTTTGGAAGTTGTAAAATAACTCCTTGAATGTACACCACTGATCATGTGTCGTCTTACCCTTTAATCTATTTTCCCAATCCACTCTACTCAATTCCGCTCGCATACCTTCATAGTCTCCTTTATTCAAGCTTAGCACGCTTGTTTGAGATCCAACCTTCTCACCCTCTAATTGAATATGGAATTCAACCATGTTATGGTCACTCATTCCAAGGGGATCCTTTACTAGGACATTTTTAATTAATCCTGTCTCGTTACACAGGACCAGATCTAAGGTTGCTTGCCCCCTGGTCGGTTCAGTTACATACTGCTCAAGAAACCCATCCCTAATACACTCAATGAACTCATCCTCAAGGCAGCCCTGCCCCATTTGATTTGTCCAATTAATATGATAGTTAAAATCCCCCATAATTATAGATGTTCCCTTATTACATGCCTCAACTATTTCCTGATTGATACTCCGTCCAACAGAGTTGCAACTGTTCGGAGGCCTATAGACTACGCCCACTAGTGTTTTTTTCCCCTTATTATTCCTTATCTCCACCCAAACTGTTTCATTATCATGATTTTTTGACCCAATATCATTACTCTGTATTACAGTGATTCCTTCCTTTATTAACATAGCCACCCCACCTCCCCTTCCTTCCTGCCTGTCCTTCCTGATCGTTAAATAACCTGGTATGTTTAATTCCCAGGCATTGTCACCCTGCAGCCATGTTTCTGTAATGGCCACAATATCATAACCATATGTAGTTATTTGTGCCATTAACTCGTCTATTTTGTTACGAATGCTACGTGCATTCAGATAGAGAACTTTCAAATATGCTTTGTGGCACTTAGTTCCTGCTTTTTCACTTTTTACCACTTTACCTTTTACTCCACACACTCTGTCTCTTCCTGCCACGCTCTGATTTGTGATTCCCCTACTGCTACCTATGTCTATGACCCTCTCTGTTGTCATTTTTATTTTTTGCTCTCTTGAAACCTCCCCCCCACTAATTAGTTTAAAGCCCTCTCCACAGCCCTAGTTATTCGATTCGCCAGGACACTAGTCCCAGCACTGGCCAAGTGTAAGGGGTGACCTGCGGCTCTGTGCTTAGCCTAGGTGCTAGTGCGAGGTTAGGCCTTGTTGCCTGTTCTGGTCTCCAGCCAGCCTGGTAACACTAGACACCTGTGAGTGGTTCGACCCACTCGCCCTTACGGTTCTGACACTGGACTTAGGTGCGAGAGCAATAATGCAGAGAAAACTCAGGTAGACCCGGTTGAATAGTGCGAAATTTAAATCTTTATTGCATATTATTCAAGATTACGAGATACATGTCATAAGCACAGATTAATGACAGTACAATCTTACACACAGTTATGTAACTAATTTTAGGGAAACGAGGAGCGCATGACACATCGTAAAAGGGGGCACACTTTACAATTATCCTTAAAACTCAAACCCTCCCCTATCAATACCTGTCCTAAACTAGATTTGTAGGATCGAGACTCATGCTCACCACTCGTGATAACTCGGAGAATTCCGAAACTCTGCTCGGATGTTTTTCCCGCAGCACCTGACTATCCACGTGTTGATCAGGGGTCTCTGTACCCCACTTGTTTACTCGCTTCTGCTCTGGCTAGCAGGCTGGACCGTCTGCTGTCATGAAGATCTGTGTTGTCCTCGGAGTTCCGACACTACTCAGAAAAAAGAGTCTTCCTGTGCCCTCACCAGTTTGTAAAATTCAAAAAATGGTCTTCCTGGGCAAGGAAAGTGTTTATTCGACTTACAGGCGCGGTCGGGGCTTACTGACCGTGGCGATACGTATTGTCGTCTTCTTCTCTTCTCATCTCATCTCATCTCATCTCATCTCCTCTCGGGGCTTCGGTTCCAACACCGTTTACCGACTTCTCGGGATGGTGTGCCCGTTTCAAGGCCTCACAGCCCAGTTCTACACAGATCTTCGCGGCAAGCCACGAGGTTGATCCTAGCGGATCAGAGTCCAGAGCCGTCAGGCAAGAGAATAAAAGTTCAATAGTCTTCCAGCAAGTCAAAACAGCAAGAGCAGCAAGAGGCAGGCGGCAAGAGACAAGAGCAACAAGGCAAGAGGCAAGAGAAACAAGAGAGAGATGGACGGTTGTACCTTACAGTTATAGTGCTGTAATTCTTTTCCCGCCCAATCTTAATGTCTATCCTTTGTCAGGGTTTTGGCGCTCAAACTTCTTGTATAGGGTGATCTCCGTTTTTAATGGGTTTCGGTGATACTTGTAACTGTCTGAGTACCCGTTAATACTTCTCCCATTGTGTAACCGGCTAGTAGTCTCCCTGGAGGGGTTTTGGGGCTTCCAAATGCTTTCTGTAACTACCCGCAAACGGCTCTCTCATCGTAGAGTCGTGGGGATTTTGCATATTAATGTCTTTGGATGGGTCCTTGATCGCTCGGTACAATAGCCCTTATTCGCACCTGGGAGACCAATTCCAGTATTTATGTATAAAATGCAAACCCATTATGTCTTGTCAATTATCTCAAATGTGCTGAGTCCTGTACGATCTTGCATAAATGTTTATTGGAACGCCATCTTGTCTGCTCATTGAAAGTCTAGAACGTTCTGCCACGAGGCGTGGCGGCCATTTTACAGGCTGTTTGTGTCCGCTTTGAAAACCTGTCAGCATTCTGCTGAAATAAAACTGTTTGTACGAAACTTTATGTCTCCTTCTTATTTTATAAAATCGCGATAATTTTGCGAATTCTACACAAGTGAAGTCCGTCCCAATGGAACAGCTCTCTCCTGCCCCAGTATTGGTGCCAGTGTCAGAATGGTGAAAATGGGGTAAATAAATGTTTTTTGGATTGGCAGGATGTGGGTATTTGTGTGCCCAAGGAATCTGTGCTGGGACCTCTTTTATTTTTATTCATATACATGAATTGGATATGGACACAAGAGGAATGAAAGTTTGCTGATGATATCAAATTATGGAGCATAGAAATCTGTGAGCTAAAATGTATGTGCTTGCAGGAGGGAGAGGTTAGTGGACTGGGAACACAGGTGGCAAATGCAGTTTAATGTAGGCAAATGTGAAGTAGTAAGTTTTGGGAAAAAGAATAGTGCGAGGAAATATATTCTCATGGTAGCATTCTGAACAGGGAGATCTACGCTTCGTTGGGCGTGTAAAGCTTCCGACTGCCATGAAGATGCCACGTTACCCTGACTGAACTGGTAGGCCTCTGCCAGGGAGTCCTGCTGAAATAGGGGCAGAGTTTTGTTGTGACAGGTCACTGAACTGCTCGTCAAATGGGCCAAAATATCCTTCTAGATCCTCTGCGAGTGACTGCACAGGCATTGACTGACCAAAACTTTCTTTTGCCCCCTGCACCAACCTTTGAATACTGGATACCAATGCCTTACGGGTGACCTTTGTATCCAGTGACCTGATGATTCAAGTGCCGGCCTAGCTTATGCACTCAAGTCTCTAGAGTGGGAGTTGAAGCCACAACCTTCTGACCCAGAGGCGAAAGTGCTACCAACTGAGCCAAGGCGGACACCTATTTTCGGGGAAGAGGGCTGATGGGAATATACCAGGCAATGCCTGCCGGAGAGCTTGCACACAATGTCGCGGAGCATGGAGGAGTCTACCTCCAACTTGGTGCAAGGTTTTTGCAATGTGAAACGAGTGGTCAGCTCCATCAGCACTGCAGTGGAACCCACCATGACGCAACATCTCACGACGAATCTGACAGCTTCCATGGGGTGGTAGCGAACACTGCTGCCCATGGAAGCTCAGATGGCTGCCACCTTGACCGTTGAAAGTGGCTTCCAGGGCATCACATCGCTCCAGCACTCTATTCTCCAACAGCGCACTAGGACGGCTGAGGCACCCGCTGTGCTCATTCAGAATCCCTGCCATTCTGTCAGTACCTTTGCTGGTGCCTCTCAGCCAGCTGGCCCAGACTACTGCAGGCCAGGCCGAGAAGGTGCAGTCTGCAGCCAGGCCCTCTAGGCCCAGAGATTCTCAAAATCATCCTCCAAGGCCATTTAGAGTATTCTCGATGTCAGCTCAGCAGCCATCCACCTCCCAAGCTGTAGCCACTGGGGGAAATATCTTGTAGGAGCACCAGGTTAGGCAAAGGAACATGAAAGACAGGCACTAAGGGACTGGACAAGGGTGACTAGTGTTATTTTCTGTAAAGGATGATATTATGTATTTGATAAATTTGCTTCCGGTGTTGGTTTTTAAAATCTATTGATCTCAGTTTTGAAATTTTCAATTGACCCCCAGCCACAACAGCTTTTTTGGGAGAGAGAGTTCCAAATGTCCACCAACCGTTGTGTGAAGAAGTGCTTCCCTGACATCACCTTCTGAATCCGGCGAGCTGCGTCAGGATGCCTGATTGGCGCTCCTGCGGCTCGCCTGGCCAATGCAAATGAGGCCAGGGCCTCAAAATCGCGGGGGGGGCCTCTTGACTGCCGAAATGGGGGCCGAACAGCACGCTCCGCCGGTCACCCGTCCAAAGGTCAAAGTTGACCCCAGTGACAGAGGGATGGACAGGCATTGTGTGTATAAGATGAAAGCCAAGATGGCAGAATCAGAGCAATGGAGCCAACAAAACGCTAGCCAACGTCAGTCACAAGGTTCTCTGAACATGGAGTGCGGGATTAACTCGCTGAACACGGGATTAACATGCTGCCACATCTCACATCGAAACGCCGACTCGGAGCTATGGGATTGACTTAAAAGAAAGGTTGACTTGTACAGCAGCTTTTCACGCTGCTAACAGTTGAAGATCAATTCCTGATAAGGGTTATATCTGTTCCAAACATGTTGGGTCTTGAAGCAAACAGCTGGTTTCACAAGAATTTACAGCAATATGTATTTCCTCTTTTGAAACTAGTGTTTGTGCTGCCGTGAGAAACTTATCTGATGTTTACTTAAGTCTTCTGAACCGTACACAAGGCTGTCATCTTCCAGGAACGATGGCCTGGAGATTCCTTGGGGACAGATATGGGTTGAGCTGAACTTCCACCCGCACCTTTGCTGTGCCAAGAGATTCGTCCTAAATCCTGGGATCAGAGACTTTAACATATTTCCGGGAGTCACCGGCAGTATTTTTACCACAACTGAGGCACGAAAGGTGTGGGGGGCGGGGGGGAGGGGGGGGGGGGGGTGGGGGGGACGGACGGATATTATTGTGGCATCTTGCCACAGCTAAAGGTTTATATAATAAAATCCAAATTTGATTTGGCCAGTTCCTTGCCGAACCCTGTGATTGAATGTTAAAGGAAGAAAGAACATGCATTTATATAGCGCCTTTCACGACCTCAGGATGCCACTAAGCACTTTTGAAGTATAGTCCCACAAACAGCAATAAGGTACTGAACAGACAATATGTTTTTTTAGTGATGTTGTTTGAAAGATAAATATTAGCCGGGACATTGTGGAGATCTCCGCTGCTCTTCTTTGAAATAGTGCCATGGGATTTTTTTTATATCCACCTAAGAGAGCAGATGGTCCTTAGTTTAACATCTCATCTGAAAGATAGCACCTCTGACAGTGCAGCACTCCCTCAGCACTGCACTGGAGTGTCAGCCTAGATTTTGTGCCCAAGTCTCTGGAGTGGGATTTGAACCCACAACCTTCTGACTCAGAAGTGAGAGTGCAACCAACTGAGCCATGGCTGACACAAGGTCACAAGGGAGGTGGTGGGGGGTGGGGTGGGGGGGGGGGAGGGGAATGAGAAGGAGTTAGAATTAGGAAAGAATTGAAGGGCTGATTCCATAATTAGGAGCTCCCGGCGTAGAGTGGCACTAGTAGAGCGTGCAAGTCGGGAAATTGTGGGCCCACACAATTTCGGATGATTTAACGTCTCATCCGAAATACGGCATCTCTGACAGTGCAGCACTCCCTCGGTACTGCACTGTCAGATCGCGATTTCGTGCTCAAATCTCTGGAGTTGGACTATGAACCCACGCCCTTCTGATTCAAAGACAAGATTGCGACCACTGAGTCACGGCTGACACGGGAATGGGTGGAAGATCATGCCATTTGTTGACTTGAATCCATTGCAGATTGGTGGTACGGAAATGTTCTTCTCTCAGTGGCATCAGAGCCATTTGTGAAATGATTTTGGACACTCACAACTCAATGTGAAGTAGAAATGGGGGTCATAACACAAAACTCACCCTGATTTAGCAGTGATTGCAATCATGCTCAGAGAGAGAGGCCATAAAGATGGTCAGTACGTGAAATGGAAAATTTCACAACAGTGTATCAGAGCTTGAGAGCAGGAGTAGGTCATTCAGTCCCTCAAGCCTGTTCCTCCATTCAATTAGACCATCAGTATCTTAACTCCATCTACCCACCTTGATTCTGTAACCCTCTATACTCTTGCCTAATAAAAATCCATTGATCTCAATTTTGAAACTTTCAATTGACCCCCCAGCCGCAACAGCTTTGTGGGGGAGTGAGTTCCAGATTTTCACTACTCTTTGTGCGAACAAGTGCTTCCTGACATCACCTCTGCACGGCCTTGCTCTAATTTTAAGGTTATGCAGTGGGGGATGCTTTTCCAAGATTGTTAAGGAACATTGCTCAGCAGGTCAGGCAGCATCTGTGGAGAGAAAAGCAGAGTTAACGTTTCAGGTCGATGACCTTTCATCAGAACTGGAGAAAGTTCGAGATGTTATAGGTTTTAAGCAAGTGCAGAGGCAGGGAAAAGGGGGAGGAGGGAAAGAACAAAAGGGAAGGTCTGGTAGGGTGGAAGGCAGGAGAGATTAAATGATGGTGCAAGGGATGATGGTGCAAGGCAAAAGGAGATGGGACTGGGACAAGTTTAGAAACAAAAAATGGGTCTAGAGGAGGTGTAAATTGAATAGCAGAATCAACAACAACAACAACAACTTGTATTTATATAGCGCCTTTAACATAGTAAAACAACCCAAGGCACTTCACGGGAGTATTAAAAGACAAAAAATTTGACACTAAGCCACATAAGGAGAAATTAGGGCAGGTGACCAAAAGCTTGGTCAAAGAGGTAGGTTTTCAGGAGAGTCTTAAAGGAGGAAAGAGAGGTAGAGAGGCGGGGAGGTTTAGGCAGGGAATTCCAGAGCTTAGGGCCTAAGCAACAGAAGGCACGGCCACCAATGGTTGAGTGATTATAATCAGGGATGTGCAAGAGGGCAGAATTAGAGGAGCGCAGATATCTCGGGGGGTTGTGGGGCTGGAGGAGATTACAGAGATAGGGAGGGGGCGAGGCCCATGGAGGGATTTGAAAACAAGGATGAGAATTTTGAAATCGAGGCGTTGCTTAACCAGAAGCCAATGTAGGTCAGCGAGCACAGGGGGTGATGGGCGAACGGGACTTGGTGCGAGTTAGGACACGGGCAGCCGAGTTTTGAATGACTTCAAGTTCACATAGGGTGGAATGTGGCAGACCAGCCAGGAGTGCGTTGGAATAGTCAAGTCTAGAGGTAACAAAGGCATGGATGAGGGTTTCAGCAGCGGATGAGCTGAGGCAAGGACACCATTGATGTTCACGGTGATCACATTTGCAGTAAGTGTTGGCTGCTCGAGGAACTCCGGCTCCGTGTTGATGAGCTGGAGTCCGAGCTTCAAACACTGCGACACATCAGGGAGGGGAAGAGTTACCTGGACTCTGTGTTCCAGGAGGTAGTCACACCAATTAGATTAACTAATTCAGATGTAGCCCGTGATCAGGGACAGGAGGGTGTGACTACGAGTGAGGCAGGTACGGGGATCCAGGAGGTAGTGTTGGAGGAGCCGCAGCCCTTGCTCTTGTCCAACAGGTTCGAGGCTCTTACTCCCTGTGAGGACGGGAGCAGGGACTGCAGGGAGGATGAGCAACCTGGCCACAGCACCGTGGTACGGGGAGCCATTCAAGTGGGGGGAGTAAAAAGAAATGTTGTAGTGGTAGGGGATAGTATCATTAAGGGGATAGATAGGGTTCTTTGCAGCCGAGAGCAAGAGTCCCGAAGGCTGTGTTGCCTGCCCGGTGCCAGGGTTAAGGACATCTCCTCTGGGCTGGAGAGAAACTTGGAGTGGGAGGGGGAAGATCCAGTTGTCGTGGTCCATGTTGGTACCAATGACATAGATAAGACAAGGAATGAGGTTCTGCTGAGGGAGTATGAGCAGCTAGGGGCCAAATTAAAAAACAGAACCTCTAGGGTAGTAATCTCTGGATTACTACCTGAGCCACGAGCAAATTTGGCTAGAGTAAATAAAATCAGAGAGTTAAATGCGTGGCTCAAAGACTGGTGTGGGAGAAATGGGTTTTGTTTCCTGGGACACTGGCACCAGTACTGGGACAGGAGAGAGCTGTTCCGTTGGGACGGACTTCACTTGGCCAGTGCTGGGACTAGAGTCCTGGCGAATCGAATAACTAGGGCTGTAGAGAGGGCTTTAAACTAATTAGTGGGGGGGAGGTTTCAAGAGAGCAAAAAATAAAAATGTCAGCGGAGAAGGCAATAGAGCAAAGTAGCAGTGGGGTAATTAAAAACCAGAGCGTGTCAGGAAGGGACAGAATATATAAAGATAAAGGTAAAGTAGTAAAGGGGGTAAAAGCAGGAATAAATTGTCACAAAACATATTTAAAAGTTCTTTATCTGAATGCACGCAGCATTCGTAACAAAATAGACGAGTTGACGGTACAAATAACTACGTATGGGTATGATCTTGTGGCCATTACAGAAACATGGCTGCAGGGTGACAACGACTGGGAATTAAATATGCCAGGGTATTTAACAATCAGGAAGGACAGGCAGGAAGGAAGAGGAGGTGGGGTAGCTATGTTAATAAAGGAAGGAATCACTGTATTACAGAGAAATGATATTGGGTCAAAGGATCAGGATAATGAAACAGTTTGGGTGGAGATAAGGAATAATAAAGGGAAAAAAACACTAGTGGGAGTAGTATATAGGCCTCCTAATAGTTGCAACTCTGCTGGAAGAAGTATTAATCAGGAAATAGTTGGGGCATGTAATAAGGGAACAGCTATAATTATGGGGGATTTTAACTATCATATTAACTGGACAAATCAAATTGGGCAGGGCAGCCTTGAGGAAGAGTTTATTGAGTGTATTAGGGATGGATTTCTTGAGCAGTATGTAACTGATCCTACAAGGGGGCAAGCAACCTTGGACCTGGTCCTGTGTAATGAGTCAGGATTAATTAATAATGTCCTAGTTAAGGATCCCCTTGGAATGAGTGACCATAACATGGTTGAATTCCATATCCAATTAGAGGGTGAGAAGGTTGGTTCTCAGACAAGCGTACTGAGCTTGAATAAAGGAGACTATGATGGTATGAGAGCGGAATTGATTAAAGTGGACTGGGAAAATAGATTAAAGGGTAAGACGGTACATGAGCAGTGGTGTTCATTTAAGGAGTTATTTTACAACTTTCAAAAAATATATATTCCACTAAGGAAAAAAGGGTGTAAAAGAAATGACAGCCATCCGTGGCTAAGTAAAGAAATTAAGGATAGTATCCAACTAAAAACAAGGACATATAAGGTAGCCAAACTTAGTGGGAGGATAGAAGATTGGGAAGTCTTCAAAAGACAGCAAAAAGTAACTAAAGGATTGATTAAGAAAGGGAAGATAGATTATGAAAATAAATTAGCAAAAAATATAAAAACAGATAGCAAGAGTTTCTATAGTTATATAAAAAGAAAAAGGGTAGCTAAGGCAAACGTAGGTCCCTTAGAGGATGAGACCGGGAAATTAATGGTGGGAAACATGGAGATGGCAAAAATGCTGAACAAATATTTTGTTTCAGTCTTTACGGTAGAGGACACTAAGAATATCCCAACACTGGACAAACAGGGGGCTCTGGGGGGGGAGGAGCTAAATACGATTAAAATCACTAAGGAATTGGTACTCAGTAAAATAATGGGACTCAAGGCGGATAAATCCCCTGGACCTGATGGCTTACATCCTAGGGTCTTGAGGGAAGTGGCAGTAGGGATTGTGGATGCTTTGGTAATAATTTTCCAAAATTCCCTGGACTCAGCAAAAGTCCCGGCAGATTGGAAAACTGCTAATGTAACACCCTTATTTAAAAAGGGTAGTAGGCAGAAGGCTGGAAATTATAGACCAGTTAGTCTAACATCTGTGGTGGGTAAAATTTTGGAGTCTATTATTAAGGAGACAGTAACGGAACATTTAGATAAACATAATTTAATAGGACAAAGTCAGCATGGCTTTATGATGGGGAAGTCATGTCTGACAAATTTGCTTGAGTTCTTTGAGGACATAACGTACAGGGTGGATAAAGAGGAACCAATGGACGTAGTGTATTTAGACTTCCAGAAGGCATTCGACAAGGTGCCACATAAAAGATTATTGCTCAAGATAAAAAATCACTGGATTGGGGGGAATATTCTGGCATGGGTGGAGGATTGGTTATCTAACAGGAAGCAGAGAGTTGGGATAAATGGTTCATTCTCGGACTGGCAACCAGTAGCCAGTGGTGTTCCGCAGGGGTCGGTGCTGGGTCCCCAACTCTTTACAATCTATATTAACGATTTGGAGGAGGGGACCGAGTGTAACATATCAAAGTTTGCAGATGATACTAAGATGGGAGGGAAAGTAGAAAGTGAGGAGGACATAAAAAACCTACAAGGGGATATAGACAAGCTGGGTGAGTGGGCAGAGATTTGGCAGATGCAACACAATATTGGAAAATGTGAGGTTATGCACTTTGGCAGGAAAAATCAGAGAGCAAGTTATTATCTTAATGGCGAGAAACTGGAAAGTACTGCAGTACAAAGGGATCTGGGGGTCCTAGTGCAAGAAAATCAAAAAGTTAGTATGCAGGTGCAGCAGGTGATCAAGAAGGCCAACAGAATGTTGGCTTTTATTGCTAGGGGGATAGATTATAAAAACAGGGAGGTATTGCTGCAGTTATATAAGGTATTGGTGAGACCGCATCTGGAATACTGCATACAGTTTTGGTGTCCATACATAAGAAAAGACATACTTGCTCTCGAGGCAGTACAAAGAAGGTTCACTCGGTTAATCCCCGGGATGAGGGGGTGGACATATGAGGAGAGGTTGAGTAGATTGGGACTCTACTCGTTGGAATTCAGAAGAGTGAGAGGCGATCTTATTGAAACATATAAGATTGTGAAGGGGCTTGATCGGGTGGATGCGGTAAGGATGTTCCCAAGGATGGGTGAAACTAGAACTAGGGGGCATAATCTTAGAATAAGGGGCTGCTCTTTCAAAACTGAGATGAGGAGAAACTTCTTCACTCAGAGGGTAGTAGGTCTGTGGAATTTGCTGCCCCAGGAAGCTGTGGAAGCTACATCATTAAATAAATTTAAAACAGAAATAGACAGTTTCCTAGAAGTAAAGGGAATTAGGGGTTACGGGAAGCGGGCAGGAAATTGGACATGAGGCTGAGTTCGGATCGGATCGGTGGGTGGCGTAGCGGGCCCAGGGGCTGAGTGGCCGGGTCCTGCTCCTACTTCTTGTGTTGTTTAGATTTGAGGTGAGGATCAGATCAGCCATGATCTTATTGAATGGCGCAGCAGGCTCGAGGGGCCGATTGGCCTACTCCTGCTCCTATTTCTTATGTTCTTATGTTCTTATGTTACGGGGGTGGAAGTAGGCGGTCTTAGTTATGCTGCGGATATGTGGTCGGAAGCTCATTTCAGGGTCAAATATGACACCAAGGTTGTGAACAGTGTGGTTCAGCCTCAGACAGATGTTAGGGAGCATCAGCAACAGCTGCCATCCAAAAAAATTGGCAGAGGTTATGACTGAAATTGTTGAACTCAACGTTGAGTCCGTAAGGCTGTAAAGTGCCGAATAGAAATCTAACCTTTTCCAGTTCTGACGAAAGTTCATTGACCTAAAACGTTGGCCGGAATTTTCCTTACCTGGGCGGGCCTGGTGCGGCCGGTCGCGACCCCGCTGCTGGCTCCATCCCGCTGTACAAAATGAACTTACCTTAATGGGGCCTAGTAAGCCCGCCCAGTGCGTTACCCGGCCCAGTGAGATGGAGTGGGTCTGGTGACGTCATTCATGACACGTTTTAAGTTGGGATCCTTAAAGTGACCCTGGCCACATTAGATTTTAAGTTTAATCTAACATAGTGGGTGTTGAATCTTTACTCTACAATAATATAATAAAAGTTATATATGAGTGACAAAGACATATTTAAATAATATTACCATTAAGTAATATGACTCCATCTACAAATATGATCAAGAACATAATTTTAAAAAGTACATTAATTGGGAAGTTATTGGTGCTTTAGTCACAAATCTATAGACTTTTGTATCAGTAACTGGTACAAATAAAAGATGTGTGTTTATAGGTAAGGCATAAAATTATGCAGATTTTAAATGTAATTGTAATGGGGTAGATTTAGAATCTTATGCAAGTTCAGCGGAAGAGCTGCGGAATCCCTGATAAACAGTGTAAGTGGTGCTTACAATGTGTTTCTGGGATTTCTGCAGCTCTTCCGTTGAAGTTAACAATGGACAAGTGAGAGAACCTCTGCAGAAATTCACCCCCAAAATCTTAGACTGAAAAATTACATTAGTCATATTCAGGGACCGAAAGCAAATTGAACCAGTGGAATGAGTGATGAGAATGAAATTGTTACGGTTGGTGACTTGATTTAATATGTAACTGGACAATCACAGTATATGGTGAGAAAAGCCTGACCAGAAACAACACAAAAATTTATTAAATTTTTTACAGTGCAGATCAATTCACTGCAATTACTGTTGAGTTGGAAGGCAACAGCCGAGAAAGGTCAGTGAAAAATGTATTTCCCTCAACATTTACATCCCTTCAGGAATTTCTTAATTAACATTTACCAGTAGCTTTTCAAGTAGAACAGACAATCTGTTAGTTGATGTAATCAACATGTTTTTATTTTGGTTTGTTTTCCATGCTGTCAAGTAATCAGCTGGAGCAATGGCCACTGAACTCAAGCCTCAGGTTGACAGACATGGTTCCCGAGCTGCGTGAATCCCGTGGCCATGCAGGCAAATTTAAAAAGTAGGGGGGCAAAAGGCTCTTAAGCGTCTGTAAAGTACCTCATAATAATTTCAATTTGGTCCCCCGCCGCTGCAGGTGGGGTCGGCTCCGCGACCCGCTGTCAAAAAAAACAACTTTTGCACCCGACCCGCCACCGATCGCACCCACTACCACCCCGGAAAATTCAGCCCGTTAACTCCGTTTCTCTCTCCACAGATGCTGCCTGACCTGCTGAGTGTTTCCAGCATTTTCTGTTTTTATTTCAGATTCCCATCATCCGCTTGCTTTTGTACTGCCCCTGACCTGGGAGAGTGCTTAACATTGACACTAAGTGGCTCATTTTCCTAGTTCGAACATCCAGTGGGCGAAGGGTCCCACCAGAAGCTCAAACTTGGAAAAGTGCACCGGGTTGTCAAAAGTGGAAAAAATATTCCACTCCATGAGGCTTCTATCCTTCACCTTGAAAACAAGATTCATTCAGCTAAAAGAAAAGTCTACAAGTAACATTATAGCAATTCTTCTACCAGGGAATTGATCGCTATCACAAATCTCGACCATTGTGAAAGACAACTGTAAGATTCTGAACACACCAGTTCCACAGTACGCAAAATAACCCAAGAGAATACATTTTCGGAGTCTCGCTCGGTGAGAGTATAGATTAGAGAGCTAGCCATGGGGGGTCAGCCTTATTCACAGTGCTGTCAATTTAAAAATGACCCTCACACGCAATTCTCTGATCCACAAACCCGTCAACCAAAAGCCTGCGCAGGGAGTTAGAGCCTCTGAAAAGTTACCCCAAGACGCTTGCCTAATAACTGCAGTTTCCACAGGCCGAGGAGGCTGCAACATTGTTTCGCCGGTCGTGAACAGTCAGGCTTTGCGTCAGACTCTAGCTGATTCACAACACCCCCAGAAATTACCAAGATTGGCATCTTGGTTCTGGTTCAAGTGCTGCGCAGATAGCTCGATAGATAGAGAGAAGCACAGGCTAGATAGATATTGTGGTGAACATTGTTCTGGCAATTTTTGAAAGATATAATCTATATTTACGTAGGTTTACCAGAATGATACCCGGACTCCGGGGGCTAAATTACGAGGAGAGATTACACAAATTAGGGTTGTATTCCCTGGAATTTAGAAGGTTAAGGGGTGATCTGATCGAAGTTTTCAGGATATTAAGGGGAACAGATAGGGGAGATAGAGAGAAACTATTTGGTTGGTTGGGGAATCTAGGACTAGGGGGCATAGTCTAAAAATTAGAGCCAGACCTTTCAGGAATGAAATTAGGAAACATTTCTACACGCAAAGGGTGGTAGAAGTTTGGAACTCTCTTCCGCAAACGGCAGTCGATGCTAGATCAGTTGTTAAGTTTAAAGCTGAGATTGATAGATATTTGTTAACCAAAGGTATTAAGGGCAATGGGGCAAAGGCGGGTATATGGAGTTCGAACACAGATCAGCCATGATCTCATTGAATGGCAGAGCAGGCTCGAGGGGCTGAATGGCCTCCTCCTGTTCCTATATTTAGTTGAAATGGCCGTACTAGATTTGTGAGTGCATGCACTTTTGAGAAGGGTGGGAGGGTCTGCCAAAATCTAAGAATGATCAAGCGTGTGACATTAGGTGTTAGGTCTCAAGACCAGAGAATCAGATGTGTTTTCCCTTCTATGTCTATCACACCAAACAGATATGAAATTTAGCCCACAGTGATGGCTTGAAAAGCATTACCTCTGATTTCTTGTTTTATGCACATTATTTGTCTTTCAGTATCTGTATATGAGTATTATTCCGGACTGTTAAAAAAAACCTCTGTGGTACCCTCATGGTGTCCACTATTGTTCTCGTCGCAGGAGAACCATAACCCCCCAGAGATATCCAATGCTGCCCGCTTGAGCATCCCTGATTATAATCGCTCAACCATTGGTGGTCATGCCTTCTGTTGCCTAGGCCCTAAGCTCTGGAATTCCCTCCCTAAACCTCTCCAGCTCTCTACCTCTCTTTCCTCCTTTAAGACACTCCTTAAAACCTACCTCTTTGACCAAGCTTTTGGTCACCTGCCCTAATTTCTCCTTATGTGGCTCGGTGTCAAATTTTTTGTCTTACAATACTCCTGTGCAGCGCCTTGGGACATTTTACTACGTTAAAGGTGCTATATAAATACAACTTGTTGTTGTTGTTGTTGTTGTTGTTGAGAACCCAGATTATCCAGAGCACAGAAGAGCACTGGTCCACATTGTGATATCTAAATCCTCGCAGGTAACCTGCTCGACTCCCAACAGGCACCAGTACAGATGAAGAGTTGCCTCATTCCTACAAGGCAGTGAATCAGCAGCACATGAGCACCTTTCGGGCACAGAGTATTTAGCACCTGCCCCTGACTATTGGAGAAGGTCTGTTGGAGAGGCGATGAGAGGTCAAAGGCATCTGTGACCTGAGACTCAAATCGGAAGTCCTGGTAGGCATAGGGCTAGTTAAAGTCAAGCCCACTAATCTGTTCACGCCTATCGTAATGCTGACCGTCAATGTTTCTGAAGGCCTCAGAAATCCGTGTTTCTGTTGACTAGAACACCTTTTCTTCAAATCACCTCAAAACGCCCCTAAATGTGAACATGCAGGGGTGGGGTGGGGGTTGGTGGGGGGGGGGGTTTCAATTAGTGCCCAAAACGAGCGCAAAGTGTGCAAAGCGGCCATGCCACCCGCCCACTGGTGCCAGCTTGAGGCCCGAGCCATTTTGAGGCCTGGGGCTTCATCAGCGTACCACTGGCTGGCTGCAGGCACGAATCGGACACCTGGCTGCACCTCGCAGGGCGGGCGGAGGGCGGGAAAATGGCCAGGTCTCACGCGGAACCAGCCGGTAGGTCGGGCCTGGCGGGTGGGGGAGTTGGGGAAGATGGTCTCAAATGGGCTGGTGGCTCCTCCTGGCCCGAAAGCAATTAAAAAATTTCCGTTTAGCTTTTTTGAGCGCCAACTGACTCCCACAGCTACCTGGACTACACTTCCTCCCACCCCGCCTCCTGTAAGGACTCTATTCCTTTCTCCCTGTTTCTCCATCTCCGCCGCATCTGATCTGACAATGCCACCTTCCATACCAGTGCTTCCGACATGTCTTCCTTTTTCCTCAACTGAGGATTCCCCTCTACTGTGGTTGACACGGCCCTCGACCGTGTCCGTTCAATCTCCTGCACTTCTGCCCTCACCCCTGCCCCTCCCTCCCAGAACCACGATAGAGTTCCCCTTGTCCTCACCTTTCACCCCAGCAGCCTCCACATTCAACGGATCATCCTCCGCCATTTCCGCCACCTCCAGCGTGATCCCACCACCAAACGCATCTTCCCCTTACCTCCCCTTTCAGCATTCCGTAGGGACCGCTCCCTCCGCAACACCCTAGTCCACTCCTCTACCACCCCCAGCACCCCTTCCCCTTCGCCCGTCACCTTCCCGTGCAAGCGCAGGAGATGCAACACATGCCCTTATATCTTCCCCCTTCCCACTGTCCAGGGCCCCAAACACCCCTTCCAGGTGAAACAGCGATTTACTTGTACTTCTTGCAATTTAGTATACTGTATTCGCTGCTCATGATGTGGTCTCCTCTACATTGGAGAGACCAAACGCAGATTAGGTGACCGCTTTGCGGAACACCTCCGGTCAGTCCGTAAGGGGGACCCCGAGCTTCTGGTCGCCTGTCACTTTAAATCACCGCTCCACTCCCACTCAGACCTCACCGTCCTCGGCCTCTTGCATTGTTCCACGGATGCTCAGCGTAAGCTCGAGGAACAGCACCTCATCTTTCGATTAGGCACTCTACAGCCCTCTGAACTCAACATAGAGTTCAACAATTTCAGATCATAACCTCGGCCCCTATCACATATATATTTTTTATCCACACTTTTGTTTGTGCCTTTTTTTCGTCCCTCCCACATGGCAGCTGTCTTTCATTCTGCCAGCGCAATTCACACTTCATCTAGAGCCATCCTTTGTTCCTTAACCTGTCCCATTACCATCTCCTTTTGCCTTGAATCTCTCTTAATGCCTCTTTACTTCTCCTGCCTTCCATCCTATCACAGACCTTCCCTTTTGTTCTTTCATCCCCTCCCCCATTTCCCAGCCCCTAAACTTGCTTTAAAATCTATTCCATTTCCTGCTTTTTTCCAGTTCTGACGAAAGGTCTTCGACTTGAAACGTTAACTCTGTTTCTCTCTCCACGGATGCTGCCTGGCCTGCTGAGTTTTTCCAGCGTTTTCTGTTGTTATTTCAGATTTCCAGCATCCGCAGTATTTTGCTATTGTAACTTTTTAAGGATCATTGGTTTGGTCGCTCAGTGCTTGATTATATATGGGTGGAGCATGCACAGCCCATTTGTACCAGAAAATTGCAACCGGGGCCCCAAAACTGGCACAAGGACCCTTGACGTGTATTTATACAGCCTCCAGCCTATTTCAGGCGAATGGGCACCTCACCCATTTACAGGCCCCCCTGTAAATTGCATCAGGCGTCCCTTGGGCATTAATGGCGCGGAAGCGATGCCGCTGGAGGAGTTCAATTGCTGGGCACGCCATTGTGAGGCAAGAAATGGGTGGTTGGCAGTTGAAGATCACCCCCTGCGAATTTTCAACGTCCCCGCGCACGCACAAACACCGACAATCACGACGGCTTCCTCGCTCAGGCCCGAGTCAACATTGCAGTCGGGGTCCCTGATGACATGATACTTAAAGAAGGACTCCTGCTGGCTTCGAGCGGCTGCCTTTGCCGCCTGGTCAGGAGACCAGGTTAAAATCAGGCTCGGCACGATGCAGGGGAAAAATCGGCAGGTAAGTAACCCGGGCCATTTTAACTGCCCACCTGCCTGGTTTCTGCCGGGGCAGGTAAATTTAAAATCCCCCCACCCCTTCTCTCATTGTATTTTTCAGAATTAATCTATTCGAAGAAAATTCGGAAGACAGTATGCATAATGGGGTAAAAATTCAGTTGGTTGCGCCTCCCGTTAGTGCCTTAAGAGGGCGCTAATGGGGCGCAAAGCCGCTAGCGCCCGGGCGCAGCGATGTTTGCGCCACTCGGGAACTTAACTAGACATTGTGCGGCGGCGCTAAACTTTACCGCTGCGACCACCTGCGCGCGCAGATTGTGACATCATTCCATGGTGCAACGCCCTTGTGGCGCCCCGGAGCGGAAATTGAGTGGCGCGCCCTGCCTTACCGCCTGGCGCATCCAACGACCGGAAGACTGGAACGCTATCAATCGCTGTGGGGCTGGGGGGGGGCGCTATTTAAAGGGGGCCTCTTCCTGTCTTTTTCTGTGTTTGACATTTTTGCACCACTCGTTCTGAGAGAGAGAGAGAGATTCGGAGAGAGAGAAAGAGAGACTTCTGCATTGAGTCAACGCTGTGTCAGGTAGTTTTGCCTACTGATCCTAACTTCGCTGGTACTTTGGTTGCTGTCCTTCATAACTTTGCTTGCAAAGAGACTATGGGGGCTGCACTGATTGGGGGCGTCGTCCTGCTCCAGCTGAATCGGAGGACACAGAGACGCAGAGAGAGAGTGGCAATGATGGCCAGACGGAGGAGGGCCAACAGGCGTATGTACAGGAGAGCTTACCCTCCCAGGGTATATCGTGAACAGCTCTCCTACATTCATATGTCTGAGGAGCTGTGTTTGCGAAGGCTGCGATTCAGCAAGGAGGTGGTCACTGAGCTCTGCCACCTGCTGCAGCCAGATCTGCAGCCTCAACTGAGGTCCAGGACGTCTCTGTCGGTGGCAGTGAAGGTCACAGTGGCTCTCAACTTCTATGCTACTGGCTCATTTCAAGCTGCTGCTGGGGACCTCGCCAATATCTCACAGTTCGCGGTGCATTGCTGCATCCGGCAGGTCACAAATGCCCTCTTTAAAAGGAGACGAGAGTTCATCTCTTTCCCCATGACCCCAGACAAGCAGCGTGACCGCACTCTGGGCTTTGCGAGGATAGCGGGCTTCCCCATGGTGCAGGGCGCCATTGACTGCACGCATGTGGCTTTGCGTGCTCCACATGAGAATGCCGAGGAATTCCGGAACAGAAAGGGGTTCCATTCCTTGAATGTTCAGTTGGTCTGTGACCACAGACAGCTGATACTCGCTGTCAATGCCCACTATCCTTGCAGCTGCCACGATGCTTTCATCCTGCGCCAGACTACTGTGGCAGAACTTTTCGAGGCACCGCATCAGCCAGTTGGTTGGCTTCTCGGGGACAAGGGGTATCCATTGAGCACCTGGCTGATGACACCGCTCCGTACGCCCAACACCCCTGCTGAGCTGCGGTACAACGAGAGCCATCAAGCTACCAGGAACATAATTGAACGTACAATCAGCGTGCTGAAGCAACGGTTCCGCTGTCTCGACCATTCTGGAGGAGCCCTGCAGTACTCGCCTGAGCGAGTATCCAACTTCGTAGTTGTGTGCTGCATGTTGCATAACATGGCAATCGTCAAGACCCAGCCAATGCCACCAGGCCTTGGAGCACCACCAGAGGAGGAGGAGGAAGAGGAGGAAGAGGACGAGGAGGATGATCATCAGCAGCACCAAAGCGGGAGGGCGGCCCACAATGGTGAAACTGCAAGGGCCGTCCGTCAACGGCTGATAGCAAGCCGCTTCTAGGGCCCCTGCTGTGGAAATGGCTTCTGCCATTGCTAACAACATCAATGAACCCAGCACGCAACCCCTAAGCCGGCCAAGGCACCAATGATTCCAAACACCAAACATGTATATTTTGAATACAAAAACTTATTTATTTTACAAACTCTGTGTGTGTCATTTCCTCATGACAAACTCATAGAAATAAACACAAAAAAACAGTCATTAACATAACTGGTTCTCACAACCTGGAGATAATGTCCAAAACACTAAACAAAAGTTGGACCACGAACCTCGGCCTTTAATAAAAAAATGACCAGCATTTTGTCACACCTCCTACTTTTTGCCCTTCGAGGGTGATCTCCTTCCCTTGCGCACTTCCCCCCTTCTAACCCTACTGCTCCTCCGTAATGGGACCTCAGTGGCTGCAGCAAGGCTGGTGGAAGGCTGCAGATTGTCAGACCCTGACACTGCAGATGCCCCTGAAGGACGGCCTCGACCAGTTGTGGGCCTGGAGGGCCCGGCTGCAGACTGCACCAACTCTGCATGGGCGGCAGCAGTCTGTCCTACAGGCGGTGGCAAGTGCAGTGGAGAAGTGACAGTGTTGGCAGCAGGAATGCTGTCATCGTGAGAGAGGACAGCAACTCCCTGCTCGCCCGACACACTGGCACTCCCACGGGGCAGCACTTCAGCATCCGGAGCAATCTGCTGGAGCACAGATTGCTGGTCTGCTGCGGCGCAGTGAGAGCCCCGGGGACATGTGAACGAACCATCGAGGTTGGCAGCAGTCAGTGCTCGCGTGGCCTCAATCTGAGTCTGCATGAGAGCAGTCAGAGATGGGATCACGGCAGTCAGTGACTGAATTGCAGCACTAAGCTTTAGTGTGGCATCCGCCTGTGCTACAGCGAAGTGCTCCACACTCCTTGCCAGTGACTCAATGCATTCGGGCACCCTTCCCACTGCACCCATGAGCTCAGTGTGCATGCCCACCGCCTGGGTGTTCATTTCTGCGATCAGCCGCTCCTCCTCTGCGTCCATTGCAGTAGGAGTCGCTGGCATACTCTCCCTCTGGGGAGAAGGCCCCCGTTCTTCCCTACCCCCATGGCGTTGCTGCAGCCCGCTGGGTCCTGGAGCTTCACCCTCATCAGACCCTTCCCCCCTGCTCCCCTCCAGGGAAGGCGTGTTCCCAGTGTGGGCATGGGCTTCCTCGGGAGAGGGTGGCACTGATGCTCCGGCTTCCTCTTCCTCCTCGGCTGCAGCTTCACTCCCACTGGCAGCTTCAGGGCCCGTCTCCTCAGCTGGTGAATCTCCATCTGAAAGCAGGGAGGTACAAGAGTGGCTTTAGCGTGAGGACAGGGTGGCAGTAAGGGAGGAATAAGTGCAGCGAGTTAGCAAGTTGGATTGAAAGTGTCAAAGGCTGGTGTTGTGAGGGACAAGTGGAAGGACAGAGGACAAAAAGGTGATGACCTTACCATTGCTGTCCAGAACGGGGTCGGCGTCTCCAGTGGTGACGGGACCGATCACCCGGCTTGCCACAATCCTGTGGACGAGCTCCTCAAGATCGCTGAGGGGTTGCAGCCCTCCACCTGTCCGTTGCTGCTGTCTCCTATTATGCGCCAGCTTGGCCTGCAAGTAAAAGGACAGCATCTGAGTAAATATACAGCCATGGTCTTGCCTGATGTGCCTCCCATAGGTGAATAGCCCTTACTGTATGCAGCCATGGTCTTGCCTGATGTGCCTCCCATAGGTGAATAGCCCTTACTGTATGCAGCCATGGTCTTGCCTGATATGCCTCCCATAGGTGAATAGCCCTTACTGTATGCAGCCATGGTTTTGCCTGATGTGCCTCCCATAGGTGAATAGCCCTTACTGTATGCAAAGTGTGGAATGTGTTTGTGTGTTTCATGAAAGGGCCATAGGTGTTGGATGAGTGTTGTGCATTGGGGTTTTAAGACCCTCTGGCCATAGAGTGAGGTTGAGATGGAGGGATGGAGAGGTATTGAGAAAAAGCCACTCACCCTGACGACCCGAGTGAGGTCGTTGAACTTTTTGCGGCATTGAACATGGGTCCTGGGCACCATGCTCCTGGAGGAGACGCTCTGAGCCACCTCCCTCCACACTCTTCTGTACTCGCGTAGCAAAGGCCTCCTGCCACTCTCAGGGAAGAGTATACATCTTCTGCGCTCCACCGCGCCAAACAGAGCATCCAAGGCCCGCTCGGTGAAGCGCTGAGCTCGTTCTCTCACCCTCTCCATCCTTGGCAGCAAAATGGATTCACAGGTCTCTCCAGGCCGAGATTCAAGGCTGCAATGAGCAGGGTGTGGCTGGGGAGCAAGTTGCCCCCCCCGCTTTAAGAACTGGCCGGCGCCAGTGTGTCTGTGTTCCCTCGCTAACTGGCAGCACCTGCGCTGCGCTCGCGCGCTGAGTTAGCGCCTCACTGCTCGGCCTTTGCGCCTTAAGACAGGTGTGCAGCGCCTGATTTAGCGCTCCACTCACCTCCCGGGGCGGTAAAAGTGAAGTTTCCAGTCAGTGGCGATAATTAGCGGCAGGCGCTAATTTTTGCGTCCAGACGATATTTGCGCCCCAAACGGGGCGCGACCTAATTTTTCCCCCAATATCTCTTAATGTCTCTCAATGTCTCTTAATCTCTCCTTTTGTTCTTTCATCCCCTCCCCCTTTTCCCAGCTTTATCCTTGCTTTAAATCTATTTCATTTCCTGCTTTTTCCAGTTCTGACGAAAGGTCTTCGATCTGAAACGTTAACTCTGTTTCTCTCTCCACGGATGCTGCCTGGCCTGCTGAGTTTTTCCAGCGTTTTCTGTTGTTATTTTGCATAAAGTATTGGTCAATCCACCTGCAAGGAAAGCCCTGGGTTTCTGTTAAGGGTGAGATGGTGACAGAGAACACAATGGGGTAATTTTCACATGTAGATTTTATACGGTGGGCGGTGGACGGGGAATGTACTCTGCCCACCAATGTTCCCTGTAAAAAAAATGTTGAGGCAGCGTGGCCCCTTTAAAGGGCTGCGCGGCCCATTCAAAATACCGCGCGTGCATGGCTTTTCTATTTAAAAGCTGGCAAGCCGGCTGCGCGGGACCCCTGGAGTGCAGCGTGGCCGCATGATCACGCACCTTAAAGGAAACATAGCTGCCCCACCCAAAATGGGTGGTAATTGCACCCCCTACAGGCAGCTCGCTGATTGGGAGCGCAGGGACATCTGTCGGGGCAGCCGCTATTTAAAGGCAGCCTGCAGCACTTTAAGGGGAAGGAGCATATTTCTCGATGGTGATATCGTGGCACAGCAGGCAGGATCACTTCAACCAGGGCCCCCCAGATTCTCAGTCGTGGAAGCAGCAGGAAGGGCATTCTCTTCCTGTCCGGTGGGTGATGGGTGCCCAGACAAAATGGTCAGGAGGAATTGAGGGGGTGATTTTACCAATGGGGACGTGATGGAGGCAGGAAAGCTGCTTGTCGGGTTTTAGTCCCGCCTCCATCGACGTCTGGCCAACCCACACTATTTTCCCTTGATTGGCCTTGTTTAGCCCGCCCAGCGGGCTTAGCCGGCCAATTAAGGGAAAGCCGATGACAGAGAATGTCAGCGTATGATGTTTCACCTGGCAAAAATTTTTGACAGATGAATTGTCATCGTTTGACAGCTTTGAGAAGCTGTCAAACACTGACAATCTCTGTTCTTTGGTGAGTCCTTCTCCTCAAGACTCACTTGGAAAGCTTTCCTGAGCAGAAAGCAGAAGGCTGCTGCATTTAAGAGTGCAGCGGCCATTTGGCTTTCTCTGCTGGTGAGATGAGGCAGCTCCGCAGCCTAAAGGGATGAAGCCTGGAGGAAGAAGCAAAGGTAAATAATCTTATTAAAACACTTTAGACTCACCTCACACACTTACCTCTCCACACTTGCACTCATCACTCACCTCCACATCGGACATTTTGGCCCTTCCGACACCCGCAGACCCACGGCTCGCCTCGCTGAACCTGGCGAGGTTCGGAGCCGTTGGGAAGCCCACATTTTAGGGCTCAAAATAGGGATTAGCCAAAAAACTGCCTGTTAACTACCTGTTAACAGGCAGTTAATTGGCACTAATCCCCTTCCCGCCTCGAGGCGACGGGACCCGGCATGGGTCGGGTACCCGCCTCCTAGGAAGATGGCACGGAGGCGAGTTGGAGGCGGGATGGGTACCCGCTCCTAGATTCTGCCATTTTCCCGGCAGTCCCACCTCCATATCTGCTTCCCCAGGGCTGGGAAAATCGCCCCCAGAGAGGTGGCAGAGCTTGTAAATGCCACAAGCGTTGCTCCCAGGGCCTGTCCGCAATGCAGGAAAAAGTAATGATCTTACCAGGACTGCCAAGCTAAGACTTCCCTTCATATCTCCATTAATCGCTATACAGTCCTGCAAAACCCCACCCTAGCCCCAGTACTATCAAATCCTTCCCGTCCCTGCTTCCCATGCCTCTGCTAAAGTCAGCATGAACCATTTCACTACACCTCCTTCTGCTTGCACTCACACCCTCAAAACCTGCTACTGCCCTCAACTACTGCCACTTCTTGGCTAGACTTGCTGCTTTTTTCCTGTCACGCACACTATGATAAGCTGCCTCTTACATCTTGAAAACCCTTCAATGTGGAACGTATTAACCCACTTCCACTCCTCTTGCAGGAGAAGCTGGCACACAACAGAATGGACACTTCAAGAACAGGAGAAGGTCCTGCCTTCTCAGCAGAATATATTCAACAAAATTCTGACCCGCTTCAGTCATGGTGAGCTGTCTGGTCAAATACATATTGTGGGGGTGGGGGGTGGGGGGACACCTTAAACTTGACACGTATAAGGCACTGCCAAAATAGCAACCACAAAATATGGGATGGCTTAGATAAAAGATCAATGTATACACTAGATTTTACAGCAATAACTGTGGAAGATCCAGTCCTGATAAGAGTTGTATTTTAAAAAGTTTGCCTCAAACTGAACGTTTTGTTTCACAAGAATTGACTGCAATGTGCATTTCCCTTTATGACAATCTCTAGCTAACTCGGTCGGTCTTTTCCATCCATCTGAATTTTTGTTCATAAAATAGCCTTTCAAACGACACGATATAGGCAGCAGAGTTTTGGATGAGTTGAACTTGGCAGAGGATGACGGATAGGAGGCCAACCAGGAAAGCTTTGGTATATTATTAGAAAGAAAGAAGACACTTTTGTACTTATATAGCTCCTTTCATGTCTGTAGCATGTCCCAATGCTTCACAGCCAACTGTGAAGTATGGTTACTCTTGTAACAAAGGCAAATGCACCCCATTTGCAGCCCATTGAGCATATCAAGGAGCAGGCCATTCAGTCCCCCGAGCCTGTTCTGCCATTCAAAGAGATCATGGCTGATCTGTGTCTTAACTCCTTCTGCCTGCCTTGGCTCCATATCTTTTTATACCCTGGTCTAGCAAAAATCTAACGATCTCAGATTTAAAATTATTAATTGAGCTAACATCTACTGCTTTTTGTGGGAGAGAGTTCCATATTTCTACCACAGTTTCCTAACTTCTCTCCTGAATGGCCTGGCTCTGATTTTAGGGTTACGTGGATGGACTAGAGAAGCTGGGGTTGTTCTCCTTAGAGCAGAGAAGGTTGAGAGGAGATTTGATAAGAGGTGTTCAAAATCATGAGGGGTCTGGACAGAGTAGACAGAGAGAAACTGTTCCCATTGGCAGAAGGATCAAGAACCAGAGGACACAGATTTAAGGTGATTGGCAAAAGAACCAAAGGCGACATGAGGAAAAGCTTTTTTACGCAGCGAGTGGTTAGGATCTGGAATGCACTGCCTGAAAGGGTGGTGGAGACAGACTCAATCGTGGCTTTCAACAGGGAATTGGATAAGTACCTGAAGGAAAAACAATTGCCGGGCTACGGGGAAAGGGCGGGGGATTGAGACTAGCTGAAGTGCTCTTGCAGCGAGCCGGCACAGGCTCGATGGGCCGAATGGCCTCCTTCTGTGCTGTAATCATTCTATGAGTCTATGTCCCCTTATCCTAGACTCCCCCACCAGCGGAAAAAGTTTCTCTCTATCTACCCTATCTGTTGCACTTAATATCTTGAAAACTTTGATCAATTCCTTTCAAAATCTTAAAAACCTCAATCAAATCACCCCTTAACCTTCTATATTCCAGGGAATACAAGCCTAGTTTATGTAATCTCTCCTCATAATCTAACCCTTGGAGCCCTGGTAACATTCTGGTGAATCTGCGCTGCATTCCTCCCAAGGCCAATATGTCCTTCCTAAGCTGCACTGCCCAGAACTGTACACAGTACTCCAGATGTGGTCTAACCAGGGCTTTGTATAGCTGGAGCAAAACGTCCTCCCCTTTATATTCTAGCCTTCTAGTTATAAAAGCTAACATTCCATTAGCCTTTTTGATTATTTGTTGTACCTGACTACCAACGTTCCAGTCAGCGGCTGTGCGGCCTCGCGGCGGTCTGGAGGTCCCGTGCAGGCGGCTCATCGGCTTTTCAATGCAAGAAACCGCGCGTGCCTGAAAATTTGAATGGGCCGCACAGGCAGTTAAAGGGACCGTGCACCCAAATGAAAATTAGCGGGAACATTGCTGACTACTACATTTTAGTGATCTGTGTACATGGACTCCTAAATCTCTTTGGATCTCCACTGTTCCTAGCTTTTCACCATTTAAATAATACTCGGATCTATCCTTTGTTGGTCCAAAATGGATGACCTCACACTTACCTGCGTTGAGATCCATCTGCCACAGTTTCGCCCACTCACTTAATCTATCAATGTCTCTTTGCAACTTTATGCTCTCTTCTACACTACTTACTAGACCACCAATCATTGTGTTATCAGCAATGAGATAAATGACCAGATAATGGTCTAGAAATTTCATGGTCTCGTGACTGTTTCTCAGGTACTAAACTGGGTGCCTATAGGGCAAGCTGGAAGCGCTTGCTCATTATGAGCTGGAAGTGCGCCACCTGCCATATTGGTGTAGGTAAAAAATAGGCTTCTGGGACAGCGCCCGAAACAGACGATAGGACCTTTGCATCTGCAATAATAACCAATATGCAAATTGGGTTGACCTGAATGCTGGGCTGCCACCAAAAAGGCAAATCTGCAGAAAAAAGTACTTACCTGACTATGGAGCCAAGAAGAGGAAGAGTGCTCCTCCCAACTCCACATTAAAAACCACGGGCTCGCCCCCCTCCCACCCCACAACCGGCACCTCGAACCCCTCCCCTCCCGTCCCGATGTCCTGATCACAAACTCCCCCCGTCCCTGTCCGTCCGTCCCAGTCACCCCACCTCCCGATCGCCTTCCCCTTTATGCACTTACCTGAGGGCTCCGGTACAGGAGATTTACTCGAATGGTACCAGGGATGAAGGACTTCAGTTCTGTGGAGTGACTAGAGAAGCTGGACATGTCCTCCAGGAGGTGTTCAAAATTATGAGGGATCTTGATGGAGTAAATAAGGAGAAACTACTTCTGCTGGCAGGCTGGTCGGTACCCAGAGGACACAGGTTGAGGTGATCAGCCAAAGAACTAGAGGGGAGACGAGGAGAATTTTTTTTTTTACGCAGCAAGTTGTTATGAAGGGAATTGGATATATACTTGAAAAGGAAAAATTTGCAGGTGTGTGATGAAAGAGCGGGGCTGGAGAACACCTCCAAAGAGCCAGCGCAGGCACGATGGGCTGAATGGCCTCCTTCTGTGTGGTAAGATTCTATGATGCAACCAATGTTTGATGAGTTATGAGTTAGCACTCATGGCACAGAGCTCTGTGCAACAGGAATTCAGACACAGGGGTCTCTAAGTCCAATTTGCAGCCCGCACAATTTTCTATCCAATTGGTGTGGTCAGCAGTATGGAGGCAATGCAGTCACGCATTGCACGATGAGCTATGCTGCTCACCATGTTAATCGGGAGGAATTCCTGGTACGTGCTATTCACCCATGAGGGCTGAAACTCAACTTTGTCAGTTGCAAATGACCAACCAATGCCTATACCCCTTGGGAGGGAGGCAAGCAGGGTCTCTTTGGTGGGTCACGTCGACTGCAAGAGCACGCTCCTCACAATGGAAGATTGGAACCGAGTCAATCCTCCACGCAGACTCGGCGATCTGATACCTGACCCAGGCAGCTCTGTGCTACTCCAGATCCCCGCTGACGACTGACCTGCCAGTTCAGCTCATTGATGAAACTGGGCGGGATGCACTTGTCACTGTGGCCTGGAATTATCACAGCAAACACAGCCACTGTATCCCAAACATTCAAGTACAACAAATTATGGCTTGGCATTCTGAGAAATGGTATTACATTTGGTACATTGCCAAACGTTGCCCTCTATTGTATTGTTACTGGAATTCATTATCTAACATACAGCAATCTTGCATACACGTTCATGCGCTGTTTCAGTATAATTAATGACCACAGGAAAATATCCCTCAGCGGCCTATAAAGTGCCTATGGAACCAGTCAAATTACCTTCAAGGTGACCTCCCAACGCCTTCTGCCAAAATTACAACAATGCAAAAGGCTCATTTGATATCAATCTTTTGAAAAGTGCTTTTGTGGTCTGAATGACAAAATGGTGACTTGAAGAGGTAAAACCGACTGCTTGAGATAACAGACACTTCCCAGCTGTTTTGTGAAGTAACTGGGTTTGTGGTTAGCTGAACTGCCAGATCTCCAGGCCAGTGCAGACATGTCTGGTGCTTGAATAATGCTTGAGGTTCGCGCACTCTCCAAGAAAAGATTAGAGCAAATTATCCTTAGGGAGTGAAGTTTAAGAGGCAACTCAAAGGATATACTCCACAAGCAATCAGACGACCATTTTTTTCATGTGAATTCAGAATGTGTAGGTGGTTTGCCTTGGTGGTTCGAATCACCTCTCCTACTTAGTTCTAGACGACAGGAATTACGGTGAACAGGACTGGAACACAGACAAGCTTTTCGGACTCACCCGTACGGTGTTTAATAAGGTTAACACACATCCACCGCCTCCAGTACGTAAAATGCCTGGTGGCGTAAAACAAACAGCACAATAATACAACTTGGCCCGTCGACCAGGCCCCTGTCTCGTATTAAGACGCCTAAAATCACACTGTGTTGCTATACAGGGTATAACATGGACTTGTCCCACAAACCCCGGAACATACACTATATAATACACATAGAACCTCCCCACTAAACCCCTCTGGATTGGTTGGGACACACAACACCCCCTCACACAGTACCGGTGGTCTTAAGGCTGCGTGGGCTTGGACAATGCTCACCCCGATTGTCCGTTTTCTTGCTCGCTGCTCCCCTGTGTAGAGCGTGTCTCCTGGTTCCGTATCGCCGATGCAGTATCCAAGTCCCAGTTTCGAGGTTCGTTCCTACAGTCGAAGAGCAAGGCGAGACTCTTGTCGCTCATGGTGGCTTCTTCTCTCTGTCTTGGACGGAGTGCTCGTTTCTTGGTTCAGAGATGAGGGCACGCAAAGGCGAGAGCAAGCAAGAGAGAGCGAGAATGGCCAAAGCTGCCTTCTCTTATACCCTAAAAGTGAGAAGTCGCACAACACCAGGTTATAGTCCAACAGTTTTATTTGAAATCACAAGCTTTCGGAGCACTGCTCCTTCGTCAGGTGAAGGGGCAGCAGCTTCACCTGACGAAGGGGCAGCAGCTCCGAAAGCTTGTGATTTCAAATAAAACTGTTGGACTATAACCTGGTGTTGTGCGACTTCTCACTTTTGTCCACCCCAGTCCAACACCGGCATCTCCGCATCATGACCCTAAAAGTTCATTAAGGTCTGTGTATTGCAGTGATGTCTTTTTAATCACCCTTCTTTGTTTGGTTTCCCGCCTTTCGGGGCTATCCATCTAGGTACTAGTGTTAATGGCAGATGATGGGCTGCACTTCTTACCCGATCCCGGGTTAAGTGGTTTCCCATTAGTTTCCAATGGCCCTCCTTTGTCCGGTCCCATCTTTCGGGGCTATCTCATCTAGGTGCTGGTGTTAATGGCAGATGATGGGCCGCACTTCTCACCCGATCCTGGGTTAAGTGGCGTCCCATTAATTTACAATGGCCCTCCATCTTCTGCCCGTCACCGTATGAGTCACCTACCCGGGCCCACTGTTTCCCAGAGAACTCTGTCTGCTCAGACATTCTCCCGTAATCAGTTTGTAGGCCTGGCTGGAATCTCCTGTCCATCACAAACACCTGGGCCCCTCCCATCTTCTCCAAACAGGCTGCTGGTCAATCAGCAGGAACAATCATACAAAATGTCCGATACAAAAATCCTTGGGGCCTGCGCTGATGCTTACAATTGACAAGAGCTCAAACTGGAGCATTTTCCAGGCATTTTTTAGAAAATGAGACACAATGGAAAATTGAGGATATGTTAACCTACTGGTTATGGTACTGGACTAGCAACCCAGACATGGCAAGCTTAAACGATAGCAAAATACTGCGGATGCTGGAAATCCGAAATAACAACAGAAAACGCTGGAAAAACTCAGCAGGCCAGACAACATCCGTGGAGAGAGAAAGAGAGTTAACGTTTCAGGTCGAAACCCTTCGTCGGAACTGAAAGAGCCGGAAATAAACAGATAAAAATGCAAGGGGGAGGCTGGGGGGAGGAATAAAAGAACAAAAGGGATGGTCTTTAGTAAGTAGAGACATTGAGAGATGCTCAAGGCAAGACGAGATGGTAATGGGACAGGTTGAGAAACAAAAGGTAAGGTGTGAAATGCTGGCAGAATCAGAGACAGCTGCCGTGGGGGGGTGAGAGAAAAAAAAAGGAAAAAGGCATGGACCAAAAGAGTGGATAAATGTATACATATGTGGTAGGGGCCGGGGTTATGATCTGAAATTGTTGAACTCGATATTGAGTCCGGAAGGCTGTAAAGTGCCTAAACGGAAGATGAGGTGCTGTTCCTGGAGCTTACGCTGCGCTTCTGTGGAACAATGCACGAGGCCGAGGACGGTGAGGTCTGAGTGAGCGTGGATAGGGTGAATTAAAATGACAAGCGACCGGAAGCTCGGGGTCACCCTTACGGACTGAACGGAGGTGTTCCACAAAGCGGTCACCCAATCTGCGTTTGGTCTCCCCAATGTAGAGGAGACCACATCGTGAGCAGCGAATACAGTATACTAGATTGCAAGAAGTACAAGTAAATCGCTGTTTCACCTGGAAGGGGTGTTTGGGGCCCTGGAGAGTGGGAAGGGGGGATGTATAAGGGCAGGTGTTGCATCTCCTGCGCAAGCTTAAATCTCACCACGGCAAGTTATGAATTTGAATTTGATAAAGTTGGTAATCTGTAGGCTAGTACCAGACGAAAGACCATGAAAGCCTTCAGATTGTTGTAAAAATACAGCTAACTTACTAATGTCCTTTAGGGAAGAAAACCTGACACCTTTAATCAAAAATGGGTTCAGAATGCATGTACGTAAAAGCACAAAGTGTGGTGAATAAGGTTGGTGAGCTACAAGCACAATTAGCCGTGTGGCAATATGATATTGTGGCAATAACGGAAACGTGGCTTAAAAACAATGAGGACTGGGCACTTAATATTCAAGGTTTCAAGATGTTCAGAAAAGATAGGAAAAAAGGGAAGTGGGGTGGCAGTGCTGAATAAGGAAGACATTGTAGTGCTGGAAAGGGAGGATGCTCTTGAGGGGACAAGGACAGAATCCATTTGGTTAAAGTTGAGGAGCAAAAAGGGTATGATCACGCTATTGGGGGTATTCTATAGGCCTCCAAATAGTGAGAGGGAGGTAGAGGAGCAAATCTGCAGGGAAATCGCAGAGATATGCAAGAGCTATAGAGGGAAAAATTGAGTCACGCCCCCCGGGGCGCTAAAAGTAGCCATGTCTGGGTTGCTAGTCCTGTACCAAAAATTAGTGCCCCCGCAGCCGAAATTCATCGGTAGTGCCCCAAGAGGGAAGCGGGGCGCTACTGGAAGTGCCCCGCCTCCCTCTTGGGGCGCTGCGAGGGAATATTGCGACGCAATGTGCCGCAGCTCCACGCGCTGCGGCATGTCGCGCCGTGGTACTGCCGGCCTTCCTCCCCAACAAAAATGGCCGCCCGGCACCTCGCCTTTAATTAGCACCGCCCTGGCTGTAGGTAGGCCCTCCTGCCCCGTCGGACATAACGTCCGGCAGTAAGTCAGGGGCTCAACCAAAGATCGCGGCAGGGGCGCGAGCAGGGCGCTGTGCACGGCGATGACGTCATCGCCGGCGGCACAGTGCCGCGGGCGCTAACGGTTACCGCCGCGCTAACCTCACGCTGAATTTCGCAGCAGGCGTTGGCGGCGCCGCACCCGGGCAAAGCAACCGAATTTTCCCCCCATAGAGTGGTGATACTGGGGGATTTAATTACCCAAATATCGATTGGGATAATGCTAGGATAAAGGGTACGGAGGGGGAGGAATTTCTGAAATGTGTTCAGGAGAATTTCCTGGGACAGAGGGACCTGTGAGTTAATGTGCATAGGTCCCTGAAGGTAGCAGGACATATTGAGAGAGTGGTTAGCAAAGTAGAGAAGTTATGCTGAACCTTTATAAAGCGCTGGTTAGGCCACAACTGAGTATTGCGTCCAGTTCTATTCACCACACTTTAGGAAGGATGTGAAGGCCTTTGAGAGGGTGCAGAGGAGATTTACCAGAATGGTTCCAGGGATGGGGGATCTTAGCTACAAGGACAGGTTGGAGAAGCTGGATTTGTTTTCATTAGAGCAAAGGAGGTTGCGGGGTGATTTGATAGAGGTGTACAAGATTATGACGGGTTTGGATAGGCTAGATGGGGAAAGGCTGTTCCCACTAGTTGATGGTACAAGGACTAGGGGATACAGTTTTAAGGTTTTGGGCAAGAGATACAGGGAGGATGTGAGAAAAACCTTTTTTACGCTGCGAGTGGTGAGGACCTGGAATTCGCTGCCGACGGAAGTGGTAGAAACAGAGACACTCAATGTTTTCAAGGGGAGACTGGATAGGCACTTGAGGGAAATAAACTTGCAGGGCTATGGGGATAGAGCGGGGGCATGGGACTGACTGGATTGCTCTACAGAGAGCTGGCACGGACTCAATGGGCCGAATGGCCTCCTTCTGTGCAGTATGACTCTGTGACTATGACTCTATGACCTTTAGCTGGTCTGGCCTACATGTGACTCAAGTCCCGCACTATGTGGTTGACTCTTAATGCCCTCAGGGTGACGAATACTTCCTTGCCATTGCTGGCCAGATCCCAAGAATTTTTTTTTGAAACATGCCCTTGGACCAAACATGGTCAAGTTTTTTTTGATATTCGGGCATCAAACAAAGATCCTACTGTACCAATAATAATGAACAAAATCCAGATGAGCAGGATTTAAAGTGGTAAGATGTCATCATGTAAGAGCCCATGAGGGTTGCTTTAATGGAAGGAGCTAAGCTCGCTTTTGGACAATTGGAAGCACTAATTAGGTTTCTGATGACCACCAGGGGGGGTTCCTGTTCCTCTAGGAATTTCTGCCGAAGTTACAGCAGGAGCTTGGCAGAATGCCCTGCAGAAACTCTACCCTCCAGGTCTGAGTATCTAGTTCAAAAATAAGTCTTCCCATTAAGGAAAACAATGAGCTGAGGTTAATTTTATCAGATTCATGACCCAATCTTTCCAAAGGGGTTTGGTAAAGAGTGAAGGCATACCAGAACCTACTGCCTCATGCCAACAATACATTAGGGCTGATTTTATCGGCAGTGGCAGAAAATGGGCTGCCCAATGGAAAGGAAAATTGGGTGGGGCGTATAACGGGGCAGCTCATTTTCTGCCACTCTGGAAAGTTAGTATCGTGAAATATTCGTCTTTAATCTCATTCTCTGTTTTTGTCTCTGGGCCTGAAATTGTGCTCCCTTGCACCACCAGTGCAGAGGGAGACAAAAAAATCTAAAAAAAAGTTCATCTCTGTAATGGTTCTGCGCCACCGTTGGGTTTTGGGCTGTGCCTGTGCCGGGAGAAAAAGAAGTCCGCGCTGCTCTATGGCACATGCCTTTTTATAATATACACTAGGGACATTTCAAGGGCGTTTCTGTGGTGCGTTGGAAATTGCGCTACTTTGCGCAGTTGGCACAGTGCCATTCTGATGTGGCAACAAAATGGTTGGACCAGAGGATGGGTCTTCTAGTGCAGCAGTCCCTGGAACTCCTTAAATTTGCACCTGTTCAATCCTGGGATTGCCGGGATTTCCTGTCCCGGGTCATTTAAATGACCTGAAGACAGCCTCTGCATTGGCGTTGGCAAGGCTTAGTGCCGGCAATATTGACAGGAAAACCAGGTGCAGCTGAAAACCAGGCCGACAGTCTCTGGCCTCGGTGATCGGGACCTTCCGGCTGATGATGGTGAGGGTCCAAATTTGATCATAAGATCCTGGGAGGAGGAGGTTCCGATGACTGAAGGCAGCCCTACCTTGCAACTTTTGGCCTGCTTTGGGATCCCTGATCAGCAGGGGTCCAGAGACAGGCGATGGTGTCAAGGTTTCTGGTTGCCCCGGCACTGAGATGTCCAGCAAGTTAGCCAAATGGAAACTGAGGTGAAGAATGGGAGCATATGACAATGACGGACAGGAAAAGTCCCACTAGTCCATCCAGCCTGGCTCGCACAACTGTAATGTCTTGTGCATCATAATATATAGACTCCCCACGCCACCTGAAAGCCATGTGATCTCCTGGGAGAGGCAAAAAACCAGGAAAAAAAACCCAGGCCAATTAGGGAAAGAAATCTGGAAAATTCCTCTCTCACCACTTTAGGTGATCAAAACTGGCCCTGCACTGGCAGCTGAGGAATTTAAATTCAGTTAATTAAATAAATCTGGAGTAAAAAGCTAGTATCAGTAATGGTGACCATGAAACTAATGGATTGTCGTAAAAACCCATCTGGTTCACTAACGTCCTACAGGGAAGGAAATCTGCCGTCCTTACCTGGTCTGGCCTATATGTGACTCCAGACCCGCAGCAGGAAGGTCCGGTTGACTCTTAACTGCCCTCTGAAATGGCCTAGCAAGCCACTCAGTTGTAACAAACCACTACAAGAAACAATAAGAAGAATAAAACTGGACGCACCACCCGGCACTGGCTACGGACACGACAACGGCACACCCAGCCCAGTCGACCCTGCAAAGTCCTCCTCAACAACATTTGGGGAGTTGTGCCAAAATTGGGAGAGCTGTCACACAGACTAGTCAAGCAACAGCCTGACATAGTCATACTCACAGAATCATACCTTTGAGCCAATGTCCCAGACTCCTCCATCACCATCCCTGGGTATATCCTGTCCCACCGGCAGGACAGACCCACTAGGGGTGGTGGGACAGTGGTATACAATCAGGAAGGAGTGGCCCTGGAAGTCCTCAACATTGACTCCAGACTCCATGAAGTTTCATGGCTTCAGGTCAAGCATGGGCAAGGAAACCTCCTGCTGATTACCACCTACCGCCCTGCCTCAACTGATGAATCAGTACTCCTCCATGTTGAACACCACTTGGAGGAATCACTGAGGGTAGCAAGGGCACAGAATGTACTCTGGGTGGGGGACTTCAATGTCCATCACCAAGAGTGGTTCGGTAGCACCACTAGTGACCAATCTGGCCGAGTCCTGAAGGACATAACTGCCAGTCTGGGCCTGCGACAGGTGGTGAGAGAACCAACACGAGGGAAAAACCTAGACACAAGAGGCATCAAGGGGTATGGGGAGAGAGCAGGAATATGGTATTGAGATAGAGGATCAGCTATGATCACATCGAATGGCGGAGCAGGCTCGAAGGGACGAATGGCCTACTCCTGCTCCTATTTTTTTTCTTCTTTCTTTCTACTTGACCTCGTCCTCACCAATCTACCTGTCGCAGATGCATCTGTCCATGACAGCATTGGTAGCAATGACCACCGCACAGTCATTGTGGAGATGAAGTCCCGTCTTCACATTGAGGACACCCTCCATCGTATTGTGTAGCACTACCACCGTGCTAAATGGGATAGATTCAGAACAGATCTAGCAGCTCAAAACTGGGCATCCATGAGGCGCTGTGGGCCATCAGCAGCAGAATTGTATTCCACAATCTGTAACCTCATGGCCCGGCATATCCCTCACTCTACAATTACCATCAAGCGAGGGGACCAACCCTGGTTTAATAAGGAGTGTAGAAGAGCATGCCAGGAGCAGCACAAGGCGTACCTAAAAATGAGGTGCCAACCTGGGAAGCTGCAACACAGGACTACAAGCATGCTAAAAAGCGGAAGCAGCATGCTATAGACAGGGCTAAGCGATCCCACAATCAACGGATCAGATCAAAGCTCTGCAGTCCTGCCACATCTAGTCGTGAATGGTGGTGGACCATTAAACAACTAACGGGAGGAGGAGGCTCCATGAATATCCCCATCCTCAATGATGGTGGAGCACGTGAGTGCAAAAGACAAGGCTGAAGCGTTTGCAACCATCTTCAGTCAGAAGTGCTGAGTGGATGATCCATATCGGCCTCCTCCTGAGGTCCCCACCATCACAGAAGCCAGTCTTCAGCCAATTCGATTCACTCCACGTGATATCAAGAAACGGCTGAGCGCACTGGATACAGCAAAGGCTATGGGCCCCGACAATATCCCGGCTGTCGTGCTGAAGACTTGTGCTCTAGAACTAGCCACGACTCTAGCCAAGCTGTTCCAGTACAGCTACAACACTGGCATCTATCCGACAATGTGGAAAACTGCCCAGTTATGTCCTGTCCACAAAAAACAGGACAAATCCAATCCGACCAATTACCGCCCCATCAGTCTACTCTCAATCATCAGCAAAGTGATAGAAGGTGTCATCGACAGTGCTATCAAGCGGCACTTACTCACCAATAACCTGCTCACTGATGCCCAGTTTGGGATCTGCCAGGACCACTCGGCTCCAGACCTCATTACCGCCTTAGTCCAAACATGGAGAAAGGAGCTGAATTATAGAAGTGAGGTGAGAGTGCCTGCCCTTGACATCAAGGCAGCATTTGACCGAGTGTGGCATCAAGGAGCTCTAGTAAAACTGAAGTCAATGGGAATCGGGGGGGAAAATCTCCACTGGATGGAGTCATACCGAGCACAAAGGGAGATGGTTGTGGTGGTTGGAGGTCAATCATCACAGCCCCAGGACATCGCTGCAGGAGTTCCTCAGGGCAGTGTCCTAGGCCCAACCATCTTCAGCTGCTTCATCAATGACCTTCCCTCCAACGTAAGATCAGAAATGGGGATGTTCGCTGATGACTGCACAGTGTTCAGTGCCATTCGCAACTCCTCAGATAATGAAGCAGTCCATGCCCGCATGCAACAAGACCTGGACAACATTCAGGCTTGGGCTGATAAGTGGCAGGTAGCATTCGCGCCACACAAGTGCCAGGCAATGACTATCTCCAACAAGCGAGAGTCTAATCACCGCCCCTTGACATTCAACGGCATTACCATCGCTGAATCCCCCACCATCAACATCCTGGGGGGTCACCATTGACCAGAAACTTAACTGGACCAGCCACATAAATACTGTGGCAACAAGAGCAGGTCAGAGGCTAGGTATTCTGTGGCGAGTGTCTTACCTCCTGACTCCCCAAAGCCTTTCCACCTTCTACAAGGCACAAGTAAGGAGTGTGATGGAATACTCTCCACTTGCCTGGATGAGTGCAGCTCCAACAACACTCAAGAAGCTCAACACCATCCACGACAAAGCAGCCCGCTTGATTGGCACCCCATCCACCATCTTAAACATTCACTCCCTCAACCATTGGCGTACCGTGGCTGCAGTGTGTACCATCTACAAGATGCACTGCAGCAACTCACCAAGGCTTCTTCGGCAGCACCTCCCAAACCCACGACCTCTTCTACCTAGAAGGACATGGGAACATCACCACCTCCGAGTTCCCCTCCAAGTCACACACCATCCTGACTTGGACATACATCGCCGTTCCTTCATCGTCGCTGGGTCAAAATCCTGGAACTCCCTCCCTTACAGCACTGTGGGAGTACCTTCACCACGTGGACTGCAGCGGTTCAAGAAGGCGGCTCACCACCACCTTCTCAAGGGCAATTTGGGATGGGCAATAAATGCTGGCCTTGCCAGCGACGCCCACATCCCATAAACGAATTTTTAAAAAACCCTAAGTTTTGTACAAGGTAATCTCCGCCCCAGCCAGAAAGAAGCTGTCGCTTGAAGGAATCTTACCTCATTAGGATTGCTGCATCTATCGCAGGTGCAGCGAAAGCTCAACTCTCCAGGGGGGTCCATAAATCCTGGGGCTTTGTTAACAGTGCAGAGATCCTGCCATCTGGGTCTCCGCCATGCTCCCTGATATTTACATCTGGGGAACTGAGGGTTCCCCGGGGACAAGGGTCAAGGAAGTCAGCCCGAATCTGGCCTCGGGTGACTGTCTGTGTGGAGTTTGCACATTCTCCCCGTGTCTGCGTGGGTTTTCTCCAGGTGCTCCGGTTTCCTCCCACAGTCCAAAAATGTGTGGGTTAGGTTGATTTGGCTATGATAAATTGACCCTTTGTGTTAGGGGGGGATTAAATATGTGGGGTTACGGGGATAGGATGGGATATGTTAGGGGGAATTAAATACGTGGGGTTACGGGGATAGGGTGGGATATGTGTCGGTGTAGGCTCGATGGGGATTCTGTGTGAGAAAGCAGGGACAGGGTACTGGATTTGGATGATCAGCCATGATCGTATTGAATGGTGGAGCAGGCTCGACAGGCCGAATGGCCTACTCCTGCTCCTAGTTTCTATGTTTCTATGTTTCTATTGACTCTTATCACAAAACAAAAGCAAAATACTGCAGGATGCTGGAAATCTGAAATAAAAACAGAAAATGCTGGAAATACTCAGCGGGTCAGGCAGCATCTGTGGAGAGAGAAACAGAGTTAACGTTTCAGGTCGATGACCCTTCGTCAGAACTGGAAAAAGCTGGAGATGGAACAGGTTTTTAAGCAAGTGCAGGGGCAGGGAAAGGGGGGAGGGGAGGAAAGAACAAAAGGGAAGGTCTGTAATAGGATGGAGGGCAGGAGAGATTAAAAGAGACAAAAGGGATGATGGTGCAAGGCAAAAGGAGATGGTAATGGGACAAGTTAAGAAAAAAAAGATGACTCTAGATGAAGTGTAAATGGCGATGGCAGAATGATCAACAGCTGCCATGTGAGAGAGAGAAAAAAATGATAGGGGTAGAGGTTATGGTCTCAAATTGTTGAACTCGATGTTGAGTCCAGAAGGCTGTAAAGTGCCTAATTGAAAGATGAGGTGCTGTTCCTCGAGCTTACGTTGAGCTTCATTGGAACAGTGTAAGAGGCCGAGGACAGGGAGGTCAGAGTGGGTCAGAGTTGACTCTTTTCACGTCTGTCTGTTTAACTGAATGAGTCCCAACATATTACTGCCATATATGATATTCAAACAGTACCATGAAAGATCACATCCAATAGTTAAGAAGAAGTGAATAATGGTGTAAAAACTATAATATGCATATTACCTGTGAGAGGATGATGGATCTAAACTACACCAGTGCAGAATCTATTGCCTGTATTGGACTAACCTGCTGACTTAAGTGAGTGCATTATACTCCCACCTTTACCACCATTCCAATTCGGCTCCCACACCACCCACCCCACTGAGACCACACCGGTCAAAATCACAAGCAGTATCTATGTGATTGCGGCCCAGCTCACTATCTCTCCCCATAGTTTTTGACCTCTCTAAGGGTAAGTTTGTGCGATTGTACGTCTGGCGTAGAATCTGATTAGAAGCGAGTGAAGGATCAGAGAGATAGGGCTGTAAGGAAGAAAGAAAGACTTGCATTTATATAGCGCCTTTCACGACCACCGGACGTCCCAAAGCACTTTACAGCCATTTAAGTACTTTTTGAAGTGTAGTCAATGTTGTAATGTAGGAAACATGGCAGCCAATTTGCACACAGCAAGCTCCCAGAAGCAACAATGTGACAATGACCAGATAATCAGTTTTAGTGATGTTGATTAAGGGATAAATATTGGCCAGGACACCAGGGACAACTCCCCTGCTCTTCTTCGAAATAGTGCCATGGGATCTTTTACATCCATCCGAGAGAGCAGACGGGGCCAAAAGACGGCACCTCTGAGGTTTATAAAATAGTGAAGGGACTAGACTGTTTTTATGTTGATCAATTATTTCAACTGGACAGGTTAGGGAGGACCGGGGGTTGCACTTCCAAGTTATGTGGGGGCAGAACTGGGCTGAAGTTAGGCAGTTCTTCATTGCCACAGAGAATAGTGGAGCTTCGCCCAGTTGCCACCCTCATCAAGAAATAATGAGCAGCGGGCCGTGATTCTCTGAAATACCCAGCCGACAGGTGAGGCTCCCAGTCGACAGCACGACCTGCAAAAATCAAACTACTGACACCAAGTCCCATTCACCCATCACCCCTGGGCTCGCTGACCTATATTGGCTCACGGTCCACCAAGGCATCGAATTTAAAATTCTCAGGTGGTGAAATTGGGTATCGCACCGTTTGGGGCGCTAACTCACGAAATTTTGAAAATTTAGCACCAGGCGATAAGGATTCTGAACTTCTAGTAAATTGCGTGTTAGCGCCCCTAGGAAGGAAGTGGGGCGCTAAATCAAGCGCTAATGACCTCAGTGGGGCGCTACAGGGGCGCTACCAGTAGAGCGCTAATGAATTTCAGGTGCAATGCATTCAGCAATGATCCTTCGCATTGGCTCCTTCCAGCTCTTAAAGGGGAGGTTGCATCATTGTGCAGATGCTCATTTTCAGCATTGCTGGCTTTGAGGCGACCTGCGAGCAAGTGAATCCCCTGATGGCTGTGGCTGTTCCCACTCCCAGGGAGAGAGCTCGTCGATTCACAGACGTGGCATTGGAGGCTGGAGTGGAGCGAAGGAGGGCAATGCTGTTCCTGGCCACTAGAAGGAGGCCATCGCCTCAGGTGTTCAGGGCAATGTGGAGGGAAGTGGCCCAGGAGGTCTCGGCCAGTAGTGTGGTGCAACGCAGCCTGACACAGTGTCGCAAGAAATTCACCGACCTCGGTCGGGTGGTCAGGGTGAGTACGTGCTTCAACAGCTCCTACCTACCAGCATCTGAACCTCAGTCTGTGCACATTGTGCAAAAACCACAACCCCACCACTCAGCCACCAAACATCTGCACCTACTCAAACTCACATCCACATCTCATGCCTTGCCCACAATCACAGCTGTACAACAACGGCAGGCATATCTCCCAAACACATAGCTGGACTCTGACTCAAACACATTGGTTTCTCTTACAGGCCAAGATGGCCCACAATAGGAGGGAGCTGCAGAGAACAGGCGGGGGTGATGCGCAGCTGCAGCAGCTCCCCAGACCTGGAGGAGCGAGTGCTGCGACTCATTGGGCAGCAGGTGGTGGGCGGTGTGGCCGTCGGCAACGTCAACCCCCTTGGGGGCAAAAACGGTATCTTCAGCCCCTCCCCTTCTCTCATCCCACTTCCCCCTCACGCCACAAATCTTTCTACCTCCTGAGAATGTCTGAATTCCTTGCTCCATTCCTGCCCCCCCTGCCCCCACCTTAACGCGAGTGTTGTGCCTTTATGCTCCATTCTTGCCCCCCTGCCCCCACCTTAACGCGAGTGTTGTGCCTTTATGCTCCATTCCTGCCCCCCCTGCCCCCACCTTAACGCGAGTGTTGTGCCTTTATGCTCCATTCCTGCCCCCCCTGCCCCCACCTTAACGCGAGTGTTGTGCCTTTATGCTCCATTCCTGCCCCCCCTGCCCCCACCTTAACGCGAGTGTTGTGCCTTTATGCTCCATTCCTGCCCCCCCTGCCCCCACCTTAATGCGAGTGTTGTGCCTTTATGCTCCATTCCTGCCCCCCCTGCCCCCACCTTAACGCGAGTGTTGTGCCTTTATGCTTTCAGAGAATCAGCAACCAGATGACTCGCCTGTCCCTGAGCCCCCCACTGAGAGTGAGGAAGGAGAAGAGGAGGAGCAAAACGCTGAAATCGGTCAAAAGGCCTCTTTGCCGATGTGAAATTAACAATGCAGCATTATTAGCTGAAGAAAACTAAACGGGATGTGGACGCCTTTAAATAGCGCTCCTCCAGGGGACATCTGACTGAAAGCCGCCTCCTCTACCTGTCGTTGTTAACGGCAGGCGCACAAGCAGGGGGCGAGAGGGAATTTTTCGTCCGGGGCGCTTACCGGGGCGCTGCGCACGGCAATGATGTCACGATCTCTGGCGCAGGATATTGGGGCGCAACATCTTACCACCGCCGCAAAACTCCCGCCGAATTTAGCGGGAGGTGTTGATATCGCCACGCCCGGTCGCAAACCCATTTGTGCCCCGTTAGCGTCCCTCGGAGGCGCTATCGGGAGGCGCAAAGGAGCCCAATTTCTAGCCCTCAGTATTGTGTTCAAATCCCTCTATGGCCTCGCCCCTCCCTATCTCTGTAACCTCTTCCAGCCCTACCACCCTCCGAGAACTCTGCGTTCCTCCAACTCTCGCCTCCTGCGCCTCCTCGATTTCTCTCGCTCACCCACCCCCTTGGCGGCCGTAATATTCAGCTGTACAGACCCTCAGCTCTGGAATCCCCTCCCTGAACCTCCACACCTCTCTCTCTCTCCTCCTTTCAGACCGCCTACCTCCACCTGCCCGAACATCTCCCTCTGTGGCCTGGTGCCAAATTTGGTCAGATAACGTTCCTGTGAAGCGCCTTGGCACGTTTTACTCCGTCGTAGGGGCCAAGTGCACAGTCCTACAAATCTGCGGTTAGACTTTGTAACATTTAGAAGATTGCAATCGACAAATTCTATTTTACTGTTGCGTGCCACGCGTGTGATTCGCAGTCTTTCCCAGAACGTACGAGTCTCTCCGCATTGCATAATGTCCCGTAAAGCAGTGTAAGGGTGAATGAATCTGCAGTTTCTGTTGATATAACCTGCTTCCACAAGTTATTAGTAACACACCGCGGGGCTGCGGTGAGTCACCGGGCTGCCTTGCAAATTTTCTTTCGCCTGTTTTTTTTTCCTGGAATAGAAGAGCCACCTACTTTTTTTTCAACCAGCAGTACAGATCTTTAGAGACTTCACCCCAGGGATATCACACAGCAACAGCAGAGATTCCCACCGTGTCTGTTCCTGGGATCCAGCCAGTAAGTATTACAGATCTCAGCCTCTCAGTATTGGAGGTCTCACACTGATGGATATATTTTTTTTAAATCTCTCTCTCTCTTTCCTATACACGCGAATTCCTTTTAATGTCCCAGACCATCTTTCCGCTCTGTCCTTAAGGCGGCGCTTTTTAAATTTGACTCTTTTGGATTCTGTCGCTGGTAGCTCAGTGCTTTTCACTGAAAGCAGCGGCAGGCAAGCCTGGTCCCCATTATCTGCCCAGGATGTTCTGGAGACATAGCTGAATGTTTACAACATTGGTTCACTGCTAAGTAGACAACTGGAGAATAACACATGCTTCTGCTCTCAGAAGCTCTGCTATTCCTATTTCAGATACTGGAATATTCTGTTACTGGTATTTCTGTTACTTATATTAATATTTTTTGCTCTATTTTCTGATATTGTGATGAGTATTTCTGCTATTGGTATTAGTATTTCTCGTATTAGTATTTATGTTATCAGGTATTAATATTTTTTTTGGTGTCAGTATTCATCGTAGAATGGTTACAGCCCGTGCCGGCTCTCTGCAAGAGCGCTTCAGCTAGTCCCACTCCCCCCCCGCCCTTTCCCCGTAGCCCTGCAATTTTTTTTTCCTTCAGGTACTTATCCAACTCCCTTTTGAAAGCCGTGATTGAATCTGCCTCCACCACCCTTTCAGGCAGTGCATTCCAGATCCTAACCACTCGCTGTGTAAAAAAAGTTTTTCCTCATGTCGCCCTTGGTTCTTCTGCCAGTCACCTTAAATCTGTGTCCTCTGGTTTTGGAATTAAAGAAAGGCTTGCATTTCTATAGCGCCTTTTACGACCACCGGACGTCCCAAAGCACTTTATGGCCAATGTAATACTTTTTGAAGTGTAGTCACTGTTGTAATGTAGGAAACACAGCAGCCAATTTGTGCACAGCAAGCTCCGACAAACAGCAATGTGATAATGACCAGATAATCTGTTTTAGTGATGTTGATTGAGGGATAAATATTGGCCAGGACACCGGGGATAACTCCCCCTGCTCTTCTTTGAAATAGTGCCATGGGATCTTTTACGTCCACCTGAGAGAGCAGACAGGGCCTCGGTTTAACGTCTCATCCGAAAGACGGCACCTCCGACAGTGCAGCACTGTCCTGGTGTGTCAGCCTAGATTTTTGTGCTCAAGTGTCTGGAGTGGGGCTTGAACCCACAATCGTCTGACTCGGAGGCGAGGGTACTACAAATTAATATTTCTAATCTTAATATTTCTGTTATTGGTATTAATATTTCTCACTGGTATTTCTCATATCAGTATTTATGCTATTGGTGTTAATATTGCTGCTATCCATATTTATGACATCAATTTTTTTTATATTGGTTTGTCCGATATTGGTATTTCTGTCGTCTTCTGTTAATGTGGATTTACATATTCTTTTATCTGATAATCAAGATAACTGTTTTTCATTTTTTAAATGGAAAAACCTGACGGCAGCAAGGAATGTTATCTGCCAAGTACCAATATAATCCGGAAATTCCCTTTGGCAATAACTGAATTTGACTTACTGAGCACAATTTACCTCTCCATTGCACCGAGGGAATACTCAATTCTCAGGCCCCAGAGGGGAGGAAAAAGGTTCCGAGAGCCATGATGTCGGGCCTCTGCCCCCCTTGGCACTGCCGTAGGATATCTGAGGCTTTGCTTGAGGGCAGGGAGAATACCTGTGCCCACAACAGGCACAGGCAAAGGGCTGCCATTGAAACGAGTTGGGATGGGGTGTTTGCGGCCCTCCCGCCTCATTTTCCTCTGGGGCTTGCCAAAAGCACACCCATTTTGAAGGGGTGGCAGCGGAAGTAGACAGTAGTCTATGTACCTGCCCCACTCTGATGGGGGTAGGCAACAAGTCAAGGGAGGCCCCCTAAAAAAAGTAAGTAATATTTTATAGGCACCCCATGGATCTTTCAGCCTTTTCGCTGCTGTTTTTAGACAGAGTTGGTGGCCACTCATACTGCTACAGGCATTTCTAAGCACAAGGTTCAGCCAGGGAGCAGCCCTGTGATTGGAGTGCGGGAAGAGTACATAAGAGCAGGAGTAGGCCATACGGCTCATTGAGCCTTCTCCGCCATTCAATAAGATCATGGCTGATCTTCTACCTAAACTCCACTTTACTGCCCTATCCCCATATCCCTTGATTTCCTTAGTGCCCAAAAATCTGTCGATCTCAGCCTTGAATATACTCATCGACTGAGCATCCACAGCCCTCTGGGGTAGAGAATTCCAAAGATTCACAACCCTCTGAGTGAAGAAATTCTCTTCATCTCAGTCCTAAATGGCCGACCCCTTATCCTGAGTAGGAAATGATCTGGATCCCGAAACACAGGTGGGTTCAGGCCATTACAGGCAGAGTGTACTTTAGGTGTGCTTTGACTGCCTGGCACCTAGGTTAGGGTGAACAGCAAAGTAGGCCCTATTCAATCACCATAGTCTGTGACGCTGATTATTATACATTAGAAGCCCTAATGTATGTTACAGGCTGGTTTTCTGGAAAACCGATGTTTTATCAGAATGCGATCTCCAAAACACTGGTAATATTGCCAGTGAAAAGAGAGTTGGATTTATTTAGTCCCCGTGAACCAGTGGCCCCTGTTTGATAATCATACTGAAACCAAAGATCTTTTTAAAACAATGGAATGTTATTCCTGGTACTGTCAGGCAAGAATTCTTCTGTAGACCACAACTTATTCTTGAATATTTAATAATTTTAGGCAATTTATTTTTCCGGGATTTTATGTAGCCGAGAAAGTGTGAGTGAGCGAGTGTCATCAATCCTCGTTGAATTTTCTTTCATTCACAAGAGAGGTTTTGATAGAGTAGACAGGGAGAAACTGTTTCCAGTGGCAGGATGGTCGATAATCAGAGGGCACTGATTTAAGATAATTGTTGAAAGAACCAGGGGGGAGATGAGGATTTTTTTTTTTTTTACGCAGCGACTTGTTATGATCTGGCCTGAAAGGGTGGTGGAAGCAGATTCAATAGTAACTTTCAAAAGGGAATTGGATAAATACCTGAAAAGGAAAGATTTGCAGAACTATGGGGAAAGAGCAGGGGAGTGAGACTAATCGGACAGCTCTTTCAAAGAGCCGGCACAGACACGATGGGCCGAATGGCCTCCTTCTGTGCTGTATGATTCAATGATTCTAACACATCTATGCAAGTTATACTATCATTGTTGCATCAATAGAAGATGGTTTGAGATGCCAACAGATACAAAAACAGCAGAGTAATTCGGGGGTCACCAGCCTCCCTGCCACACTGGAGGCAAGAGTCGTGAGCAGGTGGCAGTCCAGTGCCAGGCACTTTAGCAGTGACGGGCTCTGATATGATCCAAGAATGCAATGGCGTGTGACCCCCCATCAAGGAAAGCCCTCTCACCCCACTTGGGATTTTGATACCATGGTGTCAGGCCAAGCTTAAAAAGTGCTCCTGGGCAGTTTAAGAATGTACGCAGTGGTTTTGTTTTAATGTTTTGATTAAAACAGATGTGCCCATCTATTCTCTCAACACATTAACAATTTACTAGATGGGCTCAGTGCTCTGGTGTGAGGTAGACCAGTATAGCTTCAGCGTAACAGTGATTACCCTTCACGCCAGCCATGGTATGATTACTCTCCTGAAGTCAAGTTTAAAAAGTTCCCAGAAAGTCCTTTGGACTTGTTTGGGACTTTTTAAACTCATTTTTTAATCTTTATCTTATGAGTAGAGAGCTGGTGGTCACATTGACACTCTCCTAACATAAAAATTAAATGATCCAGTGAGCGCAAATCTGTACTCGATGCCACAAGAACAGTATAACCAGCCTCTTAAAGGGCAGTCCCCTTAAAGGACAAATTTGCATGCGGTAAATGGCTTCTCCTTTAACTTCTCTCAGTTTGTAACAGAGGTTCACAATGGCATCACCACATCAGTAAAAATGATATTACCTGGTAAAGCTTGGTTTTAAAATGGAAACATCCCCATGACAACCACATCACAAATAGTTTCTGCTGTAATTTTCATATGGTTAAGCCTCTTTCAGTGACAGAGCTCTGCTATTCCTCAGTTGTATTAAGGGATATGGAGCCAAGGCGGGTAAATGGAGTTAAGATACAGATCAGCCATGACCTCATCGAATGATGGAACAGGCTGGAGGGGCCGAATGGCCCACTCCTATTCCTATGCATATGCCAGAAGCATAAATATCCACAGCGGCCCTCCCGCTTGTCTTGCCGTGCCTTCAGCGGAAGAGCCATGGAAATCCCGGGAAAATGGCACGAACACCACTTGCGCCATTTTTCCGGCGTTTCCCAGGCTCGTTACTGCAGCCGATCGGGAAAACCCCTGCGGAAATTCACTGCCGCAATTTGCTATTCTCCGCGATTTTACTATGTTCACAGTAGCACACAGTGCAACTCGATTATCAGCATAATGGAAAGGTCCACACTGAGGTGGTTTCAATCAACGCAGCTCAGCCATGTGCCATAGCGACAAGGAAGTCTGTATTAGCATTAGGTTGTACATAGCAACATAGTAATGTACAGGACCATCTGGACAGTCCCAATATATAGAAAATATCATATCCCACAATACCTCTCGTATCACATTTTTCTCCAGGTGCTTATAAGGCTCTTTCTTGAATTTGCTCATGCATACCTTCACCACCCTCTGCCTCAAGTCTGTAGGATTGGAAGTTTGGCCAACCCAGCTGTCGCTACCCTTTGACGTGTGAACATGATATTGCCGATTGGCCGCCCGTCATAGAAACTACCTGAATTTCCTTTCCATTGTCTTGGGTGCAGAGCCAGACTAAATGGAAATAAAACATTAGGAATGAAACATATTAAACATGTTAGAAGTTAAGCAAGAAAACAGAAGTGTGGAATCCGTCACAAAGTATTTAAATCCATACGTGCACTGTTCCTCAGGTAGTGCCGGTGATTTTATTTGCCCTCCGTGACCCGCCATCATGCCGCTTGCTCCATCTTTCCCGCTCATGGCCGTTGCGTGGACAATAGCAGTCAATGGAGCTGCCCTCGCTTGCAGGGAAGAAACGAGTGAGTAATTTCAACATTTTAACGTCAAAATAAGCTGAGGTACAAAACTGTAATCCAGATGTCTGCAGTACTCTGAGAGCTGGCATCAGTTTTATTCCTCATATGTGACTCATTTCATTCGGAGTTGTGCGGGCCTGCAGTGGTTTCTGCAGCATGCCTTTCTCAGTCTACTAAAAAGGCCAAATGCATGAGACAACCTGATCCATGAAAATGAAAGGAACTTTGGACAAAATAACGTGTTACCCTGGTTTCCTATTTGATTCAACTCAGAATCCTACTTTTGGAATGAATTCTTTGGGGATAATTCTGCTCTTAAGGGGGAAAAAATCCTTCCACTGATGTGTTTACGTGAGTCTTCCCCAATTTAGTAAAAGAATTTTAAATCTTTAATCTTACACGCAGAGCAATATACCCTCCTCCCCACCATCACCGCAGTCTGTGGGCTAGCTCAAGCCTGTCGATCACTGCCATCATCTTGCTTTTAGCTAGGCAACGAACGTTCATGCTTGTGGCATTAAAATTAAATTTAAAATTTGGCTATCTGCGCTACATTTTAAATGTACTATGTGCTCGTCAAAGGTGAGAGCTATTGGCACTGGGAAATGGAACAAGTACCACTCAAGGTACAAGTCGTTGGAATCAAGTACTCCCGGGTCAGGCACAGCTCACGGCCAGCTGTAGAATAAAGCTCTTTCTAATCGACTACAACTTTGGACGAGTAACCATCTCCCTGCCAATGCAACCTTTCTCCATTTCCCAAATCCTTTTGGGCCTCTGAGTGAATTACTAATTGTACATCAAATTACGATCAGTTTTGTCCTGTCGACCAATTCCCACTGGGTTCAAACGGCCCAAACTTACTTCCCATTAGACCTTTACAGCATGACAGCGAGAGAAAGAGAAAAAAAAACACATCAGTCGAGGGTGGATTTGAGCCCACGGCCCAGATGTGAAAGGACACTAACTGCACCGACTCAAAGTGCTATCTTGTCTCCTGACTTTTCTTAAGTTGAAACAATTTAGGGGAGCTGTGATTGATGAAAGAAAGACTTACATTTATACAACGCGCTATCAGATCTATCAGAAACATCCCAAAACCCTTCATATACAATAAATTACTTTGAAATGCAATGACTGCTGTTTTGCGGGCAAATCCACCAGCCATTTTGTACACAACAGAAGCCCACAAGCAACAAGGAGATTGAGTAGACTAGGCCTATATTCTCTAGAGTTTAGAAGAATGAGAGGTGATCTCATAGAATCATAGAAAGTTACAGCACAGAAGGAGGCCATTTTGGCCCATTGTGTCCGCGCCGGCCAACAAAGAGCTATCCAGCCTAATCCCACTTCCCAGCTCTTGGTCCGTAGCCCTGCAGGTTAGAGCATCCCAAGTGCACATCCAAGTACTTTTTAAATGTGGTTAGGGTTCCTGCCTCTATCACCCTTTCAGGCAGTGAGTTCCAGACCCCCACAACCCTCTGGGTGAAGAAACTTCCTCTTAAATCCCCTCTAAACCTTCCCCCAATTACTTTTAAATCTGTGCCCCCTGGTTTTTGACCCCTCTGCTAAGGGAAATAGGTCCTTTCTATCCACTTTATCTATGCCCCTCATAATTTTATATACCTCAATAAGGTCTCCCCTCAGCCTCCTCTGTTCCAAGGAAAACAGACCCAGCCTATCCAGTCTTTCCTCATAGCTAAGATTCTCTACTCCCGGCAACATCCTTGTAAATCTCCTCTGTACCCTCTCTCGTGCAATCACATCTTTCCTGTAATGTGGTGACCAGAACTGCACGCAGTACTCTAGCTGAGGCCTAACTAGTGTTTTATACAGTTGAAGCATAACCCCCCTGCTCTTGTATTCTATGCCACGGCTAATAAAGGCAAGCATTCCGTATGCCTTCTTAACCACCTTATCTACCTGGCCTGCTACCTTCAGGGATCTGTGGACATGCACTCCAAGGTCCCTTTGTTCCTCTACACTACTCAGTGTCCTACCATTTAATGTGTATTCCTTTTCCTTGTTAGCTCTCCCCAAATGCATTACCTCACACTTCTCTGGATTGAATTCCATTTGCCACTGTTCTGCCCACCTGACCAATTTATTGATATCTACAGTTCCCTTCTTCAGTATCAACCACACAGCCGATTTTAGTATCATCTGCAAACTTCTTAATCATACCCGCTATATTCAAGTCAAGATCATTGATATATACCACAAAAAGCAAGGGACCTAGTACTGAGCCCTGCGGAACCTCACTGGAAACAGCCTTCCAGTCACAAAAACACCCGTCAACCATTACCCTCTGCTTCCTGTCTCCAAGCCAGTTTTCAATCCAACTTGACACTTTGCCCTGGATCCCATGGGCTTTTAACTTCGTGACCAGTCTGCCATGTGGAACTTTATCAAAAGCCTTGCTAAAGTCCATATACACTACATCAAATGCACTACCCTCATCTACCCTCATTGTTACCTCCTCAAAAAATTCAATCAAGTTTGTCAGACACGACCTTCCCTTAACAAATCCGTGCTGACTCTTCTTGATTAATCCGTGTCTTTCTAAATGAAGATTTATCCTGTCCTTCAGAATTCTTTCCAATAATTTTCCCACCACCAAGGTTAGGCTGAATGGCTTGTAATTACTTGGACTATCCTTTTCTCCCTTTTTAAACAAGGGTACCACATTAGCAGTCCTCCAGTCCTCCGGCACCACACCTGAAGCCAGAGAGGATTGAAAAATAATGGTCAGGGCCTCTGCCATTTCCTCTTTTGCTTCGCTTAACAGCCTGGGATACATTTCATCCAGGCCTGGGGATTTATCCACTTTTAAAGCTGCTAAACCCCTTAATACTTCCTCTCTCACTATGTTTATTTCATCTAATATTTCACACTTCTCCCCCATGATAGCAATGTCTGCTTCGCCCCTCTCCTTTGTGAAAACAGACACAAAGTATTCATTAAGAACCCTACCGACGTCTCCCGCCTCCACACACAGATTACCCTCATGATCTCTAATAGGCCCTACCCTTTCTTTATTTATCGTCTTACTCTTAATATATTTATAAAACATCTTTGGGTTTTCCTTGATTTTACTTCCCAAGAATTTTTCATGCTCCCTCTTTGCTTTCCTAATATCATTTTTAATTGCACCCCTGCACTTTCTGTACTCCTCTAAAGATTCTGGAGTATTTAACCCTCAGTATCTGTCATACACCTCCCTTTTTTTCTTTATCCTACCCTGTATGTCTCTAGACATCCAGGGGGCTCTAGATTTGTTAGTCCCACCTTTTTTCTTTAAGGGCACATGTTTGGTCTGAACCCTCCGGATCTCCTCCTTGAATGCCTCCCACTGCTCTGACACTGATTTACCTTCAAGTAGCTGTTTCCAGTCCACTATGGCTAAATCCCCTCTGAGCTTAGCAAAATTTGCTTTTCCCCAATTTAGAATTTTTATTCCTGGTCTATCCTTGTCCTTTTCCATAACTACCTTAAATCTAACAGAATTATGGTCACTAGCACCAAAATGCTCCCCCACTGATACGCCTTCTACCTGTCCAGCTTCATTCCCTAAAACCAAGTCCAGAACCGCCCCCTCCCTTGTTGGGCTTGCTACATACTGGCTAAAAAAGTTCTCTTGGATGCATTTTAGGAATTCCGCACCTTCTATACCCTTCACACTAATTTTATCCCAGTTAATATTGGGGTAGTTGAAATCCTCTACTATTACTGCCCTATAGTTTTTGAACTTCTCAGAAATTTGTCTACATATTTGTTCTTCTATCTCCATCTCACTGTTTGGGGGTCTGTAGTACACTCCCAGCAGTGTGATCGCCCCTTTTATGTTTTTCAATTCGACCCATATGGCCTCGTTTGATGATGCCTCCAACATATCCCTCCTCACAGCTGTAATAGTTTCTTTAATCAATACCGCGACCCCCCCTCCCTTTTTACCTCCCTCTCTATCCCATCTGAAAATCCTGTAACCAGGAATGTTGAGCTGCCATACCTGCCCCTCTTTCAGCCACGTCTCTGTAATAGCTATAATATCATAGTCCCAAGTATCTACCTGTGCCCTCAGCTCATCTGCCTTGTTCGCTATACTCCTTGCATTGAAGTATATACCATTTAGTACAGGCAAACCTCCTTGTTGACTACCATCTAGCCCTTGATTCCTCCGTCCTTCCATTGAAACATACAAAATTCTTACAGGGCTTGACAGGGTAGATGCAGGGAGGATGTTTCCCCTGGCTGGGGAGTCTAGAACCAGGGGTTACAGTCTCAGAATAAGGGGTTGGCCATTTAGGACTGAGATGAGGAGAAATTTCTTCACTCAAGAGGGTGGTGAATCTTTGGAATTCTCGAGGGCTGTGGAGGCTCAGTCATTGAGTATATTCAAGATAGAGATCGATAGATTTTTGAATATTAAGGGAAACAAGGGATATGGGGATAGTGCAGGAAAGTGGAGATGAGGTAGAAGATCAGCCTTGATCTTATTGAATGGCGGAGCAGGCTCGAAGGGCCAAATGGTCTACTCCTGCAACTAATTCTTATGTTCTTATGAGATTGATAATCAGTTAAATCTGTGTTGGGTGGCACTGGTTAAGGAAGGACATTTTGTGGGACACCTGGAGGGATCTCCTGACGTCCACCCAGACAGACAGAAGGGCCTCAGTTTAACATTTCAATTGAAGAACATCAACCTCTTGCCAGTGTAGTACCGCATTGGAGTGTCATCTTAGATTATGTGCTCATGATCCATTGCGGGGCCTGAACCCACAGCCTTCTTACCATTGAAAGCACCACCAGCTAAACTAAGCTGACACTTTTGATGTGTTGGGGAGTTAGTAAGGCAACTCTATTGCATATTTAAAATGAGTGTAGCAGCTTGACTCTTAATGACATCTGAAGTGGTCTGGGAAACCACTCAGTTGTAACAAGAGTCACGCAAGGGGAAGGCCAACCTTGTAAGGGAAGTTAAAGATAAAAAATAAATGCGGTCTGTATTTTGTAAGAGTTTGATCATTTTATCTTTTGCATTTCATAATGTTTGTTTTTCTACGTTTCATTGTTTAGTTGTGCTGTTAGATTCCTTTCCACGGCGCGCACTGCCTTTTAAATGTGAAAAGTAAATACATTTCTGTATGTAATGAAGTGAGTGCAGCAGTAATATAAATATCACATAAGGATACAATGGAACCATACTTGAAAAAGATAAATATAAACATTATTGAGCGCTGGTGCAACAGGCTGCTTATAGACTGACCACTGCCTCACTACTGATAGAGAAAAGAAAAAGAGAGACTTGCATTTCTATAGCGCCTTTCATGACCTCAAGACGCCCCAAAGTGCTTTACAGACAATGAAGTATCTTTGGGAAGTGTAGTCACTCTTGTAATGTAGGAAACGCAGCAGCTAATTTGCACACAGCAAGCTCCCACAAACAGCAATGTGATAGTGACCCGATAATCTGTTTTGGTAATGTTGATTGAAGGATAAATATTGGCCAGATACTGGGGAGAACTCCCCTGCTCTTCTTCAAAATAGTGCCGTGGGATCCTTTACATCCACCTGAGAGAGCAGACGGGGCCTCGGTTTATCATCTCATCTGAAAGACGGCACCCCTGACAGTGCAGCACTCCCTCAGTAATGCACTGGAATGTTAGCCTAGATTTCAGTGCTCAAGTCTCTAGAGTGAGACTATGTACCCACAACCTTAGACTGATCACTGATAAAGTGACCACTGCATCACTAGGCTGTTTGTAGAGTGACCGCACCAGGCTGTTTATAGAGTGACCGCACCAGGCTGTTTATAGAGTGACCGCACCAGGCTGTTTGTAGAGTGACCGCACCAGGCTGTTTATAGAGTGACCGCACCAGGCTGTTTATAGAGTGACCGCACCAGGCTGTTTATAGAGTGACCGCACCAGGCTGTTTATAGAGTGACCGCACCAGGCTATTTATAGAGTGACCGCACCAGGCTGTTTATAGAGTGACTGCACCAGGCTGTTTATAGAGTGACCGCACCAGGCTGTTTAGATCATTCTGATTATGAATTTTTTGCGGCTAAAACCGTGTTAAAATAATATTCAGAAAATAAATATGGAAAGAATGAGCAGAAAATAGATTGTCTTCATTATTGAAGTTGTAGGGCCCCATAATTATCTTTGACATTTTTAATAAATACAAGTCAAATTGCAGTGAACCATATTAGGAGAGATCCTGTGATGATCTCCACGGATCAGGCAAGGCTTAGACCACTCACCCCTGCTGTTGCTACTTGCTGGCTTCCTGCAGTTGGCGTCCAACAATTAACCTGCTCGAATCTCACAAGTGATGTGTTCCCAGTCCCTAGGCCGGTAACTGTCATGGTTGCTCACTGGCTTTTGTCTTGCAATCTAATTAGTTGTAGCTATCTGGTATATTAGAGCATCCATACTACTGTAAATATAGGTAAACACACAGAGAACTCCCCAGCTCTTCTTCTTTTACGTCCACCTGAAAGGGCAGATGAGGTCTCGGTTTAACGCCTCATCTGAAAGACGGCTCCTTTGACAGTGCAGCACTCCCTCAATACTGCACTGGAGTGTCAGCCTAGATTATATGCTCATGTCTCTTGATTGAGGTTAGAACCCCCACCCAAACTGTTTTCTTCTGCTTCTACCAACCCATGTTCCATGTTCAGAGCCAGAACCACCTTGCTGAAAGTCCACTGCTGTTTAGGTCATAATAGTTTCAAAGTCCAATGTTATTAAAATGTAATTGGGCCTCCCAGGTGTCAGCCGTAGCTCAGTGGTAGCACCCTCGCCTCTGACTCAGAAGGTTGTGGCTTCACTCCAGAGACTTGACCACATGATCTAGGCTGACACTTCAGCACGGAACTGAGGGAGTGCTGCATTGTCGGAGGTGCTGTCTTTTGGATGAGACATTGGCCCAGATATTCCGATCGCAGGCCTCCCGCGGGCGGAGGACTGCGATCTGGAAAAATCTGCGCCAAGACCGGAGGGCTACCGGGAGGCGCACAATTCCGCTCCTGGGCCTCTCCAAACTGCCAGTGCTCAGGGCCCACGTATCCCAGAGGCGCAGGCAGTTCGCAGTGGGATCACGTGGGCCATGGGGAGCCAATCAGAGAAGGGAATCTCCCTTCATACATTTGACAGGAAGACCTGTCAAATATATGAATGGAGATCACCCCCAAAACATAGTAAAACTTTAAATAAATTTAAAAAAAAACATCACATTTTTAAAATGACTTGAGAGTCCAATAAATTAACTATTTTAAACCAAACTTTAAATTTTTGAAAAAAATAATTAAAGTTTTTTACGGGGCTAAAAAATAAACTTACTTTTTTTTAAAGTATTTTTAAATGATAAATCCGTGGAAATTTTTAAAAAAAACTTTTTTCAACTCTTATCCTGGTAAAAGCAGGCCTTACACCTGCTTTTACCAGGCGCAAGAATTGTAAGTGTTTTCTGCGGGCGGAGGGTCTCCAAAAAGCGGAACTATCCGCCCGCAGAAGCCCTTCTCCAGGGCAGCCTGGAGGATCTGTCAAGAGCTTTCAGTGCATGCCTGAAACCAGCATTTCCAATGTCCCTATGGGTGGGTACACAGCGCGTACACACTCGTAGGGATCGGAATATCCGGCCCAACAAACCAAGGTTCCATCTTCCCTCTCAGGTGGACGTTAAAGATCCCACGTCACTTTTCAAAGAAGAGCAGGGGAGTTCTTCCTTGCATTTATATAGCGCCTTTCATGAACTCTTTAAGCGCTCTACAGTCAATAAAGTACTTTTGAAGTTGTAATGGTAAAATCATAGAATAGTACTGCAGAGAAGGAGGCCATTTGGCCCATCAAGTCTGCGCCGGCTTTTTTGAAGAGCAATCCAGTTAGTCCCACTCCCCCGCTCTTTCCTCACATGCCTGTAATTTTTCTCCTTCAAGTATTTATCCAATTCCCTTTTGAAGGCTACTATTGAATCTGTATGCACCACCCTATCAGGCAGTGCATTCCAAATCCTAACCACATGTTGCATAAAAAGGTTTACTCATGTTGCCTCTGGTTCTTTTATAAATCACCTTAAATCTGAGCCCTCTGGTTATTGACCCTTCAGCCATTGGAAACAGTTTCTCTTATTTACTCTATCTAAACCCTTCATGATTTTAAACACCTCTATCAAATCCCCTCTTAGCCTTCTCTGCTCGAAGGAGAACAACCCCAGCTTCTTCAGTCTATCAACATAACTGTAATCCCTCATCCCTGGAACCATTCTAGTAAATCTCTTCTGAACCCTCTCCAAAGCCTTCCCATTTATCCGAAAGTGTAGTGCCCAGAATTGGATACAATACTCCAGCTGGGGTCGAACTAGTGTTTCATACAGGTTTAACACAATTTCCTGGCTTTTCTACTCTAGGCCTCTATAAAGCCCAAGATCTCATATGCTTTATTAACTGCTTTGTTAACCTGTCCTGCCACCTTCAAAGATTAGGATTGTAGGAAATGTGGCAGCCAATTTGCGCACATCAATAGCAATGAGATAAATGATCAGATAGTCTGTTTTAGTGATGTTGGATGAGGGATAAATGTTGACCAGGAGACTGGGGAGAACTGCCCGGCTCTTCTTCAAAAAGTGTCATGGGATCTTTCACGTCCACCTGAGAGGGCACACGGGGGCCTCGGTTTAACTTCGCATCCAAAAGACGGCACCACCGACTGTACAGCACTCCCTCAGTACTGCACTGAAGTGTCAGCCTAAATATGTGCTCAAGTCTCTGGAGTAGGACTAGTACCCTCAACCTTCTGACTCAATAGAGGTGTCAGTGCTACCACTACTAACCATATGCAAATTATAATCAGGATTTTCCCACATGCCAGCGCAAAAGATGGGAAAATTTTAAACTTAAGTGAATTATGCCCAAAACCACCTAAGCTCGTGCTTCCCCCTAGCTTTTTTACGATGGTTCAAAATTCAATTAGCCGGATCAGGCCCCGCCCACTGAACTGGCCACGCCCCCAGGTCGACATAAGAACATAAGAAATAGGAGCAGGAGTCGGCCATTTGGCCCCTCGAGCCTGCTCCGCCATTCAATAAGATCATGGCTGATCTGATCTTGGCCTCAACTCCACTTCCCTGCCCGCTCCCCATAACCCTTGACTCCCCTGTTGCTCAAAAATCTGTCTATCTCCGCCTTGAATATATTCAATGACCCAGCCTCCACAGCTCTCTGGGGTAGAGAATTTCACAGATTCACGACCCTCTGAGAGAAGAAATTCCTCCTCATCTCCATTTTAAATGGGCGACCCCTTATCCTGAAACTATGCCCCCTCGTTCTAGATTCCCCCACGAGAGGAAACATCCTCTCAGCATCTACCCTGTCAAGCCCCCTCAGCATCTTATATGTTTCAATAAGATCACCTCTCATTCTTCTAAACTCCAATGAGTATAGACCCAACCTGCTCAACCTTTCCTCATAAGACAACCCCTTCGTCCCAGGAATCAACCGAGTGACATTGCGAGATTCCACCAATTGAGCTGGTTCGGGAAGGCTCTTCAAATTGCGCTCATTATCTTAGGCGCCCAGGCACCAGCAGGCACCTTTTTACAAGCTTTTTCATAGCAAAGAATATTTAATTTACTAAGAAATTGACGAATGTACACCAACGAACCTATTAAATGGTTCTGTATAGCTTTTGAAAGTAGTTTGCAGTGATTTTTAAATCAGGTTACTCACAGGTGGAGGACTGGACACCCTTATAAAAAAAACTGCTTATTTTATGGGGATAAACCCCATTTTCAGCTGTATTAAGAAAACTGCACCAATGGTTACCACTCTTAAATACATCAACAAATACTTTTTAATGGAAAGAAGAAGGAGAAACGATTCCGTTCTGTTCCGCTGCCCGATGGCACTGGTTAATGGAACATTTTACGTTTACGATTTCCTGCTTGTAAGCCTGGCCCAGTGTACTTTCAGAGACAGAGAGAAAGTCCCAGTCCATTTAACTTCCACTCTCCTCAGCCTACGGTGGTTCAGACTTTTACCTTTATGCTTTCCTGGGAAGCCCCCACTGCTGTAAGTTCCTCTATTGACAGCTTTTTCAGCCGTTTGTCTACCTCCATGAAACCACTTCTCCAGCAATCAGCGTCAGAACCCAGGCCAACACATGAACTAGTATCTCTCTCTCTCTCTCTGGCCCTCCCTATTATTAAATATACTGGCCACGACTGCGCTGCTTTAAGCGTCGTTGGTGCATTTTTCGAGTCCTGTCTTCTTCGCACACTAGCCTTTTAGTTTTTTTTTTAAAGATTGTCTGCGATCAAGTTATCGGACAAGGACCAGAACATAGCTTATACTGAAAAACTATTGCCAAAGTTACATGCTGAAGGAACTCCCAGTCCAAGAACTTGTGTGTCCTTATGCAGCATTTCCCTCCCCCCGCCAGAAATCCAATGCTGTTAAAGTGACTATCCGAAAAAAAAAGGAAATGACCTCATTGCAACAGGGAAATTTTGTCTAGAAACACTGAAGTCCGTGGTAGTTCCCAACCTCAAACCTAAGCGACAGGCAGCTATATTCTGCAGAGGGCAACAGCTCTCACCTGCGGAATTTATTTTGTTGCAGAAATATATGAACGTATTATAATGTATGGATAAAATCAAAGGATTCATCTTGGGGTCTCTTGCGGGGAGGTTTAGCAGCACTCCTCAGTGAACTCGCACTGCACATGTCTTTGATATTCCCAAGGAGGAGTGCACAGGTCAGCAGCTGGTGCTGGTGTATGACTTTGAAACTCATCCTTTGGTCCCGCTATTAACTCGCCCACACCTTGCCTGGCGGAATCCAAACCGGGGTGGGCAGTTAAAATGAAGGGAACGACTTATCCCCTCTGATCGCCCCCCCGCTTACCTGATTGCTGGGGAACGATCCTGCAGGTCTCCCGGCTGCGGCCTCCTGCTTGCGATCTTCCGCCCGCCCGCCCGCACACCGGCCAGATGATGCGTCTGGTCGAGTTCGGACGGGACTCCGACGAATGTTACGGTAACGAGGCCCAGCCGGGCCTCCACATCCCCGGACGCCCCTGGTCCATCGCCCGCTTTGGGGGCTCTCATGCTCTGTACCCGCGCCCCCTTTAAAATCAGGACCTTAGTGTGGGCAACACCTCCATGGGTGACGTTCAGAAAAGCTGCTCTTTGCAGCAGTTTACAAAGAAAGAAGGAAAGAAAGACGCATTTATATAGCGCCTTTCACAACCACCGGACGTCCCAAAGCACTTTTCAACCAATGAAGTACTATTTAAAGTGTAGCCACTGTTGTAATGTAGGAAACACAGCAGCCAATTTGGGCACAGCTAGCTCCCACAAGTTGCAATGTGATAATGAGCAGATAATCTGTTTTAGTGATGTTGTTTGAGGGATAAATATTGGCCAGAGAGAGCTTTACTCTGTATCTAACCCGTGCTGTACCTCCCCTGGGAGTGTTTGATGGGACAGTGCAGAGGGAGCTTTACTCTGTATCTAACCCGTGCTGTACCTGCCCTGGGAGTGTTTGATGGGACAGTGCAGAGGGAGCTTTACTCTGTATCTAACCCGTGCTGTACCTGCCCTGGGAGTGTTTGATGGGACATTGTAGAGGGAGCTTTACTCTGTATCTAACCCGTGCTGTCCCTGCCCTGGGAGTGTTTGATGGGACAGTGTAGAGGGTGCTTTACTCTGTATCTAACCCGTGCTGTCCCTGCCCTGGGAGTGTTTGATGGGACAGTGTAGAGGGTGCTTTACTCTGTATCTAACCCGTGCTGTCCCTGCCCTGGGAGTGTTTGATGGGACAGTGTAGAGGGTGCTTTACTCTGTATCTAACCCGTGTTTACAGTTGAAATTGTTTCAAACTATTGTATTTCTCAGAAGAATGCTCTATGGGGCAGCTGAGCTGTTTAAAGCTTCATTGATTTTACAATAGATATCAGCAGATCTCCTATGGTCCGAGAAACTGCAGTGTGGTATCTGATACTTACTACAGCAGCCTAAGTTTGACAGTACCTTGTCCATCGCTGTAATATTGAGACAACATATTGCATTAGTGACATGAGATGAAGCCTAACTGAATTCCAAAAATGTATTTCTACTGCAATGTATTATTAGTGCAGGATTTATATGCAATTTTTAAATGTCAATAAAAATCCATTAAAAAAGCTATTACATCCTGAAACTATTAGAGTTCAACAGTGCAGCTACAACACTGGCATCTACCCGACAATGTGGAAAATTGCCCAGGTATGTCCTCTCCACAAAAAAAAACGACAAGTCCAACCCGGCCAATTACCGTCCTATCAGCCTACTTCCAATCATCAGCAAAGTGATGGAACGAGTCCTCAACAGTGCTATCGAGCAGCACTTACTCACCAATAACCTGTCCACTGATGCTCAGTTTGGGTTTCAACATAAAAGCAGTCCGCTTGATCTGCACGCCATTCCCTGGCTTAAACCTCCACCACTCCCTCCGCCATCTGCGCACCGTGGCTGCAGCGTATACACGGCTTCTTCGGCAGCTCCTCCCAAACCCGCGACCTCCGCCGATTGGTAGGACAAGGGCAGCAGGCGCATGGGAACGCCGTCACCTCCAAGTTCCCCTCCAAGTCACACACCATCCCGACTTGGTCATATATCGCTGTTCCGACATTGTCGCTGGGTCAAAATCCTGGAGCTCCCTACCCAACAGCAGTGTGGGAGCACGGACTGTAGCGGACTCCAAAGTGAATATTTCGGCAGGACATCGAATAGTTGAATTCCAATGTGTTTGCTACCATTAATTAGTTCCTTGTACTGTATGGGGCACATTATATAGATTGTGAGGTAAGTTTTATGAGTTAGCACTCTTAGCTCTGAGTGAATTTAGAGAATTTGGGCAACAACTACTTGCACTTATAGAGTGCCTTTAACGTAGTAAAACATCCCACGGCATTTCACAGAAGCGATTATCAAACAAAATTTGACACCAAACTACATAAGGAGATATTAGGGCAGATCAAAGCTTGATCAAAGAGGTAGGTTTTAAGGGCAATCTTAAAGGAGGAAAGAGAGGCGGAGAGGTTTAGGGAGGGAATTCCAGAGCCTAGGGCCTAGGCAGCTGAATGCATGGCCGCAAATGGTGGAGCGATTAAAATCAGGGATGCACAAGAGGCCAGAATTGGAGGAGAAACATAGAAGATAGGAGCAGGAGTAGGCCATTCGGCCCTTCAAGCCTGCTCCGCCATTCAATGAGATCATGGCTGATCATTCAAATTCAGTACCCTGTCCCTGCTTTCTCCCCATATCCCTTGATCCCTTTAGCCTTAAGAAATATATCTAACTCCTTCTTGAATATATTTAATGATTTGGCCTCAACTGCCTTCTGTGGTAGAGAATTCCACAGGTTCACCACTCTCTGGGTGAAGAAATTCCTCCTCATCTCATTCCTAAATGGCTTACCCCTTATCCTTAGACTGTGACCCCTGGTTCTGGACTCCCCCACCATCGGGAACAGCCTTCCTGCATCTAGTCTGCCTAGTCCTGTTAGAATTTTATAAGTTTCAATGAGATCCCCTCTCATTCTTCTAAACTCTAGCAAGTATAAGCCTAATCGACCCAATCTCTCTTCATATGTCATCCCTGCCATCCCAGGTATTAGTCTGGTAAATCTTCGCTGCACTCCCTCCATGGCAAGAACCTCCTTCCTCAGATAAGGCGACCAAAACTGCACACAATACTCAAGGTGTGGTCTCACCAAGGCCCTGTACAACTGCAGCAAGACATCCCTGCTCCTGTACTCAAAGCCTCTCGCTATGAAGGCCAACATACCATTTGCCTTCTTAACCGCCTGCTGCACCTGCATGCTTACCTTCAGCGACTGGTGCACAAGGACACCCAGGTCTCGTTGCACCTCCCCTTTTCCCAATCTATTGCCATTCAGATAATAATCTGCCTTCCTGTTTTTGCCACCAAAGTGGATAACCTCACATTTATCCACATTATACTGCATCTGCCATGCATTTGCCCACTCACCCAACCTGTCCAAATCATACTGGAGTTTCTCTGCATCCTCCTCACAGCACACTCGCCCACCCAGCTTTGTGTCGTCTGCAAACTTGGAGCTATTACATCTAGTTCCCTCGTCTAAATCATTAATATATATTGTGAATAGCTGGGGTCCGAGCACCGATCCCTGCGGTACCCCACTAGTCACTGCCTGCCACTCGGAAAAAGACCCGTTTATTCCAATTCTTTGCTTCCTGTCTGCCAACCAGTTCTCTGTCCAAGTCAGTAATTTATCCCCAATCCCATCTGCTTTAACTTTGCATGCTAATCTCTTATGCGGGACCTTGTTGAAAGCCTTTTGAAAGTCCAAATACACCACTCCACTGGTTCTCCCTTATCAATTCTACCAGTTACATCCTCAAAAAATTCCAGTAGATTTGTCAAGCATGATTTACCTTTTGTAAATCCATGTTGACTTTGTCCGATCCTGTCACTGTTTTCCAAGTGCTCTAATATTACATCTTTTATAATGGACTCTAGCATTTTCCCCACTACCGATGTCAGGCTAACCAGTCTATAATTCCCCGTTTTCTCTCTACCACCTTTTTTAAATAGTGGGGTTACATTAGCTACCCTCCAATCCATGGGAACTGTTCCAGAGTCTATAGAATTTTGGAAGATGACCAGCAATGCATCTACTATTTCTAGGGCCACTTCCTTAAGTACCCTGGGATGTAGATTATCAGGCCCTGGGGATTTATCGGCCTTCAATCCCGTCAATTTCCCTAACACCATTTCCCTACAAATACTGATTTAATTCAGTTCCTCCCTCTCATTAGACCCTATGTTTCCCGACCTCTCTGGGAGGTTATTTGTGTCCTTCTTTGTGAAGACAGAACCAAAGTATGTATTTAATTGGTCTGCCATTTCTTTGTTCCCCATTATAAATTCCCCTGATTCTGACTGCAAGGGACATACGCTTGACTTCACTAATCTTTTTCTCTTCACATATCTATAGAAGCTTTTACAGTCAGTTTTTATGTTCCCTGCAAGCTTACTCTCATACTCTATTTTCCCCCTCTTAATTAATCCCTTTGTCCTCCTTTGCTGAATCCTAAACTATTCCCAATCCTCAGGTTTGCTCCTTTTTCTGGCCAATTTATATGTCTGCTCCTTGGATCTTATGCTATCCCTAATTTCCCTTGTTAGCCACGGTTGAGCCACCTTTCCTGTTTTATTTTTATGCCAGACAGGGATGAACAAATTCTGTAGTTCATCCATGTGATCTTTAAATGTTTGCCATTGCCTATCCACCGTCAACCCTTTAAGTAACGTTCCCCAATCCATCCTAGCCAACTCACGCCTCATACCATTGTAGTTTCCTTTATTTAAATTCAGGACCCTAGTCTCTGAGTCAACTACGTCATTCTCCATCTTAATGAAGAATTCTATCATATTATGATCGCTCTTCCCCAAGGGACCTCGCACAACAAGATTGCTAATTAATCCTTTCTCATTACATAATACCCAGTCTAAGATGGCCTGATCTCTAGTTAGTTCCTCGACATATTGGTCCAGGTAACCATCCCGTATACACTCTAGGAATTCCTCCTCCACAGTATTGTTACTAATTTGGTTAGCCCAATCTATATGCAGATTAAAGTCACCTATGATAACTGCTGTGCCCTTATTGTACGCGTCTCTAATTTCCTGTTTAATGCCATCCCCAACCTCACCACTACTGTTTGGGGGTCTGTATACAACTCCCACTAACGTTTTCTGCCCCTTGGTATTTCACATCTCTACCCATACAGATTCCACATCATCCGAGCTAGTATCCTTCCTTACTATTGTGTTAATCTCCTCTTTAACCAGCAACGCTACCCCACCTCCTTTTCCGCAGGAGAGACTGGAGAGACTAACGGGCAGGAAAAGACCAGCTGGTCCATCAAGCCTGCCCCATATTCATGATGGCTGAAGCATCATGACTAAACACTTCCTCCCTCCCCCAACCCCTCTACCACTATCTTCCACCACCCCCCCCCCCCAACCCCACCCTACACCTCCCCTACCTGCGCCCCTTTCCCCATCCTCCACCCCACCGTCCTCTGCAGCCATGTACTCTCCCGGGAGAGTCAAAAGAACAGAGAAAACACCCAGGGCCAATAAGGGAAAAAATACTCTGCAAAATTCTTTCCGACCCTCTCAGTTGATCAAAACCAGTCCGAGAGATTATAACATGAAGTTTAAAAGCTTACGGGGTGAATTGGCAAATTAAATTCAACACAGATAAATGTGAGGTATTACGTTTTGGTAGGAAGAATAGGGAGGTCACTTATTACTTGGAGGGTGCGAGTCTAGGTGGGGTAGAGGAACAAAAGGATCTCAGAGTACAAATACACAGATCAATAAAAGTAATGACAAAGGTTAACAGGGCCGTAAAAAAAGCAAACCAAGCACTAGGGTTTATTTCTAGAGGGATAGAATTGAAATGTGGGGAAGTTATGCTAAACCTGTATTGAACCTTGGTTCGACCACACTTAGAGTACTGCATACAGTTCTGGTCGCCATATTATAAAAAGGATATAGAGGCACTGGAAAGGGTGCAAAGAAGATTTACACTGCCCTGAGGAACTCCTGCAGCAATGTCCTGGGTCTGTGATGATTGACCTTCAACCACCACAACCATCTTCCTTTGTGCTAGGTATGACTCCAGCCAGTGGAGCATTTTCCCCCCCGATTCCCATTGACTTCAGTTTTACTAGGGCTCCTTGATGCCACACTCGGTCAAATGCTGCCTTGATGTCACTCTCACCTCACCTCTGGAATTCAGCTCCTTTGTCCATGTTTGGACCAAGGCTGTAATGAGGTCGGGTGCTGAGTGGTCTTGGCAGAACCCAAACTGGGCATCAGTGAGCAGGTTATTGGTGAGTAAGTGTCGCTTGATCGCACTGTCGAAGGAGCGGGACTAATTTGATAGCTTTCAAAGAGCCAGCACAGGCACGATGGGCCAAATGGCCTTTTTGTGCTGTAAGATTCTATGAATTCATGAGGAGTACCTGTTTAAGGCAAAAAAGGCTCATCTACTGGAAATACTTTTATATTCATATTGTATGCGTATATCATTTTTCAACTATTTCATTGATACAGGTAAGCTTTCCTCAATTGGCAATCTGTCATGTCTTTTTTATGACATGTCCTGTATGAACTGTACCTGGGATATCAGTGAGCAAGCACCACCGGATGCACAGTATCATTTGTTTTACAAGTAAGTGTGAATTTTTATTCATCTACCTACCTATCTAAACAACAACAACTTGTATTTATATAGCGCCTTTAATGCAGTAAAACGTCCCAAGGCGCTGCACAGGAGTATTTTTTAGACAAAATTTTGACACCGAGCCACATAAGGATAAATGAGGGCAGGTGACCAAAGGTTTGGTCAAAGAGGTAGGTTTTAAGGAGCGTGTTAAAGGAGGAAAGAGAGGTAGCGAGGCGGAGAGGTTTAGGCAGGGAATTCCAGAGTTTAGGGCCGAGGCAACTGAAGGCACGGCCACCAATGGTTCAGCAATTAGAATCAGGGATGCTCAAGAGGGCAGAATTAGAGGAGCCCAGATATCTCGGCGGGGCGCGCGGGGTTGTGGGGCTGAAGGAGATTACAGAGATAGGGAGGAGATACAGAGATAAAGCCTGAAATGGCTGTTTGTGCTCTATTGAGGGGTTAAATGAGGGTTCATTTTAATTTGTTTTGCAAAGACTGCTACTCAATGTATTATTTTATTGGCCCAAAAATTAGTGCCTCTACGCGAGAGTACGCACTGTGTACTCTCGCGTATTCTGTCTCCAATTGCCGGTTTTCTGCATGCACTGTGCATGCGCTGAAAACCGGCACTTGGTGATTTCAAAAGGGGACGGTTCCTAAGTGAACCGCGTGCGCGCTACAGGCTGCGCGCACGCAGTGCACTTAGTGCTTTGAACGCGCAGGTAAGCATGGAAGATTTTGCACATAAAGAAAGGAGGCGTAAGACCCTCTTTTAACAAGGTAAGTAGTTAATTAAGTATTATTTTGAATTTTGTTCAACAGGTATATCGATTTTAGAGACTTTAAAGAAAGGTAAGTTTATTTTTATAACTTTTTAAAAGATTTTAAATTTTTTCAAAAATTTAATTTTTTGTTTAAAGTGGTTAATTTATTTAACTATACTTATTTTATTAATGTGATGGTTTTAAAAAAAAATTTAATTGAGGTTTAGCTGTTCTTTTGGGGGGGTATAGATTCATAGCTTTCACAGCACTTGATGTGAAAACTATGAATGAAAGATGGTGTGCTGCCATTGGCTCTAACTGAATCACATGATCCCACAGCTCGCACGAATTAACTGCGCCTGTGGGATACGCAAGCACTGCCCAGCTGCTGTCTAGAAAATCAAGTTCGTGCGAGCTCGGAATGAAAAAGCCGGCGCGCAGTGAGATATCGCGGGGAAGCCTTACCCCCGCACGAAGGCGCCCTCTTTAATTTCTGGGCCATTATATTATGGGGATAGTGCAGGAAAGTGGAGTTGAGGTCAAGATCAGATCAGCCATGATCTTATTGAATGGCGGAGCAGGCTCGAGGGGCCGAATGGCCGACTCCTGCTCCTATTTCTTATGTTCTTCTGTTGATTACTCTCAGTATGTGGGCTAAGCTTCTAGATCCCACAGAGCAGTCATAAATTGAAAAGGAAGAAGTAACACGGTGGCATAGTGGTTAGCACTGTTGCCTCACAGCGCCAGGGACCCGGGTTCGAATCCGGCCCCGGGTGACTGTCTGTGTGGAGTTTGCACATTCTCCCCGTGTCTGCGTGGGTTTCCTCCTGGTGCTCCGGTTTCCTCCCACAGTCCAAAGATGTGCGGGTTAGGTTGATTTGGCTATGATAAATTGACCCTTAGTGTTAGGGGGGGATTAAATACGTGGGGTTACGGCGATAGGGTGGGATATGTGTCGGTGCAGGCTCGATGGGCCGAAATGGCCTCTATCTGCACTGTGGGGATTCTGTGATTCTGTAATAATCCTTATCATCAGCTGTAACCTGCAATTAGGAGGCATTTAAACAGTTGAAATAGTAAGGGGGAGTGGGATGCCAGCACAGATGCTAACTGAAATAAATTGCAGAAGGAAAAGGGGATAAAAAGAGAGGAAAGGCAGATTTACTGCCTGCATTCTGTCTCCTACAAGTGTGTCCTTCCTCATCCTAACTCACCAAGTGGATGGCAAAGGACGCACTGCATGAGCCAGGTAGCCTCTTCCTCCCCACTCAAAATTGCCCTGTGAAAGAGGCTTGGGAGGAGATATCCGAAAACAGGCAGGTCAGGGAGTTCAAATCCCGCCATGGCAGTTTGAGATAAAGGCAGAGCTATGACGGAATCTAGCTGCAGTAGACTAATGCAACAGTAAGAAATTCTTCTCGAAGGATAACTTCAAGTGGGTGATTAAAGCAGAATTTGAGACTGGGGCTTTGAACTCTTTCCAGTCGGATGATACGGCAGTTAAAATCAAAGCATTCCACTTACTTCTCTTCCCCCACCCTCAGCGAATATCTTAAAGCCGGGCGGCGGAGGCACGCGCCTGACGCTGGAGTTGAATTTCTGCTAATTGGGGGCCTATTACATAGAGAGGAGCCCAAAGGCATTATTATGTCCTACTGGGCAAAGAGTCTACCGTGGAGGACCAGGATCAGAAGCAGAGGAACCTCCATGTTAAGTAAAAAACAATTCATGTGGTGCCAGGAGTAGCAGGAGTGCGCCTGCAGACGCCAAAAAATATTTTGAGCCGCTGCTGCCCCAGGATTCCCCCCCCTCCCCTTCAGAACTCCCCTACGATGACTTACCTTGCTGCTGGCCAGGAGGCCTCCGAGCCGCCCGATATTGCGCTAGACTCAACCCCGGCGAGTTGCTTCTGGATGCCCATTTAGCACTAAGCATCATGCATGAAATGACAGGTGTGCAATAATTCCTTTGAGCTTAACGCTGACAGCAAATTTCAGCCTTATTTTTAACTGAGATGAAATAAGCTTGGCCCGGACTTTACGGTCAGCGGTGAAGGAATGGCGCTTGCCGTTCACTACGTTGACAGCTGCCCACATATTTTTTGCGAGCTTTTGAGCGGAGACTTGCTCTAATCTGGCGTCTGATCCAGCGGGGTGCCCTCTACAAGGGACCTGTTGGCATCTGTGAGCAGAACAAGAAACACCGAGGCTCTGCAACTAATTAGATTGAATAATCCTCACTATGACACGAAGAGTCCAAACCAGGAAGTATAAAGCAGGAAATATAAATTAGATTTAAATGATGTACAGAAAGCGAAATAAAGATTGGGAAAGATAGATGGGATTAAGAGAGGGAGTCAAAAGAGACAGACAGAAAAAGTAAAACAAAATTATTTTAATCTCCACCACTAATTTTATTCTGAGAGACTGAGACTCCATACTTATAATATTATTTTTTCAGGGCCAGAGAGGTTATTTAGCGGTAATTATCACTTATCACGCCGTTAAAAACTCACTCCTGAATGAACCAGCCCTAACTTTTTTGGCCGTTTTTAGTGGGGAACTGGTGGGAAAACATAGCAAGTTCACACCGTCGCAGTCATTTCAGTGCCGAATCTGTCGGCGAGGACTGCAACAGCGCACCCTGTGGCGGAGCGGGGTATCTCTGACAGCAACAATGGATTTCCCCGTTTAACTGCGCATGTGCAGACGCCAGAAGTTGCTGTCAGATTTACTCCATAATAACGGTGAGTGCTGATAGCCTCGCCGTTATTATTACATCAAAATCCAAGCCATTATATTCTACGCACACATTTATTTTTTAAATATTATCTTTCCAAGGCAGCAATATGGCGATGAAGAAACCAACTGCACGAACTATCTTAAGAATGGATGGAGAAATGCTGCCTGCCACATTCGGAAGTTTGAACTGACCCACTTCAGCTGTATTAAATTTTGTGTTGTTGAATCAAGCCAAAATCTGACGAAACGTTATTGCAGAGTTATCATACCAGCCACCTATTGTAAGGCCTACTCACTTTAATCTTATATTGTCTTTAGTTCTCTACTCTACGTTTGAAATGTAGTCAGCTTGTTGATTGAAATGCCCCAGTTAAAAATGAACGCATCCTATTTATCTCCATGTTACCATCAATGATAATGGCCCGTAATTTCCGATAGGAGGCTTCCTGCGTGCGGATGCCTCCTATCGGAAAAAATCTCCGCACTTACCTGAGGGCTTCCGAGGTCCGGACACTTCCACTCCTGGGCCTCTCCACAGTCGAAATGTGCAGGGCCCACATATCCCAGGGGCGCAGGCGGTTCGCAAGCATCCTTGGGATCACGTGGGCCATGGGGAGCCAATAGGAGAAGGGAATCTCCCTTCATACTTTTGACAGATAGACCCGTCAAAAATATGAATGGAGATCACCCCAAAAAGACACTAAAACATTAAATATTTTTTTTTAAAACCATCACGTTTTTAAAATGAGTTAAAATTACATTAAATTAAATATTTTAAACAAAAATTTAATTTTTTGAAAAAAAAAAAGTTTTTTACGGGGCTAAAAATAAACTTACCTTTTGTAAAAGTATTTTAAAATTATAAATGAGTGAAAAAGAATTATCTTTTTTACTTTTTTCAACTCTTATTCTTGACAGATCGCTTCGCATGCCTGAAACCGGCATTTCCGATGTCCCTACGGGTGTGTACACACCTTGTACACACCCGTAGGCATCGGAAAATACAGGCCAATACAGTAAGTATTGAGTATAAGTACAGTAATCCCTCCCCAACTGTGGGGGATACGTCCCTGAAAACCCCTGTGGTTAGTAAAACCGCGGTTGGCAAATACAGTATAAATGTTCAAATAACACAATAAAAAAGAATATAAAAGCAATAAAATCATGTTATTTACCTTAATCCTAAATTTAAAACCGCGTATACGCAAAATTCACTGCCGCGGTTGGCAAAAGTTGTCGCAGAGAGGAAACCGTGTATACTTTAAATCCGCGTATGGCAAAACCGCAGTTGGGCGGGATTCCTGTATTAGCGATGGATGATAATATGTTGCTGTCAGCGATACCCCGCTCCGCCACAGGGTGCGCTGTTGCTGTCCTCACCGATAGGTTCGGCACTGAAATGACTGCAACAGCGTGAACTTGCTGTGCTTGCCCACCAGTTCCCCACTAAAAATGGCTGAAAAAGTTAGGGCTGGTTCATTCAGGAGTCAGTTTTTAACGGCGTGTTAAGTGATAATTACTGCTAAATAACCTCTCTGGCCCTGAAAAAATAATTTTATAAGGGTGGAGTCACAGTCCCTCAGAATAAAATTAGTGTTGAAGATTAAAATAATTTTGGTGTGTTTGTTTTAATGAGTTATCTTCCGTGTTTCAGATAAAGCCAGTCCTCCAATTAATGTTAAAGTAACAGAGAGTGAAGTAAAATGGGAACCACCAGGAGGTGTACATGATTCAAAATACTTTTGTTATCAAATACAATTCACAGATTGGAGCAACAATGTCAAAAAGGTAAATAAATGTGGATCTTACTAAGGTTTGTAATATTCAGAAGTCCAACCAGTATCCCAACTCGTACCAAATCCCATTCACCCATTACTCCTGTCGCTCGCTGACCTACATTGGCTCCCGGTCTGGCATCGCCACAATTTAAAAATTTTGTCCTTGCTTTCAAATCCTTCCATGACCTCACTCCTCCCTAACACTGTAATCTCCTCCAGCCCTACAACCCTCTGAGATCTCTGCATTCCACCAATTCTGGCCTCTTGTGCATCCCTAATTTTCATCGCTCCACCATTAGCAGCCATGCCTTTAGTTGCCTAGACCCTAAGTTCTGGAATTCCTACCCTAAACCTCTCCACCTCCTCCTTTAAGACGCTCCTTAAAACCTACCTCTTTGACCAAGTTTTATGTGGCTTGGTGTCAAATTTTGTTTGATAACGCTCCTGTGAAGCGTCTTGGGACGTTTTATGGGGTACGGTAGCATAGTGGTTATGTTACTGTACTAGTAATCCAGAGGCCTGGACTAATGATCCAGAGACATGAGTTCAAATCCTACCGTTAATTAAATAAATCTGGAATTAAAAAAAGCTAGTATCAGTAATGGTGACCATGAAACTACAGGATTGTCGTAAAAACCCATCCGGTTCGCTAATGTTCTTTGGGGAAGAGAATCTGCCGTCCTTACCCGGTCTGGCCTATATGTGACTCCAGACCCACAGCAATGTGGTTGACATTTAACTGCTCTCTGAAATAGCAGTTCACCACCACCTTCTCAAGGGCAATTAGGGATGGGCAATAAATGTTGGCCTTGCCAGCGACACCCACATCCTGTGAATGAATATTAAAAAAAAATTACTACATTAATGGTGCTATATAAGTGCAAGTTGTTGTTGCCATTTTATGATGGCTGGTGTGGCACTTCCTGTAAACTCAGGAAGTAGATGTGCAATGGGGGCTGGGTATCGGATGGCTTTATACGCGCCGTCTTCAGCTACTGATAGCAAAGCTTAATATGCTGGAACCCATCATTTATAGCCCATCGTGATGGTTCCGTTGAAAGTCAGGGGTTACGGGTTGAGATTTTTCTTGTTGGAGATAGTCATGTTGCCTGCCACTTGTCAGCCCAAGACTGGATGTTGTCTAGATCCTACTGTAGGTTAGCAGGAACTGCTTAATTTTCATTATCTCTCCATCGCTATTTATCTCACAAGCTAATTTCTCCACTTTAAATTGAAATACAGGAAACTTTCGTTTATCCGACATCGACGGGACCGGCGTGGTGCCGGTTTATCGAAAGTACCGGATAATGGAGAGTTATATCTACCGAGGCTATTTTTAACAAAGAGACTCCAGGCAGCACGGGAGAATCAACTCCTGCTACTGCAGTGTTTCGGACTTCCGACAGCGCCAGGAGGCCGAGTAGTGGCACTTTTGAAAAGTACCCCTACTGACTAAATCGGCGTTCGCGGACTCGGACTCAGACTCGGGATCGGCAACATTGTCGGTTATTTGAGAGGAGTTTTCGGAGCACTCGGCGTTCGCGGAGACTCGACTGCGACTCGGCAACATTGCCGGTTATTTGAGAGGAGTTTTCGGAGGATGATTTTTGCCGGTTAAGCGAGAATTCCGGATATTTGGGTGCCGGATAAACGAAAGTTTCCTGTAATATGAATTGTACTGATGGATCTAGTATCTCATCTGTCCTTCTAGAGCTCCAATAATTGTTATACTGTTTTAGATTGAAGATGTAGATCAAGAATTGAAGTGGAACATCGAAAATCGACTGAAAAGCTACTCCGTGCAAGTGAGGGCAAGAACTGAGAATTTCATAACAGATTCTGTCTGGAGTGACTGGAGTCAACCTGTCAATATTGGTAAGAGTATAACCTTGTTTAAACTTAAGCTAAATAAGGTTTCTGCCGCACGTCTGGCAAAGTTGGGGAGCGGGAGCAACTCTGAAGAAATTCCCAAATAATACTACACTGCATACAGTTCTGATCACCACATTACAGGAAAGATGTGATCGCACTAGAGAGGGTACAGAGGAGATTTGCGAGGATGTTGCCAGGACTGGAGAATTTTAGCTATGAGGAAAGATTGGATAGGCTGGGGTTGTTTTCTTTGGAATAGAGGAGGCTGAGGGGAGATTTAATTGAGGTGTATAAAATTATGAGGGGCCTAGATAGAGTGGATAGGAAGGATCTATCTCCCTTAGCAAGAGAGGTCAATAACAAGGGGGCATAGATATAAAGTAATTAGTAGGAGGTTTAGAGGGGATTTGAGGAGAAATGTTTTCACCCAGAGGGTGGTGGGGGTCTGGAACTCACTGCCTGAAAGGGTGGTAGAGGCAGAAACCCTCATCGCATTTAAAAAGTACTTGGATATGCACTTGAAGTGCCATAACCTACAGGGCTACGGACCAAGTGCTGGAAAGTGGGATTAGGCTGGATAGCTCTTTGTCGGCCGGCACAGACACGATGGGCTAAATAGCCACCTTCTGTGCTGTAAATTTCTACGATTCTATGATACACCCTTGCTAATCCTTACCTGTGTGAGGTCCCGCCCCTACCCCAGGTTCCCAAGTCAGCTGGCTCTATGTTCCATTAGCAACCTGAAGATAAAACTTCTCCCTACCCATAAAATCTGGGACCAGGTCTAGGCTGGGCCACCCATCTCTGCAGGGGGTGGTGGGGTGGGGGTGGGGCGGGGGGTGGGGGTGGGAATAGAGGGCAGTGTTAACATTCCACTATGAATTTTGCGAATTCTAAGGGATACTCTTTGTTTTTTCTTCTTTCTACCTCGATTTGGCACAGCTGTCAGCCGAATCTGCTCAAAAACAACAACTTATTTGCCACCATCTCTGAACTTCATTTTCCAGAGACCAGTATGTCCAACATCAACAGTAGGGGAAAACCCCAAGACCGTTTATGAAATATGATCAGTATTTAAATAGGGTCTCTGCGATTGTCAAATATAGAAAGAAAGACTTGCATTTATATAGCGCCTTTCACGACCAACGGACATCTCAAAGCGCTTTACAGCCAATGAAGTACTTTTGAAGTGTAGTCACTGTTGTAATGTGTGAAACAGGACAGCCAAAATTGCACACAGCAAGCTCCCACAAACAGCAAAGTGATAATGACCAGATAATCTGTTTTAGTGATGTTGATTGAGGGATAAATATTGGCCCCAGGACACCAGGGATAACTCCCCCCTGCTCTTCTTCGAAATAGTGCCATGGGATCTTTTACTTCCACCTGAGAGAGCAGACGGGGCCTCGGTTTAACGTCTCATCTGAAAGACGGCACCTCCGACAGTGCAGCACTCCCTCAGCCCGGCACTGGGAGTGTCAGCCTAGACTTTTGTGCTCAAGTCTTTGGAGTGGGACTTGAACCCACAACCTTCTGACCCAGAGACAAGAGTGCTGCCCACTGAGCCACAGCTGACAAAAGTGGTGGTATAACTGACTCCCAAATACATTAGGCCAAGAGGTATCACCTACAGCCCCCACCTCCAGGAGGTCATCTGGCATCTGTTTCAACTTAAATTGTTTGCGATGCCACATTTCGAAGTTGCCCAGGAAGTCGGTTGGACACTGAATACATCACACATTTACTTTTCAATACTTTTCACGAAAGGAGAAAACGGATATACCTTGCACACTCCCCTAACACTAAAATTTAGCTGGCTGAGGAACTAAGATCTTTGTACACCCGAATGGTCCTTTCTGACCCCTTGTTTTCCCATATTATAATGTACAAAGCACTTGATTAATATCCGTGCCATACCACTAGCACCAGAAATAGTGTTGGAATGGACCACAGTGATTTCTTCTTGATGCGAGCTGCTGCAACTCTAGAGAGTGGTCTCTTTATTAACAGGGTCGACTACATGACATATTTAACTTGTGAGAGCTGACTGTAACATTCGGTGGTTGGTGTTTCACATTTATGGGTGTTCTTTGGGAATAATGACCTTTTCCTTTGGGAAGAGAAAGACATCAGGGAGCGAGGGGTGTACCTTGGTGGTCCCATGGTGATAGAAAGTGTCCCTCTCCCATTAATAGATAAGGAATATAGGAGAATAGGAACATGAGCAGGCCATTCAGCCCCTCGAGCCTGTTCCGCCATTCAATGAGATTGTGGCTGATCTGTAATATCTCCATCTACCTGCCTTGGCTCCATATCCCTTAATACCCTTGGCTAGCAAAAACCTTATCAATCTCAGATTTAAAATTATTAATTGAGCTAGCATCTACTGTTTTGTTGTGGGAGAGAGTTCCACACTTCTACCGCCCTTTGTATGAAGAAAATGGCCTGGCTCTGATTTTAAGGTTGTGTCCCCTTGCCCTAGACTCCCCCACCAGCAAAAAAAGCTTCTCTGTATCTATCCTATCAATTCTATCAGTATCCAAAAAACATCCATCAAATCACCCCTTAGCCTTCTATATTCTGAAAACATCATCAACAAGTGATTTCCATTAACAACAGAAAACGCTGGAAAAACTCAGCAGGCCAGGCAGCATCCGTGGAGAGAGAAACAGAGTTAACGTTTCAGGTCGAAGACCTTTCGTCAGAACTGGAAAAAGGCAGGAAATGGAACAGATTTTAAAGCAAGTTTAGGGGCTGGGAAATGGGGGAGGGGATGAAAGAACAAAAGGGAAGGTCTGTGATAGGATGGAAGGCAGGAGAAGTAAAGAGGCATTAAGAGATATTGAAGGCAAGAGGAGATGGTAATGGGACAGGTTAAGAAACAAAGGATGGCTCTAGATGAAGTGTGAATTGCGCTGGCAGAATGAAAGACAGCTGCCATGTTACATAGAATACATAGAACAGTACAGCACAGTATAGGCCCTTCGGCCCTCGATGTTGTGCCGAGCATTGTCCGAGACCAAGATCAAGCTATCACACTCCCTATCACTCTGGTGTGCTCCATGTGCTTATCCAATAACCGCTTGAAAGTTCCTAAAGTGTCCGACTCCACTATCACAGCAGGCAGTCCATTCCACACCCCAACCACTCTCTGAGTAAAGAATCTACCTCGGACATCCCTTCTATATCTCCCCCCATGCACCTTATAGTTATGCCCCCTTGTAACAGCTGTCTCTACCCGAGGAAATAGTCTCTGAACATCCACTCTATCTATCCCCCTCATCATCTTATAAAATCTATTAAGTCGCCTCTCATCCTCCTCTGCTCTAAAGAGAAAAGCCCCAACTCCCTCAATCTTTCCTCATAAGACCTCCCCCCCAAACCAGGCAGCATCCTGGTAAATCTCCTTTGCACTCTTTCCAATGCTTCCACGTCCTTCCTATAGTGAGGTGACCAGAACTGCACACAATATTCCAAATGTGGTCTCACCAAGGTCCTGTACAGTTGCAGCATAACCTCACAGTTCTTAAACTCAAACCCTCTGTTAATAAACAGAGGGAAGAAAGCTCTGTAGCTGTAAGTTAGTAAGGGATACCACTCATAACTAGGTTTACTTATAGTAAATATATCAGAGGTATTATGTTGTACGTTACACACAGTTGTTGGCTTTTTTAATGGAGACCTGCCAGTGAATTGTGCCAGACAGTAATAGGAGTTTGTTCTTATTTGCAGAGCCGGAACAGAAAGATAACACGTTTTTGAAAATCTGCATAGGGGTCGCAGTTACTTCTGTTGCGATGGTGTTGCTGCTGATGTTCATTTGCAGAAGGTAAGTCTCTGGTCCAGTTCTGCTCATTGGAATCACGAGGTGACGGTATTGTAATGCTTCTGGCACAGGACTAGCAACCCAGAAGTTGAGAGTTCATGTCCATAAAGAAAGCTGATCGTCATAATGCTCCTCGGGAGTCTGCCTATAGATGAGTCTGTTGTTGGTGAATGGCTCAATGGGTAGCACTCTCGCCTCTGAGATCAGAAGGTTGTGGCTTCAAGTCCACACCCCAGGGACCTGAGCTTAAAATCTAGGCTGACGCTCCAGTACAGACTGAGGGAGTGCTGCACTGTTGGAGGTGCTGTCTTTCGGATGAGACGTTAAACCAAGGCCCTGTTTGTACCTCTCAGGTGGACGTTAAAAGTTCCTCTGCCACTATTTTGAAGCAGAGCAGGGGAGTTATCCCTGGTGCCCTGGCCAATATTTATCCATCAACTAACACCTAAAAGAACTGATAATCTGATCATTGTCTCATTGCTGTCTGTGGGACCCTGCTTTGCACAAATTGGCTGCTGTGCTTTCTACATTAAAACAGTTCAAACATTAAAACACTTCAAAAGTGCTGAATTGGCTGTGAAGCATTTTGGGATGTCCTGAGATCGTGAAAGGTGTTATATAAATGTAAGTTCTGTCTTTTGACACTGTATGGCAGCCATCAATATCATTTGAAGCCATGCTGTTATAGATGGAAGAAGTCCTGCCACGAGGGATAGACGCCTACATCTTGTGAACGAATAAATGAAGCGTTCAAGAGTGTTATGGAAAGAGAGCCATTTTGTCCTAATCCTGTATCCCTGAGGGGGCTGGGAAGCAGGAGTGCTCCTCCCGGCTCCACAATAAAACTATAGGCTGCTGGCAGCAACCGCTCGCCCTGCTGATTCCAATAGCCTCCAACTCCACCCCATCCCCTTACCGGACTCCCCTGAGTCCCAGCCGGCTGAGTTCTGTACCCACCCGCCCCGCCGCTGTCCTTATTAGGTGCGTGCACCGGGATCGCTGCCCGGAACACGGCCAACGTTTGACAGCTTCTTCCGAGCAGTTGGAAATGCCGCTTTGCTAGGGACTGGCCCTCTTCCTCAAAAGAAGCCGCCTTTGCTGCCCCTCGGGGCATCGTCACAGAAATCAGCGGCTTTGCCCACAGCGCTCCCTCCAGAGAAGGAAAAAAAATGATGCCTCCCCTTTAAGAGCAAACCTCCTTTTAAAGTTTGGGGGGCTTGGCCAGATTTATGTGACTGGCGCTCAGTCAGTCAGCTTGTGCGCTTGACTCGCTGCGCATGCTCTCCCTGGGCAGAGAGCCCAGGCGCATTCAGAGGCTGCTCTCAGCTGGCGAGACTCGCCATAACCCGAGCGCCACGTTAGAGGTATGAGTGTGCCCGTGCCACAGGCGTGCAGGGCGGCAATTTTTACAACGATTACGAAATCAAAATGATAATCTTAATGAACCCGAAGAATGTGTGTGTCCCGAACTTACAGGCCACGCGAATGGATGAATTGATGAAAATAACCTTTTGGCTAAATCATTCTGTTTTGAATATTTTAATTTTTCCTAGGTACAAGTTATTGGAAAGCCTGTGTCAACCAATCCCTGATCCTAAAAAGATGTTTAAAGGTCTGCTTGACTCTACCAATGCCGATTTTCAGGTAACCAATTGCACCAATGAATGGGAACAAAATACATAGCGAATGCACAACAACATGCATTTACTGTATATAGCGCCTTTAACACTGGAAAAACCTCTCCAGCGGGCGATGTTACAAAGATGGAAGTAGGAGGCCTTTGTGATGGGGTCAAAAGGTCTGCTCGGGGTTGAATAGGATGCTGGGGTTGCGAATGGTCTGGTTCAGACAGTGGCTGGCGAGCAGGATAGAATCGATGGTATGGAGGCTGTAGTGAAGAAGATGGCTTTGAATTGCGGCCCACACAGCACTGGATGTTCTGATAGCACAGAGGAGCGAGGGAGTCGATACAGGCCACAGATAGCTAATGTACCTGTGAAAGCTGACCTCTGTGTCAGCAGATCATGGTCAAGGATGGCCAAGGGTTCTGCTCTGCCGCATTTCCACCAGCAGAGCAGGACTCCCAGAAGCTCGAGGCCTTTGACTTTTGCTGCTGGACCATTCTGCTCAGCTGCATTTCAACAACTTGTATTTATACATCACCGTTTACATAGTAAAATGTCCCAAGGTGCTTCATAGCAGCGTTATCAAACAAAATTTGACACTGAGCCACATAAGGAGATATTAGGGCAGATGAGGTAGGTCTTAAGGAGAGTCTTAAAGGAGGAAAGAGAGGCGGAGAGGTTTAGGGAGGGAATTCCAGAGCTTAGGGCCTAGGCAACAGAAGGCACGGCCGCCAGTGGTGGATCGATTATATTCGGGGATGCTCAAGAGGCCAGAATTGGAGGAGCGCAGATATCTCGGAGGGTTGTGGGGCTGGAGGAGATTACAGAGATGGGGGGGTGGGGCAATGGAGGGTTTTGAAAACAAGGATGAGAATTTTAAAATCGAGGCGTTGCTTAACCAGGAGCCAGTGTAGGTCAGCGAGCACAGGGGTGATGGGTGAACTGGACTTGGTGTGAGTTAGGACACAGGAAGGAGAGTTTTGGATGACCTCAAGGGTTCTGTTGGTGCTGTCCCTTTTTCTCAGCATTGAAATACCAGAATATTGTAAGTGGATTATTAAAAAGAGGGCCTGTTGTTGACTGTCAGTGATGGTGTCCAGTTGAACTCTACCAATGATCATTATCACATCTAACGGAAAATCAGACGTGTTTCCAAACCCGGATGTTCAGGCCCCGCATTTCCTCGTAATGGCGGTTGTGCCTGTTATCGACATCTTTAACCCCTGGCCACATTCCAGGGTTACAGCCATTCACGTATTTTGGGAAAGTGACCATGCCATTTGCAGCGCAACTGGGGTGTCCACCTCAGGCAGGGAGGGAAGCGTAGAAACTCATGGCAGAAGTTATGCCACCCAAATACTTTTTTAAAATAATTGTTTGTAAAATAAAAAATAGCCCGGTTTTGAATTTTGCATCTTTCCCTAATGAACCATTCGATATTGCAATCGATGGCCATAGGGGAAACCAGCCATTAGAATTTAACTCCCTCCCCCGCCCTCCCGCCACACCTGAGGTCCCTAGCAACACTGGACCCCAGGGATGCTCAGGCACCTCTTGTACCCAGCAGTCCTTGGGTACAAGTGATGGGAAATATGCTGAATGACGTACTAGCCTCATTTGTTATATTCCTGTTCGCATATGGGTGGGCATGTTATTCCCCTGCCCCCGAACCCAAGAGAATTTTTTTTTTTTATTCGTTCATGGGATGTGGGCGTCGCTGGCAAGGCCAGCATTTATTGCCCATCCCTAGTTGCCCTTGAGAAGGTGGTGGTGAGCCGCCTTCTTGAACCGCTGCAGTCTGTGTGGTGAAGGTACTCCCACAGTGCTGTTAGGGAGGGAGTTCCAGGATTTTGACCCAGTGACAATGAAGGAACAGCGATATATTTCCAAGTCAGGATGGTGTGTGACTTGGAGGGGAACTTGGAGGTGATGGTTCGCCTGCTGCTCTTGTCCTTCGAGGTAGTAAATTCTAGAGGAACTTTAACCAGTGGAAAAAGCAGGGTTCAGGCGTACGTGGGACCCACTCCATTTCCATCCTCACCCATCTACAGTACACCATTTTTACGCAGTGAGGGAATTGGGCTGGGGGGCAGTGTGGGCTTCTGATTGCAGATGTAGCAAAATTAACAGCTGCAATCATAGAAGCTGAAGTTTGCAGCAATGTACGTTTGTCCCCTATAATGGATAACTTGAAGTATTTGTGATAAAGTGCCTCAGCAAACATATTTATTTTCTTTGAACAGGAATGGATTAACGCCTATCATCCAGTGACCAAAGAACCTGAGGAATTCATTGTAGTTACTGTTGAAGACTAGGGGGGAGAAATTGCATATCGCCCCGTTTGGGGGCGGTAACATCCGGGAGGCGGGAAATTTTGCGCCAGGCGCGGAAGTTCCGCCCCGCTCGCTAAATGCGGGTTTCCACCCCCAGAAGGAAGTGGGGCGCTAAATCAAGCGCTCCACTTCCTTCCTGGGGCGGGAGCGGGGCGCATGGCTCAGCAGCGCTGCCACACACGAGGGGCTCTTCCCTCAATTAAAGGGAAGGGCCCAAGCTGCATACTCTGCCAAAGAAGAAGCCAGCTGCCTGGACCAGCGCGGAGCGGGGGTGCCACGCGATCAGAGTGCTGGGCTGAGCGATCGCGGCACCAAACCCACCAACGAACCGCCACCCGGAACGGCAACGAAAACAGCACTTTTTTTTTTCACAGCGGCCGGCCACCTCCTCTTTAAAGATTCGCCCCGGTAGCAGCCGGCCGCCGGACGCTGTAGCGCCGCCGCTAAATTCCCGCCGAATATGGCGGGAGTCGTTAGTGGAGCCGCTCTCGGTCGCAAAGTCATTTGCGCCCCGTTGGCGCCCCCCCCGCGGGGGCTAACGGGATGCGCAAATGACTCGAATTTCTCCCCCTAGAAGTTGACATCTAGAAGTCGGCAAACAATTTCAGGGTTAATCCCAAACTGAATGCAGCGGCAGTAAGATTTTGCTATCACAAAACATCCAGTGGAATTTAACGTGACACGATAATTGTAATTAAATATGTGTTTATTGCATTATTTGTAAAAGTATGCTGTATTGAATGCTTTTCATATTTGACTTCCTTTACTATATATGGCTATATGTGGGCAAATAGTCCGGTACTTTTGCCTTCTGTGAGTAGTAACTCAGATGCTGAAATGCATTATTTTGCTCTTTTGGATTCATAGGAGCTTTACTGCACTATAATGTGTGTCAGCATGGCTCAGTACTCCCGCCTCTGGAGCAGAAGGTTCGGAGTTGCAACACCCTCGCCAGAATGCATAGGTGTTAGCCATGGCTCAGTGGTAGCAATCTGGGTCTGAAGATTATGGGTTCAAGTCCCACTCCAGAGACTTGAGCACAAAACCCAGGCTGACACTCCAATGCAGCACTGAGGGAGTGCGGCACTGTCGCAGGTGCCGTCTTCCGGATGACACTTTAAACCGAGGCTGCTCTCTCAGCCGGATGTAAAAGATCCCATTGCTCTATTTGAAGAAGAGCCGGGGAATTCTCCCCGCTGTCCTTATTTACCCCTCAACCAACATCACTAAAACAAATAATCTGGGCGTTATTATTTTGCTGTTTGTGGGACTTTGCTATGTGCCGTGTTACTTACATTACAGCAGTGACTACACTTCAAAAGGCTGTAAATTGCTTTGGGGCATCCTGAGGTCATGAAAGGTGCTGTATAAAATGCAAGTCTTTATTTTTAAACTACTGCCCTACTGAGTGGCTGATGCCCTTTTAGGTGAGATGTTAAATTGTCTGCCTGTTCAAGTGGGCACGGAAGTTCACATCATACTATGCAAGGATAAGCAAGGAGTTCTTCTTGCATTCTGCCCAACATTCCTACCTTAACTAATCAAACTTGGGGCAAAAAGCAGATTAATTGATCGTTTATTTTATGGCTGTTTGTGGCTCAGAATGACCGCTGTGATTTTACGGTCCATAATCAACACTGCACCTCAAAAAAAAAATATCATTAACTGAAGCACTTTAAGATATTTCAACATGATCAGATGTTATATGGACATAAGTACTTTTAATTTCCATTATTCTCTACAACAGGTGCTAAGCGAGGCTCATTTCATAGCACTCTCACCTCGAAGTCAGAAGGTTGTGCGTTCAAACCCCGCCACAGACTAATGCATATAATCTAGTCATGGTACACTTCAGTGCAGCATCCGAGGGAACACTGCATTCTCTGAGGTGCTGTCTTTTGGATGAAAAGTTAAAACCAAGGCCCTGTCTATCTGTTCAGGTGGGCGTTAATTGCCAAACTGGTCTACGTCAGGGTTTATACTCCACACGAGTACTACTCCCCCTCTAATGACCTCTTCTCACCCTGCCACCGTATCCCTCTGTTCCCTTATGTACAACTTGTATTTATGTGGCGCCTTTAATGTAGTAAAACGTCCCAAGGCGCTGCACAGGAGTATTTTAAGACAAAAAATTTGACACCGAGCCACATAAGGATAAATTAGGGCAGGTGACCAAAAGCTTGGTCAAAGAGGTAGGTTTTAAGGAGCGTCTTCAAGGAGGAAAGAGAGGTAGCGAGGCGGAGAGGTTTAGGGAGGGAATTCCAGCGCTTAAGGCCTAGGCAGCTGAAGGCACAGCCCCCAAAGGTTGAGCGATTATAATCAGGGATGCTCAAGAGGGCAGAATTAGAGGAGTGCAGATATCTTGGGGGGCGGGGGGGGGGGGGGGGGTTGTGGGGCTGAAGGAGATTACAGAGATAGGGAGGGGTGAGGCCATGGAGGGATTTGAAAACAAGGATGAGAATTTTGAAATCGAGGTGCTGCTTAACTAGAAGCCAATGTAGGTCAGCGAGCACAGGGGAGATGGGCGAATGGGACTTGGTGCGAGTTAGGACACGGGCAGCCGAGTTTTGGATGACCTCAAGTTTACGTAGGGTGGAATGTGGGAGGCCAGCCAGGAGTGAGTTGGAATAGTCAAGTCTAGAGGTAACAAAGGCATACATAAGAACATAAGAAATAGGAGCAGGAGTAGGCCAATTTGCCCCTCGAGCCTTCTCCGCCATTCAATAAGATCATGGCTGATCTGATCCTAACCGCCAATCTACTATCACAGAACCATCTCCTGAATCTAACAGAATTGGACACATGAAATAGGAGCAGGATCAGGCTACACGGCCCCTGGGCCCGCTCCGCTACCCACAGGGCCATGACCGATCCGAACCTAGACTCATGTCCAAATTCCTGCCCGCTCCCCGTAACCCTTAATTCCCTTTACTTCTAGGAAACTGTCTATTTATGTTTTAAATTTATGTAATGATGTAGCTGCTACAGCTTTTTGGGGCAGCATAGTCCATGGACCTACCACCCTCTGAGTGAAGTAGTTCCTCCTCATCTCAGTTTTGAAAGAGCAGCCCCTTATTCTAAGATTATGCCCCCTAGTTCTAGTTTCACCCATCATTGGGAACATCCTCCCCGCATCCACCCGATCCAACCCCTTCACAATCTTATATGTTTCAATAAGATCGCCTCTCATTCTTCTGAACTCCAATGAGTAGAGTCCCAATCTACCCAACCTCTCCTCATATGTCCATCCCCTCATTCCCGGGATTAACCGAGTCAACCTTCTTTGTACTGACTCGAGAGCAAGTATGTCTTTTCTTAAGTATGGACACCAAAACTGTATGCAGTATTCCAGGTGCGGTCTCACCAATACCTTGTACAACTGAAACAATACCTCCCTATTTTTATATTCTATCCCCCTAGCAATGAAAGCCAACATTCCATTGGCCTTCTTAATCACTTGCTGCACCTGCATACTAACCTTTTGAGTTTCGTGCACCAGGACCCCCAGATCCCTTTGTACTTCAGTACTTTCCAGTTTCTTGCCATTTAGATAATAACTTGCTCTACTATTTTTCCTGCCAAAGTGCATAACCTCAGACTTTCCAGTATTGTATTCCATCTGCCAAATCTCTGCCCACTTACTTAGCCTGTCTAACTCCCCTTGCAGATTTTTTATGTCCTCCTCACTCACTACTTTCCCTCCCATCTTAGTATCATCTGCAAACTTTGATATGTTACACTCGGTCCCCTCCTCCAAATCGTTAATATAGATTGTAAAGAGTTGGGGACCCAGCACCAACCCCTGTGGAACACCACTAGTTACTGATTGCCAGTCTGAGAATGAACCATTTATCCCAACTCTTTGCCTTCTGTTAGATAGCCAATCCTCTATCCATGCCAGAATATTACCCCCAATCCCGTGATTTTTTATTTTAAGCAATAATCTTTTGTGTGGCACCTTGTCAGATGCCTTTTGGAAGTCTAAATACACCACATCCAATGGTTCCCCTTTATCCACCCTGTATGTTACTTCCTCAAAGAACTCCAGCAAATCTGTCAAACATGACTTCCCCTTCATAAAACCATGCTGACTTTGTCCTATTAAATTATGATTATCCAAATGTCCCGTTACTGTCTCCTTAACAATGGACTCCAAAATTTTACCTACCACAGATGTTAGGCTAACCGGTCTATAGTTTCCAGCCTTCTGTCTACTGCCCTTTTTAAATAAGGGTGTTACATTAGCAGTTTTCCAGTCTGCCGGGATCTTTGCTGAATCCAGGGAGTTTTGGAAAATTATTACCAATGCATCCACAATCCCTACCGCCACTTCCCTCAAGACCCTAGGATGTAAGCCATCAGGTCCAGGTGATTTATCCGCCTTGAGTCCCATTATTTTACCGAGTACCACTTCCTTAGTGATTTTGATCGTGTTTAGCTCCTCCCCCCCTATAGCCCCCTGTTTGTCCAGTGTTGGGATATTCTTAGTGTCCTCTACTGTAAAGACTGATACAAAATATTCATTCAGTGTTTTTGCCATCTCCATATTTCCCACCATTAATTTCCCAGTCTCATCCTCTAAGGGACCAACATTTACTTTAGCCACCCTTTTTCTTTTTATGTAACTATAAAAACTCTTACTATCTGTTTTTATATTTTTTGCTAATTTACTTTCATAATCTATCTTCCCTTTCTTAATCAATCTTTTTGTTATTTTTTGCTGTCTTTTAAAGTTTTCCCAATCCTCTATCCTCCCACTAGATTTGGCTACCTTATAAGCCCTTGTTTTTAGTCGAATACTGTCCTTAATTTATTTACTTAGCCATGGATGACTGTCTTTTCTTTTACACCCTTTTCTTCTCAGTGGAATATATATTTTTTGGAAGTTGTAGAATAACTCCTTAAATGTACACCACTGATCATGTATCGTCTTACCCTTTAATCTATTTTCCCAATCCACTCTACTCAATTCCGCTCGCATACATTCATAGTCTCCTTTATTCAACCTTAGCACGCTTGTTTGAGATCCAACCTTCTCACCCTCTAATTGAATATGGAATTCAACCATGTTATGGTCACTCATTCCAAGGGGATCCTTTACTAGGACATTTTTAATTAATCCTGTCTCGTTACACAGGACCAGATCTAAGGTTGCTTGCCCCCTGGTCGGTTCAGTTACATACTGCTCAAGAAACCCATCCCTAATACACTCAATGAACTCATCCTCAAGGCAGCCCTGCCCAATTTGATTGGTCCAATTAATATGATAGTTAAAATCCCCCATAATTATAGATGCTCCCTTATTACAAGCCTCAACTATTTCCTGATTGATACTCCGTCCAACAGAGTTGCAACTGTTCGGAGGCCTATAGACTACGCCCACTAGTGTTTTTTTCCCCTTATTATTCCTTATCTCCACCCAAACTGTTTCATTATCCTGATCTTTTGACCCAATATCATTTCTCTGTATTACAGTGATTCCTTCCTTTATTAACATAGCCACCCCACCTCCCCTTCCTTCCTGCCTGTCCTTCCTGATCGTTAAATAACCTGGTATGTTTAATTCCCAGGCATTGTCACCCTGCAGCCATGTTTCTGTAATGGCCACAAGATCATACCCATATGTAGTTATTTGTGCCATTAACTCGTCTATTTTGTTACGAATGCTACGTGCATTCAGATAGAGAACTTTCAAATATGTTTTGTGACACTTAGTTCCTGCTTTTGCCCTTTTTATTACTTTACCTTTTATTCCATACCTTCTGCCCCTTCCTGACACACTCTGGTTTTTAATTTCCCCACTGCTACCTAAGTTTATGACCTTCTCTGTTGTAATTTTTATTATTTGCTCTCTAGGAACATCCCCCCCCACTAGTTAGTTTAAAGCCCTCTCTACAGCCCTAGTTATATGATCCACCAGGACTCTAGTCCCAGCACTAGCCAAGTGAAGCCTATCCCTACGGAACAGCTCCCTCCTACCCCAGTACTGGTGCCAGTGTCCCAGGAAGCAAAACCCATTTCTCCCACACCAGTCTTTGAGCCACTCATTTAACTCTCTAATTTTATTTGTCCTAGCCAAATTCGCTCGTGGCTCAGGTAATAATCCAGAGATTATTACCCTTGAGGTTCTGTTTTTTAATTTGACCCCTAGCTGCTCATACTCCTTTAACAGAACCGGCTTCCTTGTCCTATCTACGTCATTTGTACCAACATGGACCATGACAACTGGATCCACCCCCTCCCACTGCAAGTTTCTTTCCAGCCCAGAAGAGATGTCCTTAACCCTGGCAGGCAGCACAGCCTACGGGACTCTCGCTCTCGGCTGCAGAGAACTCTATCTATCCCCCTAATAATACTATCCCCTACCACTACAACATTTCTATTTACTCCCCCCTCTTGAATGGCCCCCCGTCAAGCCTCCCCTTAAATGTGTCAATACTAACTCCTTCAACCCTTCTACATGGCAGCGAGTTCCACAGTGCCACTGAGATCTTTTAACGCCCACCTGAACAGATAGACAAGGCCTTGGGTTTTAACTTTTCATCCAAAAGATGGGAGCATGCTTTGATAGTCTTACTACTAGCTTGAATTTGCATATTCGTTAACTTCCAGAGATCGGTTGGAACCTTTCTCTGAATTACAAGGTGCCAATCACATTACCTGCCTCGAGAGGCACCATGCGATGGTGTGGGGAAGTTTTTACATTGTTAAACATGAAAATATGTAAATCAAGTGAGATTGGGGATGTTTTAACAGCTCGGGTGCAAAATTTGTGTTACCTTAAAAATGTTCATTAACTTACACTGTAACTAATACTAATATTCAATTATTACTTGAATGGAATGGGTTAGTGTAAAAGCAATGATCACTATTTTGCTATGCCTTTTTCTAAACTCAGGTGTAACCATTTGGTACTGCTATATAACAAGATATGAGAGAAAATAATAAAATAGGTTTTGCAACCTGTAAGCTGGCAAACTTTGAATGTCATTATTCTGCATGGCCTTTGGCTCATCTATGCCTCATTAACACAAGCAGACGAAGAACAGCACAAATCAAAAAATAATCGGCCCGGAATTTACGGTGGGTGATGACGGTGAACTGGCAGCGTTCGCCGTCATTCCCCCTCTGAAACTGACCGCAACTTCAGGATGTAGCGCGCGCGTGTCTAAACGTAGAAATCCTGAAGTTGCGGTCAGTCATTCACTGCTCTGTCACAGGCGGCGCTGTGGAACTCCCCAGAGCAATCAGTGAAATTATTGGAACTGATGAAAACTGCTCCAATATCGCTGTTAAACACCCCATTAAATGTGAAGCCTTGTTGGAATAGGTATAACTGGGGTTTTAGCAGTGTATTGACTGCTCAACAACCATCCTGCCCCTGAGAAACTAATTTTTATATTTGTGGAAAGTCAAATTTTTCCATTATGATAAAAATTACAATTAAAACATTTTTTTTAAAGTTTGCTCCTGATATTTCAGCTTCTACCTTAATTCCATGTGTATGGCCCAATCTTTCTTTCGCTCTCTCAGTAACATTTTTTAAAAGTGCAGATAATCAGTGCTTTTCAATTCCTGGTTTGCTGTCTGTGAGAATTCTTCAATGTGATTGGTTGCTTAGACAGCTTGATGACATCACTGTTGCATCACGCTAGGAATCCCCTATTGACAGCGCTGCAATCAACTACACGTCGAGAAAGCTAAAGTTTTCGCCACAGAGATCAGCTTTCTTCGGTCAGCGGCGATCGCTGTCGCATCCCCGCTGACCGCAAATTACGGGACATCATTATCTAAGAACTAAAGCTTAATGGCCTGGAAATCACATGGTGTGATATATGAACACTTAATGTGTTGTCATCACGTTCCTTCATCCACTATTTGAATGCTGGTTAATGGTTTCTTTATAACAGCAGGAAGACTAATTTGCTATGATTCCTGGAGCATAGTGGACCTGTAGAGCAGGCTGCCTATTCATTGCAGTGGCCGCCAGTTCACTGAGTTCCTTCAAGCAGGAGCTGGAGCTGTTTCTGTCTGGGGCGGAGATCACCTCATACAAAAGGTAGGTACTGCAAGGAATGATCAGGTTCAGCGTGATCTCCTGGACTAGTTTCCCAATTACCTAGTTAGGTCGGAGAGGAATTTTCCCAGATTTTTTTTTGCACCCCAATTGGCCTGGGTTTTAATCTGTTTTTTCGGCTCTCCCAGGAGATCACAATTGTGTGGGACAAGGTGGATGGGCCAGAGGGTCTTTTCCTGTCTATCATTTTTAGGATGTTCGTATATTGCACAACGTGACAGTAACCATCTCGAACAAGAGAAAGCCCAGCCCTTTCCCCCCCGACCTCCAATGCCACTACTGACCCCAAGTGCCCCAACATCAACCTCTTAAGGGTCACCTTTGACCAGAAGCTGCAGTATGTATGATCTCCACGATACACTAGCAATTTGCACAGGTTACTTCAGCAGCACCTCACTCCCCTTACCACTACCTTCAGGTGTCAGCCGTGGCTCAGTGGTAGCACTCTCGCCTCTGAATCAGAAGGTTGTGGGTTCAAGTTCCCACTCCAGACTGATGTAGGCTGATAGTCCAGTGCAGTATGGTGGGCATGCTGCACTGTCAAGAGGTATTGGCCCAGAAATTCGCCTCTCCGGCTTGCCGCGGGGGTAAGGATCGCGCGCACACTTACCTACCGCGCCTGTCGTTGACCTCTGGGCCCACGGGAACTTCAGCTCCTGGGCCTGCTCCAAGTGCCGGCGCGCAGTGCTTGCGTGTCCCAGGGACGCAGTTAGTGCGATGCGTCCCCTGGGATCACGTGGGTCATGGAGAGCCAATGGCAGCAGACCATCTTTCATTCATAGATTTGACAGGACTTGTCAAATCTATGAATTGAAATCGGCCCCAAAAGAACAGCTAAACTTAAAATAATTTTTTTAAAACCCATCACATTTATAAAATAACTATAAGTTAAATAAATTAACTACATTAAACAAAAATTTAAATTTTTGAAAAAATTAAAAAACTTTTTAACAGTGCTAAAAATAAACTTACCTTTCTTTAAAGTATCTAAAAAAGATAAACCTGTTGAAAAAAAATTTAAATTATACTTAATTAACCACTTACCTTGTTGAAAACGGGTCCTGCGCCTCCTTTTTAAATATGCAGGTTCTTCAATACTTACCCTCCCGTAGAAACCTGAAAAAAAAAACTAAGTTTGCTGCGTGCGCGCAGCCTCTACCGCGCACGTGGTTCACCTAGGAACCGCCCCCTTCGCCAGACCGGAAGTTCCGGTTTCCCGCGCATGCGCAGTGCATGCAGGAAACCGGCACTTCAGGACGCCTTACGGGTGAGTACACAGTGCGTACTCACCCGGGAAGGGCCGAATTTTTGGCCCATTGTCTTTTGGATGAGATATTAAACCATGACCCCATCTGCCCTTCTCAGGTGGACATAAAAGATCATTCGAAGAAGAGCGGGGGAATTCTCCCCAGTATCCTGGCCAACATTTATCCCTCAACCAACATCACAAAAACAGATTTACTGATCATCATCACATTGCTGTTTGTGGGACCTTGTTGTGCGCAAATTGGCTGGTGCATTTCCTACATTACAAACATGACTACACTTCAAGAGTACTTAATTGGTTGTAAAGTGCTTAGGGACATCCTGAGGTGATGAAGAACAAAGGAGAAGGTCTGTGATAGAGTGGAGGACAGGAGTGATTAAATGAGAAAAGGAATCATGGTGCATTGCAAAGGTTGCTGATCATGGGACAAACAACGAAATCAAAATATGGGTCCAGAGGAGCTGTAAAAGGTTACAGAATGTCCAAAAGGAAATGGATGATGAAGATCTATAGTTATTAAACTCAACGTTGAGGCCAGAAGCTTGTAAAGTGCCTGGTAGGAAAATGAGGTACTGTTACTCGAGCTTGCTTTGAGCTTCATTGGAAGAGTGTAGGAGGCTTCCTCATTTGCTCCCTGGATCTCATTGAAACGTATAAAATTCTTAAGGGGCTTGACAGGGTAGATGCTGGGAGGATGTTTCCCCTGGCTGGGGAGTCCAGAACCAGGGGTCACAGTCTCAGAATAAGGGGTCGGCCATTTGGGACTGAGATGAGGAGAAATTTCTTCACTCAGAGGGTGGTGAATCTTTGGAATTCTCTGCCCCAGAGGGCTGTGGAGGCTCAGTCGTTGAGTATATTCAAGACAGAGATCGGTGGATTTTTGGATATTAAGGGAATCAAGGGATATGGGGATAGTGCGGGAAGGTGGAGTTGAGGTAGAAGATCAGCCATGATCTTATTGAATGGCAGAGCAGGCTCGAAGAGCCGAATGGCCGACTCCTGCTCCTATTTCTTATGTCCTTATGAAATAGTGCTCACTCTTTATGCTACCTCCATCCAGGTTTCTCTCTTGTCACTTTTCAAAGGATGATGCACCTCTGCTCTGAAAGAGGAAAGTCTATTTTGTAATGGTCTAATCTGTATGTACAAATTGGATCAAAAAAACTTTTTTACTGTGCCAAATTTCACCATGGCAGTTTTAGACTTTGAAGTCCATTTTATTTAAAAGCTGGAAATTTAAAACTGGTATCAGTAAAAGTGGCCAGGAAGCTACCAGATTGTCGTAAAAAAAATCCAACTGCTTCTCACTTGCCCTGGCCTATCTGTGACTCCAGTCTCTCACCAATGGGGTTGACTCTTAACTGCCCTCTGTGCAGGGCAACTAGAGACAGGTAATAAATGCCGACCTTGCTTGTGAGGCCCACATCCTGAGAATGATTTTTTTTTTATGATGTAATAGTGTTGATAGCCAACCCATCCTACAGTAAATAACAAAACAAAGCACGGTAATGTTGTAACAGGTTTCTGATATCAAGGAAACAGACGTCAGTGGTGATATATCTCCAGAGAAAAGGCCGTTGCAGAGGAAAGTCTGTTTTGTAATGGCCTAACCTGTATGTGGAAATTGGATCAGAAAACTTCTTTTTGGCTATGCCAAATTTCTCCCCTTCTCTTAGAAGCACTGAAACATAGGAACAGAGGAACAGGAGTAGGCTATTCAGCCCCTCGAGCCTGTTCCACATTCAATCACATCATGGCTGATCCGTATCTTAACTCCATCTACTTGCCTTGGTTCTGCAATCTGCCACGCGCGAGTGAGTATAGAAATAGGAGGATAGAGCAGATGAATGCATGGCTGGAGAGATGGTGCAGGAGGGAGGGCTTCAGATTCCTGGGGCATTGGGGCCGGTTCCGGGGGGAGGTGGGACCTGTTGCACCTCAACAGAGCCGGTACCAATAGCCTCGTGGGGAGGTTTGCTATTGCTGTTGGGGACGGTTTAAACTAAATTGGCGGGGGATGGTGTCGAAGTTTCGACTTCCGATTAAGACTCTTGTAAACAATATCGTCAAAGAAGGCTTTTTATTAAATTTTACTTGCAAGGAGAATGCATCAAAGCCCAATTAGCTATGATGACAGACTGCCGAATCACAGAAAATGGAGTATTCTTATACACTAATAATCACATGACATGTTGTTTAAGGTAAGCTAAGTTAGCAATTAAAAAAAACACATAAGAAATGCCTTACGGTGAAACTAACTAATCCCTATAAAATGGAGTCTATCTGTCTGTTCTTTTTCTTCCCAAGGCCAAGGCCCTGTTTGTTTACTTTACTAGCCCTTGGTTATCTCAATTTAAGCCTGTTTTCTTTTGTGCAGGCAGACTTTTGCTGACAGCATAGTCTAAAACTTTAAAGTTATTTTCACGAAAAGAACATAACAATGAATTTTTTTCCTTTTCCACACAAGTCAGAGTCGGGCATTTTGTATCAGTTTAAATTCACGGAAGCCATTTTATCTGAGAGAAAAACTGCACTTCCACATTCCCCCCTTTTTTGTCCTTCTAGGACAAAATAGCTCAATTTAACCCTTTCGGTCTTCCTTGTCGGTTCCTGTACCAAATTTGGATTTTGGCCAGGGATGCCAACTTCTTTTCTGTTTTAACCATCCTCGGGATTATACCTGTATTGATGGCTGACCTTATTTAAGATCGTCCTTCTTCTCTGTCTATTCTCGGTGTTTGGGCGTATGTTCTTGTAGGGGTTTTAGTTGTGTTTTGGTGACTGTGGCGTACTTTTGTGGTTCATTAGTCTGCTGTTCTCTAACTTTTCCTGCAGCTTTTAATAGCCTGCAGTTCAGGTGTCACTATACACCCTCTAAGGAGATAGGGTACAGCAGCTCATAGAGGAGCTCCAAGTCATGGCCCACACAGTTTATGCCTAACCTGTGGGGTTCTCCTAGGGAACTGCAGCTTATAGAGGAGGACTGATTCATGACCCACACAGTTTATACCTAACCTGTGGGGTTCTCCTAAGCACAAGTGCTTCTACGTGAGCCTCCAGAGTGCGAACCAAGTGGTATACAAGGTCGACATCACCGGCAGTTGAAAGGAGTCCTCTCTCTTTCCCTAGCCTGCAGATCCCATTTGGGTGGAAGAATGTTTACCGAAAGTGGGGAGCATGCAAAAATGTATATATATCTATATGTATATTTTGTCTAGGTTGTCTAATCCTCAAAATTGTATTTTATTCAATCGCCTCAGTTCCTCCCCGAAGGGACTATACTTTTCTTCTTCGTCATTTATTTCTTTCTGTATCATCATACTTACTTCAGGTATGACTACCTTGCCTAACCTATCAAATCTTTTAATCATCTTAAACACCTCGATCAGGGTTCACGTTGGTGCGGAAAACGGTAAAACCCATCTGATTGTCAGTATTCAATCGTTTAGTCCCATTCCATGGTCTGTTATTAGTCAAATTCATCAAACTGGTAGTATTGAACCACTAGCTTTCCATGGAACTTCCTGCCGTGTACGTAATAAACTTTTGTATGCAGCAACTTTTCCCCATATTAACTCTGTTCCCTTTAGTCTGTCCTAGATCGCGTTCCCAGCATATATCCCCGATCGGTCGGCCCTTTCCCGATGTACTGGTAAGGGCTAGAAAAGGAGGTTCTTTCGTATAATCATACGTCGGCTTGTACCATCCCTTAAAATTTTCTAACGAATATCCTCCCCCCTTAAACTCGTTTCTTAGGCTAGACCACTTTTGTTCCCATATTTTTCCGAAGATGGATAGGGTGGTATCTTTCTGTTTCGTATGATTTTTATTAATTATCCATTCTGCCATATCTGTGAGGTTCAAGGGTATCGGTCGCAGAGGTATTCCTCTTTTCACATGGGTAGGAATATGGCTACATACCCAACAGGCGTTTATCCCACTTTTTTTGGCATACTTATATGACATATACAAAAAGATGTTCATATATAATTCTCGTTTCTTTCGGGGTTCTTTTCTTCTCCCTTGGCAGGCTATACATATCAGTCCGATTAGTAGGTAAAACGTAAATAACAGCTTCATTGTTTAAGTCTTTTCAAATTCAAATTCAACTGTCCTTATCTGATACTTTCTTGCAATGGGATGCGTGGATCCAAGTAGGTCTTTCCTTGACCTTTACAGCTGTATTTGTTGTCAAGAGTACTTGATATGGCCCTTCAAAGCGTGGCTGCAGACCGTTCTTCCTCTTAAAGACCTTCACGTAGATGTCATCTCCTGGTTCCAAGTTATGGCACTTTCCTTCGGCCGGTTCCGTTTGAGCTTCCTTTACCTGTTGGTGAAAGCTGGAAATACATCTAGTTAATGCAATGCAATAGTTTAGCATATTTTCATCTATTTTATGAATGTCCATTTGTTTAACCGTAAAGGGTGCTGAGAATGGCAGTCTTTGGGGTCGTCCCATAACAATCTCATGTGGCGACAGTACAGTTGTCCTGTTAGTTGCTGCTCGCATTACCATCAATGCTAAGGGTAACAGTTCAACCCATTTTAGTCCAGTTTCATTGCAAAGTTTAGAAAGTTTATTCTTCAGCATTCCGTTATATCTTTCTACTAGTCCTGCGGATTGCGGATGATAACTGCAGTAGAAATGCTGATTAATCTGCAAGGCTTTACATAGTTCCTTTATGATCATTCCAGTAAAATGTGATCCGTTGTCGCATGAAAGTTGCATAGGTATTCCAAACCTTGGTATGATTTCTTTTAACAAACACTTTGCAACTGTTACAGCATCATTCTTTTTACATGGAAAAGCTTCAACCCATCTTGAAAACATATCTATGATTACCATTGTGTAAGTCCTTCAAAATTTAAATATTTTTTTTTCTCTATTACCCCCCCACCCTGTGTTGTTTTGCATTTTACGATTCCCTTATCACTTCTATTTGTCTTTTGATGCTTGATATTCGACCTTGCTGGCATTTCTGCTATCGATTCCTGGCTGCATGTTGTCAGTTTCTGTTCTAAGAATTAAAACCCATCTTTGAATCTAACAGCTATTTCTTACAATTCCCTTCTTTGAGAAGGAAATAACCCTTATTGACTTCTCACAATCGGCTCTTGACTAATCTAGCTAGTTCTTATTGCTCTCTCTCAACTTGGGCATTAGTTAGTAGGGAGTCTTGAAGATTTCTCCCTTCTAATAGTCCATTCCGGTGTTCCAATTCTGCCCCGCCTGGGGTATCCTCTGTTTCTTCTATCTTTCCTGATGTTACCCCGCCTGGGGTCTCCTCTACATTGCTTTGGATCTTCACTTTCGGTGTGCTCAATTTGTTAGTGCTGGTTAGTCATGGGCATGAGTACCCAATTGACTTGTGTATCTTACTACATAGGTTACATATATCAAATACACTATCATTACAAGTTGGAGAACTACCAGAGTGTGTGAAATAATACAAATCTAAGTGTGAGCTGATATATTAAGCCCAATTATCCCACCAGTGTGAGTTGTCCCCTATGCTGTCAATTTCAATATCTATTCTCGAGTTGTCTTCCTTCAGAACATAAAAATGCTTTAGGGAGGAGTTCAGTCGCATCATGAGCTCACTGATAACTTTAGACAACAGGGGAATGTCGTATCCGAATTGTGCCGCATAATTGTGCAGCTCATACTTAAGTATCTCATTTACTGTCAGTTTCACTTGAGCATAGGTTTTGTAGAATTCGCAAAATTATCGCGATTTTATAAAAATAAGAAGGAGACATAAAGTTTCGTATAAACAGCTTTATTTCAGCAGAATGCTGTCAGGTTTCAAAACGGACACAAACAGCCTGTAAAATGGCCACCACGCCTCGTGGCAGAAAGTTCTAGACTTTCAGTAGGCAGACAAGATGGCGTTTCAATAAACATTTCAGCAAGATCGGACAGGACTCAGCACATTTAAGATAATTGACAAGACATGATGGGTTTGCATTTTAAACATAAATACTGAAATCGGTCCCCCAGGTGCAAACAAGGGCTATTGTACTGAGCGATCAAGGACCCATCCAAAGACATTAATATGCAAAATCCCCACGGCTCTACGATGAGAGAGCCGTTCGCGGGTACTTACAGCAAGCATTTGGAAGCCCCAAAAACCCCTCCAGGGAGACTACTAGCCGGTTCCACAATGGGAGAAATATTAACGGGTACTCAGACAGTCACAAGTGTCACCGAAACCCATTAAAGACTGAGATCACCCCATACAAGAAGTTTGAGCGCCAAAACCCTGACAAAAGATAGACATTAAGATTGGGCGGGAAAAGAGGAATTACAGCACTATAACTGTAAAGTACAACCGTCCATCTCTCTCTTGCTGCTTTGACTCGCTGGAAGGCTGCTGAACTTTTATTCTCTTGCCTGACGACTCTGGACTCTGATCCGCTAGGATCAACCTCGTGGCTTGCCGCGAAGATCTGTGGAGAACTGGGCTGTGCAGGCCTGGAAGCGGGCGCACCATCCCGAGAAGTCGGTAAACGGTGTTGGAACCAGAAGGCCCGAGAGGAGATGAGATGAGATGAGAAGAGAAGAAGACGACAATACGTATCGCCACGGTCAGTAAGCCCCGACTGCGCCTGTAAGTCGATTAAACACTTCTTTGAATTCTACCGACTTCTTCACAACTGGCCCAGGAAGACCCTTCTTCGAGTTCTATCGAACCGGTGTAGGACACAGGAAGACTCTTTTTTGAGTAGTATCAGAACTCCGAGGGCAACACAGATCTTCATGACAGCAGACGGTCCAGCCTGCTAGCCGGAGCAGAAGCGAGTAAACAAGTGGGGTACAGAGACCCCTGATCAACACGTGGATAGTCAGGTGCTGCGGTAAAAACATCCGAGCAGAGTTTCGGAATTCTCCGAGTTATCACGAGTGGTGAGCATGAGTCTCGATCCTACAAATCTAGATTAGGACAGGTATTGATAGGGGAGGGTTTAAGTTTTAAGGATAATTATAATGTGTGTCCCCTTTTACGATGTGTCGTGCGCTCCTCGTTCCCCTAAAATTAGTTTCATAACTGTGTGTAAGATTGTACTGTCATTAATCTGTGCTTATGACATGTATCTCGTAATCTTGAATAATATGCAATAAAGATTTTCCATTTCGCACTATTCAACCGGGTCTACCTGAGTTTTCTCTGCATTATTGCTCTCGCACCTAAGTCCAGTGTCAGAACCGTAAGGGCGAGTGGGTCGAACCACTCACAGGTGTCTAGTGTTACCAGGCTGGCTGGAGTCCAGAACAGGCAACAAGGCCTAACCCCGCACTAGCACCCAGGCTAAGCACAGAGCCACACGTCACCCCTTACAGATAATGGTGACCACGAAGGGACACTGGCAGCGAGAAAATAATGTGTTAGACCCTGGTATGAATGGGCGAAATGTTATGGAAGAGAGAATAGCCGATTATGTTTTTGGAAAAGTGAATTTGACTAAGAGATGGATAAGTGACCTGCTGGTGGATAAGCGTCCACTAGAGGCAGCCGTGAGGTGGACAGGTAGCAAGGAACATAAAAAAACTGTAGAGAAAGCGGTCTGGCTGATGTGCTATAAAAGACAAGTCCAGCTTTCGGACCAGGTCATCATAGCGCAGGCAGCTCAGATCAAGGGTTTAGAGGTGGAAATGGACGAGAAGGTCACGGGGGGGGGCAGCAGCTCATCGCGTCTTTAAATGCGTTGCATCAAGAACGCCAGTTAGTCGCCAACCACCATGAGGCGAAAATAGATTACCTCGAGTGCCAGGTCACTGAGGCAAAGTTAAATGAGGGCAGAATAAGGGAACGATGTGCCCGCCTAGCTGCCCAAATAAAAGCCCAGGAAGAGAGCTTAACGGGGGTTAGGGCGGCATATAAGATGGCCCTCGAGGATATACATGAGGGGGCCGATCACAGCGTCTGCCATAGAGAGATAGGGAACCTTAAAGAGGCCCTGAATAAAGCGCACGGCATGGTGTGCCTTATCAGCCCGTCAGCACACCAGCCGCCGGTGGGTGGGGAATTTCAGAATTCCCCACCGAACAAGGCAGAGGAGGTATTATGTATTATGTAAAATGTGTTGGTTAATGGGACAGGTCCTGTTAGACCCGTAAAGCATGGTAGTTGCGGTAGTAGTGACACAGGAGGCACCACCAAAACCACCTCACACTGGATTCGCACTGGTTTTTCCCATGCTCTGTTACCTACAAAACACAATTATTACAGTCATAGTTAAATTCAGTCTTACAATCTCAAGCAACATTACAGTTTAACATCTAATCAACAAATCATGGACTTAAAAGATTCTCCAGATCTCTCTTTTACTCGTATCCATCTTGTGGATAATTTTTGCTAAACATGATTTCTCCTTAGCCCTCAGTTGTCCCAATTCAGATTCCAGGTAACTCTCCACTTCAACTTCAATTTCAATCCTTCTAACAGGTACCAGTGTGTTTAACTCTATTCTGATTGTTTCATTAATTAGATAGTTTCTCGATGGAGTATGTGTCAATGCTTTAAAGGTTGTCTCGCTCTCCTGAGCCACATTAACCATTTCATGTTTTGCTGTTGTCAAGTAACTGAGCATGTCTGAGACCCGTTCTTCAGTGCAAATTCAACATACATTTCCAGATGGTAATCGCTTCATACGTAACAAATCACATTTGCACACTCATACCGGTATCTCAATATCATGCCACATGTGCCCCTCTCGGGCTCCCAGGCATCTTATCAAAAGATTGTCCCCGTTCATCTTCCTCTGCACGGTCCCGATGTCTTGGATAGTGGCCAGGCTATCATATTCAGTTTTCTTAAAAGTTCATTATAGGCAGGGACACAAATGTCTCCAAGAGAAAGCTATCAATTTATTATTCTTAGCTACACTTTCCTGACTTTCACTAGCAAGTTTTTTTAAAATTCCCATTCAGCAGTGTAATTTCTCCTGTTTCTATCTTACACATCCCATTAATTACCATTCATATCTCATTCATGAGCCCTGGAGTAACTTTACTGTCCAGTACAATATTTAAGATTGAAAACATAGATCAAACATTCTCACTAGGTCCAAGTTACTAACACTTTTTATTTATCATTATTTTAGAGGATCTTTTATTTTCCCAAAAGTAACCCAATATATATATAGTGCCTGAGTCCATTTTGTTATTACAACATTATCCCAAAATCCAAACAGCAGTACTGTTGAACTGACAGGTTTTGTCAATGTTCAATTTAATTTCTATCAATTTATCTTATCAATTCCAATTTCAGAAACAAATGATTTCTAGGCTAGGTGGCTTATACAGTGTTTTAACATTAGAGACAGAAGTGCTGCAATTAGTTTACAAGGTAACTTCCATATAACAAAAGAAAGAAGAGAATCCATTGTGACTCTGCTTAGAGCCCAAGGGGTTAATTTATAAAATCATAATTTTCCTTCTGTCACTGTGGGGACATATTAACTTAAAATTAAGAAACTTATATTTAATAATGTCCAATATCTTTAAATTTCATACTAAAGTTGTTGCTCGATGAACTTAATCAGCTGTCAGTGGAAAGGGTTAACTCCTTTGCAGGTTTTTTAAGAAGGTGGAGCGAAACATTAGCTGCCCAAATAAAAGCCCAGGAAGAGAGCTTAACGGGGGTTAGGGCGGCATATAAGATGGCCCTCGAGGATAAACATGAGGGGGCCGATCACAGCATCTGCCAAAGAGAGATAGGGAACCTTAAAGAGGCCCTGAGTAAAGCGCACGGCATGGTGTGCCTTATCAGCCCGTCAGCACACCAGCCGCCGGTGGGTGGGGAATTTCAGAAATCCCCACCGAACAAGGCAGAGGAGGTATTTGCCACTGTGCCCTCCGCGCCACCCAGCTATTCGGCAACCTGGGTGAGGAAGGAAGTGGTAGAAGTAGAGGAAGAGGTCCCCGAGGTAGTACAGCCCCCCGAGGTAGAAGTGAAGCCGGGACCGTTGTGTCCGGTCACGGGTATCAAAAGGGGCCCGAACAGAGACGGTGGGGCAGAGGGGGATCTCCTCAGCCAGCTTGTGTTGCCGCACAATGCACACCAGCTGAGGGCCATGATCAGTCACGTACGGAAGCTGTCCGAGTCAGACGACCCTTCCGTACATTTCAGGGAGGTAGAGCAGACGCAGCCATTAACTGCTGCGACGATGGGGAAAAAGCAAAAATGCTGCTGTTCTCATTAGACAGCTCGATCCTTCAGTGTCTCTCAGACGAGAGCAAGAGGGGAAATAATACCTATGAGGAGTTAAGAGATGAGGTCCTAGAAGTGTTGGGAGCGGACGATGAAGGTCCGTTCGTTAGATTGGGACAAACAGTGCAGATGGAGGGAGAACTCCCGAAGGTTTTCGCCGACAGGCTGTGGCCAGTATATCAACGTAGCTGCCCAGGCGCGCCAGCGTGTCACCGCCTAGACGGTGTCGGTTTAACTCATTGGCTCAGGTGTGTGGTAGCCAACAGTTTGCCAGCCGTCAGGGAGCAGGCCAAAGCGTGGTTTGATCCCACTAACCCCGCCACAACAGAGGAGTCGGTCCTAAATCGACTCACGGTAGGGTACCGTAATACCAGGAGTACGGGAGCACGTCCCCTTAAGGGAAAGGTGCATGAGGCGCGGCCCACAGCCCCGGCTCAAAAGGAGTGGCATCAGGAGGGAAATCGCGTCCCACAGGCCAGTAATGCTTGTTTCGGATGCGGAAAGACAGGGCACTGGCGCAAGAACTGCAGGAACCCTTGGAAGGAGTCCAGGGATAAAAATCCCGCAGTCCGAGCCCAGGCGCCTGTCTCTGATAGGGGAGCTGGTGTGCCTATCCATCCCGATGCGATCGAATCAATGTTGGGAGCCATGCGCACCCTCATGATTTCGCAGGGAAGGGTGGCAGTCGCTACCGGCCCCGCGGGTGCCGCAACCCCGTCCACCAGTACCCAATGACTAGAGCCCACGCAGCCTGCCTACCTGTGTCCTTTTAAAAGACATGCACAGGAGGGGGTCTCCTGTAAGGAGGCCAGGTTAAAAGAGCAGGCCCTGCGGGAGGAGAACGCCCGTTTAATGGGGAAGGTAGACGGGCTGGAAAGGCAGCTTAGAGACATAAAAGCAGCCTACAGGGTAGCCAGGAGCAGGGAGTATGAGGATTTAAAACAGAATAGAAATCTGCAGCCTCCAGCAGGTGAGATTTCACAGAAACAAGCAGGGGCGGTGGCCTGTCATAGGGGAGGGGCCAAACCTGCGAGTGGGGACTCGCAGCCCCGGGTAGGGCCACAGGGCACACAGGCAGGCAAAGCAGCCTGCATCAGGGGAGAGGACATTCTAGCAAAATGTAGGATCCTTTATTTGGGTTGGGAGTCAGATGAGGAAGAGTTCGAGGAGCTCGGCCAAGATAGTGACACAAGCGAAGAGGAGCTGGAATCGGAGGACGAAAGGGTCGCCCCCGATTCAGGTATAGGGGAGACAGGGGCTGCAGATAGAGATCCACACAGGGTGGAGGCCGAAGCTGCAGGTCCCGAACGCAGGGGGGCGGAGCTAGGGGAGGCGGAGCCAGCCGCTGTGGTGGGACCACAGGGCGTGGCGATGGAAGCCTCAGAGCCCGAGCCGCCCGCCTTGAACGTCTTGCCCTCGAGGGAGGTAGGGACTGCGAGTGAAGGGCCGCCTACTGGGCCAAGTAGGGCGGTGCCACAAGCTGCAGATCCCGAGTTCAGGGAAGCGGAGTCAGGGGAGGCAGAGCCAGCGACTGTGGTGGGACCACAGGTCGCCACGGTGGAAGTCTCGGAACCCGGTCCGTCAGTCCTGGAGTTCCTGCCCCCGGTAGTTCCCCGTAGGTCAAGTCGGAAACCCCAGCCCAGAAAGATGTGGGTAAGTCCCCCGTATGTCCCTAGACGTAGGTCCAGGGCTAAGGCAGCCCAGGGAGAGCCCAGTCACAGCGCAGCAGCAACAGGCTGCGGCAGATCAAAGGGAGGGGTCAATGCCCTCCCACCGTTGGGAGAAGCCTGCGGCAGCAACCACAGAATTTGAGTAGGCCGCCCTGGGAACGGGCGGCACTGTACAGTTATAAGATAAGTGATAAGATTATAAGTTTATAAGTTCAAGTTTATAGTTTTAAATCAGGATAAGTTTGTAAGTTTTTTTAACAGAAAATGGTAAAATGATGGGAGTTAGAGATAGGAATAGTTAAAGTCTATCCAGCGCACATGTCTTCTTACGTGAGGCGAGGTCAGGGGACCCGCTCACCCTTCACAAAAGCCAGAGACTCTTGGGAGGCTGGCTACCTCATTCTATCTGATCACAGGAACCAAGGAAGGATGGAACGGATTCTGGTAGTGCTCGCAGCATTTGGATGTGGATTGGCCTATCGAGGCTGCACCAAGGATGTCGTGGTGTTTGGATGCTCCGGGGACACGGCCCCCATCGCGGTGGATGGGACCGGAAGGCGAGAGGCTGAGGAGACCGCCACCTATTTCCACAAGGGAAGGTGGCCAGGATGGCTGGGAATGAATTCCACTGAGTATTCCAGTACATCGGGTTTTGCCTACAAAGAGACTTCTTTGATGTGCCCCAAAGTGAGGATCATCGCACCCAGAGTCAGCGTCACCGTCGGCAAACGGATTTGTTTGACTTGTAATGGGAATGTCCCATTGAGCCGATGGTGGTGGCTACGAAAGCTGAGCAAAAACATGAGGAACTCTTCGGTCGAGTGGGAGCGACTGGGTAATAATACCCATCGGACAATTACGGGGACTAACGGACAATTGAGAGTCTGTTGGGACAAATGGTGGGAACCGGATGAGGGAATTTATGTATGTATGTGGGGGTCAAAGCACGTTTGCCCCAAAGGCATCTCCATATTTTTCATCAATCAGTGGCAGGATAATGGGAAAGGGATGAGGTGGGATGCAAGCACCAGGGGGTGCGGGGCTCCATACTCTCCGATTCCGGTAAATGCCACTGAACTCATTACGCGCCCACGCAAGGCCCCGCCCACAATTCCGGTGGTTCTAGCTAAGGAAGAAGGGTGCCCAAAAACCAGTAAGGGACCCGGGAATGGTTTGGTACTGGTCCCTACAGACCAGCTATTATTTCAGGGGGTACATTATGCGGTGGCCTCAGTGATTTTAAACCTCACCGAGGTGCGGTTGCCAGAGTGGTGCCCCAAAGAGATGGAACAGTTATATCAGGTCCTGTTGACCAAGATGTTTAGGCAATTTTATGAGTTCGATTTCGCAGAAATTGATAAAACAAGTTTGTACACCGCACCACATGAAGTTTTGGGCCAGGTGGGGAGACAAAGAAGGGGCATTGTGAACGATATGTTTACCGCTTTTAATACAGGTACATCTGTGGTCAACGCTCTAGACAGCGTGGAGCTGCAGACCCAGATTAATGGCTTAAAAACACAATTGAAGAACATTCTCACAGATGAAAATAAGGTGGTTGGGTCTGGGTTACATGAGGACCAGGCCATGACACTACACTTAAAAGAGATTATAGCAGAGCTGGAGAAACATGCGCATACGGTAAATGCCCTGATCAGGGAAGATCGGAATGCGTCCGATCAGGCTGCGCAGAACGAGGTATGCGTACTTTACGGGGCGTGGTTACTGGGCGAGGGCCGCAGTAATTTGGAGGATTTAAAACAAGGTTTGGTCCCATCCTGGATAAGTAACAAACACCTGCAGGCGCTCCATCCTTTTCAGAACGCATTAAGCCCGTGACAGCTCAGGCTAGCTTCAGAAGCATACCCAGTCCCCGTGGACTGCGGACAATCAAACCACACCATTATGGGTGTAGTTTTACGTATGCCGGTTTTGGGCGACACAGCAAAGCCCGCCCCGGTGTATCGGGTAGAGAACATTGGTGTCATTCAGGGGGGAGCCCACATTCGCTATGCAGCGGTTCCACCTTACGTCATCCGCTGGGAGCAAACGATGACAGGTACAGATCTCTCTGGTTGTCGTAGCCGGGGAGCACACATAATCCTGTGTCCCCAGCACTTGAATGCCTTTTTAACACCACAGTGCGGGTTCAGGACGGCTGGCGCCAAGCCCATGAATTGCACCATGGAGGCAATGGCACAAGATCATGTGCCTCCGCAGGTAGCATACATCGGGGGTGGAACATATTGTGTTACCACTGCAGCGCAACACTACCAGCATGGAAACTGTAGCCGGTGTCCGGTGAGTGACAGCAGTTTCTGTTGTAAACCCAGGGCTGAAGTTCAAGTGGCACAGCAGCGAATTGTCCCGATCCCTGAACCATCCACTGTTCATCTAACAGTAAAGGAGAATTTTACCGACTTGCAGCGATTCGTCGCGCATTTCGGATACCTCATTCCCCCTCTCCCTGAACACCTCACCAAGCTTTTGAAAGCCGTCGCGGTATCGCAAAAACATTTTTACACCCTAGAACAAAAGACTGTTGAGATAGGGACAGAAATTCTAGACATAGTAATTCCACCGTGGTGGGATCTGTTCACCAACATTGAAGTGCCTTCCTGGATTAGAATAGCCTCCCACATTCTAGTTGTATGCCAAGTGTTTATTGTGATATACTTATTGGTCGTGCATTGTAAGAGAGGCAAACGCCTCACCAAGAACAAAAACACGGGAGAGTGGCGAGAACGTTACATGCGCGTGCACGATGAAAGCTCCGCGTAAACAGACAAAATGGCGTCACTCCAGTTTTCCACGTGCGCCTCGGAATTGTTGTAATCGATTGTGATTTTTCTCAGAAACTGTAATTAAGTTTGGAACTCTACATGTTTAAGAGTTGGTTTTGATTATTTCGGTTTGGTGTTGTTGAATATGATTGTTTGGTTGTTTTTTTTTGGTTTTCTTTTTCCTTGAATAAAAAATATGCATATGCAGGTGGTGCGAGAGGCATCGGCCTGGTTACACCTGGAAGGAAATACACGCAGTGTAAGTTGAAGGCAAATGCTGCCTACGGTGTTATAAGAATGTAATTTTCCTGGGAAATAAGGACGACACAGAGACCCTGGATAGTTTTAAGTTATGGGAATTTTTGGATATGGAGAATCGAGATAATATTGCTCACCACAATGTTTTTGATACGATAAGCGGAGTTATTCGCATCAACAGGAGGGACTGTAGAATTCGCAAAATTATCGCGATTTTATAAAAATAAGAAGGAGACATAAAGTTTCGTATAAACAGCTTTATTTCAGCAGAATGCTGTCAGGTTTCAAAACGGACACAAACAGCCTGTAAAATGGCCGCCACGCCTCGTGGCAGAAAGTTCTAGACTTTCAGTAGGCAGACAAGATGGCGTTTCAATAAACATTTCAGCAAGATCGGACAGGACTCAGCACATTTAAGATAATTGACAAGACATGATGAGTTTGCATTTTAAACATAAATACTGAAATCGGTCCCCCAGGTGCAAACAAGGGCTATTGTACTGAGCGAACAAGGACCCATCCAAAGACATTAATATGCAAAATCCCCACGGCTCTACGATGAGAAAGCCGTTCGCAGGTACTTACAGCAAGCATTTGGAAGCCCCAAAAACCCCTCCAGGGAGACTACTAGCCGGTTCCACAATGGGAGAAATATTAACGGGTACTCAGACAGTCACAAGTGTCACCGAAACCCCTTAAAGACTGAGATCACCCCATACAAGAAGTTTGAGCGCCAAAACCCTGACAAAAGATAGACATTAAGATTGGGCGGGAAAAGAGGAATTACAGCACTATAACTGTAAAGTACAACCGTCCATCTCTCTCTTGCTGCTTTGACTCGCTGGAAGGCTGCTGAACTTTTATTCTCTTGCCTGACGACTCTGGACTCTGATCCGCTAGGATCAACCTCGTGGCTTGCCGCGAAGATCTGTGGAGAACTGGGCTGTGAAGGCCTGAAGCGGGCGCACCATCCCGAGAAGTCGGTAAACGGTGTTGGAACCAGAAGGCCCGAGAGGAGATGAGATGAGATGAGATGAGAAGAGAAGAAGACGACAATATGTATCGCCACGGTCAGTAAGCCCCGACCGCGCCTGTAAGTCGATTAAACACTTCTTTGAATTCTACCGACTTCTTCACAACTGGCCCAGGAAGACCCTTCTTCGAGTTCTATCGAACCGGTGTAGGACACAGGAAGACTCTTTTTTGAGTAGTATCAGAACTCCGAGGGCAACACAGATCTTCATGACAGCAGACGGTCCAGCCTGCTAGCCAGAGCAGAAGCGAGTAAACAAGTGGGGTACAGAGACCCCTGATCAACACGTGGATAGTCAGGTGCTGCGGTAAAAACATCCGAGCAGAGTTTCGGAATTCTCTGAGTTATCACGAGTGGTGAGCATGAGTCTCGATCCTACAAATCTAGATTAGGACAGGTATTGATAGGGGAGGGTTTAAGTTTTAAGGATAATTATAATGTGTGTCCCCTTTTACGATGTGTCGTGCGCTCCTCGTTCCCCTAAAATTAGTTTCATAACTGTGTGTAAGATTGTACTGTCATTAATCTGTGCTTATGACATGTATCTCGTAATCTTGAATAATATGCAATAAAGATTTTCCATTTCGCACTATTCAACCGGGTCTACCTGAGTTTTCTCTGCATTATTGCTCTCGCACCTAAGTCCAGTGTCAGAACCGTAAGGGCGAGTGGGTCGAACCACTCACAGGTGTCTAGTGTTACCAGGCTGGCTGGAGTCCAGAACAGGCAACAAGGCCTAACCCCGCACTAGCACCCAGGCTAAGCACAGAGCCACACGTCACCCCTTACAGATAATGGTGACCACGAAGGGACACTGGCAGCGAGAAAATAATGTGTTAGACCCTGGTATGAATGGGCGAAATGTTATGGAAGAGAGAATAGCCGATTATGTTTCTGGAAAAGTGAATTTGACTAAGAGATGGATAAGTGACCTGCTGGTGGATAAGCGTCCACTAGAGGCAGCCGTGAGGTGGACAGGTAGCAAGGAACATAAAAAAACTGTAGAGAAAGCGGTCTGGCTGATGTGCTATAAAAGACAAGTCCAGCTTTCGGACCAGGTCATCATAGCGCAGGCAGCTCAGATCAAGGGTTTAGAGGTGGAAATGGACGAGAAGGTCGCGGGGGGGCAGCAGCTCATCGCGTCTTTAAATGCGTTGCATCAAGAACGCCAGTTAGTCGCCAACCACCATGAGGCGAAAATAGATTACCTCGAGTGCCAGGTCACTGAGGCAAAGTTAAATGAGGGCAGAATAAGGGAACGATGTGCCCGCCTAGCTGCCCAAATAAAAGCCCAGGAAGAGAGCTTAACGGGGGTTAGGGCGGCATATAAGATGGCCCTCGAGGATAAACATGAGGGGGCCGATCACAGCGTCTGCCATAGAGAGATAGGGAACCTTAAAGAGGCCCTGAATAAAGCGCACGGAATGGTGTGCCTTATCAGCCCGTCAGCACACCAGCCGCCGGTGGGTGGAGAATTTCAGAATTCCCCACCGAACAAGGCAGAGGAGGTATTATGTATTATGTAAAATGTGTTGGTTAATGGGACAGGTCCTGTTAGACCCGTAAAGCATGGTAGTTGCGGAAGTAGTGACACAGGAGGCACCACCAAAACCACCTCACACTGGATTCGCACTAGTTTTCTCTGCGTTATTGCTCTCGCACCTAAGTCCAGTGTCAGAACCGTAAGGGCGAGTGGGTCGAACCACTCACAGGTGTCTAGTGTTACCAGGCTGGCTGGAGTCCAGAACAGGCAACAAGGCCTAACCCCGCACTAGCACCCAGGCTAAGCACAGAGCCACACGTCACCCCTTACAGATAATGGTGACCACGAAGGGACACTGGCAGCGAGAAAATAATGTGTTAGACCCTGGTATGAATGGGCGCAATGTTATGGAAGAGAGAATAGCCGATTATGTTTCTGGAAAAGTGAATTTGACTAAGAGATGGATAAGTGACCTGCTGGTGGATAAGCGTCCACTAGAGGCAGCCGTGAGGTGGACAGGTAGCAAGGAACATAAAAAAACTGTAGAGAAAGCGGTCTGGCTGATGTGCTATAAAAGACAAGTCCAGCTTTCGGACCAGGTCATCATAGCGCAGGCAGCTCAGATCAAGGGTTTAGAGGTGGAAATGGACGAGAAGGTCACGGGGGGGGCAGCAGCTCATCGCGTCTTTAAATGCGTTGCATCAAGAACGCCAGTTAGTCGCCAACCACCATGAGGCGAAAATAGATTACCTCGAGTGCCAGGTCACTGAGGCAAAGTTAAATGAGGGCAGAATAAGGGAACGATGTGCCCGCCTAGCTGCCCAAATAAAAGCCCAGGAAGAGAGCTTAACGGGGGTTAGGGCGGCATATAAGATGGCCCTCGAGGATATACATGAGGGGGCCGATCACAGCGTCTGCCATAGAGAGATAGGGAACCTTAAAGAGGCCCTGAATAAAGCGCACGGCATGGTGTGCCTTATCAGCCCGTCAGCACACCAGCCGCCGGTGGGTGGGGAATTTCAGAATTCCCCACCGAACAAGGCAGAGGAGGTATTATGTATTATGTAAAATGTGTTGGTTAACGGGACAGGTCCTGTTAGACCCGTAAAGCATGGTAGTTGCGGTAGTAGTGACACAGGAGGCACCACCAAAACCACCTCACACTGGATTCGCACTGGTTTTTCCCATGCTCTGTTACCTACAAAACACAATTATTACAGTCATAGTTAAATTCAGTCTTACAATCTCAAGCAACATTACAGTTTAACATCTAATCAACAAATCATGGACTTAAAAGATTCTCCAGATCTCTCTTTTACTCGTATCCATCTTGTGGATAATTTTTGCTAAACATGATTTCTCCTTAGCCCTCAGTTGTCCCAATTCAGATTCCAGGTAACTCTCCACTTCAACTTCAATTTCAATCCTTCTAACAGGTACCAGTGTGTTTAACTCTATTCTGATTGTTTCATTAATTAGATAGTTTCTCGATGGAGTATGTGTCAATGCTTTAAAGGTTGTCTCGCTCTCCTGAGCCACATTAACCATTTCATGTTTTGCTGTTGTCAAGTAACTGAGCATGTCTGAGACCCGTTCTTCAGTGCAAATTCAACATACATTTCCAGATGGTAATCGCTTCATACGTAACAAATCACATTTGCACACTCATACCGGTATCTCAATATCATGCCACATGTGCCCCTCTCGGGCTCCCAGGCATCTTATCAAAAGATTGTCCCCGTTCATCTTCCTCTGCACGGTCCCGATGTCTTGGATAGTGGCCAGGCTATCATATTCAGTTTTCTTAAAAGTTCATTATAGGCAGGGACACAAATGTCTCCAAGAGAAAGCTATCAATTTATTATTCTTAGCTACACTTTCCTGACTTTCACTAGCAAGTTTTTTTAAAATTCCCATTCAGCAGTGTAATTTCTCCTGTTTCTATCTTACACATCCCATTAATTACCATTCATATCTCATTCATGAGCCCTGGAGTAACTTTACTGTCCAGTACAATATTTAAGATTGAAAACATAGATCAAACATTCTCACTAGTTCCAAGTTACTAACACTTTTTATTTATCATTATTTTAGAGGATCTTTTATTTTCCCAAAAGTAACCCAATATATATATAGTGCCTGAGTCCATTTTGTTATTACAACATTATCCCAAAATCCAAACAGCAGTACTGTTGAACTGACAGGTTTTGTCAATGTTCAATTTAATTTCTATCAATTTATCTTATCAATTCCAATTTCAGAAACAAATGATTTCTAGGCTAGGTGGCTTATACAGTGTTTTAACATTAGAGACAGAAGTGCTGCAATTAGTTTACAAGGTAACTTCCATATAACAAAAGAAAGAAGAGAATCCATTGTGACTCTGCTTAGAGCCCAAGGGGTTAATTTATAAAATCATAATTTTCCTTCTGTCACTGTGGGGACATATTAACTTAAAATTAAGAAACTTATATTTAATAATGTCCAATATCTTTAAATTTCATACTAAAGTTGTTGCTCGATGAACTTAATCAGCTGTCAGTGGAAAGGGTTAACTCCTTTGCAGGTTTTTTAAGAAGGTGGAGCGAAACATTATCAGGCGCACGCAATTGCGTCACTTTACGTAAATTAAAAAAAAACTTTCCCGATCCAAAAAAGCAGTTGTGTTTTCACACTTTAACTAAACACGAACAGAACAGATAAAACAAAACAAAATAGCACATGCTTGCAGAACTAGTAAATTACATCATATTTCTTATTGTCCTTTCTTCAGATGTCTTTCCAAAATACTATAACTATAAATTAGTTTTTCACATTTAAGCAAATCAAATCAAATTGCTTTGGAAGATTTCACCATAGCAACCGCGACTACAAGGTTAAATCTTAGACCGAAACTTAGGGGTAAAAATTCACTTGGTTGCGCCTCCCGTTAGCACCTTAAGAGGGCGCTAATGGGGCGTTAAGCCGCTAACGCCCGGGCGCAGCGATGTTTGCGCCGCTCGAGAACTTAACTTGAGATTGTGCGGCGGCGCTAAAACTTACCGCTGCGACCACCTGCGCGCGCAGATTGTGACGTCATTCCATGGTGCAACGCCCTTGGGGCGCCCCGGAGCGGAAATTGAGTGGCGCCCCCTGCCTTACCGCCTGGCGCTTCCAACGACCGGAAGACTGGAACGCTATCAATCGGTGTGGGGCTGGGGGGGGCGCTATTTAAAGGGGGCCTCTTCCTGTCTTTTTCTGTGGTCGACATTTATGCACCACTCGTTCTGAGAGAGAGAGAGATTCGGAGAGAGAGAGAGAGACTTCTCAACGCTTTGTGAGGTAGTTTTGCCTATTCATCCTAACTTTGTTGCTACTTTAGTTGCTGTACCTCATTACTTTTCTGGCAAAGAGAATATGGGGGCTGCAATGATTGGGGGCGTCGTCCTGCTCCAGCTGAATCGGAGGATACCTAGACGCAGACAGAGAGTGGCAATGATGGCCAGACGGAGGAGGGCCAACAGGCGCATGTACAGGAGAGCTTACCCTCCCAGGCTACATCCATATGTCCGAGGAGCTGTGTTTGCGAAGGCTGCGATTCAGCAAGGAGGTGGTCACTGAGCTCTGCCACCTGCTGCAGCCAGATCTGCAGCCTCAGCTGAGGTCCAGGACGTCTCTGTCGGTGGCAGTGAAGGTCACAGTGGCTTTGAACTTCTACGCCACTGGCTCATTCCAAGCTGCTGTTGGGGACCTCGCCAATATCTCCCAGTTTGCGGTGCATCGCTGCATCCGGCAGGTCACCAATGCCCTCTTCAGAAGGAGACGAGACTTCATCTCTTTCCCTATGACCCCAGACAAGCAGCGTGACCGTGCTCTGGGCTTTGCGAGGGTAGCGGGCTTCCCCATGGTGCAGGGCGCCATTGACTGCACGCATGTGGCTTTGCGTGCTCCGCGAGAGAATGCAGAGGAATTCAGGAACAGAAAGGGGTTCCATTCCTTGAATGTGCAGTTGGTCTGTGACCACAGACAGGTGATACTCACTGTCAATGCCCACTATCCGGGCAGCTGCCACGATGCTTTCATCCTGCGCCAGACTACTGTGGCAGAAGTTTTCGAGGCACCGCATCAGCCAGTTGGTTGGCTTCTGGGGGACAAGGGGTACGCATTGAGCACCTGGCTGATGACACCGCTCCGTACGCCAAACACCCCTGCTGAGCTGCGGTACAATGAAAGCCATCAAGCAACCAGGAACATTGTTGAGCGCACAATCGGCGTGCTGAAACAACGGTTCCGCTGTCTGGACCATTCCGGAGGAGCCCTGCAGTACTCGCCTGAGCAAGTTTCGAACTTCGTAGTCGTGTGCTGCATGTTGCACAACATGGCAATCCTCAGGACCCAGCCAATGCCACCAGGCCTTGTAGCACCACCAGAGGAGGAGGAGGAAGAGGACGAGGACGATGATCATCAGCAGCACCAAGGCAGGAGGGCGGCCCACAATGGTCAAACTGCAAGGGCCGTCCGTCAACGACTAATAGCAAGCCGCTTCTAGGGCCCCTGCCATTGCTACAAACACTAATCAACCCAGCACGCAACCCCTAAGCCGGCCAAGGCACCAATAATTCCAACCACCAGCCATGTATATTTTGAATACAGAAACTTATTTATTTTACAAACTCTGTGTGTGTCAATTCCTCATGACAAACTCATAGAAATTGTCGTAAGAATGAGCCTTACGCGTGGTGAACTTAAAGTAAGCTTTAATCAACTAAAAAGGTGCTACATACAAAAGAGGTCTTACTCTATGCTCTCCAGGATCCAACTAATCAGCCCAGTATTTATCCTGGACTAATCACAGGAAGTGATGTAATAAAGTTCGAGTCACAGGAAGCTGTATTGTGTTACCACAGAAATAAACACAAAAAAACAGTCAATAACATAACTGGTTCTCATAACCTGGAGATAATGTCCAAAACACTAAACCAAAGTTGGACCATGAACCTCGGCCTTTAATAAAAAAATGACCAGCATTTTGTCACACCTCCTACTTTTTGCCCTTCGAGGGTGATCTCCTTCCCTTGCGCACTTCCCCCCTTCTAACCCTACTGCTCCTCCGTAATGGGACCTCAGTGGCTGCAGCAAGGCTGGTGGAAGGCTGCTGCTCGTCAGACCCTGACACTGCAGATGCCCCTGAAGGACGGCCTCGACCACTTCTGGGCCTGGAGGGCCCGGCTGCAGACTGCACCAACTCTGCATGGGCGGCAGCAGTCTGTCCTACAGGCGGTGGCAAGTGCAGTGGAGAAGTGACAGTGTTGGCAGCAGGAATGCTGTCATCGTGAGAGAGGCCAGCAACTCCCTGCTCGCCCGACACACTGGCACTCCCACGGGGCAGCACTTCAGCATCCGGAGCAATCTGCCGGAGAACAGATTGCTGGCCTGCTGCGGCGCGGTGACAGCCCCGGGGACATGTGCACGAACCATCGAGGTTGGCAGCAGTCTGTGCTCGCGTGGCCTCCATCTGAGTCTGTATGAGAGCAGTCAGAGGTGGGATCACGGCAGCCAGTGACTGAATTGCAGCACTAAGCGTTAGTGTGGCATCCGCCTGTGCTACAGCGAAGTGCTCCACACTCCTTGCCAGTGACTCAATGCATTCGGGCACCCTTCCCACTGCACCCATGAGCTCAGTGTGCATGCCCACCGCCTGGGTGTTCATTTCTGCAATCAGCCGCTCCTCCTCTGCGTCCATTGCAGTAGGAGTGTCTGGCATACTCTCCCTCTGGGGAGAAGGCCCCCGTTCTTCCCTACCCCCCCCATGGCGTTGCTGCAGCCCGCTGGGTCCTGGAGCTTCACCATCATCAGCCCCTTCCCCCCTGCTCCCCTCCGGGGAAGGCGTGTTCCCAGTGTGGGCATGGGCTTCCTCGGGAGAGGGTGGCACTGATGCTCTGGCTTCCTCTTCCTCCTCGGCTGCAGCATCACTCCCAGTGGCAGCTTCAGGGCCCGTCTCCTCAGCTGGTGAATCACCATCTGAAAGCAGGGAGGTACAAGAGTGGCTTTAGCGTGAGGACAGGGTGGCAGTAAGGGAGGAATAAGTGCAGCGAGTTAGCAAGTTGGATTGAAAGTGTCAAAGGCTGGTGTTGTGAGGGACAAGTGGAAGGACAGAGGACAAAAAGGTGATGACCTTACCATTGCTGTCCACAACGGGGTCGGCGTCTCCAGTGGCGACGGGACCGATCACCCGGCTTGCCACAATCCTGTGGACGCGCTCCTCCAGATCGCTGAGGGGTTGCAGCTGAAGCCGCCCTCCACCTGTCCGTTGCTGCTGCCTCCTATTATGAGCCAGCTTAGCCTGCAAGAAAAAGGACAGCATCTGAGTAAATATACAGCCATGGTCTTGCCTGATGTGCCTCCCATAGGTGAATAGCCCTTACAATATACAGCCATGGTCTTGCCTGATGTGCCTCCCATAGGTGAATAGCCCTTACAATATACAGCCATGGTCTTGCCTGATGTGCCTCCCATAGGTGAATAGCCCTTACTGTATGCAAAGTGTGGAATGTGTGTGTGTGTTTGATGAAAGGGCCATAGGTGTTGGATGAGTGTTGTGCATTGGGGTTTTAAGACCCTCTGGCCATAGAGTGAGGTTGAGATGGAGGGATGGAGAGGTATTGAGAAAAAGCCACTCACCCTGACGACCCGAGTGAGGTCGTTGAACTTTTTGCGGCATTGAGTATGGGTCCTGGGCACCATGCTCCTGGAGGAGACGCTCTGAGCCACCTCCCTCCACACTCTTCTGAACTCGCGTGGCAAAGGCCTCCTGCCACTCTCAGGGAATAGCATACATCGTCTGCGCTCCACTGCGTCAACCAGAGCATCCAAGGCCCGCTCGGTGAAGCGATGAGCGCGTTCTCTCACCCTCTCCATGCTTGGCATCAAAATGGATTACAGGTCTCTCCAGGCTGAGATTCAAGGCTGCAATGAGCAGGGTGTGGCTGGGGAGCAAGTGGTCCCCCCCGCTTTAAGAAGTGTCCGGCGCCAGTGTGTCTGTGTTCCCTCGCTAACTGGCAGCAGCTGCACTGCGCTCGCGCGCTGAGTTAGTGCCTCACTCCTTGGCCTTTGCGCCTTAAGAGAGGTGTGCAGCGCCTGCTTTAGCGCTCCACTCACCTCCCGGGGCGGTAAAAGTGAAGTTTCCTGTCAGTGCCGATAATTAGCGCCAGGCGCTAATATCTGCGTCCGGACGATATTTGCGCCCCAAATGGGGCGCGACCTAATTTCTACCCCTTAATCTTTTGTTAAACAAACTTTTTTTGATGTTCTTCTCAGTTTTTACACCCCAGCTTAACTTAAATTGTAATTCAAATTAGTTTTTTTTTCTAATTCTTGGGGCACTTTCCCTGCAAAGTCTGATATAAAATTCCTGTCTATCCCTGACAGTAAAGGCGAATTTCCTTGTGATTCCTCTGCCAATGGTATGGACCAGAACCCGTTCTGTATCCAAGACTGTAAATATTTCAAAATCTGGTTTCAGACCATTAAATATCTTATTCAATGCGGTCTACACAAATTTACACCAACCAGAATTTCACCGTGCACAATGAAAGTCTGGTTTTTAATAGGTTAATTAACCTCAATAACTCCAATTCAATCTAGATCAATTAGACTCGGGAACAGTGCCCATGGATTGGAGGGTAGCTAACGTTACCCCACTATTCAAAAAGGGGAGTAGGGAAAAAGCAGGTAATTACAGACCTGTAAGCCTTACATCAGTTGTGGGCAAAATGCTGGAGTCCATCATTAAGGATGAAATAGCGGAGCACTTCGCAAATGGGGACAGGATAGGACAGAGTCAACATGGATTTACAAAGGGTAAATCGTGCTTGACTAATCTATTGGAATTTTTTGAGGGAGTAACTGGTAAAATAGATGGGGGCGAGCCAGTAGATGTGGTGTACCTGGACTTCCAAAAGGCCTTCGATAAGGTCCCACATAAAAGATTAGCAGGGAAAATTGAAGCTCATGGGATAAAGGGGAAAGTATTGACGTGGATAGAGAACTGGCTGTCAGATAGAAAACAGAGAGTTGGAATAAACGGCTCATTTTCTGAATGGCAGGCAGTAACAAGTGGGGTACCACAGGGATCTGTCCTGGGTCCCCAGCTGTTCACAATTTACATTAATGACCTGGATCAGGGAGTCGGATGCAGCATTTCCAAATTTGCAGACGACACTAAACTAGGAGGGGGGGTGGGCTCAGAGGAGGAGACCAGGAAGCTCCAGAGCGATTTGGACAGACTGGGTGATTGGGCGGATAAATGGCAGATGCACTATAATGTGGACAAGTGCGAAGTTATCCACCTTGGGTGCAGGAACGGGAGGGCAAATTATTATTTAAATGGCAATAAATTGGGAGAGGGGGAAGTACAGAGAGACCTGGGTGTTCTTGTACACCAGTCACTGAAGGCGAGCATGCAGGTGCAACAGGCGATCAAGAAGGCAAACGGTATGCTGGCCTTCATAGCAAAAGGGTTGGAATACAGGAACAGGGATACCTTGCTGCAGCTGTACAGGGCACTGGTGAGACCACACCTCGAGTACTGTGTACAGTTTTGGTCGCCTCATCTGAGGAAAGATGTTCTTGCCATGGAGGGGGTGCAGCGGCGATTCACCAGGCTGATACCAGGAATGGCGGGATTGACCTATGAGGAGAGACTATGTAGTTTAGGGATGTACACACTGGAGTTTAGAAGATTGAGAGGGGACCTCATAGCAGTGTATAAAATTCTGACAGGTCTAGACAGACTAGATGCAGAAGGGATGTTTCCCTTGGCGGGTGAGAACAGAACTAGAGGACATAATTTAAGGATAAGGGCTAAACCATTTAGGACAGAAATGAGGGGGAATTTCTTCACTCAGAGGGTGGTGAACCTGTGGAACTCATTGCCACAGAGGGCAGTGTACACCAGCTCATTAAATATATTTAAGAGGGAATTAGATATATTTCTACAGGCAAAAGGGGTTAAGGGTTACGGAGAGAAGGCGGGGACGGGATACTGAATTGGAGGATCAGCCATGATCTCATTAAATGGCGGAGCAGGCTCGAAGGGCCGGATGGCCTACTCCTGCTCCTATCTTCTATGTATCTATGTATCTATGTGTCAGTTGGAAAAGAAACCATAGTCACATTAACAAAGAAACAATTATCATGCCTTGTAAACATTCAAATTAATTTTCTTTCCAGGCACATTGGCAACTGTGACTTCAAGGCTGAAGCTTATACCTCTTGTAAAACAATTAACAAACTTAAAACAACACACTTGAGTATCATTCAAGACAAGTCTTCAAAGAGTTAAAAACAGCTTTTAGCTCTCTGTACAAAAGAGTGGGTGGAGCTAAAACATAAACAAAATGACAGACACCTTTTTTTAGGCAGATTTTTTTTTCTCAGGGACAAAATAATACTGTAACTTAACAAACTTAAACATTCACACAATCAGGAATCTTTTACACTTTTCACACACTCTTTCACACAACTGAGATCCCAGTATTCCTTTTAAGATTCCTTTCACTCAACAAATCTTGTATATTAGCTTTTATCTCGGCACAGACATTAATAACTTCCATGCCGGTAAAACTTTTCTCAGCAGCTTTTCCTGGCTTTCCAAATCCCTTCTTTTTTTTTGCTTGAGTTTCAGATTTCAATTCTGGTCCGTCGGTGTTGCGGAAGCTGCTTGCTCCATTAAGAGGGAAACTTTATTCTTTTGGTCCCTATTTGTCTAACTTCATTTTGTTTAGCCAATTTACTCACGGGGTCTTTTCTCTTATTTTTAATGTCAGATCTACTGGCTTGTATACTACAGTCCTTATGCCTTTCTGCTTCCTTTTTCCAGTCTGAAAAGGCTGACCAATTTATTGACTTTTTACCTCTTCTTTGTGGGTCTCTATTTGCGAGACAGTCCTCTAGACATGTAATTGCTTCTATTCTTAGTAAAGTTTTAATTATACTAGGCACTCTTCTTCTAAATCGCAAGTTTTACCCTTTACCCCCTTACGATTATTTCTGACCATCCAATTCTATTACAAGACAATAACAAGAACTAACAACAATCAAGACAATTATAAGTAATGCAAAAAGCCCAAATAGGCAAACAAATCAAATAATTAAACATTTAACCTTATACTTTAAACTAAACAAATAGTCAATTCTCAGTTTTGCATTGTTCTTCATTACAAACTGAGTTCTTAACATTTAACTTATACTCTATACTCTGCCGCGAGTTTCTCAGTTATCTTTTCACGGCTCAAGGGCCCCACCCTTGATACTGCAGTTTTCGCAGCTCAAGGGACCCACTCTTGAGACTGCAGTTTTAATCTCTTAGCGCTAACATAACCTGGTACCTTTTATACTGTAGTTTTAATCAGTCCTGGATACAACCCTGTCGACTTTTTCCCTTGCCTTCTTTGCCCGATAGTTTTTTAAACTTCCTTCCCCTTTTTTAAAAAAATCAAAAGCTACAAGATTCAACTCAAATTTAAACAAAAGTCTTAACAATCGCAATACTACTGTCGGAAGAAACAGACCCACACCATTCAGGATCTAATGAGAAATCCTTTTTTGGTGATAAAACATCACTGTGGCCATAGGATTTGTCACTAGAAATTCATGATGTCTTGTCCGTGACTTACCGAAAGGTAGCAAGCGATCTCGGTGGGACCTCCAAGAAATACTGTCGAAGTTTCGACTTCCGATTAAGACTCTTGTAAACAATATCGTCAAAGAAGGCTTTTTATTATATTTTGCTTGCAAGGAGAATGCATCATAGCCCAATTAGCTATGATGACAGACTGCCGAATCACAGAAAATGGAGTATTCTTATACACTAATAATCACATGACATGTTGTTTAAGGTAAGCTAAGTTAGCAATTTAAAAAAACACATAAGAAATGCCTTACGGTGAAACTAACTAATCCCTATAAAATGGAGTCTATCTGTCTGTTCTTTGTCTTCCCAAGGCCAAGGCCCTGTTTGTTTACTTTACTAGCCCTTGGTTATCTCAATTTAAGCCTGTTTTCTTTTGTGCAGGCAGACTTTTGCTGACAGCATAGTCTAAAACTTTAAAGTTATTTTCATGAAAAGAACATAACAATGGATTTTTTCCTTTTCCACACAAGTCAGAGTCGGGCATTTTGTATCAGTTTAAATTCACGGAAGCCATTTTGTCCGAGACAAAAACTGCACTTCCACAATGGGCACCAGGATGTAACATTAGAAACATAGAAACATAGAATCTAGGAGCAGGAGTAGGCCATTCGGCCCGTCGAGCCTGCTCCACCATTCAATACGATCATGGCTGATCATCCAAATCCAGTACCCTGTCCCTGCTTTAATCCCCACAGTACACATATCCCACCCTACCCCCGCGTATTTAATTCCCCCTAACATATCCCATCCTATCCTCATAACCCCACATATTTAATCCCCCCCGAACACTAAGGGTCAATTTATCATAGCCAAATCAACCTAACCCGCACATTTTTAGAAAGGAGAAACAAAGGGCACAGAGGATTGGGAGAGACGGATAGCACTAAAGTAAGAAATAGTAAGGTATTTGGTGTGGTCAGACTAAGAGAGAACACAGGATGGTCTAAGATAGGTTTACAGTGTATGTATGTGAACGCACGAAGCATAGTAAACAAGGTTGGTGAGCTGCAGGCGCAAATAGCCACATGGGAATCTGATGTCGTGGCAATAACGGAGACCTGGCTCAAAAAAGGGCAGGATTGGGTATTAAATATTCCTGGTTATAGGGTGTTCAGGAAAGATAGGAAGGAAAGATAGGAGGTGGTGTGGCAGTATTGGTTAAGGAGAATGTTACAGTGCTGGAGAGAGAGGATGCCCTGGAGGGGTCAAGCACGGAATTTATATGGCTAGAGTTAAGAAATAATAGAGGTGCCATTTTACTACTAGGTGTATTCTATTGGCCACCAACTAGTGGGAAAATTATGGAGGAGCAAATTTACAGAGAAATTAGAGAGAGATGCAAGAACTATAGAGTAGTGATAATGGGGGACTTCAACTATCCTAATAGAGACTGGGATAGTAATAGTGTAAAGGGCAGAGAGGGAAGAATTTCTGAAGTGTGTTCAGGAGAACTTTCTTGATCAGTATGTTTCCGGCCCAACGAGGAAGGAGGCATTGCTTGATCTGGTTCTGGGGAATGAGGTAGGTCAAGTGGAGCAAGTGTCAGTAGGTGAACATTTAGGGAACAGTGATCATAGAATCATAAGGTTTAGATTAGCTATGGAAAAGGACAGGGAGCAATCTAGAGTAAAAATACTTAATTGGAGGAAGGCCAATTTCAGTGGGACGAGAACGGATCTGGCCCAGGTAAATTGGAATCAAAGATTGGCAGGCAAAACTGTAATGGAGCAATGGGCTGCCTTTAGAGAGGAAATAGTTCGGGTACAGTCAAGGTACATTCCTACTTGGGGGAAAGGTAGGGTAACTAAAGTCAGAGCTCCCTGGATGACGAAAGAGATAGAGAGTAAGATGAAGCAGAAAAAGAGCGCGTATGACAGATGTCAGGTTGAGAATACATCTGAGAATCAGGCTAAATATAGAAAGTTCAGAGGAGAAGTGAAAAAGAAAATAAGGGGGGGTGCAAAAAGAGGGTATGAGAATAGAATGACAGCTAACATAAAACATAATCCAAAAGTCTTCTATAGGCATATAAATAGTAAACGGTTAGTAAGAGGAGGGGTGGGGTCGATTAGGGACCAAAAAGGAGACCTACGCATGGAGGCAGAGGGTATAGCTGAGGTGCTAATTGCATACTTTACATCTGTCTTTACCAAGGAAGAAGATGCTGCCATAGACATAGTGAAGGAGGAGGTAGAGGAGATACTGGATGGGATAAAAATTGATAAAGAGGAAGTACTAGAAAGGCTGGCTTTACTTAAAGTAGATAAGTCATCAGGACCAGATGGGATGCATCCTAGAAACTAAGGGAAGTGAAGGGAGAAGTCACGGAGGTACTGGTCATAATCTTCCAATCTTCCTTAGAAACTGGGGTGGTGCCAGAGGACTGGAGAATTGGAAATGTTACACCCTTGTTCAAAAAAGGGTGTAAAGATAAACCCAGCAACTACAGGCCAGTCAGTTTAACCTCGGTAGTGGGGAATCTTTTAGAAACAATAATGAGGGACAAAATTAACAGTCACTTGAACAAAAGTGGATTAATTGAGGAAAGCCAGCACGGATTTGTTAAAGGCAAATCGTGTTTAACCAACTTGATCGAGATTTTTGATGAGGTAACAGAGAGGGTTGATGAGGGCAATGTAGTTGATGTGGTGTACATGGATTTCCAAAAAGCATTTGATAAAGTGCCACATAATAGGTTTGCCAGCAAAGTTGAAGCCCATGGGATAAAAAGGACAGTGGCAGTATGGATATGAAATTGGCTAAATGACAGGAAACAGAGAGTATTGGTGAACGTTTTTTTTTCAGACTGGAGGAAGGTATACAGTGGTGTTCCCCAGGGGTCGGTTCTAGGACCACTGCTTTTCTTGATGTATATTAATGACTTAGACTTGGGTGTATAAGGCACAATTTCAAAATTTGCAGATGAGATAAAACTTGGAAGTATAGTGAACAGTGAGGATGATAGCAATAGACTTCAAAAGGACATAGACAGGCTGGTGGAATGGGCGGACATGTGGCAGATGAAATTTAACGCAGAAAAGTGTGAAGTGATACATTTTGGTAGAAAGAATGAGGAGAGGAAATATAAACTAAAGGGTATAATCCTAAAGCGGGGCACATGAACAGAGAGACCTGGGGGTATATGTGCACAAATCGTTGAAAGTGGCAGGGCAGGTTGAGAAAGTAGTTAAAAAAGCATACGGGATCCTGGGCTTCATTAATAGAGGTATAGAGTACAAAAGCATGGTAATTATGATGAACCCGTATAAAACACTGGTTCGGCCTCAACTGGAGTGTTGTGTCCAATTCTGAGCACCGCACTTTAAGAAAAATGTGACGGCCTTAGAGAGGGTGCAGAAAAGATTTACGAGAATGATTCCAGGGATGAGGGACTTCAGTTATGTGGATAGACTGGAGAAGCTGGGGTTATTCTCCTTAGAGCAGAGAAGATTGAGATTTGATAGAGGTGTTCAAAATCATGAGGTAGATAGAGAGAAGCTGTTCCAATTGGCAAAAGGGTCGAGAACCAGAGGATAAGGATTTAAGGTGATTGGCAGAAGAACCAAAGGCGACACGAGGAAAAACTTTTTAACTCAGCGAATGGTTATGATCTGGAATACACTGCCTGAAAGGGTGGTGGAGGCAGATTCAATCACAGCTTTCAAAAGGGAGTGGGATGTGAAGAGATCACAAAGTCTCTGTTTGAAGAATGGACTCCGTCGAGTATATTTTGTGGACTTTATGGGATTTTTCTGAGGGTATTTTTCCCTGTGATGGGACCGCCCTGTGCAGATACGTGAAAAACTGGTTTGTTAAAACTCCAGAGAACACATGGCAGTTGACTGTGACAAAAGAACTGTCAGTCATCCAGAATGTATGGGTTCGCCCGACAGTCCTGGAAAAGGGAAGGGGGCCATTGAGCCGTTGAACTTGAACCTGTTAGAAAGCCACTCTAATATGCAAAAGCACTTCTCACCTCCATCTCAGAAGAGAAGCAGAACAATGAACCCACTGGCCTAGCCAGCCGGAGAGGAGCCAGTTTTTCCCAACACAAAGACCGAAATATGTCCCAGACTTAGAGCCATTAGTCCAATCACGGAATACTCATGGGTCTGAGGATGACCCATCACTGATTAAGCTTAGAAACAAAAGGATTTTAAAGATTGGCGGGAAAGATAGGGGTAGCGAGACTCCTATAAAGATAGACCCTTTCCCACCATTCTCTCTCTCTCTCGCTGTCGCTGCACCAAGATCGACCTAACAAGAAGACCAGAGGAAGAAGCAGCTAAGCGGAGCGATCGAGACCGACTGTGTGTGGTGGTAAGCATGGTCTCGAGTGTCCCAAGCCGGTAACCAGATATCCCAGGCGAGCTGGGTGAGGTGTAAAGAGCCGGATATTTTCTCAGAAGTGAAGCTTTTGGGCTATTCCGAGGGTGGGAGCTTTGTTTAGTTCAGCCAGGCGAAGGGGCTTATGCGACTGGGTAATTCGTTGGTAGGGGTGGAATTAGAGTCCACCATAGCAACAAGGGAATTACTGCTTGTTATAGTCCCCAGTTGGGTACTGTATATGTGTTGTTTGTAACCTGGATTTTTATTCTCCACAGAGACAGTGATTTCCTTTAGTAGTGCATGTTTTAGCCAGTGTATGTTAGACCAAATAAATATAAGTACGATTTTTCACCGAAGCATTCCTGTCCGTGGCTTATTTCATTTACACTCTGAATAATAATTCCCGGGTACAGAACTTTCGTAAGGCGGGGGCGATTCGAACCGTCCATCTAGCAATTGGGCTAGGATCAAAAACCGCTTACAGATGAGTACCTGAAGGAAAAAAAAATGCAGTGCTCCGGGGCAAGGGCGGGGAAGTGGGACTAGCTGAGGTGCTCTTGCAGAGAGCCAGCACGGGCTCGACGGGCCGAATGGCCTTCTTCCATGCTGTAACCATTCTATGATTCTATGGGCTAGAAATTGGGCTCCTTTGCGCCTCCCATTAGCGCCTCCGGGGGACGCTAACGGGGCACAAATGGGTTTGCGACCGGGCGCGGTGATATCAACGCCTCCCGCTAAATTCAGCAGGGGTTTTGCAGTGGCGGTAAGATGTTGCACCCCAATCTCCTGTGCCCGGAGATCGTGACGTCATTGCCGTACGCAGCACCCCGGTAGCGCCCCGGATGGAAAATTCCCTCTCGCCCCCCTGCTTGTGCGCCTGCTGTTAACAACCACAGGTAGAGGAGGCGGCTTTCAGTCGGTTGTCCCCTGGAGGAGCGCTATTTAAAGGCGTCCACATCCAGTTTAGTTTTCTTCAGGCAACAATGCTGCGTTGTTAGTTTCACACAGGCAAAGAGGCCTTTTGACTGATTTGAGTGTTTTGCATTTTAACGAGTGTTCTGGCACATAAAGATTATTCAGTTTCATTGAGGGGAGATTTGAAAGTGCAATATTTGTATCCTTTCATGGGGGCTGTACTGGCACTGGACCTCGCCCTCCAGCGCCAACGTCGGAGGCAACTGAGGCACAGAGAAAGAGTGCAAAATGTGGCCAGAGGTAGAAGGGCCAACAGGGCTCTCAACAGGAGGCCTTACCCACCCAGGGTGTTCCGGCAGCAGTTCTCCTACATGAATTTCACTGAGGACCAGTGCGTTAGAAGGCTCTGCTTCAGCAAGGACGTGGTCACAGAGCTCTGCCACCTCCTGCAGCCAGACCTCGAGCCTCAGATCAGGACCACCACGGCTCTCTCAGTGGCAGTCAAGGTCACCGTCGTCCTCAATTTCTACGTCAGCGGAGCATTCCAGTGTGCGACTGGCGACATCTCCAATATCTCCCAGGTGATGCAACACCTGCCCTTATACCTCCCCCCTTCCCACTCTCCAGGGCCCCAAACACCCCTTCCAGGTGAAACAGCGATTTACTTGTACTTCTTGCAATCTAGTATACTGTATTCGCTGCTCACGATGTGGTCTCCTCTACATTGGGGAGACCAAACGCAGATTGGGTGGCCGCTTTGCGGAACACCTCCGTTCAGTCCGTAAGGGTGACCCTGAGCTTCCGGTCGCCTGTCACTTTAATTCACCGCTTCACGCCCACTCAGACCTCACCGTCCTCGGCCTCTTGCATTGTTCCACGGAAGCTCAGTGTAAGCTCGAGGAACAGCACCTCATCTTCCGATTAGGCACTTTACAGCCTTCCGGACTCAATATCGAGTTCAACAATTTCAGACCATAACCTCGGCCCCTACCATATTTATATATTTTTTATCCACACTTTTGGTTTGTGCCTTTTCCTTTTTTTTTCTCTCTCCCACATTGCAGCTGTCTCTCATTCTGCCAGCGCATTTCACACTTAATCTCGAGCCATCTTTTGTTTCTTAACCTGTCCTATTACCATCTCATCTCGCCTCGAATATCTCTTAATGTCTCTTTACTTCTCACCTACCTTCCCTTTTGTTCTTTTATTCCCTCCCCCATTTCCCAGCCCCCAACTTGCTTTTTCATCTGTTTTATTTCCTGCTTTTTTCTCAGTTCTGACGAAGGGTCTTCGACCTGAAACATTAACTCTGTTTCTCTCTCCACGGATGTTGCCTGGCCTGCTGAGTTTTTCCAGCGCTTTCTGTTGTTATTCCAATATCTCCAGTTTGCCATCCATTGCTCCATCCGTGAGGTCACAGAGGCTCTCTACAGAAGGAGAAGGGATTACATTTCCTTCTCCATGACCAGAGAGAAGCAGCGCGAGCGTGCATGTGGCTTTGCCAGAACAGCGGGCTTCCCCATGTTGCAGGGCACCATTGACTGCACCCACGTCGCTTTGCGGGCACCTCATAACAATCCTGAGGTATTCCGTAACCGCAAAAGCTACCACTCACTTAATGTCCAGTTGATGTGCGACCACACACGTCGAATCCTGACCGTCAATGCCCGCTATCCTGGCAGCAGCCACGATGCCTTCATCCTGTGCCAGATCTATTCCAGCCACCACATCAAGCTTGCGGCTGGCTGCTGGGAGACAAGGGCTATCCGCTCTACACCTGGCTCATGACTCCCTTGCACAACACCAACACTCCTGGCCAGCACTCATATAATGAGAGACATGCTGCCACCAGGAATATCATTGAGCAGACCATCGGAGTGCTCAAACAATGGTTCCACTGCCTTGACCACTCGGGAGGAGCCCTCCAGTTCTCGGCTGAGCTGGTGTCACGTTTCGTCATTATCTGCTGCATGCTACACAACTGGGCCATTATGAGGGCCCAGCCATTGCAACCAGGCATAACTCCACCACCTTAGGAGGAGGATAAGGAGGACGAGGAGGAGGAAGAGCAGGAGGAACAGGAGGACGAACAGCAGCGACGGAGGAGGCAGCACTCAATGGGCGTTCTGCAAGGTCGGCCCGTGACTGCCTCATCAGACTTCGTTTCCAGTGACCTCGAGTCCTCTTTCCGGTTGCTGAGCACGTCGCCATCATTCCATCACTTTGTAATTCCATACCACACCCCAGAACTGAAATGAAACACCGCACCAAATCTGCAACATTCCAGTAATAAATTTATCAAAACCATTAACCACATATATACAACAATATTGACTAATTACCCTTGTGCAAACCCTTGCCTTCCCTCTTTTCAGTCCCCTTTCCTAATCTAGTGCTCCTACGTGGTGTCTCCCCAGTGTCTGCAGCAGGGCTGGTGGAAGGCTGCTGAGTGTCGGTGCCCGCGACCTGCTCTGAGCCTGGAAGGCCCGGCTGTACACTGCCCCACCTCAGGCTGGGAGGCAGCAGTCTGGGCTGGCTGGATGACAGGCAGCGACAAGTGCAATGGCAGAGTGGCAGTGGTGGGAGCAGGAATGCTGTCATCCTGAGAGAGGACAGCAGGTTCCTGCTCCACTGACCCACTCACACTCCCCTGGGGCAGCACCTCAGCATCCCTGCCAATCTGCTGGAGCACATATTGCTGGCCTGCTGCGAAACCGTGAGATCCCCGGTGGACTGTGGTGGACCCAGCAATGATGGCAGCAGTCAGATCTTTCGTGGCATCAAGCTGAGACTACATGAGAGCAGTATGAGACTCAATGGCAGCAACCATTGACTGCATTACAGCACTAAGACGTTAAGTCTTGATCCGCACGGTCTCTCTGGGAGTCCACTATCCTCTGCACAGTGGAAATGATGAGCTCCCTGGTGTGCACAGAGCTCTGTGCAATGTTGGAGGTGGACTCCTCCAGGCTCCTTACCATTGCCGAGAGGCTCTCGGGCACCCTTGCCATTGCACCTATCATCTCGGTGTGCATGACTATTACCCTTTTTGTGAATGCTTCCCCATCTGAGTCCTGTGCCGCAGAACTTGCGCACGATCTCGCCCTCTGGGGAGCTGGCCCCCGAGCTACCCTTCCTCCCTGGCCTTGCTGCAGCCCACTCGCCCCCAGTGCATCACCCAGTTCAGACCCCTCTACTAAACTTGCCTCTAAAGATCGCGTAGTGCCAGTATCTGAGGTGGTGCCTGCGGTTGAGAGATGCAGTGACACGGTGCTTTGCTCCTCCTCCTCTTCTCCTTCCTCACTCTCAGTGGGGGGTTCAGGGACAGGCTGGTCAGCTGGTTGCTGATTCTTTGAAAGCATAAAGGCACAAGACTCGCGTTAAGGTGAGGGCAGGGGGGCAGGAATGGAGCAAGGAATTCAGACATTCTCAGGAGGTGGAAAGTAAGAAAGGTTTGTGGTGTGAGGGGGAAGTGGGATGAGAGAAGGGGAGGGGCTGAAGATATCGTTTTTGCCCCCAATGGGATCGACGTCGCCGACGGCCACACTGCCCACCACCTGCTGCCCAATGAGTCGCAGCACTCGCTCCTCAAGGTCTGAGAGCTGCTGGAGCTGCGCATCACCCCCGCCTGTTCTCTGCTGCTCCCTCCTATTGTGGGCCATCTTGGCCTGCAAGAGAAACCAATGTGTTTGGATCAGAGTCCAGCTATGTGTTTGGGAGATATGCCTGCCATCGTTGAATAGCTGTGATTGTAGGCAAGGCGTGAGATGTGGATGTGAGTTTGAGTAGGTGCAGATGCTTGGTGGCTGAGTGGTGGGGGTGTGGTTTTTGCACAGTGTGCACAGACTCAGGTTCAGATGCTGGTAGGTAGGAGCTGTTGAAGCATGAACTCACCTTGATCACCCGACCGAGGTCAGTGAATTTCTTGCGACACTGTGTCGGGCTGTGTTCCACCACACTACTGGCCGAGACCTCCTGGGCCACTTCCCTCCACATTGCCCTGAACACTGAGGTGATGGCCTCCTTCCAGTGACCAGGAACAGCATTCCCCTCCTTCATTCCACTCCAGCCACCAATGCCTCCAATGCCACGTCTGTGAATCGACAAGCTCTCTCCCTGGGAGTGGGAACAGCCATAGCCATCAGGGGATTCAGTTGCTCGCAGGGCGCCTCAAAGCCAACAATGCTGAAAATGAGCATCTGCACAATGATGCAACCTCCTCTTTAAGAGCTGGAAGGAACCAATGCGAAGGATCGTTGCTGAATGCATTGCACCTGAAATTCATTAGTGCTTTGCTGGTAGCGCCCCTGCAGCGCCCCACTGAGGTCATTAGCGCTTGATTTTCCTGGGGCGCTAACACCCAGTTTACTAAAAATTCAGAATCTTTATCGCCTGGTGCTAAATTTTCAAAATTTCAAAAGTTAGCGCCCCAAATGGGGCGATACCCAATTTCGCCCCCTATGATTCTATGAATAGCCTTGTCCAACAAAAATCTATCAATCTTAGTTCTGAAATTTTTAATTGGCCCCCAGCCCCAACAGCTTTTTGGGGGAGAGTGTTCCAGATTTCCACGACCCTTTGTGTGGAGAAGTGTTTCCTGAGATCGCTCCTGAATGGCCTGGAGGCAAGGGGGCTGTTATTTGATGGAGGGGCTGCTTCAGTTGGGCTGCAACTGTGTGACGTGGTTTAGGTCAAGAGGTATTGGGGAGGCTGTTACTAGAGGTCAGGGATGCTGATGAGAACTTTTGGGGTTGTGTTCGGCACTGCAAGGGAATATTGATAGAGTGAATGGAGGTTATGTTGGGTAAGTTCACTGGGGCAATTGGACAGCTATTGGCACCCAAGACCCGCCCAATGCAAATTTTCAGGTGGGAGGCTGCTTAAATATGCAAATCGGGGTGCCTCGCCAATTGTAGGGCCCCGGTGGCAAATTCAAGGTACAAATGGGCGCCACGCATGCTCCGGCCGCTTGTGCCAGGTGGTGAGCGGCCTAACCAGGGGCCAAGAGTAGGCACGAAAGTTCTTTTGGGAGAATTTTTTTGTGGGGCCAGGAGAAGCAGGAGTGCTCCTGCTCGACCTGCTGACCAGCTCGGCGCGGGACCCGGCCTACTTCCCGCCCTCCCACAACCGGTGAACTGCAGCAGGGCGCCACAGCCACCGGCAACTTTTCAAATGAGGCTCAAACTCAAAAAATGGTCCGGGCCTTCCCGATGCCGGCTCTGGGAGGGCCGTAACTTTGCACTCGCTGCAGGCGCAAGTCAAGAATATTTCTCAACATATCACACACCAATAAACATTGAGTAACTATAGTACTGAAGAACAGATCTGCTTTATCCTAGAAGTATATTCTGACTCATCAAAATTAATATCTGCATCTCAAGTTTTACAACATAATTAATACCAGGGTAAAGTCGTGCTATAATTCTACCAGAATAGATTGCGACATGAGAGACCAACAATAATATTTTATTCTGAGATACTTATCTTACAGTCCCCATCTGCAACCCCATCGCAGTGTGTTCTTCCTGTAACCAATCCCCCACTGATCTACACTTTCTCTCCTATTTAGATGTGCTTAGCACTCCCCATCATGGCCTTGCCTTGTATTGCACATAACTGAGTTACAACCTTGCATATAGGAATATAGGAACAGGAGGAGGCCATTCAGACCCTCGAGCCTGTTCTGCCATTCAATTAGAACATGGCTGATCTGAATCTTAACTCCATCTACCACCTTATCCATCATCCCGTAATACCTTTGCGAAACAAAAATCTATCAATCTCAGTTTCAAAATTTTGAAATGACCCCCAACCTAGACAGCTTTTTGGGGAAGGGTGTTCCAGATTTCCACTGCCCTTTGTGTGAAGAAGTGCTTCCTGACATCACCCCTGAACAGCCTAGCTCTAATTTTAAGGTTATGCCCGCTTGTTCTGGACTCTCCCACCAGAGGAGATAGTTTCTCTGTATCAACCCTATCAAATCCTTTAATCATCTTAAACACCTCAATTAGATCACCCCTTACATATCTACATAACCTACAGGTAGTTCCTTGAGATGTTACAGTAATATCCACAGACCAAAACACTGTATATTTAGTTTGCTTGTTCTGTGTTCATACTGTGTACAGTTTTGGTCTCCTTAGCTAAGGAGGGATATACCTGCCTTAGAGGGAGTACAACAAAGGTTCACCAGACTGATTCCTGGGATGGGGGGGATTGTCCTATGAGGAGAGATTGAGTAGACTAGGCCTATATTCCCCAGAGTTTAGAAGAATGAGAGGTAATCTCATTGAAATGTATATAATTCTTAAGGGGCTGGACAGGGTAGATGCAGGGAGGATGTTTCCCCTGGCTGGTGAGTCTAGAACTAGGGGGTCACAGTCTCAGAATAAGGGATCGGCCATTTAGGACTGAGATGAAAAATTTCTTCACTCAGAGGGTGGTGAATCTTTGGCATTCTCTACCCCAGAGGGCTGTGGAGGCTCAGTCGTTGAGTATATTCAAGACGGAGATCGATAGATTTTTGGATACTAAGGGAACCAAGGAATATGGTGATAGTGCGAGAAGGTGGAGTTGAGGTCGAAGATCAGCCATGATCTTATTGAATGGCGGAGCAGGCTCGAAGGGCCGAATGGCCTACTCCTGTTCCTATTTCTTATGTTCTTATACAGTATTTGTTTTGATGTGAGGACTGATGCTCATTTATTATTACTCCTACATTACAACAGTGACTACATTTCAAAAGTACTTCATTGGTTGTAAAGCGCTTTGGGACGTCCTGAGGTTGTGAAAGGCGCTATATAAATGCAAGTCTTTCTTTTTATTGTAGGAATAATAATGCACAAAAGTGCAGTTCTATGACAGTGTAGCATCACTAAAATCAGTAAACACATTTGTGAACATACAAATTCATACATACAAAAACTGACTAGACCTACAGGTCCATTCAGCCTGCTCCACACAGATTTAATGTCATGTGCATCAAAATACAAACATTCCCCAAGCCACAGGTATAAGCATTAACAATTACCTTTTCGAACTGTCAATACACAAGTGAGGTCATTAGTTGGCTTCAAAATTCAACTGTTTTCTTTTAATTGTATAGATTCATGCAGCACAGAAGGAGGCCATCCGACCCATCATGCCTGATGAATGAGCTGTCCAATTAATCCCACTACCCTGTCCTTTCCCCACAGCCCTGCAATTTTTCCTGCATCAAGTATTTATCCAATTACCCTTTTGAAAGTTACTGTCGAATCTGTTTCCACCACCCTTTTAAGCAGTGCATTCCAGATCACAGCAATAACAATTTGAACAATAACGTGTACATTTGAACATTAGCCGATGGTAGAATTGCCCAATTTTCGTCCCATTGAAAGTCAGACAGGCTCTACAATGGGCGGGCGATTCTGCCCACCAGATTACTGCCCAGCCAGTGACATTGAAAGTGACCTCCACGGTCACCCTCACTCTCCGACCCCAGTGTCTCTCTCCGCTTAATATACGTTCTGCAGTTCATAGAACGCAAAACAGAAGCTACAACAGGAATGGAATCAGCACATTGCTATTTTTTCTTCTCTCAGATTTTTTTAAAAATAACTCTAAATTTTGCCTCAGCAAAGCTTCTGAAATGTATCTTCTTGTTATTTTATTTAATTATTTGAGGAAAGGTTAGCCTTTACTTCAGACCAACGTAACTATTTTTCAATAGCCTCCTGGCTCAATCACTGCTTCCCAGCTCCCATGGTGGGCTGGCAATTGCTCAGCCTCTGCTTTAGATGGCGCTGTCTGTTTATAAGCTGGCCATAGCTGCTTCAACTCGACCATTCCTGTTACTATAAAACCTGCACAGTAAGATCCAGCATTTTGGAATGTCAATCGAAGCTGCAATTTAAATCTATGACCTTTCAAATAATCACCTAGCAATACACTGTCAAAGATTCCATTTCCCCCTCCCCCATTGATAATATAATTTGTTTGTAAATTCGCAAACTTCTGAAGAACTAAACTGGATCAAAGTCCTTCTTTTGCTGATTCTGACAAAATACACCACTGTCTGTATTGAAGAGGTAATAATACGCAAATAATAGTGATGATTAGGCTGAGAGCTCACACGTGTGGGACAACCAACCGTGTTGACTTGACCCCCCATCTGCCCTCTCAGGTGGACGTAAAAGATCCCATGGCACTATTTTGAAGAAGAGCGGGGGAGTTATACCCAGTGTCCTGGCCAATATTTATCCCTTAATCAACATCACTAATACAGATTCTCTGGTAATTATCACATTGCTGTTTGTGTGAGCTTGCTGTGTGCAAATTGGCTGCCGCGATTCCTACACTACAACAGTGACTACACTTCAAATAGTACTTCATTGGCTGCAAAGCACTTTGGGACATCGTGAGGTCATGAAAGATGCTTTATAAATGCAAGTCTTTCTTTCTTTACTTAGCAGACTGGAAATTTAGTATGGGACCTACCAGGTCAACGTGGCCTCATACCATATCTTTTTTTTAAATTCATTTATGGGATGTGGGCGTCGCTGGCAAGGCCAGCATTTATTGCCCATCCCTAATTGCCCTTGAGAAGGTGGTGGTGAGCTGCCTTCTTGAACCGCTGCAGTCCCTGTGGTGAAGGTGCTCACACAGTGCTGTTAGGTAGGGAGTTCCATGATTTTGACCCAGCGACGATGAAGGATCGGCGATATACTTCTAAGTCAGGATGGTGTGTGACTTGGAGGGGAACTTGGAGGTGGTGGTGTTCCCATGCATCTGCTGCCCTTGTCCTTCTAGGTGGAAGAGGTCGCGGGTTTGGGAGGTGCTGCCGAAGAAGTCTTGGCGAGTTGCTGCAGTGCATCTTGTAGATGGTACACACCGCAGCCACGGTGCGCCGATGGTGGAGGGAGCGAATGTTTAAGGTGGTAGATGGGGTGCCAATCAAGCGGGCTGCTTTGTCCTGGATGGTGTCGAGCTTCTTGAGTGTTGTTGGAGCTGCACTCATCCAGGCAAGTGGAGAGTATTCCATCACACTCCTTACTTGTGCCTTGTAGATGGTGGAAAGGCTTTGGGGAGTCAGGAGGTGAGACACTCGCCACAGAATACCTAGCCTCTGACCTGCTCTTGTTGCCACAGTATTTATGTGGCTGGTCCAGTTAAGTTTCTGGTCAATGGTGACTTCAGGATGTTGATGGTGGGGGATTCGGCAATGGTAATACCATTGAATGTCAAGGGGAGGTGGTTAGACTCTCACTTGTTAGAGATAATCATTGCCTGGCACTTCTGTGGCACGGATGTTACCTGCCACTTATCAGCCCAAGACTGAACGTCGTCCAGGTCTTGTTGCATGCGGGCATGGACTGCTTCATTATCTGAGGAGTTGTGAATGGCACTGAACACTGTGCAGTCATCAGCGAACATCCCCATTTCTGACCTTGTGTTGGAGGGAAGGTCATTGATGAAGCAGCTGAAGATGGTTGGGCCTAGGACACTGCCCTGAGGAACTCCTGCAGCGATGTCCTGGGGCTGTGATGATTGACCTTCAACCACCACAACCATCTTCCTTTGTGCTAGGTATGACTCCAGCCAGTGGAGCGTTTTCCCCCCCGATTCCCATTGACTTCAGTTTTACTAGGGCTCCTTGATGTCACACTCGGTCAAATGCTGCCTTGATGTCAAGGGCAGTCACTCTCACCTTACCTGTTCAAGAAAGAAAGAATAAGCATTTCTGTAGCGCCTTTCAGTATCAGGACGTCCCAAAGCGCTTTACAGCCCATTGAAGCACTTTTTGAAGTGTAGTCACTGTTATAATTGTTTGAAAATTAAGGATTTTAAAAGGATTTTGGAAAGGGACTAAGTGGATAGATCTTTCAGAGAGCTGGCGCAGGCTCAACGGGTTGAACGACTTCCTCCTGTGCTAGAAATTGGGCGGGGCTGAATTTCCGTGTGGAGGGAGTTCTCCCACTCGTCCATTGTAACTTTGCCAGTTGATGCAGTTTTCCCGGTTTTCCGTAGCTCTCGCGTCAAAGCTACGGCTAACGAGCGGGAGAACTCCCATGCCCTACGATTGGACGAAAAGTCACCGCTTAATGGGCCGTATATTCCGATCCCTACGGGTGTGTACGAGCTGTGTACACACCCGCAGGGACATCGGAAATGCCGGTTTCAGGCATGTAAAACGCATGCGCTGAAAACCGGCATTTCCGATCTGTCAAGAATCCTCTTGACAGATCGCACGTCTGCCCTGGAGAAGGGCCTCTGCCCGCAGAAAACCCTTAGAAATCTTACGCCTGGTAAAAGCAGGCGTAAGGCCTGCTTTTACCAGCATAAGAGTTGTCATTTAAATATACTTTTAAAAAAGGTAAGTTTATTTTTAGCCCCATAAAAAACTTCAATTATTTTTTTCAAAAAATTAAATTTTTGTTTAAAATATTTAATTTATTGTAATTTCAACTCATATTTAAAAATGTGATTTTAAAAAAATGCATTTAATGTTTTACGTTGTTTTTGGGGTGATCTCCATTCATATATTTGACAGGTCCATCTGTCAAGTGTATGAAGGGAGATTCCCTTCTCCTATTGGCTCCCCATGGCCCACGTGATCCCAGGGACGCTTGCGAACCGCCTGCGCCCCTGGGATACCTGGGCCTCTGCGTATTTCAAGTTTGGCGAGACCCAGGAACAGAAGTGTATGCACCTCGGGAGCCCTCAGGTACGTCCATAGATTTTTTCCAGATCGGAGGCCTCTGCACGTGGGAAGCCTCCGATCGGAAAATACGGGCCATTATTTCTGGTTGAGAAATAATTTCCATCGTGGTTTCTCTGAACTGGCTGAAGACTTACTGGTATCTCAGCTACACTTGATGGTTTGCATCACAGCACATGGTTATGGCTTTGTAAATATTTATCTTTCCCTGTGGATTTTTTCTCCCGAGGTTATCTGTTCGTAAACGTTGCCAGGGTCTGTGTTTCAAATCATTAACTCAAGTAGTGCAGCCTTACAACACGCTGCCTCCTGCTTCCTGTCCTAAATCTCTTGCATTTAATCTGATATATATGTCAACTCAATCTGTGCTCCTAAATCACTAGAAACATACTGGGGGGAAATTTAACTGCCCCGCTCCCTCACTGCCACCTCCAGGCGGGTACGGTGGGTGGGAGAGGTTAAAATCGGTCGTGTTTACTTACCAGCCCGTTCCCACCCAACGCAATGTTCTTTTCTCAGAATTTTAGCTCCCACTATTATGGGAAACTCCTCTGCTCTTCTTCAAATACTGCTGTGGGTTCTCTAACGGCCACCTGAGAGAGTAGACTGGGCCTCAGTGAAAGGCTTGCACCTCCCACAGTGTAGCACTCCCTCAGCCCTGTATTGGGAGTGTCAGCCCAGATTCTGGGGCTGAAATTGGTCTGCGCCAGTAGCGCGAAAACAGGCTCTCAGCGATCGACAGCCCCTTTTACACCGCGCACAATTTTCTCTTCCATTGACTTCCTATTCGAACCTCAGCTGAACTTTCGATCCTATATCCTCGCCATCAAAAATGCTGCCTGGTTTCACCTCTTTAACATCACCTGTCTCCGCCCCTAACTCAGCCCATCTACCACTCAAACTCTCATCCATGCCTTCGTGACCGTCAGACTCAACTATTCCAATGCTCTCCTTGTCAGCCTCCCGTGCTCCATCCTCTGTAACCTTTAGCTCATCCAAAACTCTGCTACCTGTATTCTATACTAATCCAAGTCCTGCTCACCTATCACCCCTGTTCCCCAATGATTATAACAACTCACTGCGTAAAACAAAATTCTCCTCATCTTCCCTCTGGCTGTTTTGCCAACTATCTTATATCTGTGTCCTCTGGTTATCGACCCTCCTGCCAGTGGAAACAGTTTCTCCCTATCTACTTTAATCAAAACAATGGATTTGCAGAGACTGTAGATCCCGCATTGGACTCATCAGTCACCTGAGAACTCATTTTTAATGTGGAAGCAAGTCATCCTCGGTTCCGAGGGACTTCCTAAGAATCCCTCAACCCTGGAACTATTCTAGTAAATTTCCTGTCCACCTTTTCCAAGGCCTTGACATCCTTCCGAAAGTGTGATGCCCCTTGGACACATTACGCCAGCGGAGGCCTAACCAGTGATTTATAAAGGTTTAGCATAACTTGCTTGCTTTTGTACTAGCTTTTCCTAGTCTTCTCCCTTCCTCTCCTGAAAGGGCTGACATACTGAGGTAGGTTTGTGGGAGCTTGCTGTGTGCAAATTGGCTGCCACGTTTCCTACAGTACAACGGTGACAACAGTTCAAAAGGACTTAATTAGTTGTTAAGCGCTTTGGGACGTCCTGAGGTTGTGAAAGGCGCTATATAAATGTAAGTTATATGGACTTCCAGAAGGCATTTGATAAAGGCCCATATAAGAGATTGTTAACTAAGGTAGAAGCCCATGGAATTGAAGGCAAATTACTGACCTGGTTAGGAAATTGGCTGAATGGCAGGAGACAGGCAGTAGGGATAATGGGTAGGTACTCAAATTGGCAGGTGACTGGTGGTGTCCCGCAGCGACCTGTGTTGGGGCCTCAACTATTCACAGTATTTATTAAAGACTTAGATGATGGCATAGAAAGTCATATATCCAAATTTGCCGATGACATAAAGATAGGCGGCATTGTAGGTAGTGTAGATGGAAGCATAAAATTACAAAGGGATATTGATAGATTAAGTGAATAGGCAAAACTGTGGCAAATGGATTTCAATGTAGGTAAAGATGAGGTCATCTACTTTGGATCTAAGAAGGATAGAACAGGGTACTTTCTAAATGGTGAAAGGCTAAAAACAGTGGAGGTCCAAAGAGACTTTGGGGTCCAGGTACATAGATCATTAAAATGTCATGAACAGGTACAGAAAATAATCAAAAAGGCTAATGGAATGCTGGCCTTTATATCTAGAGGACTAGAATACAAGGGGGTAGAAGTTATGCTGCAGCTACACAAAACCCTGGTTAGACCACACCTGGAGTACTGTGAGCAGTTCTGGGCACCACACCTTAGGAAGGATATATTGGCCTTGGAGGGAGTGCAGCGTAGGTTTACCAGAATGATACCTGGACTTCAAGGGTTAAGTTACGAGGAGAGGTTAAACAATTAGGGTTGTATTCCCTGGAATTTAGAAGGTTAAGAGGTAATCTGATTGAAGTTTTCAAGATATTAAGGGGAACTGATAGGGTAGATAGAGAGAAACTATTTCTGCTGGTTGGGGATTCTAGGACTAGGGGGCATAATCTAAAAATTAGAGCCAGACCTTTCAGGAGTGAAATTAGGAAACACTTCTACACACAAAAGGTGGTAGAAGTTTGGAACTCTCTTCTGCAAATGGCAATTAATACTAGATCAATTGTTAATTTTAAATCAGAGATTGATAACTTTCTGTTAACCAACGGTATTAAGGGATATGGGCCAAAGGCGGGTAAATGGAGTTAGGTCGCAGATCAGCCATGATCTCATTGGATGGCAGAGCAGACTTGAGGGGCTGAATGGCCTCCTCCTGTTCCTATGTATTTCTTTAAGTCTTTGGGCTGGATTTTGAATGACCCATGGAGTCGGGTTTGGAGGCGTGCGGGGGGTTAAATTTGTGGGGTCGGGGGTCCCGACCCCATCCCGACTCCATCCCGCCTCCACACAATTTTGACAAAATCAGTCGTGGGGTTCCCAACTCCGTCCCGCCTCCAAGAGGTGGGAGAGGCCATTAAAGCACTTAACAAGCCCTAAATTGGCTCTGTAATGCCATTTTGAAACGTTTTAGCTAGTTTAACCCTTTTCCGACGTGAAGTATGCCTGATGTGAAACACTCCAGTGAAACCTGGCGGGAGCACAAGTGGATAGCGGACTATCAGCTGCAGGTCTACTATTACAACGGAGATATGATGATGAAGGTAGTAGTAGTATTAGTCGCCTCTGATGCTGCTGCATTGAATGTCTTCCAGAGACTGCATGGCCTTTGCTGTGAGAGGACTTGGATGCAAAAAAAATTCTCTCTCTCTCTCTCTCTCTGTCTTCCCTCCCTTTCACATTTTGCATCCAGGTCTACTCACATCAAAAGCCAGGCAGGTCCTCTCTCACCAACATCAGACAGTCTCTGAGACCAGGCAGTCAGCAATGATGACATCATCAGAGTCGACTTTCAGACTGAAACCACTAATTAGTTCATGGGTTCCCACATGCTGGAACTCAATTGCCCAATTAAGTGAAAATTGCATCATTCATCCACATTAATCTGGAGTCGGGGGGGGGGGGGGAGAACACGACCCCAACCCGACCCCAAGACAAAATCCAGCCCTTTATCTTTCACAGGGCTGCCTTATACTGGAATATGGTTCCACAGGGCTGCCTGATACTGGAGTATAATTCAACAGGCTGGGCTATGGTGGGGTATTGTTTCACAGGCCTGGCTATGGTGGGGTACAGTTCAACAGGTTGACTTATATTGAGCATTGTTGTACAGGGTTGTTTTATGCTGCGATATACTTCTGCAGCGCTAATTTGTGCTGGTATATATTCTACAGGGTTGATTTATGCTGGGATATATTCTGCAGGGTTGACTTATACTGGGATATAGTTCCACTGATCTGATTTATGCTGGGATATGTTGGACATCCTGGAGAGATGTATGTTGGACATCTTGGGGAGTTAAGGGTTAACAGTCGAATTTCTTTGTTTCTTAAAGCAACAGGCTTTCCAAGATATAAACAGGATGAGGTTGAAGTGTTGTAAAATGCATTGCTTGTCTTCTGCTATCTAAAGTGCTTGTGTGAGGAAATAAGTATAGAAAGACTTGCATTTATATAGAGCCTTTCACGACTACCGGACGTCCCAAAGCGCTTTTACAGCCAATGAAGTACTTTTTGAAGTGTAATTAGTGTTGTAATGTAGGAAGGTAATAAAACATGGCTTTAGTTTAAGGGTAATAATCCATTTCAGGAGGTCTTGTTTAAGGGAAGTCCTTCTGAAGTAAACAAACTACAACTGTTTACATGAATAGTCTGTTTTCAAAGGGTTTGGGAATAGATATGTCATAGGAGGTGATTTTGCCAATGGGGAGCTTTTGGAGGCGGGACTCCCACTTGTTGGGTTTCAGTCCCGCCTCCATCGACTTCTGGCCAACCCACACTATCTTCCCTTGATTGACCTTGTTAAGCCCGCTCAGCGGGCTTAGCAGGCCAATTAAGGGAAAGCCGGTTGCAGAGAATGTCAACGTATGACGTTTCATCTGTCAAAAAATTTTGACAGATGAATTGTCATCGTTTGACAGCTCTGTGAAGCTGTCAAACAGTGACATTGTCTGTAGTTTGATGAGGTCTTGAATTCAAGATCTCATCAAACCTCTTTCTTTTGCAGAAATTAGATGGTTGTTGCATTGGAGAATGCAACGGCCATCTGTCATCTCTACCGCGGAGGTGTGAGACTCTCCGCATACCGGTTAACAGGCAGTTAAGTGGCTGTAATCCCCTTCCCGCCTCCAAGGAGACGGGACCCGGCACGGGACAGCTACCCTCCTCCTGGCAAGATGGCACGAGCGGGGTTGGGCACCCGCCCCCAAATTCTGCCATTTTCCCGGCAGTTCCGCCTCCATACCCGCCTCCCCAGGGCTGGCAAGATCGCGCCCCATCAGTTTTATTTATGACAATTTCCTTAGATGAAGTCAAAATATGGTGTATAAAGGATCATGGTTTTCAACAGTATTTCAGTGTGTGCTCGAAAGATACTAGCACCAAATCTGCTCTCTATACAGTTAAGGCCGATGACCTTTTACTGTGTATCAATAATGTCTGTTCCGTATATTCCACTACGAAGTCTCGTGCTTACTCGAAACGTGTTGTTGTGAACCAGAGGAGAAGGGAGGTTGACTGCTAACATTACATAGTTCCAGTGAGCTGATTTATGCGGTGATATAGTTTTACAGGGCTGATTTATACTGGGATCTAGTTTCTGCTGATGTTGTGAAATATCATGGTTAATAATTAGCAAATGGTGCAGCTCCTCTGATGACTCCAGTGTGTTAGTTCATCATGCGGTCTGTGTGCTGGACCTGAGGATCAGTCTTGCCTCAGAGCATCAGGATCTCTGCATTATTATTATTTAGAGGCATATCACTATAATTCTAGAATTGGGCCCAGTGCGCTGGGCTAGGCGGAGGAACAAGCAGCCGTGGTTCATTCTCATGATCATTCACTGATGAAGCCTACTGGAAAAGGCATGTGTGGGCAATGCCAGATGAGGATAGGATCAGGTTTCACTCTGATGCCTGCCATAGTTGAATAGCTCTCCACACTGCTTTGCCTCACGTATAGGACACCGAAAGTTTCGTCACCGCTAATTTGCACAGATTATGCAAAGGAAACAGAATAATAATGTTATTTTTATTCAAACATTGAACAATGGACTAAAATGAGACTTTCGATTCACATCATTGCTTTAGATTTTTTTTAAAAATCGGATTGAAGATGCATTTCCAGTGCCTGTTCTGTAGGCCATTCTCCAGCTAGCCCCTTTCATTGCTCCTCTCTGACTGCTCCCTTTAGGCTTCCTTTTTTCCCTTCTTTCATCACCTCCTCTCCCTCCATTACAGTCCCTCCCAGTCCCTTCTCTCCCCTTCACTGCGCTCTCTTTCCCTCCCCTCTGCCTGTCGAAGCTTTACTAAACTCTGGACAGTAACTGCGCTTGCCACAAAGTCTGGTGTAAGTCAAAAGATATGCATGTCCACAAAAAATAAACAAATACCACAGCGAGCTGATAAAACATCTGTAAAAAAAAATGTTCCATATATAACAGTAGACATCATATTTTCTTTACTTTTTTCTTTTCAAATACATCTCCCTCCGCAGTAAGACAAACATCCGGCCGATAACAAAGCACCTCTGTCATTAGGAGCTGCACACAGTGCCAGTTTTCAGAGATTGATTCTCGACTTCTTTCACAGTAACTGGAATGCAGTCTTCGGTTTTGGTCATCAGAGGTGGATTCTTATCAATCCATTTCTGTTTGAGAAAACAAATTGGTGTTATTTTTCCGCCAGGCACACTGCTCCTCCGGACTGTCGACTCCGCGGCACAACATGTTCAAAAGGTGAGGGCTCGGAAACGGTGATTCTGCAGTCCGATGCTTCCAGGCAGCGTATCGCAGGAAATAACGGGCTGTGCTCCCCCCGTTATTGGCCAGGGCGTGCTCCTTGTGAATGTCATTCACTGCTGGGAGCCTCACGTTGCAGAGCCACTCTGACAGTTGCGTGTCAGCCATGGCACAGTGGGTAGCACTCTTGCCTGCTGGGTCAAAAAGGTTGTGGGTTCAAGTACCACTCCAGAGACATGAACGCAATAATCTAGGATGACGCTCCAGTGCAGTACTGAGGGAATGCTACACTGTCGGAAGTGCTGTCTTTCAGGTGAGATAGTAAACTGTGGCTCTGTCTACCCTCTCGGGTGAATGGAATAGATCCCATTTTGAAGAAGAGCAGGGAAGTTATCCCTAGTATCCTGGTCAATATTTATCCCTCAATCAACACCACTAATATGGTTATCTGGTCATTATCACACTGCTGTTTGTGGGAGCTTGCTGTGCGCAAATTGGCTGCTGCGTTTCCTACATTACAACAGTGACTCCACTTCAAAAGTACTTCATCGGCTGTAAAGCACTTTGGGACATCCTGAGGTCGTGAAAGGCGCTATAGAAATGCAAGTTCTCTCTTCTTTCGTTCTTTCTGGCACAAAGTGGCCGTTATTCGTGTTTGAGCTTCACAGTGAGTGCTATTCAACGATCATCTCCCTTCATGTCTGCCCATGCCCTTCTTCACAGGGATTACTGGACAGCTGTCAGGAGCCAGAAACATGGCTGCTTTATTTCCTCTCCATAATCCATGACCTTTGAGTCATCTGCAACTCAGCGGAGGAGGTGATCTGATTCACCACAGACCACGGGTAGAATTCAGGTGTTTCCTGATCAGCATGTCTCAATACTACACTGCCCTTACTCAATAAACTACTGAGCTAAGCATAACCCTTTGGCACTGAACAAACTGGGAGTGGCTAGTTTTTTTTTAAAAATGTTGGCTGATTTCCCATTTGATCAACAGCAGGGCTTAGTCGAGCACTTAAACACTGAAGTAACGGCGTTGCCAGTAATTGGGGATTCTAAAGCCAAGGGAGAGCAACAGCGCAGGCAGAAAGGAGGAGGCGGGAGGTCTGGCCTGTGGAACGTTGCCAGCTGAAGGGAAAGTGTGCTGGGCTCCTCTGTAATGCTGAATAAACACTGAGGATATGACTACAGTGTGTGTGAGTGGAGACACAATGGGGTAAATTTATACCCGGCAGAGCAGATCGCCCACCCTTTATAGAACCCGCCCGATTTTCATTCCACTGAATTTAATCACCTGCAACAGTCAGAAGGCCAATGGCCAAGGAGACGGCTGCAAGCTTCTGAAGCATTGTAGCAGGACATCACATTTGTGCCACTGTCTCAAAGCCGTTGGAAATTGGGGTGCGACCAGTCAGCTGGAGTTGCATTTTTTTTTCCTCTTCCGTTATACTTTTTCTTCCAATTTACTATCCCCCCCCCCCACCCCCACCCCCACCTTGTAATGATTTGTTTTGGTTATCAAGTGAGGAAACCATCGCCTTTGTCTGAGGTGAATTATAAAAAAGAAGAAAGAACTTGCATTTATATAGCACCTTTCACAACCTCAGGATGGCCCAACACATTTTACAGCCAATGAAGTACTTTCAAAGTGAGTCACTCTTGTGATGTGGGAAGCACGGCAGCCAGTTTGCGCACAGCAAACTCCCACATACAGCAACGTGATAATGACTGGTTTGGTGACGTTGGTTGAGGGATAACTATTGGTCAGGACACCAAAGAAAACTCCCCTGATCATCTTCAAAATAGTATCCTGGGATCTTTTACATCCACCTGAGAGGGCAGACAAGGCCTCAATTTAACTTCTCATCCAACAGTGCAGCACTCCTTCAGTACTGGATTTTGTACTCTGGCATAGGACTTGAGACCCACGACTTTCAGACTCAGAGGTGAGAGTGCCACCACTGAGCCACAGCTGACACCATGAAAACCTAGCATTCTCACACAGGGCGCCACCCACATATCTATTCTCTGTTAACTCGAACATTTACTTTTTTTCAAAATTAAAAACCACAATAATATTTTAACAGTCGACAATCATACACGCCCTGTGGTATATTTTTATGTCAATCATTAGTGCTGCTTGTTACCTGAAAATCACCATCGCAATCTTCAAAGAGGCCCTTGAACTTCTCTTTAGGATCAGGGATTGGTTGGCAAACTTTTGACAATAATTTGAACCTAGTAAGAGTACAAAATATCAAATTGTCTTATTTTCAGAATATTTTGTTGAAATCAAAGCAATTATTTTCATCAACTTCATCCAATCTCTATATTGAGCATTGGATCTAGCAAAAGAAACGGATACGGTGGCGTAGTGGCAATGTCACTGGACTAGTAATTCCATGAGACCTGGACTAATGATCCAGAGACGTGAGTTCAAATCCCACCACGGCAGCTGGGGAATTTAAATTCAAATAAATTTAAATAAATCTGGAATAAAAAGCTAGTATCGGTAATGATAATCATGAAACTATTGGATGGCCGTAAAAACCCATCTGGTTCACTGATGTCCTTTAGGTGAAGGAAATCTGCTGTCCTTACCCGGTTCTGGCCTACCTATGACTCCAGACCCACACTGCCCTCTGAAATGGCCTAGCAAGACACTCAGTTGTAACAAACCGCTACGAAACACAATAATAAGAATAAAACTGGACGGACTGACCTTGACACTGGCTACGGTCACGGCAACAGCACACCCAAAGTCCAACATATGGGGACTTGTACCAAAATTGGGAGAGCTGGTCAACCAACAGCTTGACACAGTCATACTCACAGAATCATACCTTTCAGCCAATGTCCCAAACTCCTCCATCACCATCCCTGGGGTGGCGGCACAGTGGTATACAGTCGGGAAGGAGTGGGCCTGGGAGTCCTGAACATTGGCTCTGGTCCCCATGAAACTCATGGCTTCAGGTCAAGCATGGGCAAGGTAACCTGCTGGTTACCACCTACTGCCCTCCCTCAACTGAAGAATCCATGTTGAACGCCACTTGGAGTATCACAGAATGTACTCTGGGTGGGGGACTTCAATGTCCATCACCAAGAGTGGCTCGGTAGCACCACTACCGACCGAGTCCTGAAGGACATAGCTGCCAGAGGAGCTGAATTCCAGAGGTGAGGCGAGAGTGACTGCCCTTGGCATCAAGGCAGCATTTGACTGAGTGTGGCATCAAGGAGCCCTGATAAAACTGAAGTCAATGGGAATCAGGGGGAAAACGCTCCACTGGCTGGAGTCCTACCTAGCACAAAGGAAGGTGGTTGAAGGTCAATCATCACAGCCCCCAGGGCAGTGTCCTAGGCCCAACCATCTTCAGCTGCTTCATCAATGACCTTCCCTCCAATATAAGGTCAGAAATGGGGATGTTCGCTGATGACTGCAGTGTTCGGTGCCATTCACAACTCCTCAGATAATGAAGCAGTCCATGCCACATGCAACAAGACCTGGACGACGTTCAGGCTTGGGCTGATAAGTGGCAGGTAACAAGTGCCAGGCAATGACTATCTCCAACAAGCGAGAGTCTAACCACCGCCCTTAACATTCACTCCCTCCACCACCGGCGTACCGTGGCTGCAGTGTGTACCAGCTACAAGATGCACTGCAGCAACTCGCCAAGGCTTCTTCAGCAGCACCTCCCAAACACGCGACCTCTTCCACCTAGAAGGACAAGGGCAGCAGGCGCATGGGAACAGCCACCACCTCCAAGTTTCCCTCCAAGTCACACACCATCTTGACTGAGAAGTATATCGCCGCTGGGCCAAAATCCTGGAACTCGTCCCTAACAGCACTGTGGGAGTACCTTCACCACACGGAGTGCAGCGGTTCCAGAAGGCAGCTCACCACCACCTTTTCAAGGGCAATTAGGGATGGGCAATAAATGCTGGCTTTGCCAGCGACGTCCACATCCCATAAACAAATTAAAGAAAAAGACAGACATGTCCTCAAATAATCCTCCTCTGTACTTTCCCTAAAGAATCCATTCTGAAGGTCTCACCTTAGATAGTTGCACATACCTAGACTATGTAGATGTTTGGTGAGACACACAGATTGATTTATAAATGTCTCGATGCAACGATCTTCACTCAAGTGTGGGGATCTGGAATTCTTCCCCTGGCTCAGTAATTAGTAGCTTGAGGAACAGAGTAATTGGCCCCTATATTGACAGGAGCGGGTTACGTAGGCGGGGGAGGGTGCTGCTTTGGAGGTGAAAACCGGAGTCCTGACAGAGGTCTTTAAAATTAGGATTAGGTTGGACAGGGTAGATATGGAGATAATCCAAAACTAGAGGCCATAAATACAAGATAGTTACTAATAAATCCAATAGGGAAATAAGGAGAAATTTCTTTACTCAGCTTAGATGCTTTCAAAAGGAAGCTAGACAAGTACATGAGAGTAAAGGGAATAGAAAGATATGCTGAAAGGCTGAGATGAGGTAAATAGAATGGGAGGAGACTCGTGTGGAGTATAAGCACCAGCACAGACTAGTTGGGCTGAATGGCCTGTTTCTGTGCTGTATCTGCTATGTAATTCTATGTAGTGCTTAATGTTGTCTCTACATCCATCCAGCTCAACTTATTAGGAGTAGAAGAATTGCTGCAGCCTAGGGACATCTCCAGTGATACCAGAAATACAACTCCGGTTAATTTGTCATGAGGCATGTGATAGCAGTGAATAGAGAGATCCATCCTCCAGTTTCCCCTCTTCTCTATAGAAGCGTGCTGAGAATGTTTGCCGTCTACACAAAAGGCTAAAAGCAAGCTGTATGGTTTACCTTCGAGAAAACGACACAACAGCAACTTACATTCCAATATAGTGGGGGAGAAATTCCCCATGAGGCCCATTTGGGGCGCTAAGTCAAAAATGTTGGAAAAGTTAGCGCCAGGCATAACCTGTTCTGCCATTCAGTGAGATTGTGGCTGATCGGCACCTCAGCTCCATTTACCCATCTTTGCTCCATATCCCTTGATACCCTTACCTAACAAAACTCAGTCTCTCTCAGTCTTGATAGCTCCAATTGTCCTAGCATCTACAGTCTTTTGAAAGAAAGACTTGCATTTACAGTATATAGCGCCTTTCACGCCCACCAGACGTCCGAAAGCGCTTTACAGCCAATGAAGTACTTTTTGAAGTGTAGTCACTGTTGTAATGTAGGAAACGCGGCAGCCAATCTGCGCACAGCAAGCTCCCACAAACAGCAATGTGACAATGACCAGATAATCTGTTTTTTTAGATGTTGATTGATGGATAAATATTGGCCAGGACACCAGGGATAACTCCCCTGATCGTCTTCGAAATAGTGCCATGGGATCTTTTACGCCCAACTGAGAGAGCAGACGGGGCCTCAGTTTAACATCTCATTCGAAAGATGGCACCTCTGACAGTGCGGCACTCCCTCAGCACTGCGCCTAGACTTTTGTGCTCAAGTCTCTGGAGTGGGACTATGAACCCACAACCTTCTGACTCAGAGGCGAGGGTGCTACCAACTGAGCCACAGCTGACACTGTGAGGGCGAGAGTTCCAAATTTCTACTACCCTTTGTATAAAAAAAGTGCTTCATGATTTCACTCCTTGAATGGCCTAGCTCTAATTTGAAGGTTATGTCCCTTTGCTCTTGATCCCCCCACCAGAGGAAATAGTTTATCTGTATCTACCCTATTTTATCATTTTAACGTTTTAAACACTTCAATCAGATTACCACTCAATCTTCTATACTCAAGGGAATATAAGCAAAGATTATGCCACCTGTCCTCATAATTTAACCCTCTAAACCCTGGTATCATTCAGGGACAATCTTTCCTTGGGAGATTAAAATAGTCCATGATAGAGCAAACTGAGCACGGTCTGTGGGAGAAATGGGATTGATGTGCTGAATGACATCTTATTCCATTTTTGTTACTTTTTTTTCCGTATTTGAAGGAATATTCAGCAAGGATAAGGCAAGTATGACAAAGTTCTATCGCTTTAATTTTTATCTCATGTTTTACTTATCTTTGATAATAATAGCTGGGCTTGTTCTCCTTCGAGCAGAGAAGGCTAAGAGGGGATTTGATAGAGGTGTTTAAAAATCATGAAGGGTTCAGAGAGAGTAAATAAAGAGAAACTGTTTCCAATGGCTGAAGGGTCGATAACCAGAGGGCACAGATTTAAGGTGATTGGCAAAAGAACCAGAGGTGACATGAGGAAAACCTTTTTTACGCAACGAGTGGTTAGGATTTGGAATGCTCTGCCTGATAGGGTGGTGGATTCCAAGTCCTATAATAGCCTTCAAAAGGAAATTGGATAAACTCTTGAAGTAGAAAAAAATTGCAGGGATATGGAGAAAGAGCAGGGGAGTGGAACTAACTGGATTGCTCTTTGAAAGAGCTGGCGCGGACTCGATGGGACGAATGGCCTCCTTCAGTGCCATACTATTCTATGATTAATAAATAGAACAAGATGTATAACTTACTTCATACAGATGAATACCAGTAGCAACACTATCACAACGAAAATAACTGCAACCGGTATTGCAATTGTTGAAAGGGGGAAATCCTTTGAATCAGGCCCTAAAAATAAGAAGACAATGTTCCATTACAGTCTGGTGCAATCCGTGTGTCACCATATCAAGAGCAGATATGCTTCTGTATTTTTCTTCCTCTTTATCTTTGATCGCTTCCTGTGTGCTCAAAAGAACACAAGGACAATGAGAAGAGTCCAAAACTAATACAATAATTGCATAAATATTCACCAAAAAATAAATAAAAGGTAACAATTAAAGGTGAGTCTCAACATAGATTCTTGAGGGAAAAGTACAGATGAGCATTGTCTGAGACTGGCATACCACATTAATGCACCAGTGCCTTCCACAGTTTGGCCCTCATAGACTGTAATATAATAGCAAAATACTGCAGATGCTGGAAATCCGAAATAACAACAGAAAACGCTGGAAAAACTCAGCAGGCCAGGCAGCATCCGTGGAGAGAGAAAGAGAGTTGACGTTTCAGGTCGATGACCTTTCATCAGAACTGGGAAGAGCTGGAAATCAAATAGATTTAAGGCCAGGGTAAAGCTGGGAAAAGGGGGAGGGGATAAAGGAACAAAGGAGGAGATGAAGAGACATTAAGAGACATTAAGAGATATGCAAGGCTAGAGGTGGTGTTAATGTGACAGATTAAGGCTGAATGAAGTGTGAAATCTACTGGCAGAATGAAGGACAGCTGCCAGCTTCTAGGAGGAAAAAAAAGGTGGGGGGGACAAATAAAAGGGTGGATAAAATAAAATATAAATGTGATTGGAGCTGAGGTTATGATCTAAAATTGTTGAACTCGATATTGAGTCCAGAGGGCTGTAGCGTGCCTAAACGAAAGATGAGGTGCTGTTCCTCGAGCTGCTTTTAAAATCACTGCAGGCCACATACTTATGAGTCAGTCGTGGCTCAGTGGGTGGCACTTTTGCCTTTGAGTCAGAAGGTTGTGGGTTCAAGTTCCCCTCCAGAGACTTGAGCACAAAATCTTGACTGATACTCATGCCACCTTCTGATGGGACGTTAAACCGAGGCCCTGTCTGCCCTCTCAGGTGGACGTAAAAGATCCCAGGACACGATTTTAAAGAAGAGCAAGGGAGTTCTCCCCAATATTTATCACTCAATCACCATCACTAAAAAAAAAAACAGGAGATGGTCATTATCGCATTACGCTTTGCAGGACCTTGCTGTGTGCAAATTGACTGCCTCGTTTCCTACATTCCTGTACTTCATTGGCTGTAAAGCGCTTTGGGACTGAAAGGCTGCCATATAAATGCAAGTTCTTTCTTTTAAGGGTGACTGTGGACTAGAAGGGACTAATACGATTCAGCAGTCCAGGTGACATCATAAGCCAGAAGAGTGGACTCAAGCACTTAATCACCCAAGCAGTAACTCGCTTCGGAACTCATCCAGAATCTTTTGTTGTGTCAACTTGTTTCAGTTAGCAGCACTTTCCCTTCTGGGATGGAAGATTGTGGGTTCAAGCTGATAGCCTCTGATTATACTTAATGTTTGACGTAAGAAAACTACTAGGCACTTGGTCTAAGCGTTAAACAAAACTTTAATCAACTGTTTTACAACATGGAGGTCTAGTTGTGTCCTTCACTAGTGCCTGTTAAGAATGTCCTGCGCAAGCTGGGCCCATGCCCGAGTATTTATACTCTCCCTGGACAGCGCCACCCGCAGGCCACTCAGTATTATTTCATAAGTCATGAATGACAGATTCATGTCACTGTTGTCAATTCTTACACATACTGAGCGAATGCTGCATCATTGACAGTGCCCATCCATAAATGAGATATTAAACGGAGATCCTATTTGCCTGAGCTGATGGCTCAGCTGGACATTAAAAGGAGGAGCAGAGAGTTCTGCTGGCCAACGTTCCTCCCCCAATGAATACCATCAAAAAGATTTTAAACAAATTATTCTTCATTCCTGGGATATGTGCATCACTAGCAAGGCCAGCATTTATTGTCCAGTTCCTAGCTCTATTTATAAAGCGTCGTTCATGATCTCATGATGCCCCAAAGCACTTTACTGCCAATTAAAGACTTTTTTGATGTATAGCCCCTGTTGCTATCCAGAAAACGTGCCAATGATTTACTTTTCAACTGCAATCATTGTGGTTTTGTTGCAGTCAATTTGCATACAGCAAAGTCCCACAAACTAAGCTACATGACCAGTTAATCTGGTGAGGTTGGTTGAGGGCTAATGTTTGGCCAGGACACCGGGAGAACTGCCTACTTTTCTTTGAAAACGTCCATGGCATCTTCTACATCCACCTGAACGGACATAGCCTCAGTTTAACATCTCACCCAAAAAGGCTGCATCTCTGATAATCCAACACTCCCTCATTATTGTACTGCAATACTCAGGTCCTGGGGTAGGGCCTGAACCCATGCCTTACTGGCTCAGAAACGAGGGTATCGATTGGCATTTCCACTCCATGTGTCAGCCGTGGCTCAGTTGGCGGCACTCTCTCCTCTGAGTCAGAAGTTTGTGAGTTCAAGTCACACCCCAGAAACTTGAGCACAAAAATCTAGGCTGACACTCCACTCCAGTGCTGCACTGTCGGAGGGGCCGTCTTTCGGATGAGATGTTAAACCGAGGCCCTGTCTGCTCTCTCAGGTGGACATAAAAGAATCCTTGGCACTATTTTGAACAAGAACAGGGAAGTTATCCCCGGTGTCCTGGCCAATACTTATCCGTCAATCAACATCACTAAAAACAGATTATCTGATCATTATCACATTGCTGCTTGTGGGAGCTTGCTGTGCGCATATTGGCTGCCACGTTTCCTACATTACAACAGTAACTACACTTCAAAAGTACTTCATTGGCTGTAAAGTACTTTGTGATGTCCTGAGGTTGTGAAAGGCCCTATATAAATGCAATTCTTTCTTTATCCGAGATGCCATAGGATGGGTGGTGTGGGTATAGAAAAAAAATGCTGGTTCAGTAGGGAGTGTTCACTTGAGCTTAAAGTTGAGGTACGTTCTTGGGCAGAGTAGAGGGAGCTTTACACTGCATCTGGCTGGACCTGGAAATGCTTTATCCTGACACAAAGGGGGAAAAATTGGGTTGGTTTGCGCCTCTCGGTAGCGGGGCGCAAATCCCCTAGCGCCCGGGTGTGGCGCTGCTAACGCCTCCCGCAAAATTCAGCGGGAGGTTAGCGGCAGCTGTAGCCAGCAACGCCCCGGCCGCAAACTTCCCTTGCGCCTCCCCTGACCTATCGTCGGACGATATGTGCGACAGGATCAGGGGGGCGGTTTGGCAGCGGTGGCGGCGGCGCTACTTAAAGGGGCAGGTGGCGCACGCCCATTTTTCTTTTGGCTGACTGCCAGCACCTGCCCCCTTTCGCTTTTGTATGCGGGGTGCCGGCCGCGATCGCGATCCTCAAGAGGAGTGCCGGGTTGTTTTCACGGCGGCCCCGCTCCCTGCTGGTCCGGCAGGGCCCCAGCGCGCACAGCGCTAGGCTCTTCCCCTTTAATCGGGGGGGGGGAGGCCTGCAATGGCGCGGCGCTACGTGGCGCTGTTGCATGTAGCGCTTTGAAATTCAGTAGTAGCACCCCAAGCAGGTGGTGGAGCACTTCCCAGTAGCACCCCGCCTCCTGCTTGGGGCGCGACTACTGAATTTACGGCGATGGGGGGCGGCAGGGCGGGGGGGGGGTGCTAACTTTTTAATTAGCACCCCGGCGACGTTAGCGTCCCAAAATGGGTGCCATCCAATTTTTTTCCCCTAAGTGCCTGAAATGGGCAGAGTTCCATTCCCCTCACCTTGATTGGCAGAAGATTTTAAATATATATAAACTGCCTATTTGAAGCAGAAATAAAAACCGAAAGTGCTGGAAATCAAAAAGCGTGAATGTTTTGGGTTTAGATACTTCATCAGAACTAGAAAATGAGGAGCATTTACACAGGACTCAACAAAACAAATGGGAAGGGAAGTGGAACAGGTAAAAGTGAAGTCAGGACTGTTGACTCATGCCACAGAGAGGCAGTTAATGCGTTCAATGACCTCGAAACAGAAACTGAAAACAGGTCAAAATTAGTGGTTGAGAGACAACGATCAACTCAAAGAGGCAGTGAAAGCAAAATAAAAGAACAAAAGGGCTTGGAAATAGCCAAGTAATGCATAGGAAAATTGTACAATAAAGGTGAGAAGTCGCACAACACCAGGTTATAGTCCAACAGCTTTATTTGAAATCACAAGCTTTCGGAGCGCTGCTCCTTCGTCAGGTGACGAAGGAGCAGCGCTCCGAAAGCTTGTGATTTCAAATAAAGCAGTTGGACTATAACCTGGTGTTGTGCGACTTCTCACATTTGTCCACCCCAGTCCAACACCGGCATCTCCGCATCATGGCTGCAATAAAGGTAGAAGGGGGAAATGGGCAAAGAAATGGTTTTAAATTCTACAGTTCTAAAGTCAACGTCCAAAATCAAATGACGCAGAGTGCCTTGGGGAAGGAAGAGATACCGTCCCGAAAGGTTGCGTTTTGTTTGCTTAGAGCAGCGTAGGAGGCCAAAGATGGAGCGGTCAGAGTGGAAATGGGATGGAGACTTGAAATAGGTCGGGATCACACTGGACAAAATGGAGATGTTCACCAAAGTGCCGGAGATTTCGGGAGCCTCAATTCTGGGGTCGCTTCTGTTTTGGCAGATAATCAAGGCTTTGCTACAGCCCCGAAATGGCCTTAACTAAAGTCACAAGCAACATTCTCTGTGACTGTGACCATGGTGAGTTATCCCTTCTCATCCTCATCAACCTCTCTGCAGTTTTTTGACATGGTTGACCACACCATCCTCCTCCAATGCTTTTCCTCCCTTGCCCAGCTCAGTGGGACTGCCCTCGCTTGGTTCCACTCTTACCTCTCCATTCATAACCACAACATCTCCAGCACTGGCTTCTTTTCCCTTCAATGCACCGTTACTTCTGCAGTTCCCCTAGGATCTATGCTTGGCCCGCTCCTCTTCCTTATCTGCATGCTGCCCTTTGGTGACATCAACCACAGACAAGGGATCAGCTTTTACATGTACACTGATGACAATCAGCTCTACCTCCCCACCACCGGTCTAAACTCGTCTCTATGTTGCAAAACTGTATGTCCAGACTTGGATGAACCATAATTTCCTCTAGTTGAAGACTGGTGAGACTGAAGCCGAATCTTTGGCTCCCACCACAAACTCCGTACCCTTGCTACCGATTCCATCACCACCACCCCTCCCCCCCCCACCCCCACCAGCCATTCCTTCAGACCAAACCAAGTTGTTTGCAATCTCGGTCTGCTATTCGACTCTGATCAGAGCTTCCAACCCTATATAATCTACATCGCAAAGACTGCCTATTTCCACCTCTGTAACATCACCCGCCACCACTCCTGCCTCAGCCCACCGGCTGCTGAAATCCTCCTCCATACCCTTGTTACCTCCACACTCTATGTTGAAGCACTAGACAAATGTAATTTGTCACTGTTGTTTTATTGTTGTCTAATAAGGTTCACCTAAAGTAATGTTCTTACCAATATTGAGAGGCTTGCTCCAGTCACTCCAGAAATTGCTTGCAAAGCAGTCATCATTCACTATTCCCCTTACTTGCACTGAATATCTTTTGTTTTGATCCCTACTGATGACATATTTTGCACTTGTCAAATTTTCAACCTAAAACAAAAATATTGGTTACCAATGCATTAGATTGACACGTGTGAGTACAGACACCAATGCAGTTCACCGTAAATACACTTCAAAAAACTAGGACTGGTTGGGACGCTTTTACATGGAGGACTCAATCACCCATTTTCTTGTTTGCAACGATATTTATAAACACTGTAATGGCACGAAGCACCTTTTTCTTAATTCATTTACGGGATGTGGGCGTCGCTGGCAAAGCCAACATTTATTGCCCATCCCTAATTGCCCTCGAGAAGGTGGTGGTGAGCCGCCTTCTTGAACCGCTGCAGTCCGTGTGGTGAAGGTACTCCCACAGTGCTGTTAGGTAGGGTGTTCCAGAATTTTGACCCAGTTGTAACAATTCAGGATCCCACAGAAAGGATTTGAAAAAAAAAAAGCTACTTTTAATAGTGGACACAGAGGGCGGGGTTCGACAAACAGGTTTGCACCATACATTATGCAGGAGAAAATAGCCTTTTGCGTCTTACCGTTTTGAGGGGAGTGGAGGAGGGGGAGCGGAGGAGAGACCTGGGACACCACTGGCTGAGGGCAGGGCAAACCATTCATTGGGTGCAGCCAGCTCGTCTAGATGGTGGACGATCAGACAGAGGCAGCTCGTGGCAAAACCCAGGCATCTAGAAGGATTGAGGTAGACCAGCAGTTGGGGTATCGCCAGTAATTCTGAGCCCCACCAGACCGCACAGGTGTACCACGCTGCAGAACATGTGGAGCAGTACTTGGCGCAAGAAGTAAAAGGCACCGAGCACAGGGGGTTTGTTAATATTCAACTGTTAGTCCGCCTCCTTCCTTCTATTGTTCACAATGACACACTTTGAGTAAGCACGGGACAATTGATGGTGGACTATACGGAACAGACTTTATTCATATACAACACAGGTGATCAATCTAACTGTACGTCTCTGGTTCTATCTTTCGAGCCCTCTGAAGAACTGTTGAATACCATGCTCCTTTATGCACCTTATTTTGCCTACTTCACAAGGTACATGTCACAGATAAGACCTCATGATGTATCTGATCCTTTGAAAACAGTCTATTTACATAAATAATCAACGTTGTTTACTTCAAAGATACTTTTCGCAAACAAGTCTTCCTGACTTAACTGTTCTCGAATCCTTTGAAGAGTTGGATTACTAAACGTTATCTTTGTAAACTACAGTTAATGGATCCCTCTGACTGGGGTAAAAATTCACTTGGTTGCGCCTCCCGTTAGCGCCTTAAGAGGGCGCTAATGGGGCGCAAAGCCGCTAACGCCCGGGCGCAGCGATGTTTGCGCCGCTCGAGAACTTAACTTGAGATTGTGCGGCGGCGCTAAAACTTACCGCTGCGACCACCTGCGCGCGCAGATTGTGACGTCATTCCATGGTGCAACGCCCTTGTGGCGCCCCGTAGCAGAAATTGAGTGGCGCCCCCTGCCTTACCGCCTGGCGCTTCCAACGACCAGAAGACTGGAACGCTATCAATCGCTGTGGGGCTGGGGGGGGCGCTATTTAAAGGGGGCCTCTTCCTGTCTTTTATTGTTGGTGGCATTTTTGAACTACGCATTCTGAGAGAGAGAGGGAGAGACTTCTGGAGAGATTCAACGTTGTGTGAAGGAGTTTTGGGTACTGAGCAGCACTTTGCAGGTTCATTTTGATTTGCCATTCCTTGTATCGATTTAGCAGAGACTGTGGGAGCTGCACTCTGAGCTCTTTGCCTGGTACGCTCCATTGTTCTTTCCAGCACATTTGATGTGCAAGTCTCTCCAGGCCGAGATTCAAGGCAGCAATGAACAGGATGTGGATGGAAAGCAAGATTAACCATCCCCTTTAAGAACTGGCCAGTGCCATTGTGTGTGTGTTCCATTGCTGACTGACATTACATGAGCTTCGCCAGCGCTCCGAGTTAGCGCCTCACTGCTCGGCCTTTGCGCCTTAAGAGAGGTGTGCAGCGCCTGCTTTAGCGCTCCACTCACCTCCCGGGGCGGTAAAAGTGAAGTTTCCTGTCAGTGCCGATAATTAGCGCCAGGCGCTAATATTTGCGTCCGGACGATATTTGCGCCCCAAATGGGGCGCGACCTAATTTCTACCCCACTATGTTTATTACACTAGCCACTAAAGTCATACTTTAATCACTCATGGTTGTTGTCATTCTTGTCACTTATTTCCTTGCACAAGTACTTCTCATAGATAATACTCAGACACTAAAAGCAGAAGACAAGCTATGCTCACATCTCATGACACTTCAAAGCCATCATGTTTATTTTGGAAAGTCTGTTGCTCCAAGATACAAAGAAGTTTGATTATTAACCCATAACTCTCCAAAATGTCCAACATCCAACTCTCCAGCATGCCAACAGGGTTGTGTGCCTCATGGGGCGGTTTCTATACATCTCATGGAGCACAAGGGCCCAGGAGGATTGTCAGTCATGGTGGCGCATTGTGAGGAATGCATGGTCTTCGCGAGCGAACCATAGTGCTCACGTGTGAGTGACTTACCCTGGACGTGGGAGATAAATTGTTACAAATTCAGGTCTGCTCTAGATACCTTCTTGTGTTCAGTGGCAGCAGACATTCCTGTAAGCCTAAGCACCTTACTTCAATGGGATTTACTAATTCTACCCTACTGTACTTGTACAATAGCGGGATCTGATTGTGTAGCAAAGGAACCCCCCCACACCCCCTCCTCCTTGTGATCTGAATGTAATAGCAGAGCACTTGGAAAACAGTGACAGGATCGGACAAAGTGAACATGGATTTACAAAAGGTAAATCGTGCTTGACTAATCTACTGGAATTTTTTGAGGATGTAACTGGTAAAATAGATAAGGGAGAACCAGTGGATGTGGTGTATTTGGACTTTCAAAAGGCTTTTGATAAGGTCCCGCATAAGAGATTAGTGTGTAAAGTTAAGGCACATGGGATTGGGGGCAAAGTATTGACTTGGATAGAGAACTGGTTGGCAGACAGAAAGCAAAGATTTGGAATAAACGGGTCTTTTTCCGAGTGGCAGGCAGTGACTAGTGGGGTACCGCAGGGATCGGTCCTTGGACCCCAGCTATTCAAAATATATATTAATGATCTAGACAAGGGAACTAGATGTAATATCTCCAAGTTTGCAGACGACACAAAGCTGGGTGGGCGTGTGTGCTGTGAAGAGGATGGCGAGAAACTCCAGGATGATTTGGACAGGTTGGGTGATTGGGCAGAAGCATGGCAGATGCAATATAACATGGATAAATGCGAGGTTATCCACTTTAGTGTCAAAAACAGGAAGGCAGATTATTATCTGAATGGCAATAGATTGGGAGAAGGGGAAGTGCAACGAGACCTGGGTGTCCTTGTGCACTAGTCGCTGAAGGTAAGCATGCAGGTGCAGCAGGCGGTTAAGAAGGCAAATGGTATGTTGGCCTTCGTAGCGAGAGGGTTTGAGTACAGGAACAAGGATGTCTTGCTGCAGTTGTACAGGGCCTTGGTGAGACCACATCTTGAGTATTGTGTACAGTTTTGGTTGCCTTAGCTGAGGAAGGAGGTTCTTGCCATGGAGGGAGTTCAGCGAAGATTCACCAGACTGATACCTGGGATGGCAGGAATGACGTATGAGGAGAGATTGGGTTGATTGGGCTTATACTCGCTGGAGTTTAGAAGAATGAGAGGGGATCTCATTGAAACATATAAAATTCTGACAGGACTGGACAGACTAGATGTAGGAAGGATGTTCCCGATGGTCGGGGAGTCCAGAACCAGGGGTCACAGTCTAAGGATAAGGGGTAAGCCATTTAGGACAGAAATGAGGAGAATTTCTTCACCCAGAGAGTGGTGAACCTGTGGAATTCTCTACCACAGAAGGCAGTAGAGGCCAATTCATTAAATATATTCAAGAAGGAGTTGGATATATTTCTTAAGGTTAAAGGGATCAAGGGATATGGGGAGAAAGTAGGGACAGGGTTCTGAATTTGGATGATCAGCCATGATCTCATTGAATGGCGGAGCAGGCTCGAGGGGCCGAATGGCCTACTCCTGCTCCTATCTTCTATGTTTCTATGATTCTATAAATCAGATACTCATGTCTTTTACACATGTATTTCTTCAAGCTCTCTGAAGGTGGATCGAGTTAACACTGGATGAGGCAAAGCTTGGTTCAAATCATCATGTTGCTTTATTCCACAGCAAGGGGAAAGTACAGGACAATAGTTATGATCAGAAATATAAACAGTAAATCCTGGAAATACATGGGTCAGGCACCTGCTGAGTATTTCCAGCATTTTCGATTTATATTTCAGTTTTCCAGCTTCAGCAGAATTTTGCCTTTTGTAATATTTATGATCAGATTCACTGAGTTCAGTCGATTCAGCTCAACTTTGGAAAAATGATCGAAAAATAATAGGCATGCCATATTATCCCATATTATCAGGGTGTTGTCTCACTTGACTTAAACAGACAAACTCCTCTGCATTCTACAAAAGCAAAATACTGCGGATGCTGGAAATCTGAAATTCTCTGCATTCTAACTTTACCTGCGAACCTGCCTCAGAAAAGCACGGTGATGCAAAAGACAGATTTCCTTTTAGGTGTTTTGCATCTCGCTCTTCTTAGCCCCTACTTCACAGGCAGTCACTGATCAAAGGGTTTTTCAACACAAAAGGAGTCATTTTTACCTTCACCCCTTGGGCGGTAAATTACAATGGAAATAAAGCTCGGGCAGGTTCTAGAATGGATGGGTGATGTACCGCCCAAGTGATGAAGGTGCACATTACCTCCAATGAGGGAAAGGTGTTCTCTGATTGTTCCCTGACAAGCTACCAAATTGTTTAGCGTTTAGTCTCTGGGAGAAAACAACTTCTGTTTAGCATATTAACCACCTTTTATCTGGTCTGCCTTTGTTGAAACTCGTGAGAATATACATTGCTTTTGAAAATCCACAATTAAAAGTAATTCTTTTTCCAAATACTTTCTGTGGGAGACTGTTGAAAAAGAGATCATGAACAGTGACAGCCCCGCTGAAGGCAAAGCTATGACATTATTTACTGTGAATGTCCACATCCTGATTGGGCAGATGCATGGCAGATGCAGTATAATGTGGATAAATGCGAGGTTATCCACTTTGGTGGCAAAAACAGGAAGACAGATTATTATCTGAACGGCAATAGATTGGGAAAAGGGGAAGTGCAACGAGATCTGGGAGTCCTTGTGCACCAGTCGCTGAAGGTAAGCATGCAGGTGCAGCAGGCGGTTAAGAAGGCAAATGGTATGTTGGCCTTCATAGCGAGAGGATTCGAGTACAGGAGCAAGGATGTCTTGCTGCAGTTGTACAAGGCCTTGGTGAGACCACACCTTGAGTATTGTGTGCAGTTTTGGTCGCCTTATCTGAGGAAGGATGTTCTTGCCATGGAGGGAGTGCAGCAAAGATTTACCAGACTGATACCTGGGATGGCAGGAATGACGTATGAAGAGAGATTGGTCCGATTAGGCTTATATTCGCTCAAGTTTAGAAGAATGAGAGGGGATCTCATTGAAACTTATAAAATTCTAACAGGACTAGACAGACTAGATGCAGGAAGGATGTTCCCGATGGCGGGGGAGTCCAGAACCAGAGGTCACAGTCTAAGGATAAGGGGTAAGCCATTTAGGACTGAGATGAGGAGGAATTTCTTCACCCAGAGAGTGGTGAACCTGTGGAATTCTCTACCACAGAAGGCAGTTGAGGCCAATTCATTAAATATATTCAAGAAGGAGATAGATATATTTCTTAAGGCTAAAGGGATCAAGGGATATGGGGAGAAAGCAGGGACAGGGTACTGAATTTGGATGATCAGCCATGATCTCATTAAATGGCGGAGCAGGCTCGAGGGGCTGAATGGCCTACTCCTGCTCCTATCTTCTATGCTTCTATGCTATGCTTCTATATATCCTGTAGGGCGGCAGTCAAAGAGCCCACATTTGCACTGGGCAAAAAGACAGCGGTAATTTTTTTCACTTTACTGCCCCGTTCATGCTGGAAAGTGACTATTCCAATACACTCCAGGCCGGCCTCCCTAGTTCTACCCTCCATAAACTTGAGGTCATCTAAAACTCTGCCACCCGTGTCCTAACTCGCACCAAATCCCACTCACCCATCTCCCCTGTACTTGCTGACCAATATTGGCTCCCAGTTAAGCAACACCTCGATTTTAAAAATTCTCCTCCTTGTTTTCAAATCCCTCCATGGTCTCGCCCCTCCCTATCTCCGTAATCTCCGCCAGCCTTATAATCCCCCTAGACCTCTGCACTCTGCCTATTCTAACCTTTTGAACATCCCGATTTTAAATGTTCCACCACTGGCAGTAGTGCCTTCAGCTGCCTAGGTCCTAAGCTCAGGAATTCCCTCCCTAAACCTCTTCGTCTCTGCACTTCTCTTTCCTCCTTTAAGACGCTCCTTAAAACCTACGTCTTCGACCAAGCTTTTGGTCATCTCCTTATGTGGCTCGGTGTCAAATTTAGTTTTTTTTTTATAACGCTCCTGTGAAGCGCCTTTGGATTTTTTATTACATTAAAGGCGCTATATAAATATAAGTTGTTGTTGAAAACAGGGCAGTAGCAAGACAAAAATTCCCCCCCCCAAGTCTAATATAGAAGTACAAAGGCACATATTAGGACGTTCCGGCATAATAAAAGCTACTTCTGTGTCCTGTTGTAACCTGGACTGATACCCTGCGAGAACGCTTCAGGGTCAGAGAAGATGCAACCATTGCCGTTGAACTCAACATC